>JBBBVM010000045.1:6886739-8086739 GCA_037355625.1 Petunia x hybrida
AAGAGGTCCTTTTTCCCTGGTGAGAGCACTAATTTGCTCAAGACGTTCGTTGTTAACATCTGTTAACCGGCTCACTTCTCCACCAAGAAACCACACTGCTCAACCAAGGCTTTGTTTTCCTTCAGAGTCTCTAGCAGTTCTTTCTTTACTTCTACCACCTGGTCAACATTGTTGATCCTGGAACGGAACATAAGCTCAGCGGCCAGCATGCTTGACTGCAAACAAAAAAACAGCAAGCTAAAGTTAAAAGGCCCAAAGCTAAATAGTTGCTTCCAGCGTAAGGTCAGAAGATATTCACTCGGGCAGAATCAGCGGCAATCTGAAAGGCTAATTCTTCGTCACTCAAATCCCTCAGTACCCACTCTTCACGGGGACCAAGGAACAGAGGAGACTACCTTAGCCAAGCCGCTTGGCCCGGTGATGAAGTTAACATCGGGGGCAAGCTTTAAAGTGTGCTTCCTTTCACAGTACTTGGGCTCCCAAGCATGTTCGTCAGGATAATTAGGCCCGAACTTGTAACGAATGCCCCTGATGTCCTTCAGTTCTGTCTGGCTGCCAATAACTGACCGCCAAACAAACCTCGAGGTTGAAAGGTTAGATTCATTCTCCGCCCCAAGATCAATTGTGTCACACTCTCGAAGACCAACCGGGGCCGCCCCCTCAACAGCCACATTCTCAAGATCCTCAAAGCGAAAAACACGAGGATCTCGGCTGCTTTCTTGGGGAACCTCTTCCCTGGTCTCTTCCTTCACTTCTTTCTCTTCTTCTTTCTTCTTCTTCTTCTTCTTCTTCTTCTTCTTCTTCTTCTTCTTCTCCTACCTTCTTCTTTCCCTTGTCCACACGGAAGGACCTGCCGCCTCCCCGTCACCAACTCGGGGCTCCCCGGCGGAGCACGGGCAGCTTCTTCCTCGATTCTCCTCTCATCGCTGCGGAGGCGAGGCCTTCGCCTAAGAGGAGCATCAGGTTCGGTTTCAGTATCCGAAACATAAATGACCTCCTTGGCTGGGCCCTCTTCCCGCGCGGACTCGGGGACTTCAGCAGCTGCCTCAGCATTCGCTTCTACAGGCTCAGGGACGCTGGCCCTAGGAGGAAGGTCATCACCAGTCGATGAGGTCCTTGGAAGCTGCAGAAGTTTTACGGGCAGACTTCTTCCGAGCTCCTCCCTCTCCCTGGCTTTTCCTCTTCCTCTTTAGGGAGCCCAGTCCGTCGGACAAAAGTTCTTCACCCCCCTCCCTGCTGCGCAGAGCACCTACCGAAGCCAGTATAGCCTCAGCCTCAGCCTCAGCAGCTGGTTCAGCGACTGGCTCAGTAGGTCTGTCTTGGGGAGGCGCGGGGAAGAAATTTCCCGAAGTGCCCAAACCTGCAACAAAGACAAAGCGGTCAGACATATGAAGGATTCAAGGAAGGAAAATTATCAGGGAGACAAAAATTATCCTCACCGTGGTGTTTCACCGTCAAACTATTGAGAGAAGCAAAAAACGCCCATTCTCTCTTCTCTGGTCCAAACTTCTCCAAGATTGGCTCAACCCACGCCGTCAGTTCACTAACAGATATGAACCCGTCGTTCAGTTGCTTGGCCGCTGCACGAAGAAATTGGACCAAGATCAGGAAAAGATATAAATAAAAAAAAAAAGAGTACAAGAAACTCGGGGACTTACGCGTCTTGTTCCAGACTTCTGGAAGGTATGTCTTGTCGGCGAAAGTTAGAGCCGTGGAGCGCACGAACAGATACCGGTGCACCCAGCCTCGGTCACTGGTATCCTCGGAACTGCGCACCAGGCCTTTTCTTCCGCGCATCCGGGCATTGACGTAGCCGTCCTTAAAAATCTGAATACTGTACAGAGAAATAAAATGCTTGTACTCAAAAGACTGGTCGGTCTCTGTCGCAAACCAATCCAGAAGTGTAACCGTCCTAAATATGCTGGGGCTCAATTGCCCCGGGCAGAGAAGGTACTCCCTGCACAACCTCTCTAACACGGGGTGCAGGGGCAGCTTGCATCCTACCGTGAAAGGGTAGGTACCCATAGCCGTCCACCCAGCCCGGTGGGAAGTAATGTTCTCTTCTTCAGAGACCGGAGAGAGGGGGATTTCCTCACCCCAATTACAATCGAACCTCACGTGGGGGATCACCTCCTTCGTGATCCCCAACTTGAACCTGTACGCCGGCCAATTGCGTGTGTCTCCTTCCCTATTATGGAAGGATTTGATGTTGCAATCCGCCTCGAGCTCACCCCATTTCTTGGGGATTATTTCCGCAGTAGTGGCTTGAGCAGCCCGCGGTCTAGGAGTGGCCGTAGAGCTACCAGCAACATCGGAACCCTGATTTCTCCTGGATCTTGAAGACATAGTTACGAGAGAAAAGTGAAGTTGCAAAGGGAAATCAAAAGCCAATATTGGAAATTTTCTAAGCAATAGTGCAGAGGAATCACAAGCAAGTAAAAGGATTCTCGTCAAATGAATCCCTATTTATAGGTATCAAGGTGCAGATCCCTAACTCCCCTCAAGAACACGTGGAGGTTATCGGACAACCTACGATCAGATCCAGCCGTCAAAGGAAACATAGGGCTAATCAAAACTTTGTGAATACCATCATTACTCTGAAGGGCAGCAGTCGCCTCTCAATCAAAAGGTGACGTGCGCACGTGGCTAAGAGACGGTCAAAATCATTATTCTGCACCCTTGGAATACGCAGCAGTCACTTCAGAAAAACCTGCAACTCAACAGACGTGCCAGCTGCGGTTGCTTTCTCATACGGCGCATTTAATGCGCATGGCATGAGGGCTTATCATTTATCTGGCAGGATTCATACGTTATCAGGATTACATCATATGGAGACAAAAGTTCACAAGGAACTCCCGCCAAAATTCATATCCACTCCTCGGACAGATACTCTGCCCGAGAAGTGCGGGGACTATCTGTATTGGATAAAAGCTGACTGGACTTCAAAGGATGACACGTGTCTTCCACGTGGCACGGACAGACATTCATCGGGCAGACATCCACCGAACAGGCGTTTCCCACGGGCAGGCCCAAGATAATCGCGAAGCATCTCAACAGCAGGCATGGTTTAAATGGGCAGTTACCGGAATTACCGTACGCGATCATTCGTATGATCGTTACGGCAATAACTGCAGCCTGGCGGTTACAACTTCCCCGAACGGGCGCCTGGCGGTTACCCATCCGGATAAGTTCCACACCCAACGGCTAAGCACAATCCCAACAGGCGCCTCCCAAGCCTATAAATAGCATTTCTTTCAACCGATTGTAACAACTTTTTGACTTCCTGTATACATTATCAATAAAAGAGCACTCTCTCCTGTTCAGACATACTCTTTCTTTTCGATTACCATTTTTAGTAATTAATTCATCTGAAGGGTGGACATCGACCAACTCTCCCCGGAGACGAAGGATACGATACGTCTATCTCTCTTTACTCTTGCTTATATTTTACTTTGCATGTTCTGAATTAGTATCATCTCACCTGTCGCATGAATTCTTAATCTCAACTATTGATCGTGACTCTGCAAATATAATTTTAATTGTTAATTGACCTAAAACCGGATCTAGGTTAAACATCAGCTTCCTCACATGAGACTCTTTTTGGCTTCAACAGCTTAAAGACCAAGGACCAACAACTTGCCTTGGATCTCGCCCATCTTCCTCAAGGTGATATTGAAGCTGCAGTGCGATAGCCAAGTTGAAATTGTGTCATGATTTTCTTAGATTAGAAAATAAATTAGGAGACGAAGAATGATCCGATATTCTTGAGAATATATTGATAACAAGTTTAACATTTTGATGCTTATGTATATTTACTCATTTTACACAATATTGTTGTATATTTCTAGTTTCTTTCTCTCTCTTTTGTTTTGTTTTTTTTTTCTGAAAAAAGTATAATAATCCATGATAGTTGAAAGTTTTTTTTTTTTTTTTTAAATTTCAAAATTAAAGCACATGCAATGACAAGCTCTTTTTTACTCTCGATTTAGGATAAAAAGGTTTATTGTCTTATTCAAGGAAGTATTGCATCATGCCCTAAAATTGAATGACTACCAGAACTCGACGGCTAACCCCTTACCGATAAGCATGGCAATGAGGCGGGGTGGATTAAGACTTAAATGGTAGGATGAATCTCCTCGATGATTAGAAATAGAAAGAGTGAATATGATTTTTAATACTTTACTTATGTACAAGAATGAAGTACCAAGTATCTCATACATATTCCGATGATTGCCCGAGCAAATAAGCAACCTTCAAAGTGAATTAGTTGTGAAGAGTGCGTTATGATCTGTGGCTATCTGCTTGGTGGGAGTGACTCCTCCGTTGTGTGTAAACAGAAAACTCAAACTCTATGAATTCAAGGAAAGACTACACAGTTGTAGTATAGGCATTAAAACTGCCAAGATATCCATCATTCATCAATCTAGTACTGGATACGTGTATATATGCTAAGTCGTTCACATTGTATTTGAGATTTCTTATTAGCATATTTTTGAAGAATCTTACTTTGGTTTCTACAAATATAATCAAGCACACAAATATTGGTAGCTTAACACTAACACTTAAATTTTGCAACAGTGAAGTGACAATAAATTCATCACCCACAGTGACAATAAATTCATCACTGACACTAAATACCTCGACCTTAATAAAATAACTTTGAAAGTACTTCTAAGCTTGGACTAGTTACACTACCTGGGTGAAATTAGAACATTATAACTTATTGTTTTAGCTTCTTAAATTGTATCTTCTTTTTTATTAAATTTTGTGAATTACTATTAGTAGGATCATTATCTTCTGAAGACCAAAAATAACGGGCTAAGCCCTACGTTTCCTATAATTTGTATTTGCTTGAAAAAAATCCATAATTGTTAAAACTTTCAAGAAATAACAAAATATCTTAACAATAAAAAGCAACTGAAAAATAGATCAATATTCTCCTCATAAAAAATACAGAAACTGATTAGAAGTACATGGATAATATTTGAAAGAGAGAAGTTCAACACTATAAGGTAGAATAATGAAATGCTATAAAAAAAAAAAAGCTTCCATTGTAAAATCTACAGATTTTTTGTTTTCAAAATACTAATGTCGACGGCTTCCTCTAGCAAGAAGAATAAAAGTATGACATATCTTCTTTGCCTAAATAAACTGCACCAAGAAGATAGATAAATCCTTTGATGAACGTATTGAAATTCGTCGATAGTAGTTAGTATATTCGTGAAGTTTGATGGCACTACCGCTAAATACTTTTCCAATTTTCAGTTTGAAAGATTAAAGATGATATGCTAACAGGTGCTTAAGAAAAATTTAATTGGCACTATTTCTTGACTTTATATAGTTATATATGGCATTCTTTAGGCTTCCCTTCACACTTCTATTGATTGGATTAGTCTACATTAAATTTCAACTCCTCAAATTCTTCATAACTTTTATACCAACGAAGAGGCTAGCAATAAATTTGATTAATGCACTGATTACTCATGAACGAATAACATTTATATTGTCTTAAGGGAGTTTTAGAAAGTTACTACTTACTATTATGAAAAATGTGTATGCACATGCATCATATTGAAATTGAACTGTAGTCTCTTCATTTATTTTGCAGCACACATTATTAACATTATTAGTAATATTATAATATATATACTATTTAATTATGAAGGACACAAAAGTCTTTCACTTTTAATACGAGGGATTTCCACTTTTAAAATACTACTAGTACCGGGAACGCGCGTTGCGCGTGGAACGTAATTGTAGCGCTAAGGTTGTTGGGAATGATATGGAAGCAGTTGGATGAAGGAGTAATAACTGTAAGATGTTGCAGAATAGAAATTGGTGACGGAGTATAAAAGATTGATTAATTAAATAAACACGATGTACATGTATATTTCATTAGTCCTTGTACGCATATGAAGGTTTAGCTTTTTGGTAGGTCAACAGTGTGAAATTGTTCCCTGAGATAGCTTAGTGTGCATCGATGAATAAGTTGAATCAAAAGGCAACAAATGAAGAAGCTAGCTTATAAGTTCGAAGCGTTTGTTGTCTAATATTTTTATGCAAAATTGTCAAAAGCATCCTCAGACCATCTAAAATAGAGTAATGGTCAGCAGTCGTATTTGTTTTTTGCTTAGAAATACAGTCACTATTAGTCTAGCACCTCAATTATATGTTTGGAAACACATTAACTTATTCCATAGACTCCATACATACAACTGTCGTAAAGACAAAATATTTGAATTTTAAGAATAATAATTTTAGCATAGTGACGTGAAGTTGAGCAGGATAGGATATAGGTTATTGTAGAACATTACTCGTATTTTTTGGTAAAAGTAAACTTTCCCTAGTGTTTGGCCATACTTAAAACCTCATAATCTCGCAGTTCCAACAAAGTGCTTTTAAGCACATAATTAATTAAATTAATGAACAATTACCTTTTCAGGCTTAAACTTTCTTATAGTTATTGAAAATCGATCTTCATGACTTCATTTCGTCAATATGTATTCATTGAAAGAGAAAGAAAAAGGTGAAGGATAAATTTCACAAACCAATAGTCCAATGACATACACTTTGACCAACTATATCTGTTTTCTTAACGACGAATAATTTGCCCAAACTCTATCTTCTTTCTTCTATGCATCACACTATTAATCGCACTTCATTACACTTCTCTTTTGAAAATTGATTGGTTCAATAACCACTTTCGGTAGCATAGTTTTTTGATAAGCTTTATCTTCTATATATCCTTCAGATATAAGAATATCAGTTGTGTGTTGATACAATTCTCTTCTCAAGGTTGAATGTTTTTTTCTGAAAAAATTAAGTCTCGCCTCTTCAAGCTTGATGTACATGTCATACCCAAAATCTTCCGTCATCATCATATCTGCAAGCGATATTTAATTTAATTATACATCAATAAGTGGTATTACTTTAAATATATTGTATCATCCGTCCATTGAATCCAATGTCTAACTATCTAGTACCGTTAAAACATAGACTACAATATCGAAGTTTGTTGAAGAAAAGCAAAGGAAGGAAACCAAATGCACATCCTTATTCGAACTAATATGTAACAGATATATATGTCAACTTGATTCAATATTTGGTGCCTATGAATTTCAAGGAATACATACTTGCAGTTGATGGGAAAAAAAATTTAACTAAATATGATTACAGTACGTACGCAAGTGATTGTAAAATAAAAACCAAAATTGAAGAGTCCCGAAGATGTCAACACAATGTGCAACCAAATCAAGCACTATCACTTAAGGATAATTATAAGCTAAGTGTTGATGCCATGAGAAAAGTTTCATTAGAAAATCAATCTTCAGCGAACAGACAATTTGAAACATAGAGAAGAATGGTACCTGGCTGCTGCAGCTGTTGGTAACTACTGAGAATAAACGAAAAACTATCAAACTTATATAATGTGTATTAGAATTTGAAAGAAGGCAAACATTAATTGTCGGATATGGAAGGTCAGCAGGAGCTGCACAGGGGGAAAAACCGAGAAGAGAAGGCAAACAGACGTGATAAGCTTTGGTTCCGTGGCTACATTCAATGAATGGAGAAAACCTAAAGTTAGCTTGGTTATGCAACAGAGGATTGATGCAGCTGATGAGTTAAGGGTACTTGAAGAGTTAGAGAGATAAAGAGTTAGGTCTGAAGAGTTTAGGTGTAGTAAAGAGTTAGGCAGTTAGGTAGATGTGAAGTTTAGAGAGTTGCGGAGTTACGAACCAGAGATGCGTATGTGTTTTCTATTTTCCTATTTAATAAAATTTTTAAATTGAATACTATTTTTATCGCTGCACGGGGAATCTCGTGTATGACAGAAGCAGCTATGAAGAATGTTTTATAAGAATATTTGTTAGAAATAATATGAAAACATTTGGACCGTCGAGTAATAATTGAAGAATTTGTTGCAGAGAAAATGGCTAAAGAGTATAACAGATGTTTTAGTAAAATAACTATAAAGTGCCTGTACGTAGAAACAAATTCTCGAGAAGTGTTGAATTAAAATTTTGCGTGTTCGGATAGATGTGTTAATAGTTTAGAAGATTTATTCAATTTAGTTGAGTATTAGAATTCTCTGAAAAAGTATGTAACCCAAATCAGAAATGTGCTTCAATTTGTGCAGCACTTGGCTGCAGGATGATCGTTAAAACCTGCACAAACTGACTATTGTACTATAGCAGTAAAGTATTTATTGTGAATACTGACTACTATAAATGCTGCAGGATTTGGAGCTCTTCGTGAAGGATCAGAAGAAAAGAGCAGTACAAATGCAGAATTTTATTTGGAGTTGCATGAACATACCATGAATTGACTCATGCTGAGTGTTAATCAGACTCAAAATTGAGTTGAAGTGTCTTATAACTTATGGCGATACTGTCGCCTAAAAGATGCTGAATGATGGTATAGTGTATGGCAATCTGAAGTGATGAAGTTGTTATTGTGAAACCCAGCCCGCTGAGTATTAAGTCAAGTGTATTTGTATGTGTATTTTTAGCTTTTCATGAAGCTATTGAATACATCATAGCTTGTATATTTAATATGTTATTTCACATAATACTTCTCTACTGGAATCTGTCTGTTGTTCTTGACTATGAAAATGCTCTATTTTGTTAATTGAATCACAAAAGCAAACGGTCTATTCATATGATATGCAGAATGAGAATGAACTGAATGTGAACTATGAAGGCTCAAGCGTAGGAAAAACTAAGTAAGAAACTAAGATGCTAGAGGTCTTTCTTGAAGAAACATTTCAGCTGCAAAGATACATAGGCAGATGTTAATAAAAAAGGTCATTAAAAAAGTAGTACTGATTCTGATTTCGTTACCTTAAACTGGGAAATATAACTAAGTTATTATTTTGGTTACCTTTGTTCCCTGAGCACGATGACCATCAAAACATATAGAAGAAGAGGTAGACAATGAAAAAACAGAAAACCAACAATGACGTACTTGGTTGCAAGTTTGTTCTGCCTCATCACTATTTATTTAGTTTCTGCTTGTCGATATTTATTTGGAGCATGCACTTTACACATCCATTAATACTATCTGCAGAGTAATTGGATGCAGACTAAGAAGCTTTTGGTTGTAATATAAAAAATGGTAAATATAGAATAAGGAAAAAAAGAGGCTGGTGAAGGCCACTGTTAACTGCAAAAGATACCTTATAAGTTGAGCGAAGAAGCATGTGACATTTTTGTAAAAAGGCTATAAATCTGGAAGGAAACAACGGGAATAAAGGGAGAAGTACAGAAAAAGATTTTAGAGAAAAGAAAGTAATTTCGTGAAAGATTTGCCCAAGTAATTTCTTGGAAATACTCCAAGAAGGAAGAGCGGTTCTGGAATTGTTGGAGCCGCAGAATAATATATTCATAGCCTGCTATCATTTTAGGTATGTTAGTAGTACTATATTCAGCAGAATTTTGGGATTTACATTTCAAATTTCGTTTGAGCAGGAAATGTTGAGAGCTTTGAGTTTGCGATTATACACATGAATTTGAATTTCTGGCTATGTTTGTGATCATATGATGATTCTTCCTCTGCTTCTATCTACTGCTGCGCCTTCTAGTGAATTCATTTAGATTACAGATGAATTTCTTGCTGAGTTTTCTGAGTAGTAGTACCACACACACTACTATATCTTCTCCATTGTTCTTTGGCTTTATAGCTAGAGGATACTCTACTTACAAATGTTCTATATACTTTGGAAATATATACAGATCGATGGCAGTCTAGTTTAATCTAGCCTCTACTAATTGAACTATACTTGTCAAAGTGAATACATGTAAAAGAGAGATCGATCAAAATGGGGTTGATTCTGCTCATATTCTATGTTGTTTTAATCTGCTTGATTAAGAGCAAAATGATCTGCCAAGACTTCATCAACCAAATCATTAAACAACTTAATCCAAGTGTAAGGTTAACTTTTCTTTCTCCACTTCAAACTTATATAGGTCTCCCTTTTGTCCTCTATATCCTACTCAAATTCCCCATTGTAAAAATCGTTCACTCTGACAGTGTAATAAGTTTGTCTGAAGGAGAAATTCTTTTTTAACTTAAAAACATAGAAACTGAAAAAGCTGGATTGACTTGCAGTTATTCAGCAAGAGTGGTAAAATGAGACTCAATTAAATTTTGGCAATACACAGAGAATGTCACGCTAATGGTGTATGGAATGGTTTAGACAACTACTATGTATTTTTTTTAGGCGATGGCCAGATTATTGGAGTTTTTTTGTTTTTGTTTTTTTTAAAAGAAAACAACAGGCACAACATTATCACCTGAACAAAGCAGGAAAAGTAACCACCAAGGTAAAGCTAAGCAAATACTAAAACCTATATTGAGTGCTCCAAACTATAACAGCGTACTACAGGAAAAATTTAAGCAGTCCTAAGGGAAGCGTATGTTATCGATTTTATGTGCTACTCCTATGCAGTGCTATTCTAATTGAACGACAACACCTACAGATACAGGCGAAGGTAAGGAGTGGGCTGCAGTTACTTATAATTGTACTAAAAATGGAAGCAGGGGTATTAATCAACGTACCACTTCTGCAGATCTTCTGCTATTTCAAATTTTGGATCCAGGAGCACACTGCTAACTGGGGTCATTGAAAGTCCAAATTCACCTGCACAGCACGGAGGACTGTTAAAACTGTAACGTTAATGTTGTCGAGTAGGGAATGAAATCTTACAGACCTTGGTAAATGGAAGCTTTAATATCACAAAAGGCAACAACATGGTTGTCATGTTGAATGCTAGCTAATTGTGCACCCTCAATTTCAGCCAGGTCTCCCCACAATGTCAATGTTTTTCGGTCATATCTACAATTAGAAAAATATGAGAGGATTGTGTAGATAGAATAAAAATAAGCTATTGATTAGAAAAATATGAGAGGATCGGGGAGACGAATGACCTGTCATCTGTGATTATTACTTCACGCCGTATCCTGCGGCCTTCTCCCAGTAGTGTTTTCACTTCTAATAAAATGCTTACAACATCTGTTCAAATTAACTAATTAGTGTAGAAGGAAACAACTAATAAATATAGCTGAAAGTACGCATAAACAGTTGTTGCTTATTACCAAACAAAGTGCCCATTGGTAGCCTGGCAGCCTCAACAAAAGATATGAAACTGTTGGCAAAGTTTGCAGTCAGGAAGTCGCTGTCACATTTTGCAACCTTGGTGTGCTGGCGGAACGAAATTTCAACTTCAGTATTCACAGTTAGGTAGTTAGCTTTTGGGGTCAATATCTTCCCATCCTCGATGTAGTATGACTGCAGTGGTTCAAAGTAGTCTTCCCAAGTTTGGATTTGTTCGTTGAACAGAGTACCTTGTATTTTCGTCCCCTGTCATAAGAGGAAGATGCAACACGATTACAGAGGCTGGCAGGGTGATTGTTTTTTTGGTAAACAATATAAAAAAGGGAAACAATATTACCTCTTCATCGACGAATATCACTAATCTGATAACACCCTCGCCATTTGAGGTTTTATAGTCTCTTATAGGGCCACGACAAAGCATTAATACCTTGATAAACCATTCAGTTTGCAGCGGCTTCAACTCGCTAACAGGTATGCATTGTTTGTGGTCGTCTAATTCACTCGCCATTGGGATATATGTTCTCTACGAAGCAGGTTTAAGCACTATATATACATAAATTATACGGCAAGGGCTTGTAGATAAAACAGGTCTTAAGCGTATAATTAGATATAAAAAATCTGTATGTCTTAAGCGTATAATCAAATATAATAAACTTGTTTGCTCACCTAACTGACGACACTTAAGAGACTAATGGAAAATAAGTGGTTTGATTAATCTATATGCAACTTTAGCTGGCAAGGTCGACGACAACATGAGAATAAATAAAATTTGTACTGAAGTAAAAGTGAAGGTTCAGAATTTGTACCCAATTTCCAAAGAACAAAGCAAATGAGGCTGCAAGAAAAATAGGAGAAGCAAATTGAATATCATAATAGTTTGTCCATTTTGTAGCAAAATTGGCGGTTATTTTGGGGAGTTTAACAATGTTACCTTGCTGCTGCTCCTGTTGGTAATGCTACCAAATAAAACCAAACAAATCTAATTTATATTAATGTCTAATAGAATTGGAACGAAAACTTACATTAATTGTGGCAAACGGAAAGTCAGCCGGACCCCTGCAGAGGCCAACACCGAGAATGGAAGCCAAACAGATCTGCTGACTTGGGTGAAGTATCCTGTTAATGAGATTGAAGTAATGAGGAGTAACTCCATAGTTAATATTTTGCACCTATGCTGCGTGGCTACGTGCAAAGAATGGAGCGGTGGAAGTCGTAGAGTTTGCTTCGTTATTGTGCAGAAGAGGAGCGGATCAGTGGAAGCTGGAAGGTTTAGTCGATTGGATAGAGAGCCAGCAGAAGTGTTACTGAGGCAGCTGAAGTGGCAGAGGTAATGCAGATGAATTGTGTCCCCAGTTGAGGAGTTAGGCACGTTAACTGTACGTGTTTCTTTATGAGTTTTTGGGTCTTTTCCTATTTCCATTTACTTCTATTAATTATTAATTAATAACTATTTTTGTGCTACTTACTATTTTTGTGCTATAGGGGCAAAACGGTCTTTTACATTTTGTTTTTGAGATAGGCTCTTTTAGAATAGTTAGAAGATGATATGATATGATTATAACTAGCGAACCAGACTCAACTTAGGTCGTTTATCCTAGTAACCCAATACCCTCAAAAGTAATAACAAGAATTGCGCCTAGTAAATACTTCGGGTGATGCTGAGACAATTATAAATTATAATTCATGTAAGTAATTTTTTAATTTTTAGCTCCAATCGATAGAGAATTGCATAGACGAGGCTTGAATTTAGTTCAAAAGTTTTTGAGATTTTTACCCCACATAACTATTCTCAATCCTTATCCACTTTTTGTAATCATATTTTGTCCTTTCTTTCTTTTCCTAGCATATTTATTAAATATAATTTGATAATATAAATATTTAAAAAATATAGGACAAATATATATGTGTATAGAAGGTATATATACAAAATATCAATCTATTATATTTAATATTTTAATTATAAATTAAATTTCAAATATAAATATTGTGGCTATATTATGTTAGTGCTAATTGACTTGTTAATATGAAATATTGTGGGCTATATACGTGGAAATTCCAAAGTTTTTGGCGAGCGCCAGGACCCGCTATGAATTTTTGCATTGATGTATGTAAATTAGAGCTAAAAAATAAAAGAGTTTTGTTATTAAGGTCAAAAATATAAGAGTGGCACCAGGGTGTCTTATTTCTACGACAAGTTCCAACAATAAGGAGTAAAACTTAAATATTTGCAAAACCACCTTAAAAAGTGAAACCAGTACGTATTATGTCATACTTTTGCCCATAACCCGAATAGGTTTTTTAAGAATACATACAGTCAGAAATCTGAGAAGAGGAGTAAAAATGGGAGGTGGACACGGTGGGGTGACATACAAAGGCATTACAATTCATCAACCTAAGCGTTGGCACACTGTTACCGGAAAGGGCTTGTGTGCCGTCATGTGGTACGTTTCCCCAAACCCTAACTTTTTCCCCCTTTCTCCATTGGGTTTCTGAGCTGTTAATTTATAATGTTTTTGGATCAAAGATCTATTAAATATCTTAGATCTATTAGAATCCTACTTGTTCTTTAATCATCTCTTTGCTTCCTTGATGTAATTTATCTTGAAAGGTTTGAACATTCGTATTGTCCCAAGTGAGAAAAAATTTGACTGGTTTTGTTAGCTCAAGGGACATAACTCTCTGCGGTATTGGAATGCTGATTCGTCTGATGCTATCCACTGGGACATAATTCTAATATCTCTGAGCCTACTTGTCATAGTTATTAGCTAACAGGTTACTGCTTTCTAGGGATGGCAACGGGGCGGGGCGGGTTATAGTGTTCGCGGGGCGGGTTTAGATCAATCGCGGGGTGGGTTTTAATGTTTTTTTAAAAATATCAGGCGGGGCGGGTCGCGGGTTGAATAAAAAATCCAATTTTTTCTAAAATAAACTAAAAGGGTAAAACTTAAAAGTTAAAACCCTAACAGCTTAAAACAAAGGCAGTAAACGCAGTTAGAATTTCTGCGTTTTGATTTGATTGGAAAGCTAATGACAAGAATGAGCTCTAAAGCAGCATCTTGGGTCTTGGTTGAAATTCAAGTTTGACCAAATGTTTTACTTCTTGAAATTCAAAATAGCATCTTGGGATCATTAATTTTATTTGAGCTAGGATTTTGTTCAGTATATTTCACTTTCAGAGGCTTCACAGTTCACATGGTGTATGCTTACAGTTGAGATGAAAATAGGACTCCCTACTTGCAGACAAATATGCCACTCTGGAATTTTTTGTTGTTTTTCTATCTTGGTTTCATTAGCAGTTATGATTTAGCTAGAGAGCTTCCAATACGTGAAAATATATGAATGATAATAGTTAATGATACCTTTGTCATTAAGCTCTTCACAAAATTAGAGTTATGAGATATATTTAACAGGAAGTCCAAAATGTCTTAGACCGGAACCGGAATCTCACATTTAGCTCCCTCAGATGCTTGAAATTATCACGTCCTGTTTAATGTCACAGGAAAAACAATTACCATTTCCTGCTATCATTTGTCTGAGAAGTGTATCGAGAAGTAGGAACTAATCACACAGCTAATCTTTTAGATTTTTTTTTTTTCCGAAAAAGGCAAACTTTTATTGATAAAGAAACAGTATCCAGGAGATACAGTAAGAGATACAGCCAAAGCAAGCTTACAAAAAATTTTAAAGGAAAAAAAAAATGCGGTGCGGGGCGGGGCGGGGCGGGGCGGGTTTTATACAAAAAAAAGTGCTCTGCGGGGCGGGGCGGGTTAACCAGTTCGCGGGTTCAAGTCCAACCCGCCCCCGCCCCGCTGCCATTCCTACTGCTTTCTGTGGGTTCTACTTATCATCCCTCTTGAATGTGGTATGCCATGCTCATTTCTACTCTATATAGATCCTTTACGTGTATTTGATACCCATATCGTCATTTACCTGATGTAACCACTCGATCAGGTTGATCATTAAGTGTTCTTCTTGTTGGGGCATCTAAGTTCCAACATGCTGCAATCCCCTCACCCCGCCCCACTTTTGGTGACAATAAAGGAGATGAGTCTTTTTAAAAAGTGGACGGAAGTAAAAGGGGAAGTAACCTTGTCAAAGTATCTGAACACAACTAGGTGGGAATCTACTTATATGTGCACGAGTAGATTCTTAACTTATATATATAAAAATATTTTCTTTTATTTTGATGAAGTAGAGACTTAACTGATTTTACTTCTAGGAGGAGTAAGTTCTAGTGCGGAAATCATTATAGAACCATGTGAATGTGCCCGAAGTTGCTTTCTCTGTATTGTCATGGAAACTATATAGTTCTTCTGTACATGAGCTTCTCCAATTTTTATCTTGTGAAATTGGGTCTAGTGACTGAGTAAATTAACTGTATTACAACCTCAGGCTCCCCGTCATAGGTTGGGCTGGTTTAGCTGTAATAAGAGAAGCTAATAGTGTAAGTTAGTCATGCCTTAAAGTTTTGTATTTTTTGTTAACGTTTATCTGGTCAGCAATGAGCAATAGACAGCTGGTATACAGCTGGCCCTTAAGTATATGTGAATGTGCCAACATACTATGTAAATATTGGTGGGATGGCTCATTATTACTCCAATATATAGGGAATCTGGTGTATGAACTGTATTCTGCCTTTTTGTGGTATGAAATAATGGGAGATTGTATGTATTGGTTGCCTCTTAACACCAGAATGTGTTGTTATTTCAGGTTTTGGGTTCTTTACCGGGCCAAGCAAGATGGTCCTGTAGTATTGGTGAGCCTCAATATCGTTTCAGCATTTCCTCTTTTTTGTTTTGTTATATACCACTCTGGTGATTGTTGATGTGATTTTTGCTACTTAGGGCTGGAGGCATCCCTGGGAAGGCCATGGCCATGGCGACCATTAGGTAAGGTTTTCACAACTTATAATGCTTTTAGGGAATGTGGTTAGTCATTTTTACATAATGGTGGCTGGAAAATTCTGTTGTACTTTTTCCTCTTTTTTTTGGCTAAACGATGCTTTCTAATCCGAAACCTTTTGTATGATCCGAAGTGAGGTGCTGGTCAAGAGATGTAATACATATCTTCGTCTAAACAACACTTGGAAGAAGTTTGCCAAATGAAAACTAATAAGCAGAGAGGTTTTTCCTTTATATAATGATAATTAGCATAGAAGATTCATGTCGATAATTAGCATTGAGATGAAGTTTTGATTATCTCAAAACCTATTAAACCTTGATGTGTCATAAGTTTTTAAGATATTCATTGTTTGAATCTCAAAACCTATGAAAACCTCAATATGTCGTAAGTTTTTAAGACATACAGTGGTTGAATTGTTGCGGCATTTGGCATCTTCAAGTTCGTGTCTGTCTTTCAATATCTTGAGCTATCATATCCTATTTTTGTTTAACTAACCTGTTCCTATGAATCATTTTGCAGATGTCCCCGGGAAGCAGGATTGTAATCCAATATGCTAAATGTGGATGTATTTCTTTGAAAGCTCAGATAAATATCTGTCAAAACAGTTGGTTTTCTGTTCAATAAATCCTACAAAGTGAAGAACTATTTGTATTGCTATGGTTTAATCAGCTCTGAGTTATTTGAATTTTCATTGAACTGTTTTTCCAGTTGCTTTGCAGTAGTGTCATCAACTTTTGTAGGTTTGTATTTCCTACATGACAATGTAAAGTAGTTGGGTTTTCTTTGTGTCCTTTTCGCTGTGCAATGCATTATTGGCGCCATTTTCTTTGTTAACAAAGTTTGTTGTTGGATATAGTTGTAGTGCCTTCTAAATGAATTAGAGTGTATCCATCCAATTTCTAATTCTCGTTATGGCCTTATGGATTAGTTTGCATAGACTTGTAGTAATCGTTTTCTCGCATCCAACATTGAGTGTCAACTTCATCGGATATGCTGGCTTCTCCATTCCTTCTTCGGAGGGATGATTCAGAGTAGTTGAATATTTTCTTTCTTCTATGAGAAAGCATCATTAATGATGTTGCAGGTATCCAAAACCTTGACTGATTTGTTTGAGACTTGTTCAAGCCATTTGACATGTTTCTCATTGGAGAGAACTTGTTGGCCAAGTGGCAATTGGAGGACATCATCTACAGAGTCGTATAATTTTCTGAGGCCATCCAATCTTTGGCATATTGTTGAATGAGAAGATGTGGAAGTTCCTTCAAATGCTTTCAACCTTTGCAACTGCTCCTCTGCACTTGCAATAAGAGGATGAGTTGCAGTAGGCAAACTGGTGGAACGAACACGGTTTGTGATTTTTAGGTTTTCCATTGAAGCTACAATTTTTTCCTTCTGCTGTTTAAAGCCTTTAAAGGATGAAAATGCACAAGGTGTTCTTTGTTTTCTGGTTTAGATCAATCTTCTTCTCTGTTACATATGCAAATAGCAAATGAAACAAAAAGAATCTTATCCTAACTCACCTTAGCTGTCATGTTTCCGAACCTCTAAATTCTCCTTTCGTGCCTATGTTTCATCAAAATAAGTGCGCCACCTAAAATTGTTTCAAATGATGTACTACTGAAATACTTTTCAACCACCATGCATACGACCCATCTAACGAGTGAAAGATCACTCTTTAGCATATCATATCATGTGGATTTTTGTTGAGCTGACCGCTTAATTTAGTCATGACAACCAGGGAGCAAGAGGAATCTTAACAGTCCTCAGTTCATTTGCAATTTAAGTCAATTCTACATTTGCATTAAGAGGTTCTCGGAAGCAGTGACGCTATTTCCATGGAAATGGCTGTCCTTTATTGTCCTCTAACAGGACAAAAGCAACTATTTTATCTTCTTTACAATTAGAAAATAGGTTGCACATGTACGACAGTACGAGATCTTGATCCACGCATGGTTGCTTTTCCTTTTTTGGTGTTTAACAAGTTCTTGGTTACTGCAAAGAACAACATTGTTGAGTGTCCTTTATATACATGCATGGCTAAAATTTATGCTGTGTGTTAAGTTAATGTCAACGAAAAGACTTTGGATTAAATTTTAGCAAGAGAAAAGAAAAGAAAGAAAAAGGAAAAAGATTGTGTCGTTCAGCAATCAGACTCCTTGGACTACAAATAACGATCCTCCTCTTTCAACAAATGAAAATTAAAAGCTATGTGAGTCGATAAGTGCAGATCTTTGCAACAATTATTTTTATCAAGCTAAATGATTTTAGCTACTTGATTGATAAGTTTGACATTAATACTTGCACAGAAAAAAGTTCCAGGCTAGTTTGAGGTGTAAATTTGTTGCTGTTGTGTTTAGTTCAACTAAATTTTGTCCAATAACAAATACATTTAGACTTTAGAGAGAACCAGAGAGACAATTGGTGCTAAAACAATGGAATGTAATCATTGCTAACAAAATTTTGACATTTGTTTGTATTCTATATGATTACAATGTATTAACAAACATTGAGATACAAGGTTAGTGGTTTAGGGGGTTGAGTAAGGAAACTCTAGCTTTTAGAAGGTGTCTAAAGATGGCTTTGCATTTGGGAATGATCTGTTTTCTTATTTTGTAGAAGCAACAATTCCATGTCTATCTTCTGAATATCTGAGATGTCTGGTTCTTCACATGAGACTCTCCTTGGCTTCAACAACTTAGAGACCAACGACCAACAATTTGCCTTATATCTCATCTTTTGATGTGAAATGAAAGATAAAGTTGAGTTTAATATTCTAAAACCAACTTCTTCTACTCCTTCAATTAGGCTAATTAATGATGCGATGTCAGAGTCTTCTATTACTATCGCGTTACTCTTTTCATGGTAATTCAAATCTCGGAAATGTTTACATATTTTGTTTAATTTCTTATTTGATGCCATGTATGCATCTACTTCATTGTATAAGCTGGATTTTCCAGTCCTTTTTCTTCGTAGAGATGACTTAAGTAGTTGAACATTTTCTTTCATTTGAGAGAAAGCATACTTAATGATATTGCAGACTCGTTAGAGACTTGTTCGAATCCGTTTGGCATGTTTCTCATTCGAGAGGACTTGTTGGCTAAGTGGTAACTGGAGGACATCATCAAGACATTCATATAATATTCTGAGACCATCCAATCTTTGGCATATCATTGAGTGAGAAGATGTTGAAGTTCCTTCAGATGATTTCAACCTTTGCAAATTCTCCTCTGCACTTGCAATAAGAGGATGAGTTGCTGTTGGCAAGCTCGTTGAACGAGCATGGTTTGTAAGTTTCCATTGAAGTGACAAATTTTTCCTTCTATTGGTCAAGGCCTATTAAGGATGAAAATACAGAAGGTGTTTTTTGGTGTCTGTTTTAGAACAAACTTCTTCTATGTTATATATGCAATGTCAGTTGATATAAGAAGAATCTTATCCTAACTCACTTTAGCTGTCATGTTTCTAATCCTCTTAATTCTCCTTCTTTCGCGCCTATGTTGAATCTCATGAAAAGTAAGTGCCATGAAAAATTGTTTGAATTATGCACGACTACAATATTCTGTCAGCCACCCATCTCCCGAGCAAAAGATCACTCTCTTGCATATCCTGTGGATTTGAGCAGAGTTGACTGCTTAATTAGATATAACAGCCAGGGTGCAAAGGAATCTTGATAGCTCATATTCAATTTTAAATTATTTGCGCACGTTTGAGATATTCTACAATTCATCCAGTTTCATGTATAATAGTGGCAACTAGATTATGCATTAATGAGCTCAAGTAAAAAAATTAATGATCCCATTGTCGAAAATTGTTGGATCTGATGGAGTATATTCCGGAATGAAGATTAAATTGCAAATTTTATGATATGATCCACGAGCACTATGATGCATGATCTGTGGACTATTTACATATTTTGTCACTCTAAGCTACAGACAAGTTGCACAAAAACCATGTGTTAAAATGTTTGAATTTTCCAATACAAGCTATACACACGAGTAAGTTGAAATATCCAAGACCTAGAGAAAAGCCATACTGGTCATGAGTTGGATTGTTTAAGTTTAGGTCATTTTTCTACTTGAGAGGAAACAAGTGGAATCTTGACAGTTCATAACTTGTGGGTTAACATTATTAATTGATCTTCATATTGTAGCACGCCACCAAGTATAATCATACGGCTAATAATTTTACGATAGTTTAATTTTCAAGAGAATGGTTAAGTAAGTTGAAAATATGAGCTATACCTCATAAAACATCTAGTGTTAATAAATACTATTGTGATTGCGCGCATGTCCTGAGGATGGAGAATATTGATGGAAAGTATCTGTTTATTGAAGGATATATTGCTAACAAATTTGTTACATTTTCTGTATTCTATATGACAATTGTATATACAAGATTGAAAAGTTGTTGCATTTCGCTACACAAATTAGTGGCTGAGAATGTTGAGAAGGGAAACTCTGGATTTCAAGAGGAGCCTAAAGATTGCTCCCAATCCTTCCTCCAGTTCTTGAATGCTCGATACAAATGACTCGAGTCGTTTAAGTACAGTTAGCATATGTGAGTGATCTATCTTCTCGTTTCGTAGAAGAAGCAACTCCATATCTATCTTCTGTACTTCAGAGATATCGACTCCTTCACATGAGACTCTCTTTGGCTTCAAAAGCTTAGAGACCATAGACCAACCACTTGCCCTTGATCTCATATTAGGATGAGAGATGAAAGATAGAGTTGATTCCAATATTTCAAGACTAATTTCTTCAACTCCTTCAATTAGGCTAATCAATGGTGCAAGGTCAGATTCTTCAATTACTACTGTCCGGGTCTTTTCATTCTTCTTCATATTTTTGAAGCATTTGCAAATAACTCTGTTCAATTTCTTATTGCATGCCATATATGCATCAACTTGATTGGATAAGCCAGACTCTCCTCCCCTTCTTCGGAGAGAAGACTCGAGCAATTGAACATTTTCCTTCATCTGTGAGAAAGAATCTCTTATGATGCAACAAGTATCCAAAACCTTGAGGGATCCATTAGAGACTTGTTCAAGTAATTTGGCATATTTTTCAACTGAGAGAACTTGTTGGCTAATTGGCATCTGGAGGACATCATCGACACACTCGTACAATTTTCTTAGACCATCTAATCTTTGACATATTGTTGAGTGAGAAGACGTGGAAGTTCCTTCAGATGACTTCAACCTTTGCAACTGCTCCTCTGCAATCACAGTGAGAGGATGAGATGCAGTAGGCAAACTCGTGGAGCGAACATGGTTTGTGGTCATTTGATTTGCCATTGTAGCTGTTATCTTTAGTTTTCTTAGTTCAAATTAATGAATTTGAAGAATGTGGATGAGGAGAGGTTGTTGTCGATGAAAGGCTATACTTGTATGCAGTATATATATGCAAAGGCAATGCAAACAAATAGATTCTTTTACATGCTTAGCCAAGTTGTCATGTCTCTGATCCACTGAATGCTCCTATTTTACTTATATCTCATTCATGTACATGGTTTTTGAAATGTAGTACTTTAATGTTCTCAACAACAATGCATATCCCAGCTTCCTAGCAGATTGCAGCTTTACTAATTGTCCATGTATGTGAGCTGATTTTAGATTTTTCAGGGAGCAATAAGAATCTTGAAAGCCTGTCATATTCAATTATATCAATTGCACACGTTTGAGATAAATGTGATCTGCATAAACATCAAGCTGCTAGATGTCTATACGGTTAGCCTACTTGTCCATAAATCTACTTATTATTATACAGAGTATACAACAGTAAGTTAGTGAGACTTTTTCTTGGAAATGACACAGGTTTAAGTGGAATATTGAGATGATCAAGTTGGATCTTTTTTTACCCTTAACAGGTCTTCATACAAGCATCCTTTGCAGTAGAGTACGACAGCTTCACATCTAGATCATTCGAAATTTTAGTCACCAGGACATTTTATATTATTTTTAACTCTATGATACAGACAAGTCGCATAAAATCCCACAAAAACCATGTGTTAAAAGTTTGAATCTTCCAACACAGGCCATAACACACGAGTGAGTTTGAATGAGTCATTTACGACCTAGAGAAACGCCAGTACTCATGATTTGGATTGCTCAAGCCTAAGGACTAAGGTCATTGTTATAGTAGAGGTGAAACTAGTGGAAATTTTTCACAGTTCATTTACAAGTGATAAATGTTATTCATTGATCTTCAATATTGTAGCACCAATTGCTATTATATGACTAGTCATTTTACAATAGGTTGATTTTCAAGAGAAAGATTAAGAAATACAAATACACCTCATAAAATGATATAGGATGTGTCCTCGGCAGGGAAATGAAGATATTACATTTTTTCTTTTCAGTACATTCTGACAACTGTGAATGCAGAAACTTAAGAAAGTAATGTTGTGGTTCTTGCATGAGTTACTATGAACGATTTTGGCTTTGCTTATGAAATTCCTAAGAATCCAAATCAAGAATTATTATTCAGTTTAAAAGCTAATCATCGGATAACTTGAGAGAATCTCTATAAGGTTGAAAGTGATTAGACACCATGTACATGTGACGTTACTACTGAGTAGATGATAATAGGAGTATTAGAATATTGAAGATTGATTTTTGACACAACTTGTTAATTTTATGTATTCTATATGACTAAATTGTACATACAAGACTGAAAACAATTTACATTTCTTGTACTTTGTATAATACACAAGATAGAAACCTCATATGCATATTAGTGGCTGAGAATGTTGAGAAGGGAAACTCTATTTTTTAAGAGGAGCCTAAAGATAACTCCCAATCCCTCCTCCAGTTCTTGAATGCTCGATTCAAATGAGTCGAGTCTTTCAAGTACACTTAGCATATGTGAGTGATCAATCTTCTCATTTCGTAGAAGAAGTAGCTCCATGTTTATCTTCTCAATTTCTGAGATATCAGCTCCTTCACATGAAACTCTCTTTGGCTTCAAAAGCTTCGAGATCAAAGACCAACCACTTGTCCTTGATTTCATTCTCGGATGAGAAATGAAAGATAGAGCAGACTCCAATATTCCATGACTAATATCTTCAACTCCTTCAATTAGGCTGATCAATGATCCAAGGTCAAGGTCTTCTATTACATTTGTGCAACTCTTTTCTGTGCTCTTCAAATCTCGGAAACATCTATAGATCACTTTGTTTAATTTTTTATTGGATGACATGTAGGCATCAACTTCCTTAGATAAGCTGGATTCTCCACCCCTTTTTCTTCGAAGAGATGACTCGAGCATCTGAACTCTTCCCTTCGTCTGTGAGAAGGCATCTTTAACGATGTTACAGGTATCCAAAACCTTGAGGGATCTGTTAGAGACTTGCTCTAGTAATTTGGCATATTTTTCGTTAGAGAGAACTTGTTGGCTGGTTGGCAACTGAAGGACATCATCAACACACTCATACAATTTTCTTAGACCATCCAATCTTTGACATATTATTGAGTGAGAAGACGTGGAAGTTCCTTCAGATGACTTCAACCTTTGCAACTGCTCCTCTGCACTCACAATGAGAGGATGAGATGCAGTAGGCATGCTCGTGGATCGAAAATGGTTTATGTTCATTTGATTTGCCATTTTAAGCTGTTATCTTTACTTTTCTTAGTGCAGATTAATGAATTCGAAGAATGTGGATGAGGAATGGTTGTTTCTTGCTGAATGGTTAGACAGAGAGTTAGCCGTTTATATATGCAAAGGCAATGAAAACAAAGAAAATATTTGTACATGCTTAGCCTAGTTGTCATGTCTCTGATCCACTGAATGATCCTTCTATTCCTCTATTGTCTCATTCATGCACATAGTTTAAGACATGTAGTACTTAAATATTCTATCAACCACCATGCATACCAGCAAAAGATTGCAGTGCCATTAAATGTCCAATATGTTATATGAATGTGAGCTGATTTTAGAGCTTTCAGGGAGCAATAAGAATCTTGAAACCCTGTCATATCCAATTATATCAACTGCACACGTTTGAGATAAATGTGATCTGCATAAATGTCAAGCTGTTATGTGTGTACGGTTTATTAGCCTACTTGTCCTTAAATATACTTATATTCATTATATATGCAACAGTTTATTGAGACATGTTGAAGTTTGTTCAATTGATGCAAAAAATCTAGAATAATTAGTTGAGAAAATCTTGAATAATTAGTTACTTAGTTCAAATTTTGAATTTTGAATTTTGAATATTGTTAAGTTGTTGAGGTTTTAAAGCTTTTTAGTTGCTGAATTTTTTTTCCAGTTTGGCTATAAATAGCCATAAGTTGAATAAGAAAAGTAGAGACTATTTTCAATCCTACTTTTAGTCTTATATTTGTTGCTCCATATTTTCAACAAAAACCAACAATTGGTATCAGAGCCTCAACTGATCTTAAGGGATCTGTGAGTCGGACAAATACTTTTAACCATTTTTAACCCATATCTATTTTTAACCTTATTTTCAAAATGACAAGCAACAGTCTCTCTTTGAATGCCCCACAAATCTTCACTGGTGAAAACTATCAAATTTAGTCAGTGAAAATGAAATCTTATCTTGAAGCCTATGATTTATGGGAAGTTGGAATGGCAGATACACCATTACCACCACTCCCTGAAAATCCCACTCTTGTTCAAATTAAAGCCCATTCAGAAGAGAAAACCAATAAATGCAAAGCCAAAACTATTATTCAAAATTCAGTTGCAGATTCAATTTTTTCTAAAATCATTGCATCTGAGACTGCAAAAGAAGCATGGGAAAAACTCAAAAAAGAATATCAAGGAAGTGATCGAGTCAGACAAATGCAGATTTTGAATCTGAAAAGAGATTTTGAATCTCTCAGGATGCAAGAAGATGAGACTATCACTAAGTATTCTGACAGAATCTCTGTGATTGTTAATAAAATCATAATGCTTGGTGATGATTTCTCAGATAACAGAATTGTTGAAAAAATTCTTGTGATAATTCCAGAAAGATTTGAGTCAAAAATTTCCTCCCTAGAAGAGTCAAGATCTTTCTACCATCTCTGTTGCAAAATTGATAAGTGCTCTTCAAGCACAAGAGCAAAGAAGAAGTTTTAGACATGACACAGTTATTGAAGGTGCTCTTTATGCACAAAATAAAAGAGAAAAAGTTAATTATCCTCTTTGCAAATATTGCAAAAAGAAAACACACCTAGAAAAGTTTTGTTGGTGGAGACCTGATGCAATATGTGGAAATTGTAAACAAACAGGTCATGTCACAAAAGTGTGCAAGTTCAAAGACAATCAAAAAAATCTGCAAGCACAAATAACTGAGGCAGAAATTGAGGAGGAGCATCTGTTTTAGACTGCATCAACTGACCAAAGGAGGAGTGTTGAAGTTTGTTCAATTGATGCAAAAAATCTAGAATAATTAGTTGAGAAAATCTTAAATAATTAGTTACTTAGTTCAAATTTTGAATTTTGAATATTGTTAAGTTGTTGAGCTTTTAAAGCTTTTTAGTTGCTGAATTTTTTTCAAGTTTGGCTATAAATAGTCATAAGTTGAATAAGAAAAGTAGAGACTATTTTCAATCCTACTTTTAATCTTACATTTGTTGCTCCATATTTTCAACAAAAACCAACAAGACATTTTCTTGGAAATGACATTAAAATTTTAGGTGGAATACTGAGATGATCAAATTAAAAGCGTATTTTAAAAAAGATTGTCTCAATACACTTACTCAAAAGATACATAATTGAGAATACAACAGCGACGTAACATAGGAACTTCCCTTGGGCTTGGGCCACATTCTTGGATACAGAAAATTTTGCCAGATGGCCTTTTGGCGAGGTGCTGACTAGTATTGCCGCTGTTTTTTTAAATTCGTGCAAGAATAGCCTAATATTTAGGTTTTGACAGGTCCGTGTAAGTTAATTTGCTTACAAGTTTTGGTGGATCTGTTGAAACTTGGTCGTACTCTTTAACTTGAAGGGTAAACATATGTCATGCTATTTCCACTTGAATCAAATATGTGGGACTAGGAATTATTTTGCAGCTGACTTTAGTTAATATTTACAGCTTTAATAATGTTGTAAAAGAACTAAGTGTGGCTTGATCACTCTATATATTTAGGAGTTATTTGGAAGACTACTACGTGCAACAGCTGATGGAGTTGATGCTGTGAAGACACAAGGGAACTGGTTGATAAGCGTACTCAAGGGCAAAACAAATTATCACTACTTCAGCTGCTGATAGAGAAAGAAACTGTTGGTGGTGAAGAATTCATGAGCCTTTTCATGGATGGCAAGGCCAAAACTATACGTTGCATGATTTAACCAATATGTTGTATTAACAAAAATATACATACAATGTACACGTTGAGAAATTCTTTAAATATTTTGACAAATAAGAGTGAAAAACTGACATGTGCATTTACCACCAAATGATCTATTCCTTTGTTGTACATAGTTCTAAGTCGATCACACTTTAAAACAAATGATACAAGAACTTGGGCTAATTATGTGATGACAAGAATAATTGATTGGACCAAAAGAATGATACAAGTGGGGTATTATTATGATCCTCTTCCACCGCGCTTTTTCTCTTCTAGAATTGCAGCCTCATTCAACATGTCGGCTGCATCTTTGTGCATGTCTAGCTTGGATAGGGCAACTGCCTGCATGTAAAATGCTGTAGACCAATCTGGGTAGACACATTGTGCTTGCATTGCATCTCTAAGGGCGGCATCTGGTTGATCACACATGAGATAACAAAGGCTTCTCCGTGCATAAACAGTTGGTGACACCATTGTTCCCACATCTACGAACTGCAATGGGACACGACGAAATAAGCAGATTGCCCTAGTGTAAAGTGTTCCTCAGTTTACCCATCTTATCCAAATAAATAAAGTAATAAAAGCACTCCATTAAATCAAATTCAGCTAAATCATCATTCGCCAGCTAATATCCATGCCTCAATAAGAGTACAAATCATCTAATACTACTCTAATCACAGCTAAAAAAGGTGATGCAGTAAAGCATCAAATGCAGCTCCAAATTTATGCCTTCCATATCAGCAGTAATCTCATTCTTAAAAAGGCTTTACATTATGCTACAATATAAGCAATGATGGAGCCTATACACTGGACATGATATTTAACATAGCAGATTAACCAGTCACACAAATAATCAACATGTTACGACCTTGCCTATACACTGGATGTGATATTTAACATGGCAGAATGTTAAAAATAAAATGCATTAAGAATTGCAGCAGTCCATGTGTTTATCTCTTACCAGTTATTTATTACATACTACCTCTGTCCCACTTTGTTTGTCATAATTTCCTTATTAGTCTGTCCCAAAAAGATTGTCATATTTCTAAATTTGGTAATAATTCAACTCCAAAATTACTTTTTGACTCATTTATAGCCACATAAATATTCATGGCTTATTTTAGACCACAAGTTTCAAAAGTCTTTCCTACTTTATTAAACTTTGTGCCAAGTCAAACTATGACAAACAAATAGGGACGGAGGGAGTAGCAGTTATTTAGTTTCTATGTTATCCCTAATTCTTAAGAGTTGGTTTATAAGTTTTAGTTGTTTGTAAACTTTATATTAGTCTGAAGTTTAAAATGGAGTATGCAGTTTGTTCTTGCAGACATCTCTCTGTAAATTTTATGTTCTTCATTCTCTGAAAAACTTGCACAGAATAACCAGTCACACAAATAATCAGCATGTCACAATCTGGTTAACCAGCATAGAGTTAGATGTCAAAAATGCATGGAATCTACTTCTAGGGTTATTGGCCAAGGCTGATTCACTGGTCATACAATAACCAAAATTACAACCTGGTGAACCGGAATACAGACAGTATGAAATCAGATGTGGAAAAGACACTGTAAATGCAGGCCCCTTTCTGGTATTCTTCTATTAAATGGTTGAGTAAAGATGGGTTCTAAGCTCAACAGGTGAATACTCAATGTCAAGCAGCTATTTGGCAGTGCTGGGCAACTTGAGTAAACTGGACGAGGCTCCTCTAATCTGGTGCTGTAATATCTATATTTTTCTAACTACTTAAAGTTAGTACTTACACTATGTATGTTTTTGTTGTACATAAAGTTAGTACTTAAGCGAATAAATTTTTTGTTTTGCGCGCCAAAAGACGGACTAGGAACTTAAATGAAATTAGTGGAAGGTGAGAAAATTTCTAGCATGTACTGATTCGAAATTTAAGAGCTTGACTAGAATGAAGTGTGATGCTGTATTTAGTATAGATATGTTAATGGGTGAAGCCTAATGGAGATATTACAATGTCATTTGAGAAGGTTAATAAGTGGTTTAGTAGAAAGTTTTATTTGAGTCACATTTGGAGAAGTCTATGGAGCATGTATATATACTTGCTGCTGCCACATGAGAAGTAAGGGTCAAAAGAAGAAGTATTAACTCCTACCGTTGAAAAGTTTAAGAAAATTTCACCCCGTAAGTGCGGCAGCCACCGTTTATTTTAATTATATGTCATTATATATAATGTCTATTCTCTTATATAAGGAATGATAAATAGGATAAATGCTACGGGTTTGGTATTGTATAAGGCCCAATTAGTAAGCCAACTTTCACCCTAGTCGTATGATGTGAAAACTCGCGCAGCACTAGGGTATTCTTTTACGCACAGAATTCATCAATGATCAAATTACGGCAACTACTACTCCTACTGATGGGTCATGCAACAAAGCATCTGTGATACTCCAAAGGACAATTACTCTATTTAGAAGATTGCCAATTTTTCAGAGCCGAAGCCAACAAGGTCTTCCCATAAATATTGTAACAGTAATATTTAAGGAGTTGGGGTGAGTGGTGAGATTATAATCCTATTAAAGCGTTCAACATACAAACAGGGATAGTGTTCTGCAGCAGCAAAAACAATAATCATTGGCTGTTAAATGGTTGTTCAAGAGTCCACGCAAGAACACCAAAGAGAGCAATTTCTAGGATTCCTTCAAAGAGAATTTAACCCATTGACATAAGTTACTCGAATTGAAGCTTACATTCGGCTTGATAGAAGGATTCGAGGTGAGTTAAGACTTGTCTTTACTAAGGGTCTTTTGTCACAAAGTCATGTCCTCAAAGTGTTTGATAGAATATTTTAGAATGTTAATGTGTGTTTGATTGGAGCGGGCAAGCATGCATTATCCATACGTGTTGAAAATAAAGTTTTGCATGTTAAAGTATTATGAAAGAAGTGTTATTTGATCACTTTAAGTCAGGATTCAAATTCCCAATTGTTTGAGATTTTCTGCAAGTTTCAAAGAGTTATTATGTTTTTATGACCTATTCTTATTTTAGAGCAAATAATGTTATGAAGAGCCTTTTGTGTATACTAAATTATATTTCGGCCTTAGGTGCCAAAGAAAAGTTTTATGAAATATTTTTGGGAGTCGCCTTAGATTCTGAGAGGGGTAAACTTGTTCGTAGTCATAGTCAGGCTGCGATGCGTGACCATAGTCGGGTTACGTTTTACCCTAAAACTACTCATACCAGAGTAGGTTTGTGCCATAGTAGACAACTATGATATAGTTGCCATAGTCGGGCAACAAAATACTAGCATGCTAGACCTTGAACCGTGGGACGCCACAAGGATAGGAAAGAAAGAAAGAAAGAAAGAAAGAAAGAAAGAAAGTTATAGATGTCAGAGTTGAGTGGTACTCCCCAGCAAAGTAAGAAAAAATAAATGAAGAAAGATTTCATTCTTTAAAAAGTTAGAGATGTGCTTTTGTGCGAACATTTTCATGTGCTTTTAGATGCTTTATGTTCTAAGTTATTTTCATATTACTTCATATGCATTCATGTTTTATTAAAGTCTCGTTCCGGCTTTTAGTGAGGGGGATGTTGAGACTCACTAAGTAACGTCGTGGTATACTGACGTTCTCTTTCATGGAAACCTACATTGGCGTATGTCAATGTAGGTGCAAGTTTTGCAGGCAAGCAGGCTATACGCTAGGATACTCCCTCACTACCCAGTCGCTTGGTGAGCTCCACTTTGATTCCTGTGGAGACAGGCTTTCAGTCTCAGTATTATTTTAATCTTGTATTAGAGGCTTCATAGACTATGTTAGAGTTTGGATCGCGAGTTTACAATTTTACATTATTCTTGCATTGAAATAGAAAATAAAGAATATCATCTTGAAGCTTTAGTTTTCAGAAATGTTGTTATTCAATATTATATAATTAAGTCTGATTAAACATTTAGAAAGAACTATATTTATTTGGATATCATGTCAAAATTAGATAGAATAGATAAGTTTAGAAGGTTCGCTCGATCAAGTTAAGATATTGAGTGCCGGTCGCGACTTGATCAGAAATTGGACCGTGACAGGTGCTCAGTTGCACAGCCAAATCATAGGTTCATCTTGTGGCTTGCTACTCAGGAAAGGCTCCTAACCAAAGACGGATTGATTAGAATGAATATCTACACAGAAAATCCAGCCTGCAGCTTATGTGATGGAGAAGGAATAGATACACACAGGCACCTGTTCTCAGAGTGCCACAGGCAAATGAAGTGAGGACTGGTTTGCAAGACTGGTTGCAGCAGACCTTGCCAAATCAGGGAATTGTGCAATGCTTAACATGGATAAAAAGCAAACGCTGGAAGAGGTTCAAGAAGGAGGCCATGGCTGCAGTTCTGGGAGCAATGGTATACCATACATGGAGGGTGAGAAACCAGAAGATATTCAAAGGAATGGTTGTAAATAGTGACTTTTAGTGAATCAGATTAAGAAGGAAGTTATAGAGAGGATAGAAATGTTAAAGAGCTGATAATGGATTCCATTACTATGTAATTAGATTGTCTGAGGCCTAGCTAATAGTGTAGCCATCCATGTGCTCTTTAGGTGTATGATGTGGTTGTTAATAGTATTTCACATTTATTACCAAAAAAAGATGGGTTCTAAGGAAACTGAAAGAAACATGCAGTGATTTGAAATATGGATACATGGTAGAGGTTTGTGAATGTCAAAAAACCCACTCAAAAGTGATATGAGACCTGCCATTCCCACCCAAAAAGAAGATGCATGTCTCTAATCTCTATCAAACAAGGAATCTTATGGCATGCAATTGCATAAATGGTTTTTAGGAGTTACGATGAAGCATATTTTGGTCTAAGTCAAGTCTCGACTGTCTCAAATGGCTACTTATTGCCAACAACGACCTTAGATGTAATATAAAGGAAGTTGCAACCAGCATTGCACATTGACACCCTTCTCATTGAGTGAACGCTAATACCTGAGAATAGCAATCTATGGCTATTTTGAAGTCCTTGTCCCGAAATGCCAAGTCTCCACGCTTTCTTGCCTCTAACATATCCCTCATTTGTTGAGTCCATTCTTGAAAAGACAACTGCATCATTGACGTCCAGCATCAATAAAGATGAGAAAGATGCAGAAACTTCTGCAGTGGCAGTTTCGGATCAAAAGAATTACCTCATTCGTCCCTTCATCGTCCTTGTAATGTGTCATAACCAAAATCTGATGAATAGCGGTGAGATCCATTCTTGAACAAGCATCACCCATTGCAGAAAGAGGGTGTTGCGGAGTTGGTGGAGCTTCCTCAGGCTTCGGAATGCCCAACATTACATGAGATGCAACCTGCAAACAGAATATTTAGAAAGTCCTCTTGGCCTCTAATTGAATAAGACAAAGTATGGATAAGGACTAACATCAGGTTTACTTTGCAGTGGACCAAGTGTTGACACGAGGTCTTTAGTATTTGGTCGCTCCCTGGGTTCATACTGCAAGCATCGTGAAGCTAGATCAAATACAACTGTTGCCTCTTCTGACGAGAAATTTCCCTCCAAATGTGAATCCATTAATAGAAGAATGTTTTTGCCCCGTATCATATCAAGTGCCTAAAACGTGTACCAAGCACATAAATTATCAAATTTGAAGTCTAAAACAGTTTATTGTACCATAAAAAGGGGGAATATTACAAAAAGAAAACAAGGTAAACACAATGACCAATATGACATGCTCTTCCAAGAAAAAGTAAAGAAGTATATTCTATGGGAAATTAATTTCTTCCTATTTCTTTAGAAAGTTAACGCAAAGGCACATAGAAAACAAATACATTTAGCCTAGTCAAAACAGTTTCAATACTACTACCGTTCTATTGCTGGTCCAACTATTCATATATAGTCTCAAACATCCAAATTAGTTGCTGTTTCATAAATAATTTCTAGAGCACCAGCACATAAATATAAGATGACGCCTAATATAGTGTTCCCATCCTTCATGAGGCAACATTCCCCAAGACTTGCAGCAAGACAGAATGGACGTACAACTGACAAACCAATTCTTAGAAACTTACATGACCAGGAGGGATATGTTTCCCACTTAGCAGGTCCAAAAGGACAGTTCCATAGCTAAAAACAACACTTTCTGGAGTAACTCTTCCTGCAAATAGACAAGAAATCTTCATCCGCTAATATAGGTTAACAATGGGAATGATAACAAATAAAGGTGAGAGATATCAATAAAGTCACTACTGCAGTCTAAATGGCACCTTGTTTTTCAACTGACATATTCAAGCTCCATCACCCTCTTCTCCAAAAAGAAAAGTACTGATAGAAGGAATATAACAGTATTACCAGAACATGAATATGTCAGATAACACGACAGTGATCTCTTTTTCATGAACTGCCCTCAAGGGATATAGTCCTAAACCCACCACCCAGCTATCAGTTTCCAGGAGAAGACAGACTAGTGATGGTACATGAATATGAAGTGAAAACCTGAACTGTTGGACCGGAAAAAAAAATTCATGTGGCAAGAGAACATATATTAAGTCAATGGAGATGCAGAAGCACAAAATTCAATTGATAATATTCACTACTGCTTCTTTTCCTCCCTTAAGGATATCTCGTTAAAATCTGAGGTTAAAGTGGTGTTGAATAGTATGACCACCTCATTTAAAAGCTTAAGTTGTTAAAGACTGGACACTTTTATTTGTTCTTAACACGTCCCTCAAGTGTTGACCTGGTCCTAATTCCTAATCAGCTGGCATTTGCAGCATAAATTCTTCATTTTCTCACATCACAGTATCTAGTCTAAAAGCCTTCCACAATTTACTTGTTTGTTCGTACATCAAGGAGTAAACATTCAATCTGGTCATCCATGGTTCTGTGATGACTGATGAGCAAACTATTTTATCTACCATCGAAGTAAACATTCAATCTGGCCACTGAGGGAGCTCAAGACATGTTTCTTGGCTTACACATCTTATAAGTAGTTACTCCAAGCATCCATATTATTACACGCGCGGAGTCATTCTATCTTCACATACATTCCCGTCAACGTTGCAACATGACAGCCTCATGCGAGGAGATCTACCCAAGCCCCAACGTTCTAGTCAAACATAACATGACTGTCCATAATAATAATGTTCAGAAAAGAAACTAGAAACTCAACAAGGACAAAATGAAAGAAGCTTTACCATTTCTTAAATACTCGGGAGGTGTATAAGCAAGGTTCGTACTATAACTTTTACCATCTCTGCTATTTTTCATCAGCCCAAAACAAGAAAGACGGGGATCGCCATTCTGCCAAAATCATTTACCATATTAACATATTGGTCGAAGTTAACCCAGAAGATTACATTAGGCTACTCTTTCAGGGAAGGGAAAACAGTAGAATAAATGAACAATACCTATCCCCCTTATAATGTAAAGATGATGTTTCAAGCTTAAAAATAAGAGGTTCCATTAAAAAACACCTCGTCGAAGAGAACTCTATATGCGTTCAGGTCATGGTATAGTGGTCGACCTTCACTGCTACAGTAATCCAAAGCTTCAGCAATATATAGAGCCACTCTTAAACGCATGGCCCACTCAAGTGTTTGATTCTCCCCTACAGAAAGAAGAAAAAGCAATATCAAAGCCATCAGATGAAGTAATACACAATGTAAAGTTTTAAGACATTGCATCAGATGAACTAGGGAAGAGACTTTCTACTAGAACGAGAACTGAAAAGACAAACCATAAAAAGCAAGATAAAAGAAGAAATCGAATTAGTTAACGAATAATTCGGAACATATAACAGGAGGTGTAGCACTAAAATCGTGCATGGAAAAGATAAATACAAACATACCCCCCCCCCCCCCCCCCCAAACCAAACTGCATACGCTTACTTTTTGGATAAGCCACAAACCCTATTATTCAACACCCTATTACAATGCTTAAAAAGGGAAATGCTGCACTCCTGGATAATCTGAGACTGTTTCCATGGTCGCATAAAACCAGCAAGCTCAACTTTCCAAGTTATGTCTTTTATGAAAAGATTTTTAAGCTTTTAATGCCCCCAATAACACCTCTGCCTCTCTAAGAGAGTTAATGTGTAGAAGGAGATGATAACCATTAGCTAAGATATAATTTAGCTCGTAAACCAAAACACAAGGCTCAACACTCATTTGAGGCAATGCACTTAACTTGTGGCTTTCTCTAACTATGAACAATCAAATTATCTTTTTCTTCATTCCCAAAGAAAAGCTGCAAGATTGAAGCTGAAATCTTAAATATAAGAAAAAATAACTTTTTCCAGGATAAACAAACATACAGTGAAACAGATGTTTTGCAAGTGTATCGTTTGGCATGTACTCAGCCACAAGCAGCCTCTCATCACCATCAGAGCAATACCCAATCAAATTAGCCAGCCTTTTATGCCTCAATTTCCCAACACCGGATGCTTCATCCTGTTACAACATACAACAAATTATATCAAAACAACTCCAAATTAAACCAATAAGAACAGTTATGCCTCAAAGAATACTAGTAGGTGATTTCTTCCCATCTACCTGTATTTTAGCGGGCAGAGTTACCAGTACCTATGCCTTAAAAGGAATAGCTACCGGTACAATCTAGCCCGGACACCACCAATTAAATTATGCCTCAATCTCAACTAGCAGCACAGTTCGACACTTGGTGGATAATGGGCTCGCCACTCTATCGTTCTCCACATAAATACATGTTTTTCCAGTGGAGAGGTTTGAACATATACCTTACGCCTAACTCACACATCACGAGCTGAGCTCTTACCACTACACCAAACCATCGACACCTCAATCCTAAACTAGTTGAAGTCGACTAGATAAATCCACTCTATTCAGGTCAACTTGAAGTCCACATTAAACCCTGACTTTACAATAAACAAGAACAACAAACAATGACCAACAAGTCAAAGAAAAAGTTTCAATACCATAAACTATTTAGGCCGTTTACTGTGCAAGTTGGGATTTTTACACTGTCTAAACAATGGTTAGGCCGATTAAACAAAATATAGCCAATTATTGCATATTTTATGTATATCCCATGTATGATATATGTATAATAAGCTAATAATCTAAGCATCCTGACTAATTCTGTACAGTTCCCAAATATCTTTTACACTGTCAGTGCAGACAAAACTTGAACTCTAATAACAATTACGCCTCAATCCTAAACTAGTTAAACTTGACTATACCAATCCTCAATATCCATTTCACTCTATTCAAGTCAATTCCAAATCACATTAAACCCTAACTTAACAAAAACAAGAAACAACAAAACAACAACAACATACCCAGTATAATCCCACAAGTGGGGTCTAGGGAGGGCGGAGCGTAAGCAGACCTTACCCCTACCTCGAGTAAAGTAGGGAGGCTGTTTCCGATAGACCCTCGGCTCGAGATAGAAACAACAAAACAATAACAAACAAATCAAAGTGAAGTTAGTTTAAATACCATAAACTGTTTAGGATCAGGCCAAGCAGATTTAGTAAACTTTTTAACAGCAATCCAACGCCGATTCTGTAACCTTCCTTTATACACTAAATTTGGAGCTTTTTCACCACTTTCAGACACTATAAACTCTGAACTAAAGTTATTAGTAGCTGCTTTTAGCTCAGCTAATGAAAACTCAGCAAACACAGGGACCCCACCATCACCTACAGCTGCACCGGTGCCGTTAGATACACGTGGCTGGTTGTGGTTTAATCCTGACCGTTGATCTTTTTCTGAAGTTAACTCTTTCAAGATTGATGATTGACAACACCCCATTTCAAGAAAATAAAAATTATAACTTTATTTGAATAAAATTTTTTTGATAAATAAATAATCTTTTTTGGTTTGGTTGGTTAATATAAAGATTGAGTTTTGGCTATGGAGATTTTGTGAGAAAGTGAAAACTGGAAAATTATTTGTCTTTCTCTTACAACTTTGCTGTTCTGACACAGCGTTCTGTGTTTACTTTGTACCATGTTAATGTTGCATTGTTTAATTTTATGTGGCCATGTTCAATTTAACATATATTAATAATTAAAAAAGAGAAAATTTTTGAAACTCATAATCTAAAACAAGTTATAAGAATTTATGCGGGGTTTATATTTATGTAAATATCACGTACTTTTTGGATATGCTAAAAATAATAGAGTAGGTAAATTTAGACATAGTAAGTAGTACAAGTAATTATTTATGAGGGTGTTTTGGTCAAATTAAGTAGTGTTTGAGATTGAAAGAGTTAAAAAACCGCGGTAAAGAATCTAAAGATTGATTATCTTACATTAATGAGTTGTTTTCAAGTGAATTTCGTTGTCCATTTCAGATCTTTTCCACCAAATTTCTGGCTAAATTCTTTCCATTTTATTCTAATTTATGTGACTTTGTCTTTTTCTATAGCATATTCTAAAAAGAAGTAATAAATTTTTATACTTGAAACAGTTTAATTACAACTTCTTGTATTTTTAATGAGTTGTTTTTATAATTTTATAAATGATATGACATATTTAGACCACAAGTTTAAGAAATATTTCTTTTTATTCTGGTAAAAACTGTAAAGATTACCATGAACCAACAAAAACAATACAGCTAAAGAGCACTTTATTTCGGTAAAAACTTACCCGCACCGGGTGTTTACACCCGGCCAATAAATAAACAACACATGTCTCTTTATTTGACTACATTTATTAGCACTTAACCATAGTTAACCTCATTTAATTTGCCCATGGCATAAATAATAATATAATATTCTTAATAATCTTTGGTTGATGCTATTATCTGTTATCTCTTTTAACATTAATGTGAAATTAATACCAATCATTTTTGGTGTCCTAAAAAAATCCATTACTGGGCTACTCGATATTACGAGCCTATGTTGTAGCTTGGAAATTTACATTTTAACACTAACAAAGAAGCACTTTTTTTTTATTAACAGATTGTTAAATGCATGTTGTGGAAAGAGTGTGAAAAATTAATCTGGGAAAAAAATTTGTACTTAGGTTCTTATAAAAGATAGTAATATATAAGACTTGGTGAATTTACCAACTGTGAAGCTTAGCAGAATTTTTACTGTCTACAAATTAAAAGATAATAACAAAGTAAAATTTTAATAACGTGTGAAATTCCAGGCATTCCTTTTATTCCTAGATTAACAATGAATTAAATCATCATTAATTTTTTGTAGAACTTGTCTCTATAATGTACTATCAGCTGAGTCATAGGCGGAATACTATGTATTAGTTTCACTATAGAAAGATAAAATTAAAGATTAAGGAGAAAGGGCAGAGAGCTTGAAATTAAGCAAGAATATTAGAGGAAAGAATGAAAATAAGCATAAGAGAAACGGATGTCAACCCTAAGTAGCGTTTCTAGGATTTTAGTTCCACTTTTAATTATTATTTATTATAAATATAATTTTTAATAAACCATAGTTTGTCTTGAATGATTAACTTAACTAAGTTGGGTGTAAACACCCGGTGCGGATAAGTTTTTATCCTTTGTTTCTCATCTAGCTACACTAATGACATAAGGCCTAAACACATATGTTGATTACATAAATAGCAGCCATATGAAGATATTTACATTCATATAGCTCTTAATTTTCGTAGCCACAACATTAGAGTAAAAAAAAGGGGAAATAATACTATTAATATCAATTAATATTATTTTTCCTTAAATAAAAGAAGATATCTATCAATTCTCTAGATAGACATTAATCATTCTTAGAAGGTATAAGCATTATTATAGATAATCTATTAAATAAGAGAGAGAGAGAACTATTGTATCTTTTACACATCTTTTTTTTTTCTTTTTTTACCTTTTAGCTGTCATATGAGAATTTGCATAGATGAAATAAATATCAACTAAAAATGTGAATAAAAAATATCAAAATAACTAAATATTGAATACACAGTACATACAAAGAATATTGTATTGTATTAAAATAGTGAATAAGCATTGAATGCATAGTATGTTAAAAATATTAATTTACTCACTTAATTTTAACATATTGTTGTGTACGTACTATTTATTGTACATACACAACATCGTGTGTTTAGTATTTATTTATTAAATATACAATATGTAATATCATATATATCATGTATTTAATATTTATTTACTTAATATTTTAAAGTATTGTGTATGTACTGTTTATATATTAATATATTTTTTATATATACAAACACATACGGGAGAATTTAAATCCTTAAAAAACTGATTTTGTGCTAAATATGAATATACGTGATTTTAGGCATCAAAACACAATTAAAAAATATATTATGATCTACACGTATATGCATAATTATTTTTCAAATATATAAATACAACTATATATATATATATATATATATATATATATATATATATATATATATATATATAATATTTGAATACATAAATACATTATAAATATTAAATATAAGTGAAATATTCTATATATATGTGTATATATTTTAGAATATATACTGAATATATTATTACATTATAACTATTAAAAATAAAATATTGAAATATTATTTATGTACATTTAAAATATAAACTTAAATAAATATGTAATTGGAAAAGAAATGTAAAAAAAATTGAATTTGATAGTTATGGAAACATTATATATTCTTACATATGCTATCTATTGGAAAGAAAAGATCTTATTAACTAGCAATAGGAAAAAAAAATTAGCAGTAGGAAAGAAACAGTAAAGATCTTTTCTTAAAAAGTAATAATATACTCCTATAATAACTCATGTATTTAATCCTCAAAATAAGTTAACAAATATGGGATCAATATTAACTAATTCTTTATATTAAGAGATAAAAATATAATGTTTATTAAGGTATAAAATGGGTGAATTTATTTATAACTAATCTAATGGTTAGAAAAAGAAAAAAAGTGAAAAGTGGGGTTAGAAAAAGTAAATAAGTACTACTCATGTGTTTATGGGGTTATTTTTCCTTATATATAATTAGTATTAAACTCTTACAACTACTAGTTCTAGTCGAGTGCGGTAACATTTCTAACTCTTTCTTTTATCTCTATATGTATATGTGTAATTACAAACTGCTATTAACATTTAGCCCTCTATACATTTTTCAGTTTCTAGCTCTTCAGAGTATAATAGACACTAGCATTCCAGATTGCAACTAGGATTTTCTTTTTAAACTTCTTCCAGTTCTTTCTCTTGATCCATGCTAGGAACAATTGCTTATCATCCTGACAAAAATTATCGTAATTGTTGGCAAATAAGTAACCTTATTTCTAACCTAGTCCATCAAGGAAGTGTTATGTTTAATTTTGACTTCAGACCATCACCTAGATTTCGGTATAGCCAAGACATTGATGTTATCAAATAACACTGCATCATATACTCCCTCCATCCCAAATTAGTTGTCGTTTTAGAAGAAACGGTTTGTCCCAAATTATTTGTCACTTTAAGATTTCAAGACTAAATTTACTAGTTCTTTCCAACTATACCCTTAATAATTAAAATAATTCTCAAAAAAAGTTAATAATCAAACATTAAATAAAGGTACCATAGTAAAATATATACCCTATTTAATGGTTTTCTTAATGGACGTAAAAAAGCTGAAGGCGACAACTAAAATGGGACGGAGGGAGTATTTGATGAGACTTTGAAAGAAACTTACCAATGATTATGGTAACAACCAAATTGCATTAATCTATCATAAATCGAACAATAAATTCAGGAGATTATACATATTAATTATCTATTAAAAATTAATGCTAAATATACATGTAAAAGAAATATGTCATGTGTTTAATTGAGTGTTAACACCCCCATATAAAATCGTTTTTCTCACTGCATACATTTGAGGATCCACGCGTGACACGCCAAACCATTTTATATTGGGCTCTATGGCCTTTCACGTGTGCTACTTTTTACATTTTTGACCTTATGAAGCTTACAATTGCAAAGTTTCTTGTTCACACACGTGGGCTCATCCTTCTGCAGCGTCTTCGTAGGGATGTACGTATAAAGGCAGCATTTGCAGTTACCAAACGTGAAATTTTGATGCGTAGCCATTTTTGGACGCTCTCAAAGAATTTTATCCACTATTTCAAAATTAATTGAGAAATAGCCAAATTCATTAGCGTTGGAAAAACACCCCAGACTAGTCCCATAACAAAATAATGAGATTTAATATAGATTTTTCTTTATAAATGGTGATCGGTCATGGTATCCATAGCCTTGCTTCTTTTTCGGCCAAATCCTGATTTCGTTTTGCTTCTCCCGATCGTCGAGCTTCATGGCAAAATATTTACTGAGACGGTGAATAAATTGAGTGAGAAGAGATTCATTGTCACCATCTTCTTCCCATTCGGATTGGGTTGACCCAGAAGTACAATAAGAAGAAAATGTGTAAAGAGCTAAGCTAAGGGAGGTCGGGCAGTAAGGGAGTTTGTTCAAAGCCCCAAGTATTTTATTATGGGACTGAAGCTTTATACAAAGTCCCATAACAAAATAATGGGACTTTGAACAAAATTTGTTCAAAGTCCCAGTATTTTATACTGTGGTTAGTTTACTGAAGCTTCCCGGTATAAATACTAGGACTTGTCCAGAAGTGGCTATTTCTCAGCCAATTTCTTTTTTACGGCTACAAATCAATTAGCGCGCGCCAGATAGGTCCCTACGCGAAATTTTTGCTTACCAATCTTCCACGCTCCAATAGTGGGTAAATGACAAAACGATGACATTAAGGCAATGGTTTGCCTAATTGACTCCACTATGAGTGGTTTAGCAAGAATGGCCTTCTTTAAGTTAAATGAATCTTTTTGGACTAAATTACCCCTGAACAAATCATATAAACATAGCATATAAACCAGACCTTCCCTCCATTAACTCTGCAACTTATTTCCAGACTTTCGTCCCTTTACTCTTCCAACTGATTAACCTAAGAACTCAAATTTCCAGAAAAAAGAAGATTCAAAGGTAAGTTTCTTCAATATTTCATTAATTTTACGTAGTTTTTAAATTAAATTTTGCATAATTTCATCATAAATTCGTGGAATTTGTTTAGTTTTTGTATAATCACAGATTAGCTACTGCGATTTGTGAATTTTGATGATAATGATTGAAAACTACTGCTAGATAACGTCACATTGATTTTAAGTTGCTGCAAAAAAAAAAAAATTATATTACTTTGAATCTGTATTTGTTGCAGAATTTACGAATAGAAAATACAATTACTTTTATTTAGTCGCAACTGCATTCCTTTGCCTAAATTAACTTGAAATAACTTGTAGATGATTTATGTTAATTGGTGCTAATAGAAAAAGCTTTTTAAGATCTGTTGCAATGTAATGTGTTTGTAATGCACTCGCTGCCTTGTGGGCAGCACTTGCAGTTGAACTGCAAACAATTGCTGCTACATAAACTCTACATGTGTTGCCTAATATGCAACACTTTTCATTGCCTGAAGTGGTGCCTTATAAGTGTTGCCCACAGGGCCACACTACGTGTAGAGTAGCTCTACATGTGCTGCCTAATAGGCAGCAGTTTTGAATGCATAGTAAGTGTCTTTTCAAGTGTTGCCTTGTGGGTAACACTTGAAGGTTTGCTGTAAAACAAAAATGTATAGGGATCTCTACATGTGATGCACAACAGGCAGCACTTTACGTGTGTACTAAATTGCCCTACAAGTTGTGGCTTCTTGTTGCCAGTCAACCTCCAACGCCTACGTACACCACTAAACAAAGCAAAAATTGAATGATGTAGAGTGTATGAATGTTGTTCTCGCGAAGGCCAGGAAGCTGCCTATATTGGCATTGATAGATTACATCCAAAACAAGCTCCAAAGTTGGTTTTATGAAAGGAGAAATGATGCACAAGCCATATTTCATGACCTCACACGTTGGGCTGAAGAAGAGCTCACCAACCTGATTCCTACTGCCTTTAGGCTGATAGTAAATAGCTCTTGTTCAAAAAAACTAATGACTATTAGCTCTGCAAACACTTCACTTTTTTGTTTACTTGATATTATTTTTTGCTTGCAGGTAAATCCAAGCAATGACACAAGTTTTACTGTCAAAGATGGAAAAGATGAATTAACTGTAGATTTAAAGGAGAGGTCCTGCGGTTGCTTACAATTTCAAACGGACGAAATACCATGCATCCACGCCATTGCAGCAATAGAGAGAAGAAACTTGAACAAGTCGACTTACTGTGCACAGTGGTTCAAAAGAAACACTTAGATGCAAACTTATCAGGGAGAAATTCTCCCAGTGGGAAGTGACAGCTCGTGGGATGTTCCACAAAGTATTATACACCCACCGAATACAAAAATTCAGCTCGATAGGAGACAAACAAAAAGATATATTTTAAGAGCAGAATTCTTCAAGAGTAGGATCAGATGCTCGAGATGCAAAAGAATTGGACACAATAGAACAAGTTGTCTCCACACTCAGGTCCAACATCCACATGCAAGAAGATATAGAAACAGAGCTGGAGCTGTGGCATGAATATGTTATTTTCTTATGATATTGCATTAAATTTGTCAACAAATACTTTTCCTTTTGTTGTAAGCACAACTATTTTTCATTTTCGTTAAAGTTACGTGAACACATTCACTCCACAAAACTTGCAAAATAAGAATAGGGTTCCACTCATTCTCGTTGCAGTTCAAATTCGTTAAAGTGTTGGCAGATAGCCGACACTTATCCCAAACCCGACTTAGACTGGATTAACTACCCCAAAGTGTAGTCCGGATGGCAGCAGTTTATGTTTAACTCATCAAAACCTTCTCCAAGATCCCATGAACTGATGCCGGCGCAGCACTTACCATTGTGCTTAGATACAAGTGTTGGCAAATGGGCAACAGTTGACCCCAAATCCTTACCAACACTCCACACCCAATTCTCATTGACTTGCTGCCTAGGCAACACTTGACCTACATCCCCCATAAACTACATCCCTTAATAGAATACCTGATAAGTAGCACTTGACCTACACCCCTCACAAACTAGATCTTTTAACATGCAGTAGCACTTGGCATCGATCCCCTACCCAAAATCCCAAAGCTAATACACTTGAAATGCTGCTGCCTAGGCAGCACTTCACCCCCAAACTCTCACAAAGTTCACCAAGCGAAATTCCCTATAAATGTTGTAGTGTGTTTAGATACAAGTGTTGGCAAATGGGCAACAGTTGACCCCAAATACTTACCAACACCCCACACCCAATTCCATTGAGTTGCTGCCTAGGAAACACTTGGCCTACATCCCTCACAAACTAAATCCCTTAACTGGATGCCTGACAAGCAGCACTTGACCTACACCCCTCACAAACTAGAACCTTTAACAGGCAGCACTTGGCATCCACGCCATATCCAAATTTCCAAAGCTAATACACTTGAAATGATGTTGCATAGGCAGTCTCACAGGCAGCATGTTGCCTTCACCCTCCCACGACTTATCTCACACAATAACCTTGGAGTATTGCCTCCCATGCATCACATAAACATCAACAACTCACTAAATTTCCTAAGGCAAACAACATTCAGTAATTGCCTGGACAACACTTCACCGAACCCTTAGACAAATACAAGTCCCCCCTCCCTCACATCCAACAAGATGAAAAGTCTAGGTAAAAGAAAAAAATGTGGAATACATGAAATAGCGCTTAAATATATAATTAATAACATTAATATAGTGCAACAGAACCCAAATTCGAATGTAAAATAAAACAAGAACAAGGTCAAAAGTCTGTTATACTATTACAAAATTACATAGAATCTAAATAGTACTTTTTTCTAAATCGTCTGCCGTACAAAATGTCTCGATCTCCATATTACTAGATGGTGTAACAACCACAACATCTTCTGAGTTGTCCAACAGACGGAATGATGGCATATCATAATCATAATCAAATCCATATTTTTGTCTTTTACTAGCAACGACATCTTCAGAAACAGCTGGGTGATTTATAAACTCTTCCACCTCGTCTATGGATTGCACCAACAACTTCCTCTGTACCAGCAAAAAAATGCAATATCAACATCCAAAAAATAAGAATAAAAAGGAAAATATCTACTACTAAACAGTAAGGAAAGTCCAGCTTGATAGGCAGCACTTTCCATACAAAACACACAACTCATACTTGATGTTCTGATATCAACGGTTGCCCATAGGGCAACATTTTCTAAATAAAGGAAGACTATGCTTGAGTCTTATGTCAATTGTTGTCCTATGGGCAACACTTTTCAAAGTAAAAAGGATAATAAACTACACAGCCAACACTTTACTAAAAATTAAATTAACTACATAATTAATATAAATAGGTCAAATGTTGCCCAGTGGGCAACAATTTCGACCGTTAAAGCAAATCAAAGTACAATGACAATACTATAATAAAAATTACATTAAATACCTAATTAAAATAAATTAATATAATAAATATAAACACTATTGATTAACAACAAAATTTAAACATTCACGCACAAAAAATTAGATAAATAATGAACATCAACAAAGAGAAAAGACAAATTCACCGTAAACTAAACAAAGGAAAAAGAAAGGGGAAGGAAACTAACCCTAATTCGAAGGGAGAGAGAGAGAGAGAGAGAGAGAGAGAGAGAGAGAAGAAAAAGAAAAGGGGCGGCTAGGACATAGGATTAGGGCTAATGTTGGTCAGGGGCAAAATAGACTTTTCATATGTTTAAAAATGGATAGGAGGCCATTTTGCTAAAACATTACTTAGTGGGGACAAAATGACATAACCAAAGATAAGGGGTACATGGGATGAAATTTTTTGTCCAATAATGGCCCAATTATTCAGTTGGACTGAATTTTTGGTCAGACAAATGGGTCTAAGTCCAGTCCAGTCCAATTATGCACTACCTCAAACTAAAACTGAGAACAATGAGTAAAAGTCTTTCTACTAATTGCTGATATTCTAGAAAATCAACATTTTGAGCTAAACTATCATTACCTTCCTATCTTTGACTTTGTCCGTATTAATTCCTAAGTCAAGGGATACTTCTTATCTTTATAAGTTGAATTCTATATAATGATAGTGTAATAATATTTAATTCTTCAAGTTTACCAAGTCAGTCGAGCTAATGCTTGAGCTTAATCTTGACTTGGATGAACTTTAATTGAACCGAGTTTAAGATTGTCCAATTAAGAGTTAATAAATCCAAATTGAATTAAACTGAGCTTTAACCAATGTCGAGCGAAGTCGAGTCGAGTTAAAACACGACTCGGGCTTGCCCGTTTAACTAAGCCTATTACATGTATATGTCTATGATAAATGAAATTGATTATTTAAAAGCTAATATATATAAACAGCTACAACAAGTGAAATTTTACTGATGAAATCTAAACGGGTAATTTATAGTGTATAAGTTAATTTCTTTTCTTTACTCACTTTGTTCTTTTTAAAAAATCTTTCATATCTTTGTTTCGATAGATATATGACGTTAGTTTTAGTCAGCTAAAATTTTGCATATTTACGAACACAAACTTATCTTTTTAGTGGAAAAAGGCCTGCTTGTCTCAAACAACTTCAAGAATCAAGTTCTACGGTTAATAATTACTGCAAGACGAAAGAAAAGGGGGAGTTTGTGCCGGTAGTATGACTAAAACCTTATAAGTTAGTAATTACCAACAAATTATAGTACTTCTTAGTAGTATATGATTAACTTTAGAAGAAAAATTGATTGCCGTTTAGAAAGTGTCCATTTGACGAAGAAATACTCCATTAGCTTACATTTGTAGTCCAAAGGCGGAGCTATATTTTGAATTTTTTGGTTTCAGAATTCTAGTCTTTTTTAAATTATGGGTTCTGAATTATTGATTTATACCGTAAATAAATTCTTCAAGGAAAATATATATGATCTGAGTAAAGCTACGGAGTTCGACCGACCCCTGTCGGACATGCTAGCATCGCCACTGTTTATCTTTTGTTAAATGTTTCACTTACTAGAATAATAAAATGAAAATTTTGAAAAAGAAACACAGTACGAGTAATAAGGGATAAGTGCACGAAATGCCACTTTTGCCACTGGTCTTTGGACATAGGCCACTAATACCAAAATATTTAGTTTGTGGCCACTTTTGCTTAAAGAGATAGAACTTCAGTCCAGAGGCCGGATTGAAGTTCAGTCCTTAAAGATTGAACTTCAATCCAGGGCCATATGGACTGAAGTTTAGTCCAGTCCTTAAGATAGAACTTCAGTCCAGGGCCATATGGACTGAAGTTCAATCTTTAAAGATGGAACTTCAGTCCATAGCCATACCATGGACTGAAGTTCAGTTCATGGCCATATGGACTGAAAGTTCAGTCCTTAAGAGATGGGCCGTATGGACTGAAGTTCAGTCAATTATCAGAACTTAAGTCAATATTAATTTAGTAAAGGCCCAAAAGTGGCCTCTAGTGTAAGATCAAAGAAAATAGTGGCCTCAAACCAAATACCAGTGTTAAAAGTGGCTGCTGGGCGAAATTTTTAGGAGTAATAATTAACTTCTTGATTTTCTATCACATCAAATGTAATTTGAACCAAATTCAAATTGCCGAAACGACTAATACTTGAAATGGAAGGGATAGCTAGTAATCAACCTATTGTTGCCCTCTACTGACATAAATGTCCTAGTTTTGTTCACTAGAGACAGACTTGCAATTTCGTATGCCCTCTACCGTTTAGAAAGTGTCCATTTGACGAAGAAATAATCCATTAGCTTACATTTATAGTCCAGAAGCGGAGCTATGTTTTGAATTTTTTGGGTTTAGAATTCTTGTCCTTTTTAAATTATGGGTTCTAAATTATTGATTTATACATATTAAATAAATTCTTCAAGAAAAATATATATGATCTGAGTAAATCTACGGAGTTCGACCGACCCCCTGTCGGACATGCTAGCTCCGCCATTATTTATCTTTTGTTTCACTTACTAGAATAATAATGAAAATTTTGAAAAAGAAACATAGTACGAGTAATAAATGGCTCAACATGCCCCTACATGATGCTATTCCTAGTTTTATTGATACCATTAAACTTTGGAGCCAACAAACTTTTGGTGATATTATCCAAAAGAAAAAAAGGTCGCTAGCTCGAATTGGTGGTATTCAAAAAGCTAGTCATTACCCTACAAGCTCTTATATCGAACGATTGGAGAAGGATCTTATAAGAGATTATAACAATATTTTAGTTATGGAGGAAGATTATTGAAAATTACGATCTCGCATTAATTGGCTTAATGATGGTGACGCTAACACTAAATTCTATCATCTTAGCACAATTAATCGTAGAGGAATAAATAAAATACACCTTTTTTAAAGACGATAACAATAATTGGATTGATAGTTATAACCAACTGTTAACTCATACTCTCACCTACTTCCAAAATATTTTCACAACTAAACACCTCTCTTCACACCTTAAAGATATTATCTCCTCTATTACTAGTTTTCATAATGTTGATTTATCTTCCTTAGATAGGCCACTTCAAACTCATAAAGTGGTCAAAACAGTTTTCTCTTTCAAGCCTTACAAGGCACCTGGGCCTGATGGCTTTCACCCATTCTTTTATCAAAATAACTGGGATATAGTGGGACCTACTGTCGTCAAGTTTTTTCAGGAAGTCTTTACGACTTATCAAGTCCCAGATTTTGTCAATCACACTTATTTATGTATGGTCCCTAAAATATTCAATGCTAATAATCTTAAAAATCTCAGGCCTATTGATCTTTGTAACACCATTTATAAAATTGTTACCAAGATAATTGTTCATCGGATGAAACCTTTCTTGCAACAACTCATTAGTCCCTTTCAAACTAGCTTCATGAAAGGTAGGAGAACATCTGATAATGTCATTATTATCCAAGAGATCATAAACCATTTCCATAAATCAAAATCCTTAAAACCTAAAATAATTTTTAAAATAGACCTGGAAAAGGCGTTTGATAGATTAGAATGGTCTTTTGTCTATCGTACATTGAAATACTTTAAATTCCCTACTAATATTACTGAACTTATCATGTCGTGTCTTACTACCAGTAAGATTGGAGTTATAGTTAATGGTACCCTAATAGAATACTTCTCACTCTCATGAGGTATCAGACAGGGTGATCCTATGTCCCCCTATATATTTATTTTATTTATGGAGCTTCTTTCAAACCTTATCGATCACTATGTCGATTATGCGCTATGTGACCCTATTCAATTAAGTCCAAATGGACCTGCTGTTACACACTTATTTTACGTTGATGACCTCACAATTATGGCCCATGCTTATACAAAATCAGCCCTCTCAATGCAGCAGTGACTTTATTCTGTAAATTGTCTGGTCAGAAAATTAATACCACTAAGACCAGACTAATTTACTCTCCCAACTGTCCCATCACTATAAAAGATGCCATAATCCCAATCTTAAATTATACAGTTAGTACTACTTTTGGTAAATACTTGAGTTTTCCCATTTTAAATCCACGACCTAAGGACTCTGATTATCAACCTATTATAGAAAATATGGTCCATAGGCTAGCCAATTGGAAGGCAAATTTCCTTACATTTGCGGGACGTGTGACCCTTGCTAAGACTACTTTAAATGTGATCCCAAACCATGTCATGCAATATCATTGCCTACTTAAAAAAATTCATGATAAAAATTGATAAGATTCAAAGAGATTTTATTTGGGGCTCTACTGTAAATCATAGGAAGATTCACTATCTTAGTTGGGACACTTTAACTCAACCTAAGAATTTAGGTGGATTGGAGATAAAATATTCAGCCCATAAGAACTTGGTACTCCTAGCTGGTTTGTCGTGGAGAGTCTTTATGCAACCACAACTTCCTTGGACAGCTATGCTACTGAAGAAATACAAACTTAATAGGTGCCCCTCCCCCTCCTTCATCTAGAAGAATATTATAAAGGGTTGTGATTTGTGTAAACATGGTATTGCATGGTCTCTAGGAAAGAAAGACTTAATTAATTTTTGAAATGACAAATAGGTCCCAAATCATCCACCCCTTAAATACTTAATTACTTGACCCTTTACCCAATATGAAAATAACATGACTGTTATGCAACTTAGATATAATGGTTCATGGAACTTTCATACTTTAACTTTAAATCTTTTCTCTAATATAATTGATCCCAACACAACCTGAGGCATATGATAAACAATACCGGGTGTATGGGCCCAAATCGTTTTTAGGTACACAAATCGAATTTGGATTCGAATATAAGCAAATCTTTGTATCAAAGCGGTAAATAATGCACGGAACAGACAAAAATGCGTAAAATAACTTGCTTTCAATATATGGATGTTCAGTACAAATTTGGGCAGAGTTTCGGTATGTATTTCTGGATCCCTATTACATGAAATGAACTGCTATTTATAGATATGAATCTCTGCCCATGATCTCCACTATCTGTTGCCATGTCGTCCCACGATCTTGAGGTGTAGTGGCTGAGTTAGTGGGGTGAAGTAGTGGGCTGCAAAGCCGGACGAACCGAGGGGGGTCTACCGAGGTGAGAGTTTGCGACCTCGGTGACTTGGCCCTGCTGCTTGACCGAGGCGATGGCTACCGAAGCTCAGCTCATGGCTCGCCTTCGGTGACGCATCTTCGGTTCAAGACTTCGGCGACTCGCTCAACCGCTTCGGCGGTTGCTTAGACGTGACATGTTTGGTCGCTAAGATTTGTATGACCGGGGCGGATCACCGCGGGCCGATTTTTACCCAATACACTGGGCCTCACTACTAATGACTTATTCTCTACCAAATCCTTATATCCACTACTTAGAACACGACATATTACCAACCTTAACTTCACTTGGATTTGGAATCTGCATACTCTTCGTAAAATTAAATTTCTATTATGGCAGATTTAACATGACAGACTCCCTACAAAAATTTACCTTTAAAATTGGCATCCAAACCATCCCATATTTCCATATATGTCACAGTTTTGAAACCACTAGCCATATTTTCATAGAATACCCAGTTGCTATCCAAACATGGCATGAATTTGGTTGCTCAATTGATACACTACCTGCAGCTCAACATTGGTTGTTTGATCTCTGGTCTTTCCTAATATTTTCCAATATTGTTGCACAATCACTGCCTACGCATCTCACGTGGACTGATTTATTTCCCTTTTATTATTTGGCATCTACGGTTAAAAAGGAATCATAATATTTTCAATATCACTGCCCTTTCTCTTTCAAAGGAGTTAGTTACTATGAGGGTTTTTGAAAATTATACACACAAAAGCATAAACCTGTGGATCCTAGAATAACTCTCAAATTCAAATGGGAACCACCTCATACAGCTTCCCATAAATTAAATATTGATGGTGTTTTTTGTGTTACTAGTGGTTATGGAGGAATAAGGAGTGTCTTTCGAGATGTCCATGAAAACTGGCTACTTGCATATTGCATGAATATAGTAGGCTGCTCGGCTACTCACATGGAGCTTATGGCTCTTTATGTGGGTCTTCAAGTTGCTCAACAACACCACTTTTGCAATTTGGAAATAGATACATATTCAATTGAGGTGCTCCATCTTTTGGAATATGACAATCCAGTTTTTACTAACATCCTTTCCCAATGCAGGTTCACACTCAGAAAATTGGGGAATTCATTGCTGCGGCACAGCTTTAGGGAAGCTAACAGGGCACATGAAGAATGAGTTGCATGTAATCTTGCAGCCATCTGATCAACTTAGAAATAAAGTCCAAGTTGATAAAGATGCTACTACTATCTATACTAGATCTATTTCACTAAAGGCATGTAATAGTTTGCTATGTGCTGGGAACTTAGCCCTTAGTTCTACTAGTGTCACTGACACACTGCTACTGCTTTTAATGTATCTTTGTCTTAATTATAATATATAACTTCCGTTTTACCAAAAAAAAGTACGAGTAATAAATAACTTCTTGATTTTTTATCACATCAAATATAATAGGAACAAAATTCAAATTGCCGAAACGACTAATACTTGAAATGAAAGGGAGTAGCTAGCAATCAACCTTACTGTTGCCCTCTACCGACATGAATGTCCTAGTCTTGTTCACTAAGGACAAATTTGTAATTTCATAAATAATTAACATGAAAGTGCTATAATTAGAAAGAACATTTCATTTTCTCTTTCATGAAATACATTTTTGAGGGCATTTATAGTGTTTTTTTCAGACACAGCCACATGAATTCATTTTTTTTTCCTGATCTATTTTGGTACCTTGCGAATGATATTATTAGTGTTAATGTGCTTGTAAGACGATATCAATTATTCTTGGCATTTATTCCGACAAAAGATGGACATATTTGCAGTTGAAGATTATATACTTATATTTAACATGGGTATAGGCCATCTCTGCAATAAGTCTGGCTAAGAATTATAATAAAAAGAAAAGGTGCAAGTTGTAAAACCAAGAAACCAGAGCCAATTCACGTTGATTCCCCTAGAGACAGCATTATGCGAAGATAAAGCTAACATTATCATGAAGAAATGATTGGTTAATTATTTGTAGTAATTAGTGAAACGAATGCAAAAATATGCAGTTCTCTCAATTATAATGAATATGGAATAATACTTTTATTTTGTTTCGGGACCACCCATGAAGGGTACTAATTAGCTCATAAACCCATTAACTAGCTAGTTTATTAACTTATTAATATGTATACCATTATCGGGGTAGGAAAATAATTTTTTCCATCGAGAGATAATGGCTATGGTTACAAAAGATGGAAAATTCTTTGCATCGTATAGGAGATATTAGGCTGTGGAAATATTGATCCAACATCCAAAATCGACCAATAATTTAAGCCGTGGTAACAACAAATTTGTTTCTGCAAGGAGAAACTTATAATAATCTCCTAACCAATATTTATATAATAATACTACGAAAACAAATCATGTGCAAATTGCTTTGCTCATTATTTGTGCATATGATCATGTTTATGATTAGTTTTTGGTTGCCGATGAATAATCCAGTTCACATGTTAGACCACGTGTTTTTTTAATACTAGTATCGATTTAAGAATATAGGACAAAATACCGACTGGAAATATGGTCGCTTTCACTTTAATTCACATGATTCTCTCTATTTGCATTAGGGAGAATGGGCAGTTTGCTATGCGTAACAATTTTTCCAGCTATCTTTTTGGCTTTTGTCAGGCAATACTGTCTTTTATTAGGTTTTCCCAATAATGATAAAAAGAAGTCTTTAAGTAGAAGTTTTTAACTCGTTGAAGAATTGACGATCAAATATATACAACAACAACAAATACGATATTATCCTATGTATGAAGTGTAGGGAGGGTGATATGTACGCAAATCTTGGTCCACCAAGATGAAGAGGTTGTTTCCGATAGACCCTAACAATCAAATTTAGTATAGAAGAAGAAGAAAAAAAAAACAGATTACTGGTTTGCGTAATTTATAGTTACTTCTATACATTTCCTACAAAATGATAGTACTAGTATACAATTAATTAAGGACGAAAACTGTATATGTTCTTGATTTGTTTTAAGTCGATTACATAATATATTTGAATAGTAAGGTTTGGTACCCGACTTCAACTCGTTTAGAATTAAAAGATAGAGTAGTGATTGTTAATTGTATAAAGAAGAAGCATCTGGTGGAACTAGGAATTTGGAAAGTTATGAATTATGTCTTGAAATCAGAGTGCAGGATTTGTGAAATTATTATTTCCTCCGGTTCAATATAATTGGGTTTTAAGGTTTACAAGTTACGTACAAATCATCAATCCGTATTAGCTTTAGGTGAGAAACTCGACCAAAATGTACATGTATTCAATTTCATCAATTTAAACACTGTACAATTATCAAAAAGCTCAATATTCAACAGTAAACTTGTTTTCCTCCATTAAATAAAACAAAGATTTCCAAAAAATAAAAATAAAACAAATCAAATTAAAGAACGATCCATGGTGAAAAAAAAATAAAGCAAAATATACATCTATGCATCGAATTTTCCTTTATCTTTTTCATTCTCCCTCTATTGTGTAAATACATTGAGCAATGAAACTCTAGCATTGATTAAACTCCTAAACACTTTCTCCCCACCACTTTCAATTCCAACAATACAATCTTCCAATTCATGCATTTTTTTAGACACCATCTTCACTTCTTCATCTCCTTTTTTTCTTAATCCCCACAACAAATTCTCCAATCCCATTTGTACAAACTCAACAATACCTTCATCTTCTTTCACTTTCTTTGTTTTCTTTAATCCAATCCACGAGCAAGTTGGTTTTGGCAATGCCATTGATACCCCAAGTCCATTAAAAAGTGCTATAGAAACCAATTCTGTCACTTCTATAACGTCTTTCATGACTTCTGCTAGCTCTGCATCTCCGTCAGGCACTGATATAGATTGTTGAGGTACAATATATTTCCCTATACATTGCACGTTGGACACAAGTTTGTCCATTTCTTTAGCCATTTTCCTCAATGCTTTTGCATAAGAAGCAATCTTGAATTCATCCTTGCGTCTTACCGCTACCTGTCGAGCCATAATAGAATTAAATAATTAGATATATGTTTTCTGTAATAGCTTTACACTTTTAGATAAAATCGCACGATATTCAAACATGGTACAAAAGCAAGTAAAAGGTCCTGATTCAAATCTCGTCATCCAAAAATACAAAAAAAAAAAAAAAAAAATAGTTTGACATACTAGGCTCGTGAAATAGAAGCAGGCCTAGACGTGAGGATGTTATTTTTAACAGCTTAAACTTTATTATATTATTCAGCAGCAAGAGGTCTTGAGTTCATATATCATCGTTCAAACATGCTTAAAAAAATATTTACTGTGTGTATCAGCCTACACGAAAGATGCAAAGTATTTTCTCTCTAACAGTTTAAGGTTTACAGTACCTGAGCTGTTAAATGCTCTTCCTTGAAGGTGAGAATCAATGTTTGGAAAATTCCATAAATATCAACGAAGTGAAGAAAGTCATCTAGTAGCTTTTCAACCAAATCAGAGTGTCCATGAAGAGATTCACGAGTTTGTGGAAGTTGAAGGAGATCATCAAGAGACTCATGAACAATCTTGAGTTGATTTAACCCATCACAAAGCCATGCAGAAGTTCTATTTTCAGGCTTTAAAGTCCATGTTTTAAGCTCATTGATATCATCTTTGAGCTGAGAAATTAAAGGATGCGATCTACATGGAAGACTAGCAGATCGAACGTGGAATGTTTTTTTGGGCTTGTTTGAATAATTTGGATGATTAGGAAAAGAGAGTGATCTTCGAAAATTAGCCACCATTCTTGGTGTCATTGTTCTTGACTTAGCTAGTGTTTTCTCTTTTCCCATGATTTGGAGAAAGATGGGAAATTTGTATGGAGAAAATGAAAGAGGTTGGACCTTTGACAAGTGTTTATATAGGGACAAGAGGATTTGGATCTAAAATTTAAAGTAATGGGTACACACTTATTATATATCTCCATTCTTATTACTACTCCTACTACAGTACTACTCCTGGTATTTTTTAAACTAGTATAGCAAATACTACCTTAGTCCCTTAATAAGTGCCACTTTTTTACCTATTGCTTTAATTAGTAAAATGTGGTCACTTTTTTATTTTAAAAGAAGGCAATAGATTTCTTTTTAAAGTTCGACTGTATTACTCCAAAAGGCGTTAAATTTTCTTTTTAAGATTCGCCTGCATCACTTCAAGAATTAGCTTTTAATCACCATCTAAATAGAGATAATTAAGTAAAATTAGCCAAATCATTTTCTTAATTGTATCAAAACATTCAATGACTTAGAGGCGAGCAGGTGCAAATGTAGTATACATAGTTATATAACCAATGGATTCAATTAAACTAAACCAGTATTTTGAACATGGAACATAAAATTAGAATTCTGCTATGCCAAAAGTATAATGAAGTATTGATCAAATTTAAAAGGCGAATATATCAAATTAATAGGATCCGACTCGAGAGGTAATTGCCACCGGATTTCACTTAATTACCGACTAAACCTAATATTTTCAACATAAAATGTGAATATATAAATTGTATGTACGTAATATGTTAAAAGTCGTAGTTACCAAACGAGGGCATGCAGTAGATGAGTAGAAAAGAGAAAAGGGCGACTAGATCCGAGAATAAATCCAGCTGTTGGGGAAGCAAAAGGGCAAAATCCCGTTACAAAAGGTGCATGGGTGATCTGTAATCTGGTTTTCCTGTTCTGCTGGAGACGATAGACACCACGTGCACATCACACCCTGGCTTCTTTTACTCTGTTACTTATCCAACTCTTCTAAGCTTGTATGACTTTTGTTGTTGGTAGACCAAACAAGTCAATTTAATTTCCATAATGTCATATTCTTGTATGATTACTATACTACCACTAGTCTAATAATTGTTGGCCTACGTTAGTATTTATACAGATATTTTTTCTTCATTTTCAGATTTAACTTATCAGTGGTTCAAATGTAATACTTCATCGCTCATCGGTTTATTTATATATTGTTAGATTGATTAAGTGCATAGGTTAATTATGTGAAGATCTTTAGTATGGTATGTATATAACATACTAAAAAAGTTACTATTTGAGTTTTATGGTCTTACAAATGTCCTATCATCTCTATAACGGAATAGTGTTAATAAGGATAAACTGAAATTTAATGGCTGAAGGAAAATCTTACTTCAGATTAAAAACAACACATAGATTAAAAGGGATTAAATATCTCGATAATAAGTTGTCATCACGAAATAAAAAAGCTTTTGAATTGATTGCAGAACATAGCTAGACCTAACTCACGTGACCTTTCTTTAAGATTTTGCCGCAATTAGAGGAAATTGAACAGCATATATCATACCCCCCTTTTTCTGTTCTCTTCAAAACTTCAAATATAAATTAATGTTAAGCAAACATCAATCGTGCTATAATTTTTCAAAGACTACTAGAAGTAGTTAATTACCTTAATGTGAAAGATAAACATGCCCTTTGACGTACTTATATTCAGTATCACAACTCTCTAGCTTAGACCCAAAAAAGGAAATTCGTACTTTATCTTAAGTCGTTCTTACGCATACAATGTACACAGCTTTGACATTTACTACTTTTAGGAACGGTCAATCATTTTATGTGTATATAAGTGAAAAAAATAAAAACTTATCTCATTGGCTCCCTAGCAACAAAAGAAGACTTCGCTGTGCAGTTTAATAATTTAGTTAGGTACGTAATAAAGGCCTACTGGTTAATAAATCATTCGAGAAAGAAAAGCTTCTTTTGATTAAATTATCTACTCCCTTTTTCTTTAAAGAAATTAAAACGAAAAAAACAACTAATTGTCACTTTCCTTTATTCCCTAATAACTGTTGCACGAAGATCTTTTAGGATTTTATAAGTGCTCAAGTTGAGGCCACTAATGCCCCTTAATTCGATCTTATCTTATATAAGCCACTTTTTAGGCATTTACTTCTGGAGGTTTAAGTTCAACGAATTAGAATAGAGACAACCTGTATTCTCAGATACACTACAGTTGAAAATCTTCTTATAAATCCATCGATCAACGAGGCACCAAATAAGGAGCATTAGTTATGACCAATTTTATATGTTTACAGTCTACACGTACGTAAATATGGTAGCATTATGTGTATTTTCTGAAAATAATTAATAGAGATAGTTTTTGATGTACGGTGTATCTTTCAGAACTAACTCTTCAACTTATACCCTATATGAATTTTGAATCTGCCACTACTCATGGGATGGGATGTCAAGTGAGACGAAATGAAGTAATAGTATCACAACTTGATATCTTTTGATTCTAGAGTTGAAACTTGGTAAACTAATTAATAAGCTATGCGGTTAATTAACGTAAATATATATACATCATATGGCTGAATTTTGCGTACGTGTCTGATGAGCTAATGAGGTTAATGAGACCTATCTATTACTATATGAAATACATGTTTAAAAGAAACAAACGTTACAGAACTCAGCTGGCAATGTTGGCCAGTAGGCCTACCATCTCTTTAATGCACGAGGTGGATCACCCTGGCAAACTCCTCTATAATTTTTCATTTTAACTCTTCTATATATCATATTTCATTTTGTTTAAATTAATGTGGTTAGAATTTATATTGGTTTTGTTTTGATACTTGAATATTATTACTTACAGAAAGTTTCCTATGGATAATACTATAATTGGAGAAAAGTTTTCAAAAGATAATTTATCTCATTTGATCTTAGTATTGTTTTACCTTTTTTTGTTTTTCTAGGAGATCAAGTTAGCACTATAATTTAGTTAGATAGAGACGAATCGAGAAATTAAATTTTACGAATTTAACTTCTGAGTTTTTATTATTGAATCTTGCCGTACACATTTGAAATTATAGGTTCAAAATCTAATATTCTGATCTTCACCAACACACAGAATAACTGAAGGGCCAGTACATCTGTGCTCAGTTGAACCATTAAGCGGCTTTTCAATCCACCTCCATGTATATAGAAAGTGTATCATATTGTATGATTTACATACTTATTTTCGGCAATAAAACATCCCCTCCAGCAGTTTACAGTTGACCTTGAATAACTGAAGTGCCACATCATCAACGAGTTATCAAATTAGCTTGAACATGCTTGGTGGTTGTTTACTTGTTCCCTAAATCCAATAATATTCTGAGAATAAGTTGATAAATCACGTTTGGTTTATCTTTATTCCTTCGTATTATTTTTTAGGAATGATGAACGTGCGATTTGCTTGCTTCTCCTGGAAACTCTTTACACTCTGGAGTAGTTTAACTTCCTTTTTATATGTTTTTCTCAAAATTATTACTATAAAAGATGCTTTTAAGCCAGCTTATCCTTAAGATTATTGAGGAACTATAGGAACTGTCTTTATTCTTCTGGAAAAGCGAACACGATGAACAACTTCATTTTCTTTTTCTTCCGTGTTATTTTATAAATTTTGACATTGTGAACCAATTAACTGAAGAAGTTAGGTAGTATATATAGGAATTTATTCTCTTTTGGAGTACAGTATAGGCTGGCAGCCTAGACAACCTTTTTATTCTTTTACATAATCAACAGAGAATATGAAAGATTTAATCGCACAATAATGACCATAAGACCAATAAAATTCCAACCCCAAACCCAGCCACCCTGGTAAATATCAGTGTTTTTATCCCAAAATATGCACTTTTGGATCAACATTTCTTATGGTGTATAGCTTTAGAGAACACCAGAAATATACAGAACCGATTTGTTGGATAAAGACTAGATGGAAGCGGGAAGCCGTCATTTATTTTAAAACATAAGTCACATGTGCCGAATGTAGACTTATAAAGTGCTAAAATGCAGACTTATTGTAAGCATTTGGTGAATTTGCTAGCTATTTGATAAATGCAACCTGTTAGTCCATTTGGGAGTTGATTGCCTCTATGGTCACTCAATTTTGGGTAATTGGCCATCATGGTCACTTATCTTTGCTTTATCTTTCTATGGTCACTCAACTTTGGGTAATTAGCCACCATGGTCACTTATCTTTGCTTTGTCTTTCTATAGTCACTCTACTTTGCCCAAGTAGCTCCTATGGTCATCCAACACAGAAATCCTAACGTCCGCGGTTAAAATTTTGCTGACGTGGCAACTACAAAAATATTTTGGCAAGTTACATAAATAGGAAAAAATTAAATTATTTAAGATCAATCCAATTAAAATTAAACCCCACCCAAGAGTTCTTGCTTGAGGTGCCCAAATGACTCCTTTTCTTTAAATCTATCAAGAAAGCCTTCTGGTAACAGATTTTCAATGTTAATTTCTTCACCTAATAAAAATCTGAGCACCCAAATAAAGTTCGCCTCACTTAGCTCATTCACTTACAAATGAATCATAAACATACGAAGACTCATTCTTCTTAACTAGCCATCGAATAATCATGGAACTTTCCACATTTTCTATTATTGTTTTCATTTCATGAATAAGTGGTGTATGGGCCTAAATCGTTTTTAGGTACACAAATCGAATTTGGATTCGAATATAAGCAAATCTTTGTATCAAAGCAATAAACGATGCACAAAATAGATGACAAATGCGTAAAAGTAACTTGCTTTCAATATATAGATGTTCAATACAAATTTGGGCAGAGTTTCGGTATATATTTCTGAATCCCTATTACATGAAATGAACTGCTATTTATAGATATGAGCCTCTGCCCATGATCTCCACTATCTATTGCCATGTTGTCCCACGATCTTGAGGTGTAGTGGCTGAGTTAGTGGGGTGAAGTAGTGGGCTGCAAACCCGGGCGAACCGAGGAGGATCCACCGAGGTGGGAGTTTGCGACCTCGGTGGATTGGCCCCGTTGCTTGACTGAGGCGATGGTTACCGAAGCTCAGCTCATGGCTCGCCTTCGGTGACGCATCTTTGGCTCCAAGGCTTCGGCGACTCGCTCAACCGCTTCGGCGGTTGCTTAGTCGCGACGTGTTCGGTCGTTGGGATTTGCATGACCGGGGCAAATCGCCGTGGGTCGATTTTTACCCAATACAGATAGTCCCCCCACTCCTCGGTTGCCTACCGAGGAGGCCGAGGAGTGGAATGAAGTTTGGCGGGAGAGAGACGTGGCTAGATCTTACCCAAGCGTTTTAAAAAGTTGTCAACGGTCCATGTCCCATCAAGTCACTTCTCGTGGACACGTGGCATTCGTCCGTTGGACCCTTGAACTTCCACGCCGAAGTTCTCGCTTCTCCCAACGTTATAATGATGACCATGACATCATCGCCTCTTAATCTTCCATACCTATAAAATGGGCATTTTGTTGAGCATCTTCTTCACTTTTTCTTGAAAACTCAACAGTGCAAAAAAGGAAAAAACTCCATATCTCCTTCCAAATCTTCCCAAGTTTCCGATCAATCAGTGAAATTCTAGCTTTTAGCTCCACCATCATGTCTGCAACAACTTCTAGGCAGGATTCTAGCGATTCTGGCGAGAGGGCCAGAGTTGATCAACTTGCTACTATCACCGCTGGCGGTGAACTTGTTGCCTCCGTGCCACCGCTTCAGATGGTGGAGGCGGAGGGCAGTGAGGAGGTGACCTCCGACGTTGGCGCCGCTGCGCGACGGAGGCAAAGGGTTAGGCATGAAATAGCCGCTGGGGATGATGATGTCAACTTAGAAGAAGAAGAAATCGTACACGGGGAAGAAGGCGCCGAGGGCGACAACGCCGCGGGCGGCGGAGAGAAAGGGACTGCTACCGAAGGGGGATCTTCGGGCTCTGTAATTCCCCTCGAGCAGGAACTTGAACCACATCAAATAATCCCCTCCCATTTCGATAATTCCAAGGATCTGAAATTGCAAACTCAGACGGATGAGCAGGAGGGGAAGCACAGGAACGTCCCCGTGAATACTACCCCGACCCTCATTACTCAGGCTCACACTGAGCGGGTTCGGAGGGAGTGCCAATTTGAGCCCGAGGTCAAGGTCGTTATCCCCGATCCGACAAGTAGGGTATGCCACAATATCGAGGGTATGTCTTTTGCTTATACTTACCCATTCACCATCGGCTTCACTCTTCCTGTCCACAAAGTCATCGATGACTTTTCCCGGGCTTATAATTTGTGTCTGGCCCAACTTGGCCCCGGTGTCTGGAGAGTCGTCCAATGCATGGATTGGCTAAGCAAAAAGGCGAAGGTGGACTTCACTTTTCAACACCTTATTTCCCTTTACTACCCCTATTTCCACAAAGCCGGGGTGGTGGCACTCAACAACCGAGGCAAATTTGCTCTCCTCCACAAGAGTGAGGATCACGGAGACTGAGGCTGGAGCGAGCGGTTCATCTTGCTGGAGACCAAGGTCCTATCTGCCGAGCCCAATTTCCCCGAGCGGTGGAACAACACGCGTAAGTTACACTGCCTTCCATGTTTTACTCCTCGGTAGTTTATCCATACTTTATTGATTTTGTTCTTTTGTTATTTTTTCAGCCAACAAGGTAGACATCGTGCCCCCGGCAGGTTTGACAGCATGGGTTAAGGCGATGACCGGGGCTCGTGTCCGCCCCGAGAGGACATGGATGAATATGGCTGCCGAATTTGGTTGGCAGTGCAAGAGGCACGGTGAGTTTTGATAGTGTTTTGATAGTGGGTAACTTTGGGATTTTTCTGACTTTCTTTCCCTCGGTGTCAGGTTTTCCAAATCGTGCCGCTAACACCAAGAAGAGTAAGAAGAAGAAGGAAGAAAAGAAGAAAAATGATGAAGAGACCGAGTCTGACGATGATCTGGCTGCGGTAGCCGGGGAGTACAAAGGATTGAAGGCTTCCAAGTCTTCTAAAACTTCCAAGGGAGCCCCCGATCAAGGGACTTCCAAAGGTAACTCTTGTCCTCGGCTCACGTTGTTAAGTATCGTTCTCTTTCTGTTCCAATGTTTTTTGATTTCTCCTTCGTTCGTAGGCGTGAAGCGGAAGAGGGCTACGTCAAAGAAGTCGTCCCGCTCGGTGACTCCTCGCACCGAGGCGGAGATTCCTCCCCAGCCTGAAGCTGTGGCTGAAAAGCGCCGAGGATTGGTGGATGAGCCCGAGGATGATGCAGCCGCCGAGGCTTGGGCTCGAGGAGACGTTGACGTCATTGATCTCGAAGGTCAAGAACTTGAGCCTGATGCAGCTGCGGAAAAAGCCAAGGGCAAGGCTAAAGTCACCGAAGCTGGATCTACTGCGTTCACTGGAGAGGCTGGCACCGGGTCAGTGAGAGCGCACTCCGAACCTGCAAGAATTTCTTCCTCGGTGGGGGCTTACCGGAAACTCGAGGTGCCAATCTCTTCAAATTTGCTAGGCTGCAGCCCCGAGGATCTTTTTAGCCTCACACCTTTGCTGGGGCCGACCGAGGACAAGCTTATGCAAGAGTTTACCCCGGGCCAGCTATACAGCACCATGGCCTCCAACGCAGTGAGGGTAAGTCATTGATCTTGAAACCAAATAATTTTGAATCTTTACCTTCGGGCTGTTTCTAACCTCGGTAAATTTGACTTTTGCTCAGAGCTTCATCCTTTCATTGAAGGCGATCGAAGTCGAGTCCTCGAGGACCGCCGAGGTTCGGCGCGTATCTCGCCTATGGGATCAGCAAAGGGACAAATTCAAAGCCCAAATTGCTTCGCTGAAAGCTGATTTAGCCAAGTCTCAGGCTGATCTACGCGAAGCTGAGGCGAATTCCGAGGCCAAGATCAAGGTCCTGAGTGACGATTTTCAAGCTGAACGCTCGAAGTTGGCTGAAGAAGTTGCGAGGTTGGATGGTGAGTTGTCGCGAACCAAAAACGAGGCTGTGAATTTGGCTAAGAAGCACCGGGAGCAGCTGAAAGATCACTTGCTTCATATCAAGAAGCTTGAGGGCGAAGCTCTCAATCTTTCAGCTAAGGATGCCTAGATTGCGGCCCTGAAGGATGAAATTGCCGATCGAAAAGATAGGGCTGCGCTTAAGGTGAAAAGGGCCGAACTGGATAAGCGATGGGCCATTATCAAGTCTCGGCTAAGGCTGCTCAAGCGATGTCGCGCCGGGGAGATTGATCTGGATGAAGAGATTGCCAAAGCCGAGGTAAAGGCGGCCGAAGCTCAAGCTATCATCGATGAACTTCCTTCAAGTGAGGCCTCGAGCGGCGGTGAGGAGGAAGAGGAGGAAGAAGATGCCGAAGGGGGCTCCGAGGATGGAGGTGATTCTCCCGAGGCATAAATCGCATAAATCGCTTATAGTATTTCTTTTGTAAGCCTTCGGGCTCTTAGTTAGGACTTTTTCGACCTTCGGATCGTTTTTGTATGTAAATGTTTAGCCTTCGGGCCTTTAATGAAAGTTTTTGCATCTTTACTTCGTGTGATGGTTCTTTGCATATACCGAACACCTTGATATAAAGTTTAAATGCTTGCTTGCAAGACTTGAGCAGAATTTGACCGATGCAAACTTTGGACGACGTCTCGCCCTCGAGTCGATGCATTGCGCGGCTTTAAAATGCAAAACTCATACAGATAAAGTGAACGTAAGCGAAATTAAGATGAGTGTAAGCGATGGCATTTTATTGATATCAACGAGCCAAAGGCTATGTACAAAGAACCAAGTCGAAGCGGACCTTGGGTGAAAAAGGTAAAAAACCTTTCATGAAAATACGAAAATGCCGCTATCGGGCTAAGTACAATGCACTAAATCTAATCCTCGGGCATCAGTCCCCGGTTCTTGGATAGATAAGCTTCGGTTGGGAGGCTCGATGTCGACCCCGCTATCAACCACTTCTCACTCCCCCCAGTGTTCGGTTGTGAATCTTGATGAAGATCCGAGCACTGTAGTCGGTTCGGTTCGCTTCCTGAAAAGGTTAAGCAGAAGATGGAACGAGGAGTAAGTTAGTACATTGTTTTTCAATGCCATGGGAGCGCTGTTCGGCTCGGGGCTGTTTAAATTAAATAAGAATCGAAATATATTTACCTCGGCTAAAAGTAATATCGCTTTAGGTGGGAGACATTCCAATTCAGAGGTTCGGGTTTGCCTTGCAGAGATTCAATTTGGTAAGAGCCTTTTCCAACGATTGCTTTGACCCTGTAAGGTCCTTCCCAATTTGCAATGAGTTTTCCCCCGTTGTCCTCCTTCGTTGATTGATTCACAGTTTTCAACACGTAATCTCCCACTTTGAAGTCCCTGAATTTAGCTTTCCTGTTGAGGTAAGCTTCGATCTGTCTTTTTTGGGCAGCAAGCCGAACCAAAGCTAATTCCCTCTTTTCTTCGAGCAAATCTAGCTCAATGCGCATCGCCTCTTGGTTGGCGTCTTCGGTCGTATGAGCATACCGAAGGCTTGGCTCGCCCACTTCTACCGGGATGAGAGAGTCCATGCCATAGGCTAATGAAAAAGGGGTCTCACCGGTGCTGTTCTTCTCCGTTGTACGCATGGCCCATAACACTCCATGCAACTCCTCGGGCCAAGGGCCTTTCTTCTCATCAAGTCGTTTCTTCAAATTTTCAATTATGATCCTGTTTGAAGACTCAGCTTGGCCATTAGCACTTGGGTGGTACGGAGTCGAGGCTATCCTTTTGATTCCCCACTGTTTAAAAAAGTCAGTGATAGCAGCCCCCACGAATTGCTTGCCATTGTCACAAGCGATCTCTTTTGGGACGCCGAACCTATAGATGATGTTCTTTCTAATGAAGTCGATTACTTGCTTCTGCTTCACTTCGGTGAGAGCTGCCGCTTCCACCCATTTTGTAAAGTAATCTGTCAACACTAGGATGAACCGAACACCACCTTTTCCTTTGGGCAATGGTCCCACGACATCCATTCCCCATTTCATGAAGGGCCACGGTGACACCACCGAATGAAGAGGCTCGGCCTGTTGGTGAATCATCGATCCGTGGCGTTGGCATTTATCGCATTTTTGCACGAAGGCTTTCACATCGGCACTTATTGTGGGGCAATAATATCCAGCTCTTAGCAATTTACGCACCAAGGACTTTCCCCCCGAATGGTTGCCGCACTCGCCTTCGTGCACTTCGGCCATCACATACCTAGCCTCGTCGGGGCCCAAACATTTGGCCATCGGGCCGCAATACAATCGTTTGTACAGATTGCCTTCGATTAAGTGATACGAAGCCGCCTGAGTTCGCAGCTTCCTTGCTTCTTTTTTATTTTGGGGGACAGTCCCCGAGTCAAAATAGGAGATGAATTTGCTTCGCCAATCCCACGGTTATCCACGGAGTTAACTTGTAGTTTCATCTCCCTCATTTGAGCTGATAGCAATCGAACCACCGAGTCAGTCCCCGAGTGGGCTTCATCGATTGCCGAACCTAGATTTGCCAAGGCATCGGCCTCGGTGTTCTCCTCTCGAGGTATTTGCTTAATCTGCCATTCTTGGAATTGTGATAAAATCCTTTGTGCTCGATCCAAGTATAGCTGCATTCTGGGCTCTCGAGCCGTATAATCACCGAGGACTTGGTTGACCACCAATTGTGAATCGCACCTTAGTTCAATTCTTTCAACTCCCATGTCCTTAGCTAGCTCTAAGCCCGCTAGAGCTGCTTCATACTCTGCTTCGTTGTTGGTTACTTTTTTGAACCGAACCGAGTGCCTGATTTTCTCCCCGGTGGGCGCCCTCAATACAATGCCTAGCCCCGAACCTTTTGAATTTGTTGCCCCATCGGTATGCAGCACCCACAATCCCGAAGGGTGCCCCTTCGTCATCGAGTTCTCTTTTTCCGCCTCGGGCAAAATTCCAATGCTAAAATCAGCCACGAAATCCGCCAAGACTTGGGATTTAATGGCTATTCGGGGTTGATAAGTGATGTCATATTCACTTAACTCAACCGCCCATTTAGACAATCTCCCCGACAATTCTGGCTTATGCAATATGTTTCTCAAGGGGAAAGTTGAAACTACTGCTATTGGATGGCATTGAAAGTAGGGGCGCAGTTTTCGAGCAGTAATTAGTAAGGCAAGAGCTAATTTTTCCAAGTGTGGGTACCTGGTTTCAGCATCGAGGAGTGTCTTGCTTACATAATAGATGGGCTGTTGTTTGCCGTCTTCTTCTCGAACCAGCACCGCACTGACTGATACCTCGGACACTGCTAAATATACCAGCAATGTCTCTCCTTCCCTCGGCTTGGCGAGCAGAGGCGCGTTAGCCAAGTATTGTTTCAGATCTTTCAACGCCTGTTTACACTCCGGTGTCCATTCGAAGTGATTGTTCTTCCTCAGAACGGAGAAGAAATTGTGGCATCGCTCCGAGGATCTTGAGATGAATCGACTCAAGGCAGCGACTCGGCCAGTTAAGCGTTGAACCTCCTTTACCCCGGTTAACTCTTCGGAGATTTCTTCAATGGCTCTGATTTATCTGGGTTAGCTTCGATTCCACGCTCGGAGACAATAAAGCCCAAGAATTTCCCAGATCCTACGCCGAAGGCGCACTTCTCAGGATTCAATTTCATACCATATTGTCTCAGTACAGCAAAAGCTTCCCTCAGATGATTCAAATGATCCTCGATTTGGATCGATTTGATGAGCATGTCGTCTATGTAGACCTCCATAGACTTCCCGATGTACTCTTTAAACATGCGACACACCAACCTTTGGTATGTCGCCCCGGCGTTCTTTAGACCGAAGGGCATCACTTTGTAACAGAAGGTGCCTCGGTCTGTGATGAACGAGGTTTTCTCTTCATCCTTCGGGTCCATGAGAATTTGGTTGTATCCCGAGTATGCATCTAGAAAAGTTAATAGTTTATGTCCAGCCGTGGAGTCTATTAACCTGTCAATTTGTGGTAGTGGATATGAATCTTTGGGGCAAGCTTTGTTCAGGTCAGTGTAATCCACGCACATTCTCCACTTGCCATTTTTCTTTGGTACTACCACGACGTTGGCCAACCACTCAGGGTACTTCACTTCTCTGATGAAACCACTTTCTTGTAGTTTCGTGGTTTCGTCTTCGATTGCCTTCTTCTTGACCCCGGCATGAGGCCTTTTCTTCTGTTTCACCGGGGTAAACTTTGGGTCTACAGTCAGCTTGTGGGTCATGATCTCCGGATCGATACCCGTCATGTCTGAGTGCGACCAAGCAAAACAATCGTGGTTGGACCTCAAAACTTGTATTATCGCTTTTTTCGACTCCGTGTCCAACTCCGAGCCGACAAATATCTTCCTATCGGGGAAATCTTTAGATAGAGTAAAAGACTCCAACTCTTCAATAGTTGAGTCCTCGGCCTTTTGCTTCCGAGGCTTTTGGACGCAAGCTGGGAGCTTTTCATCTTCTCCTCGGGCGTCCTCCCCGCTTGACCCCGAACCCTGTAGTTGCTATTGTTTTGGCCCAACCGGGGCGACTCCACTTTTAAGTGCAACTGAATAGCATTCTCTTGCTACTCGCTGCTCCCCTTTGATCGATCTAACCCCCCAAGGCATTGGGAACTTGATCACTTGATGTAAAGTGGAGGGAACAGCTTCCATAGAGTGGATCCATGGCCTTCCGAGGATCACATTGTAGGCTAGATCCTCGGGCATAACTTGAAACAGTGTCTCCTTGGTAACCCCCTCGGCGAATGTTTTGAGTGTGATCTCACCCAAGGTCTTCTCTGTGGAGTTGTTGAAGCCAGCTAACACTGTTGACTTGGGAACAACTTCACCCTTCAACCACATCTTCTTAACGGCCCCGTAGCTAATTATGTTAACAGAGCTACCGGGGTCGATCAATACTCTTTTTATATCGGAGTCATTGTTCCTCAGCATGACGACTAGTGCGTCGTGGTGGGGGAACATCATCCCATCACAATCATCGTCATCGAAAACAATTTCTTTGCCCGAGCCTCCAACTCGAGTCCTTTTCTCCATGGTGATGGAGAGCTTAGCGAACTTTTTGGCAGCGGCGAAGTTCACGCCGTTCACTTCGGACCCCCCAGTGATGACATTGACTACTCTTTCAGGGGGTGGAGCCCGAGGTGGTTGCCCGTCACCTTGGTTCTTAGAGAAGTTTTCTTTTCCCTTATCAGTGAGGAATTCTGCTAAGACTCCTTTCTTCAGTAGGTGAGCCACCTCGAGGCGCAGGGCCTTGCAGTCCTCGGTTCTGTGGCCATAATCCGCATGAAATTCACAATGCAGATTTTGGTCCCTTTTGTCCGCCGGGGTTCTCATATCTTTGGGGACTCTTACCCCAGCTGTCCCCTTTACGACGTCGACCAGCTCCGAGGTCGATATGTTGAAATTATAATCTTGGATCCGAGGAAGATCCTTTCTTGGGACCGAAGCGGAGCTCGAGGGGTTCCTTTGGTTCACATTGGTTTGAACCTTCCCTCCCAGCCTTTGGCTTATATGAGATGTTGGGTATGAATTGCCGAGGTTGTTTCCCAACCTCTGGCTAACATGTTGCCTCGGCGAAGTGTAAGGCTCATACCTTCCCTTCGAATTATTTCGCGGCGCCTCGGCGCGATTTGAAGTATCACCTCGGTTTTGATAACTTCGGTTCTTGAACTCCGCCTCCTCAAGTCTGATTTTGGAGTAAGCTCTTCTATGTAGGTCCTCCCACGTCAGGACCTGATACTGTTGCAACTCTTTGCGCAATTCAGCTGCAGCGCCTGAGTTGCGACTATTGATACCTTTTTCGAAGGCCATGATAGCCAAGGTATCATCCATTCGAGGCAACTCCATGCGCTCGGCATGGAATCGCTCGAGGAACTCTTTAAGTGGCTCACTGGAGCGCTGCTTCACTTCACATATATCCTCCTTCCTCTGGAGGATCTTTTGCGCGCCGGTGTGAGCTTTGACAAAGGCGCTGGATAGCTCTTTAAACGAGGAGATTGACCCCGCTGGTAAGCACAAATACCACCGAAGAGCCCATTTTTCTAAAGAACTTCCAAACTTCTTTAAGAACATCGACTCGAGCTGTGTAGATGTCAAGTCGTTGCTCTTTACCATGGAAATGTATTCCCTAATGTGTTCCTTGGGATCAGTTGTCCCATCATATTTTTTAAGGAAAGTGAGTTTGAAACCCACAGGTGTTAGAGCTGGGGCAGCCTCGGGCTTGTAGGGCTGCTCCCTATACTGCTCGATGTCGAGGTCATCTTCCTCTTTGCTTATCCCTGGTACGCCTTCAAGACGCTTTTCCACGCGCGCCTCGATACGCGCTTCGATCTCTCGACTCATTCTTTCAACGTCAACCGAGGACGTTGTTTCAGCCGTGGTGGGAAACGTCCCGAAGTGTGGCGATGCCGTTGGGTTATTCCTCGAGCCCCCAGACGTGGCTCCATTGTGAGGTCCCCCTGTTGTCGCGCCCTGAGGAACGAAAGGCGGGGTGCCTCCACCAGGAGCCGAAGGCTGGGTGCCGTTTGGGGCGGCGCTGTTTTTCGCTTCCAACGAAGCACGAAACTCGGCGTTGATACTCGCCTGCTCATCCTGCTTACTTTGGAGAGCTTTTAGTGTGGTGACGACATACATTTTAAATTCTTCTGTTGTCATTGGGGTGAAGGATTGTTGGTTCGTCGGAACGTCAACCCGATCACCGTTACCACCACTGTTGTTATCAGCCATGACGTTGGGTCACAAATTTCTTGATGAAAAACGGATTTTGAACTTTGGAACAAAGCGTTATTGCTTATATCCCCACAGACGGCGCCAATTTGTATGGGCCTAAATCGTTTTTAGGTACACAAATCGAATTTGGATTCGAATATAAGCAAATCTTTGTATCAAAGCAATAAACGATGCACAAAATAGATGACAAATGCGTAAAAGTAACTTGCTTTCAATATATAGATGTTCAATACAAATTTGGGCAGAGTTTCGGTATATATTTCTGAATCCCTATTACATGAAATGAACTGCTATTTATAGATATGAGCCTCTGCCCATGATCTCCACTATCTATTGCCATGTTGTCCCACGATCTTGAGGTGTAGTGGCTGAGTTAGTGGGGTGAAGTAGTGGGCTGCAAAGCCGGGCGAACCGAGGAGGATCCACCGAGGTGGGAGTTTGCGACCTCGGTGGATTGGCCCCGTTGCTTGACCGAGGCGATGGTTACCGAAGCTCAGCTCATGGCTCGCCTTCGGTGACGCATCTTTGGCTCCAAGGCTTCGGCGACTCGCTCAACCGCTTCGGCGGTTGCTTAGTCGCGACGTGTTCGGTCGTTGGGATTTGCATGACCGGGGCAAATCACCGTGGGTCGATTTTTACCCAATACAAGTGGACCTACATGTGTGACCTTTTTCTTGCTTAGAGTTGAGAGATAATCCACATACTTCCCTTCAATTTCATTATAAATACTGATCAAAATAATATCATGTGATATTGCAAGCCTACTGAAAGTAAAATTTGGTCCCAAGAAGTTGTTCATCTTGGCAGCGAGTTGAAGTTGCTTTGCCACATAGTCCTTAAAAAAAATATCTGAGAATGCAAAATCTCTTGAACCAGTTTTGCTAAACAAAAACAGTATTACTTAAACAAAATGTGAAATACTATATAATAAATCAAAAATTTGTGCCACTTCAATAAAAATTTCAGCTTATAGAAAGCGTCAAAAGCCACTAATTCGTTAAGGCCAGACACTGATTCATTTGGATGCTCAAAGTTTCATTAGGTGAAGAAATTAACGTCGAAAATGTGTTACCAGAAGGCTTTCTTGATAGATTTAATGAAAAATGAGTCAATTTTTTTTTTTTTTTTTTTTTTTTGGAAAAATAGGCACCTCAAGCAATAACTCTTGGGTGGGGTTTAATTTTAATTGAGTTGGTCTTAAATAATTTAATTTTTTTCTATTTATGTAACTTGCCAATGTATTTTTGTAGTTGCCACGTCAGCAAAGTTTTAACGGACGTTAGGATTTCTGTGTTGGATGACCATAGGAGCTACTTGGGCAAAGTTGAGTGACCATAGAAAGACAAAGCAAAGATAAGTGACCATGGTGACCAATTACCCAAAATTGAGTGACCATAAAAAGATAAAGTAAAGATAAGTGACCATGATGGCCAATTATTCAAAGTTGAGTGACCATAGAGACAATCGACTCTCCATTTAGTGAGTACGACTTGCTTTATAAGTTGCATTTCTTGAATGCGACTAAATAGGGCAATTGATATGTAAATTATAGTAATTCATATATGTTGAATGCGGCGCATTTAATCTATGCCACTTATGCATTGAGCAGAAGCAATTCTACATATCTAAAAATCGTTGATGTTAACATGCATGTGAAAAGATAACACAACTTAGAATAACAAAAATTAAGGTACCAAAACATGAACCTGTTTTTTTACATTTCTCTGACTTGCTTTCTTCATAAAGCGAAGAATTAGTAGAATCCATATTGCGATAACCAAAAAATCCTTCGATGCCTACAAACCTCTAAGGTATTCCTATAACTCTTTTTGTTTTCCCAAATAAGGAAAATGAATGAAAAACCCTGTAATATGCTGCGTGTGGAAGGCTAGAATACTATACATATAGTTACCTATTTTACGCTCACTCCCCTTATTTTTATTTCTTTGTAACAATTTTCTAACTTAATTATTTTAATATAAAATATTACTACCAATTTGACTAATCTGCTGCTACATTTATACTTTTTGTTTAATTAATATGCTTTCTCTATTTCGTCCAACAATGTCTAATAATATAATGTTACCATCTAATAATCCATAGTATTGCCTTAGTGATTACTGATTAGAATTTCCTTTCTCCCTTTTTAGCATCGTCAATTGTGATATTATCCCTCATTATTGTTGTTTCCTCACCCACAAAACTAATAAAAATTTAACCACTTCTATTTAAATTAATAAAAACTTCATATACTTCCTTCAAAGATTTCGATAATATAAGTTTGAATCATTTTATTATTTAATTTAATCAGAATTAAATTTGTTGAAAGATCGACAAATATTCTTTATTCAAGAATTTTAAAAGAACCTTTTTAAAAAGATATTTATATGATTAACTAAACAAAAAAGTATAAATGTAAGGGTAGATTAGTGTCCCACATCAGCATAACACAGGAGAGATGCTGGATATATAAGTTAACTGACCTTAGACCCTAATGATGCGTTTTAAAGCCGTGCGGGCCTTGGCATAAAGCGGATAATATCATTAACGGGCTTGGGCAGTTACAGATAGTATCAGAGCCACTCCGTGTCAGCCTTGTCGATGTTGGTAAAAGTTTAGGGCTGATTCTAGGCGAATCCCGGTGCGGGGCAAACCTCCATGGTGAGTCTAGGCGAATCCCGGTACGGGAGGCAAACTTCAGCGAGGACGCTGAGTCCATAAGAGGGGATGTATGTAACACCCCAGCTAAGGGTTAGGTGTCCCACATCGGCATAACACAGGAGAGATGCTGGGGATATAGTTAACTGGCCTTAGACCCTAACACTCCAGCTAAGGGTTAAGTGTCCCACATCGGCATAACATAGAAGAGATGCTGGATATATAAGTTAACTGGCCTTAGACCCTAGTGACGCGTCTTAAAGCCGTGCGGGCCTATGCCTAAAGCGGATAATATCACTAGCGGGCTTGGGCTGTTACAATAATAAACCACAAGAGTGCCACTGTTACGAGGCAAAACCTGGATGGAGGTTTATGAAATTATCCAATTTAAATATTTAATGAGAAACTCCTACAAGAAAAAAAATTCAATTAAATTTAGTGCTCATTCAAATTAAACATATATATATATATATATATATATATATATATATATATATATATATATATATATATATATATATATATATATATATATATATATATATATATATATATATATATTTTTTATATATCTATTTTAATTGTTCAATGTATTGGGAACATAAATAGCTGGACATGCTAATATAAAATTATATTTTTAAAGAAAAACTTATTAGAAAAAAAAATAGTGGTTGGAGCCAAAAGTGAACGAGGTAGCAGGATCCATTTACTTTCACTTTGAATATACTGGCACCAACTTTCAAGCATTAATCATTGCTTGGTTGATTGTTAATTAAAAACTCTAACTTTTAAATGATACAACTAATTGTGTTACGAATAGTGCTATTTGACCAAATTTAAATTGGCCAAACTGGGGTAATTTTATCTTTTCCTTTGCAAAGTAGGGTTAGTCTAGTAATTTCACCACTTTTTTTTTTTTTTACATTCTTGCCCTTGATCAAAATTTTAATTATTTAATTAAAAAAACTCTCTCCTCTCCTTTAATCATTACACTTTCTTTTTATTAAAATTTATTAATTTAATATTTTCACTAACCATTTAAATAATATTATAATATTACCCCACCCCCTCTCTAACTGTATTTCTATTGTATTTTTTTTTATAATTTTCCCTCCATACATACTTAATACATCTCAATTTCCCTCCATACACTTAAAATACATATTTTATTCCCTCCACATTCTGCTTATCGCCACCATATAAAATCCACATTTTGTTCCTCCACCGTCCACTCCATCCTCCCACATAGTTAGATCTGCCCTTTATCCCCTTATTGTTCTTCTTCTTTTTCACAAAAAAAAAAAAAAAACATTGGGGGGGGGGGGGGGAGGGGGAGGGGAGGCAAGGTGTATGTTGTGTTTCGTATTAAAAAGCTGGGTATATACCTTGCATGGGAGGAGTGTGCTCCAAATATTATTGGCGTGAAGAAGAACTACTACAAGGCATACAGTTCACTAGAAAAAGCTAGAAAAGCTTTCACTGATTTTCAGAAGCTCAACAAGGAAGAAGCTAAAGAAGGAGAAGGTGCTTCAACAAGTAGTATTTTAGATGCTATTGTACTTGAAATATCAGTGGGCATGATGATATCAAATAATTGATATTATCTTTAATTTATGTATGAATAATAAATTAATGAAAGATGCACTTGGTTTTGGTTTGTTATCTTTTCTTTAATATCAAATATTTTACATGCATGAAATATTTGGGATGTGGTAGTTTAGTAGTAATTCTCTGGTGGTGGAAATTGTAGAATTTTATTAGCAACATGGTGCGCACACGACGAAGTAAAAAATATATGGATAATTAGTGTATTAAGATTAAAAGACCTCGATTAGTCGTTTCGGAAGATAGGACTCCGATTGGTGTGCCGATAATTTTAAAATATTCGTAAGGTCCATTAGGACTTGTCTGTAAAATTTGAGTTAAATCAGACCTCGTTTTGTAGGCATCGGAAGAAGGTTTCAGTTTTTATTGTTGATAAATATTAAAAAGAGATTTTCGAGCTCGGTTTTGGCGAATGAGCTCCGATTTGAAATTCGAAAGCGCCGTTAGGTTCGTATGATTATTTATGGCTTTTGTGAACTTTCGAAAGTAAACTTCGATGTTGTTCGGCTAGTTTCCGCTAAAATGCCGAAAGTTAAATAATTTGACTTTTTTTCATTTAAATTCGCATCTTGAGTTTGGGTAGTCAGATTTGAGATCCGCCTTTGCGGGTATGTTATATATATTTTGTATAACTTGTATGCAAAAGTTGAGATTATTTCAAATATCATAGGTTACTGTTTTAATTTTTGTCACGAAAAGAAAAGAAAATAAAAGAAAAAAATAGAAAAAGACAAAAAAAGGAAAGTGATTAAAGTGGAGGCGGTGGTGCCTTATATAAGCAGAAGAGAAACAGAAACATAACAACACACAATAAAACGAAACAGAATCAGAGAAAACGAGAGACAAAGAAAATTATCAGAAAAATGCCAGAAAGTGAGAAAAGAGCCGGGAAAATAGTAGAATTTTCACCCCGAAACATTCAGGTAATGATCCTAATATATTATTTGAGTTTATTACATGTGTTTGAATATATTTTAACGGTAAAATTTGGAATATTAGACATCGTTTTAATACGTTCAATTAATAGTTTAAAGGGTCAAATGGACCCCGATGATGGAAATGATTATATATTCGTACTCAGTGAGTTATGGGCAACATATAAATGTAATTTATTTAGGGTTTGGTTATGTGACCTTAAACCCTGTAAATAGGCCTGGCATGCGTATCGCGTATGCGAATAGGGTATCAGGTTCCTACTTGGATTGCCCTAAGATGTGAGGAATGAAGCCTTTAGCCTAAATTGATATATTTTTCTGCTTATTAAATAGAGTGGGATCGTTTGGCAAGGAAACCAAAGGATAAAGTGGTTGTTGATTAGCCGTACTAACTTTTGGAAGAGGTAAGTGTTTATATACATTTCTTTGGAGGCCTTTGGCCTCATGGATAATCTACCACATGTTCCTTACGTGTGTAGCTTCCGACAGGCGTACTCATTATGCCTTAGCTTTGAATTTACATTGCATAGTATATGTTATGCCCTGTTGTTGGTATTGTATTGAGCATATGAGCATTGCACTCTGGTTTTGAGCATTGCATATACTTCTCGGTTGGCGATGAGAGTCCCGCACCGGTGAAGGGTCATTATTGCATGTACTTCCCGGTTGGTGATGAGAGTCCCGCACCGGTGAAGGGTCATTATTTCATATACTTCCCGGTTGGCGATGAGAGTCCCGCACCGGTGAAGGGTCATGATTTCATATACTTCTCGGTTGGCGATGAGAGTCCTGCACCGGTGAAGGGTCATCATTGCATATACTTCCCGGTAATCGATGAGAGTCCCGAGCCGGTGAAGGGTCATCATTGCATATATTTTCCGGTAATCGATGAGAGTCCCGAGCCGGTGAAGAATTATTATTGCATATATCTCCTGGTAGACGATGAGAGTCCCGCGCCGGAGATAGGTATCAGGTATATGTGACTGCATTGCATCGTACCGCATTCATCCCATCTCATTGCACCACATATTGACTATTGTGTGTATTGTGTTGTGTTTTATATATGCGGTATGTATACTATGTCGTGGACATATCTCAGTTTGCCTATATATTTTTGGCTTGTATTCTGGGTTGCGTGGATCGGGTTGCACGCCGCAACGGTATAAATATAAGGATCGGGTTGCACGCCGCAACAGTATAAATATAAGGATCGGGTTGCACGCCGCAACGGTATAAATATATGGATCGGATTGCACGCCGCAACAGGATGAATATATGGATCGGATTGCACGCCGCAACGGTATAAATATATGGATCAGGTTGAGCACCGCGACGGTATGATGTATTTCTGATTGTTGATATGTTCGGGATAACTATATGTTCTGGCTATCTTACGTTCCTGGTTGTTAATGAGTTTGTGATTTCATACGTGTTTCCGGTTATTATCTGGCTCTGCCTTTTTATAATTTAAATAAGAGGAATTTTGTTTATCTGTTTCTTCTCCCTGGCTAGCTATCCTATTCTTTGAGGTGGCTAGTCTGCCCCACTTATTGAGTCCTTTTGACTCACCCTTGTTTGTTGTTTGTTTGTTTGTTTTTGTCTATCTATTTCGTTTCGGCAAGTTCGCTCCAGGATTGAGTTCACCACGTTGTGAAGGAGCGAAGACGACTTCAGCTGTCAGGGTGAGCCAACTTTTATTCCGGATGGCCACCAGATTTATGTCTATTATTTCAGTTGCATTTTGCCCCCTTTAGGAGGTATTTTGTCTTCTTTTGTACTCTTAGATGTCTAGTCTGGATAGCCCTAAACCTAGTATGTTGGGTAGTCAGCTATAATTTCTTCTGTACAGCTTAGAGTTATCAGTATGTCAATGTTTTTGTTTTAAGTCTTGTCCTTATTTATGAATTGTTATATTTATTTTCCTAATTTAATTGGTAAGGGTTCGCCCGACGGGTCTACGGGGGGTGTCGGGTGCCCGCACGACCTAACCAGATTTCGGGTCGTGTCAGTTGGTATCAGAGCCCGGTTTAGAGTCTATCCAGACTAAGACAGTGTCTAGTAGAGTCTCGCTGATGGGTACGTAGACGTCCGTACTTATCTACGAGGGGCTATGATGGCATTTAGAAAGTTTCACTTCCTTTATTTCTGATCGTGCATCGGTCTAGGATTCAAAAGTATTTTCGTTAATTCCTTCGTGGTAATTGTGAACCCTCACGCAATAAATCAACAAATGGTATGAGTTAAAGACGAAGAAGTCTAGCGTAGAGCTAGTACTGACGAAGCCCCGAGAGTTTTTGATCGTGCTGACGATCTAGTTACGGAGGTCCCAGCTGTACGAGCTCGCGATGGGCAAGGGAGCAGGGCCTTGTGGTTCCCTTGTCTCTCTACGATGCTTTTACGAGAATCTTGGTGATGCAGATACTGCAAGAAACCTATTATTCGCTAGGTAGCTTATCAGGTTGCCACATGTACAGACGTTCGATCTCAGGGAGCTCCTTTTCTGGTTCTTAATATTGCTGCAGTAAATTATATCCCGGAGGTAGTATGTGTTGTACCTCTAATTGTTCTGGCTGGTTAGCCAGCCGAGGTATCAGTGCCGTCCGAGTGCCTAAAGAGGTTGCATTATTTTACGCGGTTGAACATCCCGATATTCCCAAGCGATGCATTCGATAATACCTGTGTAAGTGTTTTTTTAAAATAAAATGATGTCAGCGTATCCTTCAGAATCTTGATTATATCGATCAGTATGCTGTTGATTATTCTTCTTTCCAGTTTCAGGTTCCAGCCTTGAATTGGTGGGCCGCTCTCTTATTAGTTAACTTGGTTCGATTTTTCTTCTAGATTCATGGAAAAGTTTCTTTCGAGTAGCGAGCGAGATGAAGAGTGTTGCCAGTTTGAGTGGATTGGACAGGGTAGCCTATCGGTTAACATGTTGGTGTTTCAGAATATGAGATTGAATTATATAGAATGACTGAATATGTATTAGACCTAGTCCATGAGCCTTTCGAGAGATTGAGGTTGTGACTTTATTTGATATCGTTGTTGATATTGCTCGAAGGTATTAGGCATACCATAAGTTAGAGCGGGAAGAGTTAGAGTGGGAGAGCAAGAAATTCCGTGGCCCTGGTGGGCAACCATGGTACCTCAATTGGAGGTAAAAGTTCTGATTATTTTGGGAGGTCACCTTCTAAGTTATCTCAGCTTGTTTCACTTGATTCTTAGAGTGCACCAGTAGCTCGTCAAGATTAGATTCAGTCTTCTCTTTACAGCTATCAACAATCTTTCCAGCTTCCATTTTTCAGCGAAAAAGTGGTATCATTGTGGTGAGTCTGGCTATCCTTTAAGGAGTTTTCTCTTACTCCGACGAGTAGGCAGTCATCCTTTCTCTCGTTAAGTACCTACACAGTCGCAGGGGATTTTCAGCCAGAGAAATGCCACGATCCAGTAAAGGTTGAGAGCGTGGTGGCAGTTATTCTTCAGAAGATAATTATCAGTGTAGCAGCTTAGTTCAGCCGCAGAGGCAGTTTTATGAACTGCCAGTCTGGCAGAATGCTGAGGCATCCGATGTAGTAGACCCATATATTTCTTCTTCCCTTATATGTAAGTAAGATTTGATTCTTCCAAACGGTCTGGACTTCGTTTATCTTACCATATTTCCATGGCTTCCTTGGATATTGTTTCTATTAAAAATTGATTGGGGTAGGGGGTGAGCTTCTAGTATAATTTATTCAGGGAATTTGTGAGACCCTACGAGTTTATCTGGCTTAAATGTGAGAGATTTGTGAGTAAGCATCGGTATTGTTTGCTTGCCATCTTTTTGTGCCTCATTCTGTTATAATGTCAAGTCATCTACCTCTCTTTGGAATTTAATATTGGTAGGATAATGAGATCCTAATTCGTCACCATCAGAAAGTGTTATTGTTTCTTCCGGTGTAAAGTGATTAGTAAGTAATATTCGATCTACGTATCTCCTCTTGGTTCAAAACGCTAGTAAAGTCATGTTATTCCATGAGCTTATCTGGGTTATAAAAGGGTTTTCTAGTAAATTGTTAGAGTTCCTTTCTAATTGGAAGGTTAAATTGGCATGGAAGTTGTTCCATAAAGCTCATTTAATATTCATTTCTACAATTGCGATTCTTCGGTTAGTGTGTCTCGTAAGTAGTCTAGCTTTGTTAGCCAAATAAATAAAAAGATGAGCTTCCTGAAGCTCTAATTATTTCTATCCTCAGTCCATTACCATCTCTTCTTTGTTCGGCACTGGTGAGCTTAGGCGGTCAGTAGCCTCTTATGATGTTCCCTGTGTGGAGCCAAAGTGCGTGTCAAGGTAGCTGGGTAAACACATTGTTGTGTTTAGGACTACTAAAGGTAATGAGGGGCATCATTTGACCTCTGATTTGATCCATCAGGCGGTAGTGCTTATGAAAAAGATATAGAGTTGTGAACTCGGGAGTTGCAGTCGTTTGGCAACTCGAGAGGGTAATTTGGTAGCTCAGGTTTGAGCCGCATTCTATTTTTAGCTATGTCTTCCTTAGTCTGGTAGACTGTGCGAGGATGACTATTTCTATTCAAGTTAGCGGTATTAGTTAACACTCTAAGTGGAGGAGTCTTCCTCCAATTGATACCGAATCATAATATTAAATCTCTAAGACGTTGCTGAAGCGTAAGCTAATTCTTAGTTCCATCGACTTGTTCTATATCGTAAAGTATATCGACAAGGTGATTTGTCGGCAGAATCATGTTAATCCATCCAGAGTTTCGTGTATCTTTGTTTCGAAAATATAAGAATTCTCCTCTCGTGATCAAGGAAGGATCAGCTTAGTCAGAATAAGCTGGGCAACGATGTGAGGATATTATCAAGATATATTTTATTCTAAGAGTTCGGTGTGCGTGTATTCTATAATCAGAAGATAATGCCCGTGGAGTAGTTTATGAAGGTCATGCAAGTTCTCTCGTTAACTATATGCATTTTTCTTTAGACTTAGGCTCGTTCGAGGACGAACGAGTGTTTAAGTGGAGGAGAATGAAACGACCTCGGTTAGTCGTTTCGGAATATAGGACTCCGATTGGCGTGCTGATAATTTTAAAATATTCGTAAGATCCATTGGGACTTGTCTGTAAAATTTGAGTTAAATCAGACCTCGTTTGGTAGGCATCGGAAGAAGGTTTCAGTTTTTATTGTCGATAAATATTAAAAAAAGATTTTCGAGCTCGGTTTGGGCGAATGAGCTCCGATTCAAAATCCGAAAGCGCCTTTAGGTTTGTATGATTATTTATGGCTTTTGTGAACTTTCGAAAGTGAATTTCGATGTTGTTCGGCTAGTTTTCGCTAAAATGCCGAAAGTTAAATAATTTGACTTTTTTTCATTTAAATTCGCATCTTGAGTTTCGGGAGTCCAATTTGAGATCCGCCTTCGCGAGTATGTTGTATATATTTTATATAACTTGTATGCAAAAGTTGAGATTATTTCAAATATCATAGGGTACCGTTTTAATTTTTGTCATGAAAAGAAAAGAAAATAAAAGAAAAAAATAGAAAAAGACAAAAAAAGGAAAGTGATTAAAGTGGAGGCGGTGGTGCCTTATATAAGCAGAAGAGAAACAGAAACGCAACAACACACAATAAAACGAAACAGAATCAGAGAAAACGAGAGACAGAGAAAATTATCAGAAAAAATGCAAGAAAATGAGAAAAGAGCCGGGAAAATAGTAGAATTTTCATCCCGAAACATTCAGGTAATGATCCTAATATATTATTTAAGTTTACAGAAAAAAGCCTCCGTTTCAACTCTTGGAAGGCCCTTTCTTGGGACTCTCCCCACACAAATGGATGGTCTTTCTTCACCAGCTCGGTTAAAGGAGCTGCCGCGATGCTAAAGTCACGAACAAACCTTCGGTAAAAGCTAGCTAAGCCATGAAAGCTACGAACTTGTGATACCGAGGTTGGAGTTGGCCAATCTTTGATGGCTTCGACTTTTGACTCGTCGACTTCAACACCATTAGCACTGACAACGAATCCAAGAAAGACTACACGCTCGACACAAAAGGCACATTTCTTGAAGTTAGCATATAACTTCTCTTCTCTAAGCTTGTCAAGCACTAGCCTCAAGTGTTCAACATGTTCATCCACAGATTTACTATAAACAAGTATGTCATCGAAGTAAACGACAACAAACTTATTTATGAACGGTTTGAGCACATGGTTCATCAGTCGCATGAATGTGCTCGGTGCATTGGATAAGCCAAAAGGCATCACCAACCATTCATAGAGACCGAACTTGGTCTTGAATGCGGTTTTCCACTCGTCTCCGGGTTTCATTCGGATTTGGTGGTAACCGGACCTGAGGTCTATCTTTGTAAAGCATGAAGAACCACTTAACTCATCTAGCATGTCATCTAATCGAGGGATAGGATGACGATACTTTACTGTTATTTTGTTGACTGCTCGGCAATCAACACACATTCGCCATGTTCCATCTTTCTTTGGGACAAGTATAACAGGAATGGTGCAAGGACTCAAGCTCTCTCGAACAAGGCCCTTGTTCAACAATTCATCAACCTGCCTTGGGAGCTCTTTGGTGTCTTCGGGATTACACCGGTATGCAGGTTTGTTGGGGATTTGTGACCCCGGTACGAAGTCAATTTGGTGCTCGATTCCTCTTAACGGAGGTAATCCACCTGACATTTCTTCAGGGAACATGTCTCCGAAGTCCTGCAAAACACTTTGTACAACACTTGGCAAAGGGTTATCGTTAGAAAAATCATCATTAGAGTTTAGAAAGATACCCTTGTGCACGAGGCAAATCATCATCTGATCATTGTCGTTGCCTCATAGTAACTCACCCGGTTTCATGATTGCACAGATTCCTTTTACTTCGGGCAGTGAGTTGGTCTCTTCGGGCCCCAATTTTGCTCCCATCGGAAGCTTAGCTTTGGCCGCTTCTTTCAATTCTTTCATCCGTTTATAGTCCTCGGTGACTTGTTTTGGAGACAAGGGTTTGAGTATGAAACTCTTCCCATCGAGCCTTACAGTGTAATTGTTGGATCTGCCATTGTGAACGGCTCTTCGGTCATATTGCCATGGTCGACCCAATAACAAATGACAAGCTTGCATCGGCACCACATCGAATACCATTTCATCTTGGTACTCTCCGATTCTAAACTTGATCCACACTTGTTTGACAACTCTCATTCTCCACACTCATTCATCCATTGTAATTTGTAAGGGTGGCTCCACACTCATTCAGCCATTGTAATTTGTAAGGGTGGGGATGTTTCAAAGTAGTTAGTCCCATTTGTGAAACCAAGGTTTGGCTCACCACATTTGCACAACTACCAGAATCAATGATCATTGAACACACCTTTCCCCTTACTCGACATCGGGCATGAAAGAGGTTTTCTCTTTGGTTGTCCTCTTCTTCAAGAGTCATGCAACTCAAATTCCTTCGAACCACAAGAAACATTTCCGGATGATCAGCTTCGGTAGCTTCACGATCATCATCACCTTCAGCTCGGTCAGTCTCCTCGATAAATTCCTCATCGATGTCACTCGCTTGCTCATGGACGGTTCCATCTTCGAGCAGAAGCATAACTTTGCGAGTTGGACACTCTTTTGCCATGTGACCATAACCTTTGCATTTGTGACACTGAATATTTGAAGCACTAGGAGAGTTGAGTTGGACTTTACCTCCCACTTCTCTTGATTGGTTAACGGTCACACCCTTCTCGAAGGGTCTCTTCGAATCTCGAACAGTGTTGGCACTTGTTTGGTTTGGACTCTTCCATTCTTTACCTCGGTTCAAAGGAGTAGAAGTAGTGACTCCTCGATACCGATTTGCCTTATCATCCTTCACCAACTTTTCAGCTTCGGTGGCAGCATCGAACAGATCTTCCAACGTGTGATACACGTGGAGCCTCAATTGAGATGTCACATCCCTAGCCAAGCCATTTTTGAACCGGATAATGGCTTGCTCTTCGTCTTCGACCAGATCAAGATTCAATCGAACCTTTCCGAACTCATCATGGTACTCTTGAACTGACTTGGACCCTTGCTTTAACTCATAGAGCTTGTGCATTTGAGTTTGCCTGTACTTGGCACTCAAATACTTAGCATCTATTGCTCTTGTTGCAACTCCCTGACTTCGGCAAAGCATTCGAAGTCGAGTGTGATGCATCCGGAGTTGGGATCGGAGGAGTGCTGATGCAAGGATCGAAGCCGATCGCTTACTTTAGCGAAAAGCTTAAGGGTGCAACTTTGAACTACTCTACGTATGACAAAGAATTGTATGCCTTCGTTCGAGCACTCGCCCATTGGCAGCATTATTTGGGGCCTCGAGAGTTTGTGATCAAAAGTGATCGTGAGTCCTTGAAGCATCTCCGAGGACAGGAGAAATTGAATCGAAGACATGCCAAGTAGGTTGAATTCATTGAAAGCTTTCCCTATGTAAATCATTACAAAAAGGGTAAAGACAATGTTGTGGCCGATGCGCTATCAAGGAAATTTGCCTTAGCGACCACTCTCGCCTCTACGCTCATGGGATTTGAAAGCATCAAGTCGATGTACGAAGACGATCCCAAGCTGAAATGCGTTCGAAACGCGATCTTGAGTGGCCGAAGGGTTGAGAAATATCAATGGCATGATGACTACCTCTTCAAGAATGGGAGGGTTTGTGTGCCAGTGTCATCATGGAGAGAGCTCTTAGTTCGAGAAGCTCACTCCGGTGGACTGATGGGACACTTCGGTATCGACAAAACTCTTGGTATCTTGACCGAGCAGTTCCGTTGGCCCAGAATGCGACGAGATGTGGAAAAGCTTTGCAACGCTTGTCTCGTTTGTATGAAAGCTAAATCGAAGTCCAACCCTCATGGTTTGTACACCCCATTACCTGTGCCTGATCGACCTTGGGTTGATATATCCATGGACTTTGTGCTAGGGTTACCGAGGTCGGGGGGAGGACATGATAGCATCTTCGTTGTGGTTGACCATTTTTCAAAAATGGCTCACTTTATTCCTTGCAAGAAGTGTGATGATGCACAGCATGTAGCTACATTGTTTGTTTCTAATGTGTTGAAATTGCATGGTGTACCTCGTACTATTGTGAGGGATCGAGACTCAAATTCTTGAGTCATTTTTGGAAGTGTTTGTAGGGTGCCCTCGGCACCAAGCTACTATTCTCGACGTCTCACCATCCTCAGACTGATGGACAGACCGAGGTAGTTAATCGAACCTTGGGATCTTTGCTTCGAGCAATGACCAAAGGGAAGGTTGGAAACTGGGCTGATCGTTTGCCCATGATGGAGTTTGCATACAATCGAACGGTGCATAGACTGATCAATATGACCCTGTTTGAATGTGTGTACGGTTTTAATCCTTTGATTCCACTTGAAAACCCCATTGCCTCGAGATTCTGTTCTTGATTTTGAAGGTACTTGACGAGTAGCTGCTTTGATCGAATTGCATGCAAAGGTGAAGAAGAACCTCGAGGAAGCCTATGCAAAGGTTGCCTTGAAGAAAAACAAGGGACGTAGAAAGCTGGAATTAAAGAAGGGAGATTGGGGTTGGGTTCACTTCCGAAAGGAACGTTTTCCGAACCAAAGAAATGGGAAGTTGGCTCCTCGAGGGGATGGTCCATTTCAAGTGTTGACCAAGATAAAAAATGATGCTTACGTGATAGACCTCCCTGGTGAGTATAATGTGTCCAACACCTTTTATGTTGCTGACTTAGTTCCTTGTGTTGTAGGTCAAACTTCAGAGGACAAGGAGGGCTCGATTTCGAGGACGAAATATTCTCAAGAAGGGGAGGATGATGCAGCCCGAACACGTGCTGATCAAGTGATCGACCCACCGAGGAGACCGATGACACGAAGCCAAGCCAAGCTGCTGCACGATGTGCACCTTCACTTAGCCTGGCCGATGGAAAGCAATTGCTCCGAAGCTGAGTGGCCGGGCTCAAGAACCGAAGGCATTATCTTCAGATTTGAGCCCGAAGGCAAAGTGACCGAGGACAATGAGCTCGAAGACAAGTGAGCGTCCGAGGACAATTAGTTCGAGCAAGCAAACACGCGCCGAAGTCAAGGCTGCCGAACACACAATTTAGCTCAGCCCTGCGTGGCTTGTTTTTACTAGTCACTTGTGACTATTTACTACCTTATCCTTAGTGTAGCCTATAAATAGTCAATTTCCATTTCATTGTAGGAAGCCAGTTATTGAGTTTATGAAAAACATAGCAAGTGCTATTGTGAGTCTCCGATGGAGCCGAACCCCGACGTGGGCTTTTAAAGAACTTGTGTCAACCGGTGTTAGTCGATTGAACAACTTCTTCTTGATCATTCAATTTGCAAGAAGCAGGTCTTTCTTGAGGATTGTTGCATAGTATAGGTGCGTCTTGATTTCCCTTCAATCGAGCTTTGAGACAGGTTCCTCACTGTTCTTTTGAATCGAAGCAAGATTTGTCTTGCTTCTATCTTTACTTTTCTTGTCATTATCTTCCGCGTTCGTGTTTAGCATTTCCTACGGGTTTGCTTGCACCACCTAGTGAGAGCCCTTGCTCATTGGCAACACTACCTTTGTCCTCGAGAATTTGTAATCAAGAGTGACCATGAGTCACTGATGCGAGGCATATGACCTCAAGGCCGTTCACTAGAAGTCAAGCTAAGTTGATTCAAGATACCCATCTTCACTTGACTTGGAGGGACATGGAAGGAGGCTCCGAGAGTAGCTCGAAAATCATGCTTTTGAGCACCATGGATGGAGGACCACTTGGGCTCCAAGGGGATCCACCCCAATTACATATGTTTGAATATATTTTAACGGTAAAACTTGAAATATTATACATCGTTTTAATAAGTTCAATTAATAGTTTAAAGTGTCAAATGGACCCCGATGATGGAAATGATTATATATTAGTACTCAGTGAGTTATGGGCAACATATAAATGTAATTTATTTAGGGTTTGGTTATGTGACCGTAAAACCTGTATATAGGCCTGGCCTGTGAATCGCGTATACGAATAGCGTATCAGGTTCCTACCTGGATTGCCCTATGATGTGAGCAATGAAGCCTTTAGCCTAAATTGATATATTTTTCTGCTTATTGAATAGAGTGGGATCGTTTGGCAAGGAAACCAAAGGATAAAGCGGTTGTTGATTAGCCGTACTAACTTTTGGAAGAGGTAACTGTTTATATCCATTTCTTTGGAGGCCCTTGGCCTCATGGATAATCTACCACGTATTCCTTACGTGTGTAGCTGCCGATAGGCGTACTCATTACGCCTTAGATTTGAATTTATATTGTATAGTATATGTTATGCCCTGTTGTTGGTATTGTATTGAGCATATGAGCATTGCACTCTGGTTTTGAGCATTGCATATACTTCCTGGTTGGCGATGAGAGTCCCGCACCGATGAAGGGTCATTATTGCATATACTTCCCGGTTGGCGATGAGAATTCCCGCACCAGTGAAGGGTCATTATTGTATATACTTCCCGGTTGGCGATGAGAGTCTCGCACCGGTGAAGGGTCATTATTTCATATACTTCCCGGTTGGCGATGAGAGTCCCGCACCGGTGAAGGGTCATTATTTTATATACTTCTCGGTTGGAGATGAGAGTCCCGCAACGGTGAAGGGTCATCATTGCATATACTTCCTAGTAATCGATGAGAGTCCCGAGCCGGTGAAGGGTCATCATTGCATATACTTCCCGGTAATCGATGAGAGTCCCGAGCCGGTGAAGGATCATTATTGCATATATCTCCTGGTAGACGATGAGAGTCCACGGCCGGAGATAGGTATCAGGCATATGTGACTGCATTGCATCGTACCGCATTCATCCCATCTCATTGCACCGCATACTGACTATTGTGTGTATTGTGTTGTGTTTTATGTATGCGGTATGTATACTATGTCGTGGACATATCTCAGTTTGCCTATATATTTTTGGCTTGTATTCTGGGTTGCGGGGATCGGGTTGCACGCCGCAACGGTATAAATAAAAGGATCGGGTTGCACGCCGTAACGGTATAAATATAAGGATCAGGTTGCACGCCGCAACGGTATAAATATATGGATCGGGTTGCACGCCGCAACAGGATGCATTTATGGATCGGATTGCACGCCGCAACGGTATAAATATATGGATCGGGTTGAGCACCACGACGGTATGATGTATTTCTGATTGTTGATATGTTCGGGATACCTATATGTTCTGGCTATCTTACGTTCCTGGTTGTTAATGAGTTTGTGATTTCATACGTGTTTTCGGTTATTATCTGGCTCTGACTTTTTATAATTTAAATAAGAGGAATTTGGTTTATCTGTTTCTTCTCCCTGGCTAGCTATCCTATTCTTTGAGGTGGCTAGTCTGCCCCACTTATTGAGTCCTTTTGACTCACCCTTGTTTGTTGTTTTTATTTTTTTTGTCTATCTATTTCGTTTCGGCAGATTCGCTCCAGGATTGAGTTCACCACGTTGTGAAGGAGCGAAGACGACTTCAGTTGTCAGGTTGAGCCATCTTTTATTCCGGATGGCCACCAGATTTATGTCTATTATTTCAGTTGCATTTGCCCCCTTTAGGAGGTATTTGTCTTCTTTTGTACTCTTAGATGTCTAATCTGGATAGCCCTAAACCTAGTATGTTGGGTAGTCAGCTATAATTTCTTCTGTACAGCTTAGAGATATCAGTATGTCTGTATTTTTGTTTTAAGTCTTGTCCTTATTTATGAATTGTTATATTTATTTTCCTAATTTGATTGGTAAGGGTTCGTCCGACGGGTCTAGGGGAGGGTGTCGGGTACCCACACGACCTAACCGGATTTCGGGTCGTGTCATAAGATAGACAATGTTCACAAAAAGAAAATCTTATAGCGCGCTTATATGGGGTATCGAACTCTTGATCTAGAACTTGAAATGTTAAGCTTTCTATGGTTTGCTGGAATAGCATCATCTGTCAGGCTATGTAACAGAATACATTATCAACGAAACGTTCATGGTTCATAGTCAAATGTCACATCATTGTTTCAACTATTTTGTAGAAACAAATTAAATGATGCCTCCCAATAGCAATCTTTATTATATAAATTTTTGAGTACCACCACTTGACAGATGAAGCTATTCCAGTAAATTGGTACTCAGTTCATTATTTAGTCTTTGAGGGCATGGGTTCGACTCCATATAGGGATTGAGTAATTTTTTATTTTTATTTTTTTGAACTTCTACAATATTTTACATGATTAGTTTAAATCTAGGTCCCACACCGAAATTTTTATGAAACATTGCAGTGCTTATAACGACTAATCATCTCTCCTTCTAGCCAAGTGATGGAGTACTTTGTAAACGTCCCAACGGGTTTGGCGGATGTAAGCTTAGATCCCGAATCTTCAATGTATTGTCAACTTCATCACTTATTTTTTTTTTTTTAAATATGTACATCAAGTTATAAAACAGACAAGCAACAATAACCCCGTGCAACATTGGAACGTATATCACCTTTGTTCCTTCCATTTCAATATGTACATCACAATTTTAGTTGTTACTAAAAGCTTATAGAAATACGCATACTCATCACCATATGAAAGACACAATTTTACAATATAGCATCATTTGTTAGGCTATGTAACAGAATACATTATCAACAAAATGTTCATAGTTCATAGTCGAATGTCACATCATTATTTCAACTATTTTGTAGTAGTGAATCTTAGAAGTATTAATTCCTTCCGCTAACATAACCACTATTTCGATCCCAGATAAACCAATAATTTCCTATATATTCATTGAGTCGAGAAAAAAAAATACCGCAATCAATATATATATATATATATAAAACATGCTCAAACAAGCCAACTTTAATAAGAATATATTCTTTGTAACTAATACAACGTTCTAATCAGTCACAAACTTCATTGATACCCTGGCAACGACACTGTTGGCGAGGATGGTGGAGTATAGTAGTACTCAGCACGCTCTCCCGCCTGACGTAGCAATGCCCTAACCATCCTCTCCAATCTTCTAACAGTTGTGTCACATTCATGAAACGCTTGTTGTAAATCCCAAATAGTCATTACGAAGAGCTCGAAGTACACGTACGATTAATTAAGTACTAAGATAGATAAGTGAAAGAGTATATTATGTAGGAGAAGCCGATTAAAGGGAAAAAAAGGACTGTCACTTATGAGGAGTATCAAACACATGACCTACAACTTAAAGTATTAAGCTAAATACCGGTTTGCTGAAATAGCATCATTCTGCAGCCTACGTAACTTAAATAATTTTATTATTAAGAATGTCAAATTAACAATACTGGACTTTATTCGACGATATAAAACATGATAGTGTAAAGAACTGGGACTTTTAATTGATAGTGTAGATAAAAACAAAGTCAGTGCAGAAAAAAATCATGATTCATTAATTCCAATATGTAAGTACACGTACGTAAACATTGTGACTCTTCAGACTTGCACCGGTTGAGAAAGAAGTGACTGTTATAGAACAATGTAAATGTCTATAAATTTTTAGAAACAAAGGAGATGGACATCAACACAATATTATTATTTTTCAATTTCCAATCGAACAAAATAAAAAAGAAAATGTCTCAAACTTATTCTGATCAAAACCTACCTATGGAGAATGACCATGCATCACCGAATAGAGGACAACTTTTGGAGAATGAGCATGGACCTTTAACTCAAAGTCATGTTGGGAATTTGCCTTCAATACCAAGTGGCCTATGTTGGCAATTTTCTTTATTGAAGAGGGACGTTGAATGCTTGAAGGAATTCAGAAATAATTTTGAAGATGACGTGTGGCATTTACTGTGCAGACAGATACAATATTATGAAATAATCATTGAAATTCTTAAGGTAATAATAGATCCATTGGAACTACATGATGCAGGCCCTGTGTTCACACTTAGAATTCTGCAAATTGACGTGAAATGCTTGAAACAAATTCCGAAATAAATTTGAAAAATATTTACGTTGCTGCATTCTGAAGATTATATTATGTTTAAGTTTCTATATTATCTATTGATGTTCTTTAATCTTCCCGTTAGTGTTTTTCTATTTTCTTTTTTTAGAGTGTAACATGTATTCAAAAATACAGAAAATAGTATGTTAACATGCTCTCTTAATATTAGTATGTTCTGTCATCAATATATAACTATTTCATTTACCAGTTTTCCTTTCTTACCTTTTGTCATTTCCATAAGATACAATGTTTAAGAGCAGTAGTGCGGATGCAAATCTGCGTAATATTCGTTTCAATAGAAATGATAGGTACGACACTATCTTGTGATGACCAAAAATAGAGTGACAGAGTAGCAAATGCTTAATTCTCTACGGGAGATGGGGTCACAACATCATCTATATCAAGCCTTTCTATTTCAAGATATGCAGCCAGCAACCCCTCTTGTCTTAGAAATCTTGCTTCAAGCCACCCTTGAGCCTCCCTTAACTACTTAATTTCCTTGGTTTGTTCAATAACCCGGCAGTGGATATCCATAAGATGCTCATGGATACAAACTACTGGAGTGGCTATCCTTTCAAGTCGGCGTCCATCAGCTTGTTCCTTATGTTTCTCTGCATTTGGTTCTGACATGCCTAATCAATTAGGTAAAAGAGTTAGAACTACATTGGATTATGTATGAAAAATAATATAATGATAATCTAAGAGCACAAATATAAAATGAGAGTTGTTTAAACAACCTGGGATATGAAACTTGATCGATGGTGATACAAATAGAGAGAGATTTTGGAATGACAGTATTTCTAGCACTCCACATGCATTAATAGGGTCAAAAGAGTTAATTTTACTTTGGGAAAATAAATTCAAATTGTGTAGATAAATGTAGAGGATAATTCTGTTAGTAAAAATAACAACTTCCAAAAATGTCATTTTAATTTCAGTTATTCACATTTTCATTTGAAATAGCTTAATTTGATCAGAATTCTATTTATTATTATAATTAAAATTCATAGGTTAACAAAATTTTAACCAGAGGCTTAGTGTATGAAAATTCTTCAAAAAATAAAATTATCAACCAATTTAGAGTCATTGATGTCATGATGTGTTACATTGATTAATACATAAAAAATGATCCATAATAAATTGAAATTTAAAAAATAATATATTGATCAGCTCTTTTGAAAGTATTAAGGGTATACATACATGAAGTGTTATAATTTGATCGAATGATTTGGATGGCGTTGTGGTTTCACCGTGTATACTAAGGCTCTATTTAGCCTAGTGGTTGCGTGTTCGAGACCCGGATGTCATATATTCTCCCCCAATTTATTTGCCTTTTTTTGTCATTAGCTACCTTAGGTTTTAGTTTTAACAAATTGTTAACCAAACGCTTAGTCTATGAACTTTTTTTGATAAAGTAACCACATCACTTGACTAGAAGATGTGATATTGACGCAATAATCATCGAGAAAGTTGTTAGAGGAACAATCAGAAATACAATACGAATTCATTAATTTCATGTTCTCTTCAATACATCTTGAATTTTCTTCTTTACCAGGTATTTAGAGATTTAGTGCATTGAATGTGTAAGTATTAAATAGTTAGACATTATGAGTTTTAATGAGGGTAGTTGATATTATGGTATTTATGTTGAGGTTATGGTATTTAAATTCGTTATTAATGAAATGCGACTGCATGCTTCTTTATATGGAGTTTTGCAAGTGAAACTTTTAAATACTTCTCCTAAACCATAGTTTCAGTCCTCCTTCTTGAAACTAATTGTTGTAGTAATAAAATTCTCAATAATATGACGAACCAAAAACGGTGTCTACTGGACCTTCCAGCAGTAATTGTAGAATCAATAATCCAGAAATTCATGGAATCCAACCCGGCTGTTGCTGATATCTCAAATTTTATCTTAGAGTGAGTTCAACAATGATCTGTTGTTAATGTATTTTTTTAACCTTACTACTTGCCACGATGTTACCATGCATGCATTTTACAAATGCAGGTGCGGCCATACTCGTAAGCTCGTGTTTACAGGGAAATTTCAACGCTACCTGCCTCTAGAGAAGATCACGGATAAATTACAATACTGCGACCGTACAAATCTTAAATTTCTATCTGGATTAAGCCGCAAAGGAATTGATTATACCACCCTACTTTTGGGGACTCATCTGTTTTTATTGCCGATAACGAGGAGGAGTTACCCTATATGGCCCTAGTAGCTAATAATATAGGTGATGCCCAAGTCGCTAATTGTTCAGTTGAGGCCCAATTAAAGTACAATTATGGCATTACATTGCTGATGTTTTATAGAGAAGATGAGATTAGGACTAATCATGGGATGAAAGTGCTGTTGAGTCTGTGAAACGAGCCCGACAGAAGAACTACGACATTTGAATGCATATGTCGTCTCATAAGGATGACAGGTTCGGGTAACTGCGGCAAATTTGAAATGACTAGACATTGTGAGAGAGTGGGATCGGGGCATCAGAGTAAACTTATGATATACCTTTGCAACCACCTTCCGTGGTGGGTCTGCTGTGAACTATGTCTAATAGACTTTAAAACTACGAAATTAACCTTTGCTAAGTATGTCTTTGAGATACGATCTCCATATCATTCATATCCATATTCGGGTGATGCAGGCTCTAGTTCAACTTTGGATTATTAGGTCTAGAGATGTAGTCATGACTTATACTTCTACTCCATTTAGTCATAATGCCTTGTTATTACCTTTACCCATGTTAGATTTTCCTTGTCATTCATGTTATGTTTTCCAGTTGTTTGTATAATTGATTTAGTTAGTTTAATTTCATAGAAATTTCATTATTGGCAAAATTTCATCACGAAAGTAGACCATTTTCATTACTCAATACAATATAATGTGGTCGTAGAAGACAACTGATTATTAATAAGAATAATATTCTTTAATATTAATACAATGTTCTAACTAGTCACTAACTTCACTAATTTTGTCGTGGCGACGCTGGCGGCGACAGTTGGCGCGATGCTGGTGGAGTGTAGTAGTCCTCAGCACGCTCTCCCACCTTATGTAGCATTGCCTTAACCATCCTCTCCAATTTTCATAGAGTTGTGCTATGTTCCTCATGCAGTTGTTGTAAAGCCCAAAATTCATTACGAAGGGTTCTAAGTGATTCATTCATCTCTTCCAACCACAAATTGATAGCTTCAATTTCCCCTCTTGGTTCAGATCTTGGAGGCTTTCGGCCTTGGCATCATTGGAGACGCCTTGCACAAGACTTTCCCCGTCGGATTGGGTTGGAACTTGAATGAGACTTTTTGGGTAGCTTGGTAGATGTAATGTTTGTGATATTGTGTGAATCACACTTTGTGTATCAATTGATATTGATCAATTGAAGAGTCATTAGTGAGGGAATGTGAAGAGTCAACCATTTTGGTTTTCAATGGACGCATTAATTGAAGAAACTTCACGCTGGAAAATGACTAAATACAAGTAATTGAAATGTAGTTAAAAAGAGACATGGTATAAATGCTAATATTATTAGTGGAGGAGTAGATTATATGCAGGAGAAGCTGATTAAAAAAGAAAAACCTATGGCTTATATGGAGTATCGAATGCTGGCCTACAACTTCAAAACTTAGTATTAGTACCGGTTTGCTATAACAACATCATCTGCCCCCCTAGTTAACACAAATAAAATTACATTAAAACAATTCGTAACATGTAAAAGTCTAAAGAGCACAAAGAGAACAAAGGTTACCTAGTTTAGTGCACCTTACTAAATGCAGCCTGTTAGGGTTTCAACAATTCTCATCACCTCATATGTACTTCTCTATTTTCGGATGGTTGGGTAAACCTAAAGTTAAAATCTTTTTCTTCTCTACACCTCCTTGATCTTCTCCCTTCTCTTTAACATGTCAGACACTAGTGACCACGAAATCTGGCCTTTGGGATGGTTCATCCGAATGGAGGACCGTCCATGCTTCAATATAACCCTAGGCAGATCATACTCTACAATTGGCAAACTAATAACTTTCGTACTTTGTTTTATGAATCTTGGTTATCATTAATACTTTTAAATTTTTTTAAAAAGTATAACAAAAATTATTGCTTTACAATTTTGAATTAAAGCTAATTTAAAATTGGTCATATCATTATAACATAGTTACTACAAATGCATTTATTAGAGACGTTAGTGATCAGAGCATCATATTCTGTTATCAATGTAACAGATGATCATGTATAATATATGATCAAGGATACTTTCCAAAATTGGTGATCAATGACCAATTTATATTGTTTGAATTAAAGCTAACTTGAAATTGGTCATATCATTATAACATAGTTATTACAAATGCATTTCTTAAAGACGTTAGTGATCAGAGGATCGTCTTCTGTTATCAGTGTAGCATATGATTAAGTATAACATATGATCAAGGATACTTTTTCAAAACTGGTGATCAATGACTAATTTATGTTGTTTGAATTAAAGCTAATTTGAAATTGGTCATACCATTATAACATAGTTACTACCAATGCATTTATTAGAGATGTTAGTGATCAGAGGATCGTCTTCGTTATTAATGTACCATATGATCAAGTATAACATATGATCAATGATACTTTCAAAATTGGTGATCAATGATTAATTTATGTTGTTTGAATTAAACTTAATTTGAAATTGGTCATATCATTATAAGACGTTAGCGATCAGAGGATCGTCTTCATTATTAGTATACCATATGATCAAGTATAACTCAAATCGACTTATTTAAGTTTTCATTGTTACAAAATGTTCATTTTCATAGTCTAACCCTCATGAAAAGATTGTATACAAAAAAAAAAAATTTAATAAGAATAAATTAACAAACCAAAAAAAACTACCTAACTAGACTCGAACCGCACACTCCAACTTCATAATATGAAACTTATCACCACTTTGCTCGAGTACCATCATTTTCTATTCTACACATTCATTTTTCTTTTATGCAAACCTCGGTCAGTAAAAACCCTAACCTATACCTCGTAAATCTAAACGGTGCGACTTTCAACTTTCCCTAATTAAAGAATCACAACCACTAACCTTTTTGTAACAAGAGAGTCGGTTCATTCCTCAACATTTCTTAAATTTCCTCCATTTTTTTTTATCTCCAATCTATTTCTTAACCAAAAAAATGCCGTTTGATAATACCAATTCTAAGTACGTTCCACACGGTACATACGTTCTTATTCATGATCGTGAGACATTTATATATTTTTTTAAGCGCTTCATATGTTACAACGGATGACTTTGTAAGTTTTATTGCTTAATAATATTTTTATTTATTTAATTTATAATAGCTTCTAATTAGTGTCATTAATACTATATTTTATTTTGGTGATAGATCTTTCCAAAACCTGTACTTCATCTATTGCCTGATGAACCACTCCCTGTATGTGTTATATGTGGGACTGATGAATACGATATGCGCTTATTTGTAAAAAGGGCGTAAAAGGCTTGGCATGGGTTGGTTAGATTTTGTAAAGGCCGAAGAAATCAAGGCTGGTAAGGCACTACATTTTCAGATCATGGATGTTCTATGTGATGGTCGTTTTATTTTGATAGTTCACATTAAGGGAAAACCTCCAAATCCTGATGGTAATGATTCTGATGATGATTCATTAAGTTTATTAAGTACATCGAGTGATGTTTTTGATGGGGTGAGGATTGATTATGGTGGTGAAGGAACCTTAGCTGATCCAGTCCAAATTGATTAGATGTTAGGGTTAATTAGTTAGTTGGTCTATGTTCGTCTAAGGTTTTTGTTGTTATGTATTTTTAAGACTTTAATGTTTGGTTGTTTCTGCTAAGTTATTAACTTGGAAATGGTCAAGGTCAATGGATGTGTGTTTTGTTTTCTCGGTTGGATGAAAAAAATAATATTTTGTATGTTTAATCTATGTTCAATATATTGTTTCATCTATCTTTAATTATTGTCTTTTTAATTTATGGTGAATGCATGTTTAATTTATGTTGAATATATTGTTTCATCTATAGGTTTGACTATTGTAAATAACAATGTGTCATACTTGTATAAGAACTTAAGTCTATCTAATATAATAATTAAGTTGCAACTTCTATAAATATTAAGTTAAATTTAAGATAAGCAGTGTGTATAACTATACATGGGTTTATATAATGTGGTGTACTTCCTGCCAAAAAGAAACACAATATAACATAGAAGAAGTGATGATATGGAAGAAGAATATTTTGCATAATGTCATGTAATAACTGACATGGAAGAAGAATATATTCTCCACCATGTGGGAGACCCGAATTGTCTTGTAGAGTTACGATGGGATTGATGGTACATGGAAATATTTCTTTCCATATGATATGTATTATTTGACATAACAATGCATTCATGCACGCCCACAAATTGTAGAATAATATTGAGTCCCTGAATACATATGATGACCTTAGGCTTTGCTAAGCTTACATTCGCTATGAATGCATTAGTTCTAAACAAGTGATATGGATTTTATTATTCCCCTAAAGGCAGATGATGGTTGCTCTGATAAGCCAACCCGGGTAAGACCTTAGCTTTGCCAGGCTTACAATCGCTATGCGTTAGGAGTGTTTATAAAGTACCCTATCACTTGTCTAACAAGAGAGATGATTAGTGATGCAGGGAAACGCGGAAAAGTAAACAAGATAAAGAACGAGACGTAACTCGATCAATAATCTCAAGTAACAATGGAGAACTCGTTCCGTTACACCCCGAGAGAATGTCAAGAACACCTATGCTAGGCAACTACCCTCGAACTAACGTGAGCATGCAAGTAGAATGGTCGGGGGGGGGGGGATTGACAATCATCTAGATTCACTAGAGGAAGAACAAGTCCCATCAAAGGTTTCATTCATTAAAAGAGTTCAACTCTCAACAAAGGTTTTGTTTAATCATCAAAGTTAGCTAAGGAATTGAAATAGGCTAGCTAGCTATTTATAGATGTTTTTAGGCACCAAATGAAAGGTCTATAATGCCCACACTTAGGCTTAGGAATAAAAGACTACGTAGGGTCAAAATAGACATAACACAAAGCAAAATTCCGTGCTTCAGCTTTTGGGGCGGAGCGCCAAAGTTGGGGTGGAGCGCCCGCCAAAAGGTGCAGTGAGGGGGGGGGGGGGGGCTGGGTGTAGCACCTGGCTGAGGGGCGGAGCGCCTGGCCCCCTTGTTCTCTGGGCGGGGCGCCTAAAGCTCAGGCGGGGCGCCTGGTGCACTGGGCTGCTCCTCTTGCACTTTGATCACCCGGAACGGCTTCCAATCGCTTCCTTCTTCTAGTCCTCTCCTCACCAAGTGTAAGTATACTCCTTGGATCTCCTCAGCTTGGCTCCGCGTGAAGGGTCTTGTGGGGGTTTGCCCGGCATCATCCTTTAGCTTGGCTCCGTGTGAAGGGTCTTGTGGGGGTTTGCCCGGTATCATCCTCCCCTTCTTGAGAAGATTTCGTCCTCTAAATTGAGGCATCATCATCCACGACCTCTCCATCTCCTACATCCAAAGGAACCAAGTCACAAACATTAAATGTATTAGATACTTGTTACTCACTTGGTAAGTCGACCACATAGGCGTTGTTTATCTTGGAAAGCACTTGGAATGAGCCATCTCCACGGGGTGCCAACTTCCCTTTCCTAAGGTTTGAAAACCTTTCTTTCCGGAAGTGCACCCACACATAGTCACCCTTCTTGAGTTCCACCTTCTTGCGTCCCTTGTTTTTCTTGGAGGCAATCTTTGCATAAGCTTCCTCCAAGTTCTTCTTCGCCTTAGCATGTAGTTCCACCAAAGCTTTGGCTCTAGTTTTACCTTCAAAATTAACAACCATTTCCCTTGGCAAAGGGGTTAGATCAAGGGGAATCAAGGGGTTAAAACCATAAACACACTCGAATGGAGTCATGCCAATCATTCTATGCACGGTAAGATTGTAGGCAAACTCCATAAGAGGTAACTTGTCAATCCAAGTCCCACCCTTACCTCGGGTCATGGCTCTAAGAAGAGCACCCAAAGTACGGTTCACCACCTCGGTTTGCCCATCGGTTTGAGGGTGGTGGGACGTAGAGAACAAAAGGTTGGTGCCAAGGGCACCACATAAACTCCTCTAAAAATGGTTTAGGAACTTGGTGTCCCTATCACTCACTATGGTTTGAGGCACGCCATGCAACTTCAAAACATTATCAATAAACAAGGAAGCCACATGTTGTGCATCATCACATTTTTGGAATGAAGTGAGCCATTTTGGAGAACCTATCCACAACAACATAAATGCTATCATGGCCCCCCCTAGTCCTTGGTAATCCCATGACAAAGTCCATTTATATATCCAACCACGGACTAGTAGGTACGGGGAGTGGGGTATACAAACCATGGGGTTTGATTTGGACTTAGCAAACTTGCACCCAAGACAAGAGTTGCAAAGTCTCTCAACTTGGGTTCCCATTTTATGCCAATGGAATTGCTCCCTTAGGATGGCCAAAGTTTTATCCCTACCAAAGTGACCCATGAGTCCTCCACAATGTGCCTCTTGCACAAGCAATTCCCTCCATGAGGACTCGCGTATGCACACCTTACCATTTTTAAAAATGTAGCCATTAACCCATTGGTATTTTTCAACTCTCTCCCCTTTCTCTAGAGCTTCATGGATGCTCTTTAGCTTGGGGTCATGAGCATACATCAACTCGATGCTCTCAAAACCCATGAGCTTAGAGGTGAGTATCCGTCACAACATTGTCTTTCCCTTTTTTGTATTGGATAACATAGGGAAAAGACTCAATAAACTCAAACCACTTGGCATGCCTCTTGTTTAGCTTCTCTTGGCCCCTAAGATGTTTGAGTGACTCATGGTCACTCTTGATCACAAACTCCCTAGGCCAAAGGTAGTGTTGCCAATGAGCAAGAGCTCTCACTAAGGCATACAACTCCTTGTCATACGTCGAGTAATTTAAGGAGGCCCCTTTCAATTTCTTACTAAAGTAGGCTATGGATTTGTCATCTTGCATTAAAACACCACCAATTCCCACCCCCGAGGCATCACATTCAACCTCAAATGCCTTTCCAAAGTCGGGCAATTGCAATAGAGGGGCGGTACTTAACCTACTTTTCAATTCTTGGAAGGCCTTCTCTTGAGGCTCTCCCCAAACAAATGGTTGGTCCTTCTTCACCAACTCGGTGAGTGGAGCGGAAATGGAGCTAATGTCTTTCACAAATCGTCTATAAAAACTAGCAAGACCATGAAAGCTCCTCACTTGAGTCACGGTGGTTGGAGTAGGCCAATCACGAATGGCCTCCACCTTGGACTCATCCACCTCCACTCCTTGGGCACTCACAACAAACCCAATAAAGACAACCTTCTCCACACGAAAGGCACACTTTTTCAAATTGGCATAGAGCTTTTCGGCTCTTAGCACTTCAAGCACTTGACTCAAGTGGCCCACATGATCATCTATTGACTTACTATAAATCAAGATATCATCAAAATAGACAACCACAAATTTATTGATGAATGGTTTCAACACATGGTTCATTAGTCTCATAAAAGTACTAGGTGCGTTGGAGAGCCCAAAGGGCATCACCAACCATTCATAGAGACCAAACTTGGTCTTGAATGCGGTTTTCCATTCGTCCCCGGGTTTCATCCGGATTTGATGGTAACCGGACCTAAGGTCAATTTTGGTAAAGACACATGAACTACTCAATTCATCTAACATATCATCAAGTCGGGGAATGGGATGACGGTACTTTACCATTATTTTGTTCACGGCCCGACAATCAACACACGTTCTCCAAGTGCCGTCCTCCTTTGGAACAAGGATCACGGGCACGGCACAAGGACTCAAGCTTTCCCCCACCAAGCCTTTAGTGAGAAATTCGTCAACTTGCCTTTGCAATTCTCTTGTGTCCTCCGGATTGCTCCTATAAGCCGGTTTGTTTGGAATTTGAGACCCCGGGATAAAATCAATTTGGTGTTCTATCTCCCTCAATGGAGGAAGACCACTCGGCATTTCTTCCGCGAACATGTCTTCAAATACCTTCAAAACATTCTCAACTGCACTAGGTAAAGGGTTACTTAAAGAATCAACATCGGATACAAGAATCATACCTTTATGCACTAGGCAAAGGAGTAGCTTGTTGCCATCATTCCCTCTCAAGAGTTCACCCGGTTGCATCATGGCACATATGCCACCCGGTAGAAGATGGTGGGATTGCCACCAAGCTTTCGGCCAAAGGACTAGTCTCCAGAACCGACTTAGCCTTTGCCGCCTCTCTTAAATCCCTCATTCGCTTGTAATCCTCACTTCCTTGCTTGGGAGTTAAGGGTTTAAGCACAAATCTCCTTCCTTCATGTTTGACCGTGTAAGTGTTGACACGACCATCATGAACCGCATGTCTATCAAATTGCCAAGGCCTTCCAAAGAGAAGGTGGCATGCTTGCATAGGTACCACATCAAACAAGTGTTCATCCACATAACTACCCATTTTGAACTTAATCATTGCTTGCTTCACCACCTTTAGCTCCCCACACTCACTAAGCCATTGCAAACGATAAGGTTTTGGGTGTTTCAAGGAAGGCAACTTCAATTGGGTAATAAGTGATTGACTCACAACATTAGCACAACTTCCCGAGTCAATAATCATAGAGCAAACAACACCCATGACTCGGCATCTCGCATGGAAGAGATTTTCTCTTTGCAAGGTCTCACTATCCTCCACAATCATGGCACCTAAAACTCCTCCTCACAACTAGGAAAGTAAGAGGATCATCATCCTCCATACCTACCTCTAGTCTCTCATCTCCCTCTACTCCCTCATCATCTGGTTCACTCTCTTGTTCATAAGCATCATTACCAAAAACAACCATGGTGCTTTTCGTAGGACACTCTTTAGCAAAGTGACCATACCCCTTGCATTTGTGGCATTGAATTGAAGAAAAAGTAGGAGTATTCAATTGGGTTTTAGAGTTACCTCCCACATTAGGTATGTACTTCTTATACGGCTTCTTCACATCTTTGATAGCATTTGCACCACTTGCGCCACTAGCATTTGGGAATCTTGTATTAGGAGTAGGAGTTTTCCATTCCTTTGGCTTGTTCATGGAAGTGTTGCCCTTGTAACGGTTGGACTTTTCATCATTAAGCCATTGCTCGGCTTGAATGGCGGCATCAAGGACTTCTTGAAGTGAAAGATAAGCATGCAATCTCAATTGTGAAGCTATACCATAGCTCAAGCCATTCTTGAAGCGGATCACAGCTTGCTCCTCATCTTCGGTGTCCATATCCAAGGCCATCCGAGTCTTCTCAAACTCATCATAATACTCATGCACCGTCTTGACACCTTGCTTTAGTTCATAAAGCTTCTTGAGTTGCCCTTGACGATATCTAGGATTGATGTACTTGATACTCATGAGACCTTTCAAATCATTCCAACCCACAATCACGGGGATTCCCGCTCTTCTCCTTGATCTCTTGACGGATTCCCACCAAGTAGATGCAGAAAAACTCAAAGGATGAAATAGCATAAGTACCTTTCTTCTCATCGGTCATCTCATTTGTGTCAAACATTCTTTCCATGAGTAGTACCCATTCAATGTAGGCTCCCGGATCACAATTCCCTTTAAAGATTGGACGATTGAGCTTCACACTATTGAGATTGGTGTTGTCACGATCCCCACGGAAAGGCTCCGGTTGGCCTCCATAGTGATCTTCATTCATACCATATTCCCTACTAGCATTCCCTCCAACATACCCCATGGGTAGCCCTCGACCTCAACCTCTACCCCTATCCACATTTCAACCCCAATTCATACCTCACCTTGGTTGATAGTGATCATCATACCCATACATCTCATCACCATACTCGGCTTCCTCCCCTTCTTGAGCTTCATCGGCTTGCTCAAGAGGTTGAACATTCCAAATGGGTCTTGGAAGTGGAATGTTTCTTTGGGGGTTGTCCAAAATACGGGGAATGCCCGTTCGTTGGGTATTGCCCAACACTTGATCAATTCTCTCTCGATCCTCCTTCACCCGTTGTTGATGATTAAGCAACTCAACAACTTGTTCCGGGGTAAAGGTAGGACTATTTGATGAGCCTTCTCCGGTCTCAACTTGGACACTCGGGGTCCCATCTCCAATTCGGACACTCGGGGTCCCTTTCTCAACTAGGACACTTGAGGTCCCTTGTCCCACTTTGAGACTTGAAGTCGCCTTTTCAAGTGTGTCAATCTTTTGGCCCATGATGTCCATCTTGGCAAGAATGTTAGCCAAGGCATCCTTGATAAAATATTGACTTACGTTAGCCATTGTACCTACAAGAAGAACAAACGTTAGTGAAATCACCTCACACACTCCCTCACTTATATTTCACTCGGGTCACTCGTGTTTCACTCGGGTTACTCGTTTAGTGGTGGTGGATATTTCACTCGACTTGTAGTTCCAAAGCTTCACGTAGATGAGTATCAGTCCCTCAACTCAACCAAATTATTCACGAGTCAAGCACACTCCGGGATGAGTGGAGTTAATAGGACTCAATGAACGCTAGGCATTTTGAAGTGAGGACTTGAGTCAAAAGGATCTACGAATCTTCTTGGAGTTCTACTCTCCAACTAATGCACGAATCACCTAAAAGCAATGAAGGATTAGTGCTAATTAAGTAGAAAGATTAATTAGATAAGCACTAATCAGAGGTTAGGCAACAAAGAAACAAGCAAATCTAGAAGAAACTACCCGATTCCCAAGCTGCAGGGGTCAGGCGGAGCGCCCTGTAGAGTGGGGTGAAGCGCCTGCCAAAAACCACCAGTGGGGGTGGTCAGGCGGAGTGCCTGGACAAAGAGGAGGTCAGGCGGGGCGCCCAGAGTTGGGGCGGAGTGCCTGGACGAAGAACACCTGGGTTTTTCTACTCCGTGTTCTTCGATTTCAATCCAATTTCTAGGTCGATTCCAACGTGTTATGCCCAAATTCAAGGTACCCAAAATTGAATATTGATATAACCTTCAAACCCCAATAAATTTCACACCCAAACAACCAAAAAACAAGGCTCAATCATGATTCAAAGTTTTCAAGTTGGGGTTTCAACAAGGGTTTCAAAAGGTTCAAGGTGGGTTTTGATTCTTCAAAATCGATGTTACCGAACTCCGAATCACACGAAACTTGTTTTAATTTGTTTTTTTTTCAATGAATAACAAACCCCGGTAATCAATTCCACAACCCCATAATCAAACAACCCAAGAATCAATCAAATTCATCAAGAACAAGGGTTTTGGGAGGGTTTATCAATTTTGGGTTTCAAAATTTCAAATCTCTCAATTCCAATCCAATCCACAAGATTGTGGTACCCAAACATCGGGTTTTCAACAAGGATCAAGAATTTATAACACCCATAACATGAATCGATCACACTAAAAAGTTACGATTTTTGTATTTTTCACTTTTTCTATTTTTTGTGTTTTTCTTCTTTCAATAACTTCAACAACAAGAAGCTAAAGAAACTAACGTAGGCATGAAGAATCAAGGGTCGGGAGTTTGTAGAAACAAAACCCGAGCCTCGCTCTGATACCAAATGATGTAGGGAAATGCGGAAAAGTAAACAAGATAAAGAATGAGACGTAACTCGATCAATAATCTAAAGTAGCAACGGAGAACTCGTTCCGTTACACCCCAAGAGAATGTCAAGAACACCTATGCTAGGAAACTACCCTCGAGCTAACGTGAGCACGCAAGTAGAATAGTCGGGGGAGGGGGGGGGGGGAGGGATTGGCAATCATCTAGATTCACTAGAGGAAGAACAAGTCCCATCAAAGGTTTCAATCAATAAAAGAGTTCAACTCTCAACAAAGGTTTTGTTTGAGCATCAAAGTTAGCTAAGGAATTGAAATAGGCTAGCTAGCTATTTATAGATGTTTTTAGGCACCAAATGAAAGGTCTATAATGCCCACACTTAGGCTTAGGAATAAAAGACTACGTAGGGTCAAAATAGACATAACACAAAGCAAAATTCCGTGCTTCAGCTTTTGGGGCGGAGCGCCCAAGTTGGGGTGGAGCGCCCGCCAAAAGGTGCAGTGAGGGGGGGGGGGGCTGGGTGTAGCACCTGGCTGAGGGGCGGAGCGCCTGGCCCCCTTGTTCTCTGGGCGGGGCGCCTAAAGCTCAGGCGGGGCGCCTGGTGCACTGGGCTGCTCCTCTTGCACTTTGATCACCCGGAACGGCTTCCAATCGCTTCCTTCTTCTAGTCCTCTCCTCACCAAGTGTAAGTATACTCCTTGGATCTCCTCAGCTTGGCTCCGTGTGAAGGGTCTTGTGGGGGTTTGCCCGGCATCATCCTTTAGCTTGGCTCCGTGTGAAGGGTCTTGTGGGGGTTTGCCCGGTATCATCCTCCCCTTCTTGAGAAGATTTCGTCCTCTAAATTGAGGCATCATCATCCACGACCTCTCCATCTCCTACATCCAAAGGAACCAAGTCACAAACATTAAATGTATTAGATACTTGTTACTCACTTGGTAAGTCGACCACATAGGCGTTGTTTATCTTGGAAAGCACTTGGAATGAGCCATCTCCACGGGGTGCCAACTTCCCTTTCCTAAGGTTTGAAAACCTTTCTTTCCGGAAGTGCACCCATACATAGTCACCCTTCTTGAGTTCCACCTTCTTGCGTCCCTTGTTTTTCTTGGAGGCAATCTTTGCATAAGCTTCCTCCAAGTTCTTCTTCGCCTTAGCATGTAGTTCCACCAAAGCTTTGGCTCTAGTTTTACCTTCAAAATTAACAACCATTTCCCTTGGCAAAGGGGTTAGATCAAGGGGAATCAAGGGGTTAAAACCATAAACACACTCGAATGGAGTCATGCCAATCATTCTATGCACGGTAAGATTGTAGGCAAACTCCATAAGAGGTAACTTGTCAATCCAAGTCCCACCCTTACCTCGGGTCATGGCTCTAAGAAGAGCACCCAAAGTACGGTTCACCACCTCGGTTTGCCCATCGGTTTGAGGGTGGTGGGACGTAGAGAACAAAAGGTTGGTGCCAAGGGCACCACATAAACTCCTCTAAAAATGGTTTAGGAACTTGGTGTCCCTATCACTCACTATGGTTTGAGGCACGCCATGCAACTTCAAAACATTATCAATAAACAAGGAAGCCACATGTTGTGCATCATCACATTTTTGGAATGAAGTGAGCCATTTTGGAGAACCTATCCACAACAACATAAATGCTATCATGGCCCCCCCCTAGTCCTTGGTAATCCCATGACAAAGTCCATTTATATATCCAACCACGGACTAGTAGGTACGGGGAGTGGGGTATACAAACCATGGGGTTTGATTTGGACTTAGCAAACTTGCACCCAAGACAAGAGTTGCAAAGTCTCTCAACTTGGGTTCCCATTTTAGGCCAATGGAATTGCTCCCTTAGGATGGCCAAAGTTTTATCCCTACCAAAGTGACCCATGAGTCCTCCACAATGTGCCTCTTGCACAAGCAATTCCCTCCATGAGGACTCAAAAGACCACGTAGGGTCAAAATAGACATAACACAAATCAAAATTCCGTGCTTCAGCTTTTGGGGCGGAGCGCCCGCCAAAATGTGCAGTGGGGGAGGCTGGGCGGAGCGCCTGGCTGAGGGGCAGAGCGCCTAGCCCCCTTGTTCTCTGGGCGGGGCGCCTAAAGCTTAGGCGTGGCGCCTGGTGAACTGGGCTGCTCCTCTTGCACTTTGATCACCCGGAACGGCTTCCAATCGTTTCCTTCTTCTAGGCCTCTCCTCACCAAGTGTAAGTGTACTCCTTGGATCTCCTTAGCTTGGCTCCGTGTGAAGGGTCCTGTAGGGGTTTTCCCGGCATCAATTAGCCAATATAGTTACTCTAATCATCTAAATAAACAGTGTGGGACTCAAAATGCACCAAAAGATGTGCTTTCTACAATAGACAAATTTAATGTTTAACAAATAAAGTGCTTTGATATTTGTCATGTCAATTTAAATTCTTGATGGAGTAAAGACATAGGGAAGCTTAAACAGTACCTTACGACATCACTAGCTATTCTACCCTCACTTTTATAACCTTCCACCATTTAAATGACCCTGCAAGAGCTCTCATGATGTAGATTAGTTGATTGAACTTTCAGTTTGTCACTGTCATCATCTTTTGCAATAAATTATGATCACTGTCCTCCACAACTTTATTCCACATGTAAATGCTCTCTGAGCAAAATTAGTAAATGCAACCACAAAATGCACAACTCACAAACGGGCCATCTTAGTTGCTCCTTGCCACTTTAAATAAGAATTAGTTGCATCAAAAACTCATTTGGAGACTACTATTTCCTACCAAGCAATACAACTTGTGAGAAATAAAATCACGATGGGCAAACCATCCCTTTCAAGTCTCCAAGATGATCTAAAGGCAATAATAATCGAGAAAGTGGTTAGAGATGACGGAACAAGAGAATGGTTAAGGAACATATCTGAAATGTAAGCACTAGTTACAGTTGTTTGATGCTATAATACATATTAGAGAGCTCAATATATTATTACTTATAAGTTATTGTATGACTTTTTTCTTCGTTAGATGCCACGATTTTCGAAATATAGTGTTCACGAGAAGATTCTAGTTCTATCTAGATCAACTCAGCAATTATAAGCTACCAGAAACCGATGTTGCAACAATTTCTTTTCTAAGAAGGCTGTATGAAGAAAGAATTGACTACACATCTCTGTTGTTTGGCATGTACAAGTTTTTTACGAGCAAAATGATGATGGTTTATCGATCCTTCAGCAAGCTGCAGAGTCTGGTATTGACCATGCAGTATATGCTTATGGAATTACATTGATTTGTAATCGGCAATACCATAGTGGAAGAGTGGAGCTTAGGAGGATATGGAATGGAGAAGATGATAGATTTGATATGATTGCTTGTCGACGTGAGTTCAAATATATGCTTGATCCTGAACGCTTCGAGACTGCTGTCCCTTTGTCTTTCTTATGTCTAGAGAATAGCGTCGGTCATGTAGATTCCAAAAATCCATTCAGCATTGCAGGGTGGGGCGAGTTGGATATTACTTGTGAAAGGTGTATGCTAACTGTTGAACTAATAAAGCTTATAATGCCGTCGGGTTGGGATAATGATTTGGAGGATTAAGATAACCCTTTAATCGAACATGCTAGCTAGTCCTAACGTTTTGAACTTTCTCAATAGATATCATTTGCAACTTATGTTTTTATAATGTTGTTGGACAAATGAGCTTGTCATGGCTTTTAATTTATGTTATTTTATATTTCTCAGCGTACATTAAATTATTCCTGCCCAAATCTCCTTTTTCAAAGGATACTAGTATAACATACTCTTTTATACTAGAAATGTTAAGCGGTATATCATGGACTAAGTTACTCGTTTTCTAGTTCAATCCCATCATCTTTGATTTGAACTTTTGTGCAACAATTACATTTTACTCCAATATTAAGAGACAAATGTTACAAACTCAAAATAGTAGTATAAAGTAAGTTCAAATATGGTTAATATATGTATTAAGATAGGCAAAGCAAATGGTTTCCTAGTTTTAGACCCTCCATCTAGCAAATGTATGGTGGCAGCCTTTAAACTAAACACATCACCTCATATTTACTTCTACTATGTTTGGGTCTGTTGGGGTAAGCTGGAGATAAGTCAAGAATAGTAAAGACAAAATAGATTAATAAAAACTACTATTTTAATGGTAACACATGTATGCACCGGTATAATGAGTAATTAATGAGTCATGACTTATTAATTCACATAGTACCGCCCAATTATATAACTTGGTAATTACAATCTACTCGATGTTTTGGCCTTTATTTTGAAATTGAATTGTTTATATTTGAATTAAGTATTTTGCTTGATCATTATTATTTTAATAAATATGAAAACTTTTAATGCTACTGCCTGACGTGATTGAAGCATTGATATGTAAGGAAGATGTAGTATTGTTAGTGACCGTAAAGACTAAATGCACTAGGAGATGTAATATTATGATTGAAAGATAATTAGAATAAGTTAGACCTTCTTTAACATTGTTTATTTAAAATCTCCATATGTGGAGGTGATGTATAACTTGTTCTGACGACGCATTAAATACAAGAGGTGGATATTACCCACCCTTCCTCACAAGCTACGACTCTAAAAAAGATGGAGAATAAGGATCGAACAAAAAGTAAGTAAAACCTTACCATACTAAGTAAAGACAAATCATTTGCATTCCATTACATAAAAGGCTGACTATCCAAATAAATGGACATACCATATTTACAAAAATGAAGCTACGAATGTGCCTACTATTCAAGTAAAATCGGCTTCTCAGTTTATTATTTCCCCTTCTATTAAAATATACTTGATCACGCACATCATTATAATTTATAATACAAATACAATATGTGAGAGAGATCAATTTAGTGATGATATACATAGAATAAAATGAGAAATGCGTACTTTATAAGTTATAAAGAAAAAAAAAAAGAGCAAAACAGATGAAAATATATATTATTAATTGATTATTAAATGGGCATGACAACTTCATTGCAGTTCATTTATTCCACTTCCAACATCACATTATACGAACAGAAAAAGGTTGTATTATGTAGATGTTGATCTCTTTTTGCTTTTGCTATGTGGCTAGTTTTAAGTATCTGATTTTATAGTGTAATTAAAACAGAATCAGGTGACTATACACAAAAGAACCTAACTCTTTATATACTATATATGAAAAATAATTTTATACTAAGTAGAGTAATAAATGAAAAATGCAATCCCTACTTCATCTCATTTTTTCGAGTTCTCCGATTTTTATTGGCCGTTTTCCTCTTCATCCCTCTCAATAAGAGAAGTTATTTATTGTACCCAACAACCTCATTCCCTGCATTTAATAAATGTGACATTCACACCTTGATGTAGAACAAATAGTTCCATATTGTTCCATTTACTTATAAGGAATGCAGAATAAAACAGTTTAAATTCTATTGTTGACCAGAGAGAATTAACTATGTGCTTTTGATAAGAGTAGAAATAAATGCACTAGTACACTCTTCCTTTTGACATTCCATATTCCATCCTATTGTCCTCATTATATTGTAAATATAATTAACAACATGAACTCTAATAACATTACCACATTAAACAAAGCTAATTTGTGACGTCTTCCTCATAATTTGAAGTATATTTTTAACTGTTTATTCTTGACGTCTTCCATATTCCATCCTATTATCTTCTAAGTGTAGTATCTCTAAATTTCTGATATTGCTTAATGCAACTGTTTTATTCAGTTTATTGACGCGTGGCAATTTGTTTTGTTACTATAGGTAAAGTAATAAACAAGAAAAATAGTACAACATGCGGTTTCACAAAAAGAATTTCACATCATGGTGATTTACTTACTTAAAATGGTAGTAATAACAATAATCACAATATAAAGTGCCAACTTTTGCACTTTTGTAATCATGCTTTATTTCTTGGAGCACTCCTAGTTTGTAGATATATATGTTAACTGTTTATTTTCTGTGAATATAATTCTTTGAAGTTTTTAACATAATCAAAGACACTTAACGTAATTAAAGATGATAAACTTTGTACTAACAAAAAACAACTACTATAAAGAATGTGTAACAATGGTCAGTTTATGTATATATTAAGGGGTGTACTAAACAAAAGAAAATTGGAAACCTAAAGGTTGCCTCATTTTATCACCCTAGTAAATGCTTGCTGCAGCCTTTCAACTAACCAACCCATCATTCTCAAATTTACTTCTATGTTTTGGGGTGGTTGGGTAAAAGTTCAGAGTTAAGGAGTAAATTATTTACCTTCACTTTACCTCCTTCATCTCTATTTCTTTATGTAAAATATGTTAGACGCTACTGACTTTTATTTTTGTCCTTTGGAATGTTTCATCCGAATTGAGGATTATCCGGCCTTCAATATGACCTTAAGCATATCAAACGGTATAACTGACGACCTGGTAAGTTTACCTACTTCGTTGTTTAGTTTTAAGATATGTTTACGGTAGTTATTTGATTTACACTGTTTGATTCTAGACTCTTTCAACATGCCTACGCGATGCTTTACCAGAAGAAACGACAAAAGCTTGTATCTACAGTGGTGGCCTTAAGTTCCCCATAGAACTCTATGTGTCGCCGTTTCGCAAAAATCTTCAGCGATGTTGGTTAACGTTTGTTAATCGGCGTCGTATCACTGATGACCAAACTCTCCCCTTCTTAATTTTTCTGCAACATCTTAAACATGATTTTTGTTTTCGTGTTCATATTATGCTTCGTATCACTGCACCTGAACTTCAAGTCTTTGATGGTGAAAGTTTCCTAAGCAATTTGGAAGATGAGTAGTAGATGGAAGGTTTATTAGGATATGTTTTGTTGTTTCAGAGTACTTCTTGGATCTGTAATATTAACTAGACATGCACTGATTGCTACTTGATGCTTTGGCCCTTAATTTTTTTTATTTGGGTATCTCAAATTTATTTTGGCATTATTGTTATTTTCATGTTATAAATGTTCAAACGTTTTATGCTACTACCTGACTTGTTTGAAGCATTTATATTTGTGTTTACTTAAATAATATACATTTATTTAAATAATTTGAAGTGTTGGTGTTGTTTCATTTGAAATTTCATTTGAATTTTTTGACTTGTTTGTGTACATTTATTGAACAAGAACATGTGGAATTGTCCACTTGTGAAAGTTGTCTAGCAGGAAAATCTGCAAGAAAACCCTTCGGTAAAGCGACTAGAGCTGAATATCCCTTGCAATTAGTCCATTCAGACATCTGTGGTCCTATGAATGTTAGGGCTAGGCATGGAGCGTACTATTTCATCACATTTATAGATGACTACACTCGTTCCGGTTATGTCTATTTAATTTTCCACAAATCCGAAGCAATAAGTTGTTTCAAATGCTATATGAGCTTAGTGGAAAATCAGTTAGGCAAAAAGATAAAAGTTCTTCGAACTGACCGAGGTCGAGAGTATTTGTCAACTCAATTGAACGAGTTATGATGAAAAGGGAATTGTTAATTAGTTGACTATCTCAAATACTCCACAACAAAATGGTGTTGCGGAGAGAAGAAACATGACGCTTCTAGAAATGGTTAGGTCAATGATGGCACAAGCTAACCTCCCAATTAGTTATTGGGGTGATGCATTGATTACTGCTACCTATATACTTAACCGAGTGCCTACAAAGTCAGTTGCAACCACTCCATATGAGTTATGGAATGGAAGAGCACCCAACCTAAGTGTATTAAGACCTTGGGATTGCGCTGCCTATACACATGATTCTTCTCACAAACATGGAAAATTATGCCTGAGAGGAAAGAAAAATATTTTCATAAGATACTCAGAAACCTCTAAGGGTTATGTGTTTATAGGTCAGCAAGACAGTGGGAGCGTAACTGAATTTGAATCACGAGATGTCACATTTTTAGAGGATGAGTTTCCTAAAAAGGGAGAGGGAGGTCAAGCCCTAACCTTGTTTGAGATAGAGGATCAAGATGTACAAAGATCACTTCATTCGAGTGGGAGAAATTTAACTGATGATGAATTAGTTTCACATCAACAACCTCTTTCATCATCGGATGCTAATGTTAGTAATCATTTAACATCAAACAGTGATCAAATGGATCATGTTCCAAGTGGGAGCGAGATGGTCTCTGGTCTTATTCCAAGTGAGAGCAGGATAGATGTTCTTAATCCAAGTGGGAGCAACATTGATCTAAATGGGAACAACGAAGAACAAAAAGGACGTGGTTTACGTAAAAAGATTCCCCGTCGACGATTTGATGTCGAAGGTGCTGAACTTTTTATGTTGTTCTTACAAGTATAAAAAAAGCCTAAAAATGAAAAAGAGGCTTTCTCATGCCTTTCTAAGAAAAAATGGATTAAAGCAATAGAAGATGAAATGGAGTCAATGAGAGTCAACAATGTCTGGGAACTAGTTGATCTCCCGAAAGAACGCAGAGCTATTGGGAGCAAATGGGTTCTCAAGATTAAGCTGAAGGCTGATAGCACAGTTGAGAGATATAAGGCTCGACTGATGGCGAAATGTTATACACAACAGGAAGGAATAGACTATGAAGAGACTTTCTCACCTGTTGTGTGATTTAACTCAATTCGCCTGATTCTAGCTATAGTAGCAAGTTTAGATCTTGAATTACATCAGATGGATGGAAAGATGAAACGACCTCGGTCAGTCGTTTCGGAAGTTAGGACTCCGATTGGCGTGCCGATAATTTTAAAATATTCATAATATCCATTAGAACCTATCTGTAAAATTTGAGCTAAATTAGACCTCGTTTAGTAGGCATCGGAAGAAGGTTTCAGTTTGTATTGGCAATAAGCATTAAAAAGAGATTTTCGAGCTTGGTTTTTGCCGAATGAGCACCGATTCGAAATCCGAAAGTGCCGTTAGGTTCATATGATTATTTGTGATTTTTGTAAACATTCGAAAGTGAATTTCGATGTTGTTCGGCTAATTTCCGCTAAAATGCCGAAAGTTAAATAATTTGACTTTTTCTATTTAAATTCGCATCTTGAGTTTCGGGAGTCCAATTTGAGATCCGCCCTCGCGAGTATGTTACATATATTTTGTATAACTTGTATGCAAAAGTTGGGATTATTCCGAATATCGTAGGGTACCGTTTTAATTTTTACCGTAACAGCGAATTTTAAAAAGAAAAAGAAAAAAAAAAGAAGGAAAAGACAAAACAAGGAAAAAAACAAAAATAAGAAAGAATGGAAAGTTTGGCGGTTCTTAGCTTAGGCTAAGAACGAGAATATGTAACAGAATGCGTGACAAAAACAGACACAAAAAAACAGGAAATGGAGCAGAGGAAAAATATGCCAGAAAATGAGAAAAGAGCCGGAGAAAAAGCAGAATTTTTACCCCGAAATATTCAGGTAATGATCCTAATATATTATTTGAGTTTATTACGTGTGTTTAAATATATTTTTGCGGTAAAAATAGGAATATTAGACATCGCCCTAATGACGTAAATTGATAGTTTAAAGGGTCAAATGGACCCCGATAATGAAATTGATTATGTATTCGTGCTCAGTGAGTTATGGGCAACTTATAAATATAATTTATTTGGGATTTGGTTATGTGGCCTTAAACCCTGTATATAGGCCTGGCCTGCGTATTGCGTATGCGAATAGGGTATCAGGTTCCTACCTGGATTGCCCTAAGATGTGAGGAATGAAGTCTTTAGCCTAATGTGATATATTTTTCTGCTTATTGAACACAGTGGGATCGTTTGGCAATGAATTCAAAGAATAAAGCGGTTGTTGGGTAGCAGTGTTAACTTCGGAACAAGGTAAGTGTTTATATCCATTTCGTTGGAGGCACCTGGCCTCGTGGATTTTCTACCACGTGTTCCTTACGTGTGTAGCTGCCGATAGGCGTACTCATTACGCCTTAGCTTTGGATTTACATTCTATATTATATGTTATGTCCTGTTATTGGTATTGCATTGAGAATCTGAGTATTGTACTTTGGCTTTGAGTTGGCATCTACTTCCCGGCTGTCGATGAGAGTCCCGCGCCGGTGAAGGGTTATTGTTGCATCACATTGCATTCATATGCATTACATTGCATATCATATTGGGTGCAGGAGTATTCCGCCCCACGAGCAGGAGGATTCCGCTCCATTGTATCATATTGAGGGCAGGAGGATTCCGCCCCAAGAGCAGGAGTATTCCGCTCTTATGTCAGATATTGAGTGCAGGAGTATTCCGCCTCAGCTTTACATTATATCGGGTGCAGGAGTATTCCGCCCCAGGAGAGTGCAGGAGTATTCCGCCTCTGGTTTATATTATATCGGGTGCAGGAGTATTCCGCCCCAGGAGCAGGAGTATTCCGCTCCAGTTGGTTATCAGATTGGATTCCCCTCGAATGCAGGAGTATTCCGCTTCGAGATGGGATGACGGGCACATGTGACCCTTTGCATCATATTTCATTTCATTTCATCTCATTTTATTTCATTCCATTCCATTTCATTTCATACCATTGTGTAGACTTGTGGTACATAACTGATGTTCAGCTTCTACGTGCATTGCTTATTTGCCTATATATTTCTGGCTTGTATTCTGAGCTGCGAGGATCGGGTTGCACACCGCTACAGTATAAATATATGAATTGGGTTGCACGTCGCAACGGTATAAATATATGGATCGGGTTTCACGTCGCAACGGTATAAATATATGGATCGGGTTGCACGTTGCAGCGGTATAAATATATGGATTGGGTTGCACGCCGCAACAGGATGATTATATGGATCGGGTTGCATGCCGCAACAGGATGTATTTCTGATTGCTGATGTGTTCGGGATACCTATATGTTTTGGTTATCTTACGTTCCTGGTTGTTGATGATTTTATGGTTTCATACATGTTTTCGGTTGTTATCTGGCTCTGCCTTTTCATAATTTAAATAAAAGGAATTTTTTTTTATCTATTTCTTCTCCCTGGCTAGCCATCCTATTCCTTGAGGTGGCTAGTCTGCCCCACTTATTGAGTCCTTTTGACTCACCCTTGTTTGTTGTTTGTTTCTTGTCTATCTATTTCGTTTCGGCAGGTTCGCTCCAGGATTGAGTTCGCCACGTTGTTCAGGAGCGAAGACGACTCCAGCTGTCGAGGTGAGCCAGCTTTATTCCGGATGGCCACCAGTTTATTTTTTATTATTTCAGTTGCATTCTGCTCCCTTCAGGAGGTATCTATCTTCTTTTGTACTCTTAGATGTCTAGTCTGGATAACCCTAAACCTAGTATGTTGGGTAGTCAGCTGTAATTTTTTTTGTACAGCTTAAAGGTATCAGTATGTCTGTGTTTTTATTTTTAGTCTTGTCCTTATTTATGAATTGTTATATTTATTTTCCTAATTTAATTGGTAAGGGTTCGCCCGACGGGTCTAGGGGAGGATGTCGGGTGCCCGCACGACCTAACCGGATTTCGGGTCGTGTCAGTTGGTATCAGAGCCCAGTTTAGAGTCTATCCAGACTAAGACAGTGTCTAGTAGAGTCTCGGTGATGGGTACGTAGACGTCCGTACTTATCTACGAGAGGCTATGATGGCATTTAGGAAGTTTCACTTCCTTCTTTTCTGATCGTGCGTCGGTCTAGGATGCAAAAGTATTTTCGTTAATTCGTTCGTGGTAATTGTGAACCCCCGTACGACAAATTAGCAAATGGAAGGAGTTAAGGACGAAGCAGTCTAGCCTGGGGCTAGCACTGACGAAGCCCCGAGAGTTTTGATCGTGCTGACGATCTAGTTACGGAGGTCCCAGCTGTACGAGCTCGCGATGGGCAAGGGAGCAGAGCCTTGTGGTTCCCTTGGCTCTCTATGATGCTTTTACGAGAATTTTGGTGACGTAGATACCGTAAGAACCTATTATTCGCTGGGCAGCCTATCAGGTTGCCGCATGTGCAGACGTTCGATCTCAGGGAGCTCCTTTTCCGGTTCTTGATATTGCTGCAGTAAATTATATTCCGGAGGTAGTACATGTTGTACCTCTAATTATTTTGGCTGGTTAGCCAGCCGAGGTAACGGTTAGATTTGAGTGCCCAAAGAGGTTCCATTATTTTACGCGGTTGAACCTTCCGATATTCTTAAGGAATGCATCATATAAACCTCGTGATTCTTTCTAAAAATAAAATGATGTCAGAGTATCCTTCAGGCTTTTGATTATATCGAGCGGTATGGTGTTGATTATTCTTCTTTCCAGTTTCAGGGGTCCAGCCTTGAATTGGTGGGCCTCTCTTTTATTAGCTAACGTGGTTCGATTTTTCTTCTAGATTCGTGGAAAAGTTCCTTTCGAGTAGCGAGCGAGATGAAAAGTGTTTCTAGTTTGAGTGGATTAGACAGGGTAGCCTATCGGTTAGCCTGTTGGTGTTTCAGAATATGAGATTGTATTCTATAGAATGGCTGGATATGCATTAGAACTAGTTCATGAGCCTTTCGAGAGATTCAGAGATTTATTGATGACCTTTATTTTTCCTTGAAATCCCAGATGGCTCGAGAAATTGAGGTCTGGATTTTATTTGATGTTGTTGTTAATATTGCCTGAAGATTCGAGGCATACCATAAGTTAGAGCGGGAAGAGTTAGAGCGGGAAAGTAAGAGATCCCACGGCCCTGGTGGGCAACCATGGTACCTCATTTGGAGGTAAAAGTTCTGATTATTTTGGGAGGTCACTTTCCAGGTTACCCCGCTTGTGTCACGCGATTCCTAGAGTGCGCCAGTAGTTCGTCAATATCAGACCCAGTTTTTCTCTTTGTAGCTTTCAACAATCTATCCAGCTCCCATATTTAGCGAAAAGGTGTTATCATTTTCGTGAATCACATTGTCCTTTGAGGAATTTTTTTCATTACTCTGGAAAGTAGGCAGTCGTCCTTTCTCTCGTCATCTGGCACCTGCACAGTCGCATGAATTTCATTTAAATTTTAATCAATCAGAGAAATTCCACCATCCAGTAGAGGTTGAGAGCGTGGTGGCAGTGATTCATCTAGAAGTAATTATCAGGGTAGCGGCTCGACTCAGCCGCAGAGGCAGTTTTATGAACTGCTAGTCTGGCAGGATGCTGAGGCATCCGATGTAGTAGACACGTGTGTTTCTTCTTCCCTTATCTGTGAGTAAGATTTATCTTTTCGATCGATCTGGAAATGGTGTGTTTTATCGTGTTTCGATGGTTTCCTTGGATATTGTCGTAATTAAGAATCGGATGCGGTAGAGGGGTAAGTTTCTGATACGATTTATTCCTGGAATTTATGAGACCTACTAGTTTATCTGATTTAAATATGAGAGATTTGACGGTGAGTATTGCTATTGCCTGCTTGGCATCCTGTTATACCACCTTGTGATATTATGTCAAGTCATTTTACCTCTCTCATCTGAAATCAGTGTTGGTAGGATGATGGGATTCTTATTCGTCATCATCAGGAAGTGTCGTTGTTTCTTCCGGTGTAAAGTGGCTGGTAAGTAATGCTCGATCTATGTGTCTCCTCTTGGGTCGAGATTCTAGTGGAGTCATGTTATTCTATGAGCTTGTCTTAGTTATAAAAGGGTTTTCTGGTAAAGTGTCAATCTTTCCTTCTTATTGGGAGGTTAAATTGGCATGAATGTTGTTCCATAAGAGCTTATTTAATATCTATTTCTTCAATTGCGATTCTTGGGCTACTTTGACTCGTATGTAGTCTAGCTTTTGTAGCCAAGCAAATAAGAAGATGAGCTTCTTGAAGCTCTGATTATTTCTATCCTCGGTCCATTTCCATTTCTTCTTTGTTCGGCACCGGTAAGCTTGGGCAGTTGGTAGCCGCTTGTGATATTCCCTGTGTTGAGCCAGAGTACGTGTTATTGTAACCGGGTAAGCATATTATTGTTTTGGTCCAGTTGTCTCATCTTGTTATCCGTTTAACATGTTTATTTTATCAGTTTATCCGGGTATCCATCCCCATATATTGTATCGTGCTGGTTCTGTTTTTGCGGATCATCCAGTTTCAAGGGAAACTCTGCCGAAATTTTTATATAGAAGTACCACTCATCGGGCGGTGGTGTTTACGGTAAAGGTATGGAGTTGTGAAATCGGGAGTTGTAGTCGTTTCGCAACTCGAGAGGGTAATTTGGTAGCTCAGGTCTGAGCCGAATTCTATTTTTAGCTATGTCTTTCTTAGTCCGGTAGACTGTGCGAGGATGACTATTTCTATTCTAGTTAGCGGTATGAGTTAATGCTTTAAGTGGAGGAGTCTTCCTCCAAATACTGAATGGTAATATTAAATCTCTGAGGTGTTGATACCACTTTTCTCACGACCCAAAGTAAGGCCACGACGGAAATCTACAATGAGTGTCAATCATTGCTAAACCCACTAGTAATCTATTAATGATAGAGATAAGCTGGTAGCTGATCATATATACGTATCTATCTGCTGAAAGCATAAAGTCTGGAAAGATGACACGACTTTAACTTGCTGGCAATTAGAACATTGAGCCACAAATTCTGCTATGTTACACTTCATTCCATCCCACTAATAAATCTGTTCGAGATCATGGTACATCTTAGTCGAACCTAGATGAACCGTGTATTTGGAATAATGTGCCTCTATCATAATCTATCCACGTAAATCTGCAACATCAGGGACATAAAGTCTATGTGTATACATAAGAACACCGTCAGTAGTAACCTTGTATGGTGACTCCGGTTTTCTTCTGGCTATTTGTCTGTATTCAACTATAACTGGATTTTCATACTGACGCTGTTTTACTTCATGAAAATTTAGAATTAACAGTCTAGTGCAGCTTGTCGACAATCCATCATTGGTATGTATATCTCTTTCACACCTCAACTCTTTAATAAGTTACTTTAGCGTTATAAGTGCACATGTAATCAACTTTTTGCTGGTGTTCTGCTTCATCTCATGGTCCAACTATATGTTTTTGTTATTTTCACTTTTTCAAGTCATAATATTTCTAATTCAAAGACAATACCCTGAAGTAGATGTTCAGTCTGGAGATCATTCCTGGTCTGCATCATACTATCCAGTAGTATTTGCATGATCCTTATCCTTATATGATAGACCCTGTTCAGATGAACCTTTGACATACATTAGGGTATGAGTAACCACATTCCCACAAAGAGCTTGCGGAACAACACTAACATCAGCTGAGATGTTGCATAGTACGTTCGTAAAAATATGATATAGCTTGCATCAAATCTTCTATAGTGTGTAATGCCAAGGTACTTCAAAAGCTTCCCTATTGCATCAAGTGTGAGTTAATTCCTAGTTTCATCGGCTTGTTCTATATCGAAAGGTATATCGAAGGGGTGATAATCAGCTGAATCATGTTAATCCATCCAGAGTTTCGTGTGTCTTTGTTTCAAAATGTAGAACTCTCCTCTCGTGATCGAGGAAGGATCAACTTAGTCAGAATAAGTTGGGCAACGATGTTATGATATTATCCAGCTATGTTTTTATCCAAGAGTTTGATGTGCGTGTTATAACTCTGATTCTGTAATTATGAGATAATGTCCGTGGAGTAGCTTATAAAGGTCGTGCAAGTCCTTTTGCTATCTGTGCGAATTTTTCTTTAGACGTAGGCTCGTTCGAGGACGAACGAGAGTTTAAGTGGAGGAGAATGAAACGACCTCGGTCAGTCGTTTCGGAAGTTAGGACTCCGATTGGCGTGCCGATAATTTTAAAATATTCATAATATCCATTAGAACCTGTCTGTAAAATTTGAGCTAAATTAGACCTCGTTTAGTAGGCATCGGAAGAAGGTTTCAGTTTGTATTGGCAATAAGCATTAAAAAGAGATTTTCGAGCTCGGTTTTTGCCGAATGAGCTCCGATTCGAAATCCGAAAGCGCCGTTAGGTTCATATGATTATTTGTGATTTTTGTAAACATTCGAAAGTGAATTTCGATGTTGTTCGGCTAATTTCCGCTAAAATGCCGAAAGTTAAATAATTTGACTTTTTCTATTTAAATTCGCATCTTGAGTTTCGGGAGTCCAATTTGAGATCCGCCTTCGCGAGTATGTTACATATATTTTGTATAACTTGTATGCAAAATTTGGGATTATTCCGAATATCGTAGGGTACCGTTTTAATTTTTACCGTAACAGCGAATTTTAAAAAGAAAAAGAAAAAAAAGAAGGAAAAGACAAAACAAGGAAAAAAACAAAAAAAAGAAAGAATGGAAAGTTTGGCGGTTCTTAGCTTAAGCTAAGAACGAGAATATGTAACAGAATGCGTGAGAAAAACAGACACAAAAAAACAGGAAATGGAGCAGAGGAAAAATATGCCAGAAAATGAGAAAAGAGCAGGAGAAAAAGCAGAATTTTTACCCCGAAATATTCAGGTAATGATCCTAATATATTATTTGAGTTTATTACGTGTGTTTAAATATATTTTTGCGGTAAAAATAGGAATATTAGACATCGCCCTAATGACGTAAATTGATAGTTTAAAGGGTCAAATGGACCCCGATAATGAAATTGATTATGTATTCGTGCTCAGTGAGTTATGGGCAACTTATAAATATAATTTATTTGGGATTTGGTTATGTGGCCTTAAACCCTGTATATAGGCCTGGCCTGCGTATTGCGTATGCGAATAGGGTATCAGGTTCCTACCTGGATTGCCCTAAGATGTGAGGAATGAAGTCTTTAGCCTAATGTGATATATTTTTCTGCTTATTGAACACAGTGGGATCGTTTGGCAATGAATTCAAAGAATAAAGCGGTTGTTGGGTAGCAGTGTTAACTTCGGAACAAGGTAAGTGTTTATATCCATTTCGTTGGAGGCACCTGGCCTCGTGGATTTTCTACCACGTGTTCCTTACGTGTGTAGCTGCCGATAGGCGTACTCATTACGCCTTAGCTTTGGATTTACATTCTATATTATATGTTATGTCCTGTTATTGGTATTGCATTGAGAATCTGAGTATTGTACTTTGGCTTTGAGTTGGCATCTACTTCCCGGCTGTCGATGAGAGTCCCGCGCCGGTGAAGGGTTATTGTTGCATCACATTGCATTCATATGCATTACATTGCATATCATATTGGGTGCAGGAGTATTCCGCCCCACGAGCAGGAGGATTCCGCTCCATTGTATCATATTGAGGGCAGGAGGATTCCGCCCCAAGAGCAGGAGTATTCCGCTCTTATGTCAGATATTGAGTGCAGGAGTATTCCGCCTCAGCTTTACATTATATCGGGTGCAGGAGTATTCCGCCCCAGGAGAGTGCAGGAGTATTCCGCCTCTGGTTTATATTATATCGGGTGCAGGAGTATTCCGCCCCAGGAGCAGGAGTATTCCGCTCCAGTTGGTTATCAGATTGGATTCCCCTCGAATGCAGGAGTATTCCGCTTCGAGATGGGATGACGGGCACATGTGACCCTTTGCATCATATTTCATTTCATCTCATTTTATTTCATTCCATTCTATTTCATTTCATACCATTGTGTAGACTTGTGGTACATAACTGATGTTCAGCTTCTACGTGCATTGCTTATTTGCCTATATATTTCTGGCTTGTATTCTGAGCTGCGAGGATCGGGTTGCACACCGCTACAGTATAAATATATGAATTGGGTTGCACGTCGCAACGGTATAAATATATGGATCGGGTTTCACGTCGCAACGGTATAAATATATGGATCGGGTTGCACGTTGCAGCGGTATAAATATATGGATTGGGTTGCACGCCGCAACAGGATGAATATATGGATCGGGTTGCATGCCGCAACAGGATGTATTTCTGATTGCTGATGTGTTCGGGATACCTATATGTTTTGGTTTTCTTACGTTCCTGGTTGTTGATGAGTTTATGGTTTCATACATGTTTTCGGTTGTTATCTGGCTCTGCCTTTTCATAATTTAAATAAAAGGAATTTTGTTTATCTATTTCTTCTCCCTGGCTAGCCATCCTATTCCTTGAGGTGGCTAGTCTGCCCCACTTATTGAGTCCTTTTGACTCACCCTTGTTTGTTGTTTGTTTCTTGTCTATCTATTTCGTTTCGGCAGGTTCGCTCCAGGATTGAGTTCGCCACGTTGTTCAGGAGCGAAGACGACTCCAGCTGTCGGGGTGAGCCAGCTTTATTCCGGATGGCCACCAGTTTATTTTTTATTATTTCAGTTGCATTCTGCTCCCTTCAGGAGGTATCTATCTTCTTTTGTACTCTTAGATGTCTAGTCTGGATAACCCTAAACCTAGTATGTTGGGTAGTCAGCTGTAATTTTTTTTGTACAGCTTAAAGGTATCAGTATGTCTGTGTTTTTATTTTTAGTCTTGTCCTTATTTATGAATTGTTATATTTATTTTCCTAATTTAATTGGTAAGGGTTCGCCCGACGGGTCTAGGGGAGGATGTCGGGTGCCCGCACGACCTAACCGGATTTCGGGTCGTGTCAAAAGACTGCCTTTCTCAATGGAGAATTAGATGAAGAAATTTATATAGAACAACCCGAATGTTTCATTGAAAAAGGCCACGAACAAAAGGTTTGTAGACTTTTGAAGTCTATTTATGGCCTCAAACAATCTTCAAGGCAGTGGTATATACACTTTCAAAATGTGATCATATCCAATGATTTTCCTATGGTTGATGAAGATCACTGTGTTTATACCAAGAAATCAAGAAATAAGCTTGTAATTTTGACATTTTATGTTGATGATATACTTATAGCTGGAAATGATAAGAAGTTATTAAACGAGGTAAAGACCCGGTTGTCATCTCAGTTTGAGATGAAAGATATGGGTAAAGCTGTATATATTCTTGGAATCAAGATTTCAAAAGATCGTCCTAAGAAACTATTTAATATGCAAAATAGTAACCCAATTGACACTCCTATCAGCAAAGGCCATAACTTGGGAAATCATTTGTGTCCTCAGACTCCTGAAAAGACATAAAAGATGAAGCGAGTCTCTTATAGAAGCGCAGTCGGATGTCTAATGTATGCTATAGTGTGTACTAGACCTTATATTTGTCAAGCAGTTAGCTTGGTAAGTAGATATCAATCTAATCCAGGTCCAGCACATTGGCAAGAACTAAAGAGGATCATGAGATATCTGAGAGGAATAGCTGACTACGCACTTTGTTATCAAGGTGACAAAGTTTTGCGATTAGTTGGATACACTGATGCTAATCATGGAGAAGATTTAGATGAGAGAAAGTCTACATCAGGATATGTCTTTTTTCTTAGTAATGGTGCCATATCATGGAAGAGTAAGAAGCAATCATGTGTAGCACTATCCACGATGGAAGCCGAATATGTGGCTCTGTCAAAAGCAACAAAAGAAGCTGTTTGGTTTAATAGGCTCTTGGAAAGCTTGTTGGGTAACACTGATGATGAACCAGTGTGTGTCTACTGTGATTGTAAGGCTGCAGTTGATGCAACCAAAAATTCTAAGCATCATTGCGATACTAAACACATAGTATCAAGTATAACTATGCAAGAGATATGTACAAATACAAGAGGTTGAACCTGATGAAAATATCTACAGAAGATGTGGTAGCAGACCCACTGACCAAGCCTTTAGCTAGAGATGCATTTGTGCGGTACACTAGGTCTTAAGGCTGCGTAGACTTTGAGTGATTTTGTATTATTCTTTGTTTTTCCAGTTGTTCACAAAACTATATTCTTTAATAATCAATAAAGTTGATTTACTTACATATATATTCATGATTTATTGAATGTTTAGTACATTCTTCAATTATATTTTAGTATGTCGGGTAGACAAGAGGTTGGCCTTCTCACACAGGCAACCGCCTCCTTATCTTAGTGATAAGTGGAGATGGGACTTCATTTTAAGAAAAAAATTATCAAATGGATAATTTGAGAGTTATATGCTTAAAATCAGTGGAGTCGCTTAAATAATGAAATAAGGTTATTAAGGTGAAAGGATGTTCACCTAGTCTACTTTGTGAGCTAGATGTGAGTTTAAGAAACTCGAATTTAGATACGTAGGGTGTCTGAATTTCATCTATACAATATTATTTATAAAGAGATACGCTCCTTAAGGAAAGGAGAAAAATATTGTAGCCACGTGTTTCATACCATGTGTGCTAATGTCGACCATGGGTTAATATAAGTTTAATCTCAACTTATTGTTGCGCGAGACCCAGAACCTTATGATGGCTCAAAATGTGTACCCTCAGTGACTCCGATCAGAAACTTGAGACTTAGTCTAATGTTAGCTATCTTAGTGTGTTTCCAAAAGACCATGAAAATGTATGCGGTCTGGCGGGACATATCTAGAAAAGCAGTTGAGCTAATGTTAAAAGAATCGTGAGAAGAGGAAGATCATTAATGTAATCGCATTAATTTGTGTTCACAGGTGCACAAATTATAACTTATGAGTTATAATTGTGAATACAAAGAATAATGATATTTGAGATTTTTGAGAGGATGTCAAAATGTGATTCATAGGATCCAGGGCATTATACACTTAATAATCAACTTACAGGATTATACTCGACGAGAGGCTATATACCCCTAACAGATGTATAGCACGCAGCTCTCACAGTATGCTGGTCGCACGGTCTATTTCACTGTATGAATCTTTGTATAGATGAGATAAGAATATGTTGCTCACATTATAAGAGCACTCCCATTATTTGTGAGTGGGAGATGTTGGGTTTATCTAATAAAGAGTTCACCTATAAAGGGGTGCTCTTAAAGACTATAAGATAAGTTACCTGATAGAGTCCTATAAGAGGACAACTACTATATTAATTAGATATATATATATATATATATATATATATATATATATATATATATACACATACAGTAGAAGGCTCAGATAAAAGAAACGTACTTCTCTACTGTTCTTCCTCTTTCTCTCCACCAAATAACTAGGTGTTTAGACTGTGGATAAAGGGTTGCTTTGTTACTGTGACAACCACCGACGACCAGTGATTCCAGCCATGGTAAAGATCCTACCGCTTCCACTTATAAGGAGAACAAGTAAGTTCTCTGATTAATGTTTTTATGTAGTCTATTTAGTATAGATTTTGTGATATAGGCATATATGAATCTTTCAAATAGAATACGTTAGAAAATTTTTTCTTGTTAATTTGAATTTTCATGTAAGTAAATAAAGGATAGGACAACCAAAAAATCGACTTACAAAAGTCATGCTACGAATTTGCCTATTAGTAAGGCAAAACTAATTTGTACTACATTGGTGAAACGATCTCGGTCAGTCATTTCGGAAGTTAAGACTCCGATTAGCATGCTGATAATTTCAAAATCTTTGTAAGGCCTATTAGGACCTGTCTGTAAAATTTGAGCTAAATCATACCTCGTTTGGTACGTATCGGAAGAAGGTTTCAGTTTTTATTGTCGATAAATATTAAAAAGAGATTTTCGAGCTCGGTTTTGGCGAACGGGCTCCGATTCAAAATCCGAAAGCGCCGTCAGGTTCGTATGATTATTTGTTACTTTTGTGAACTTTCGAAAGTGAATTTCGAGGTTGTTCGGCTAGTTTCCGCTGAAATGCCGAAAGTTAACTAATTTGACCTTTTTCCATTTAAATTCGTATTTTGAGTTTTGGGAACCCGATTTGAGATCCGCCTTAGCGAGTTTACTACATATATTTTGTATAATTTGTATGCAATATTTGCAATTATTTCGAATATCGTAGGGTACCGTTTTAATTTTTGTCACGAAAACAAAAGAAAATGGAGAAAAGACAAAAAGAGAAAACGACAAAAGAAAGGAAAAAAGCGGGTTGGGAGGGGGGATCCTTAGATTTTATAAAGCTAAGGAAGATCAGAATGAGAAATATAGAACAGAAACGAGGGACAACGTAAAATATATCAGGAAATGAGAAAAAAAAGGAAACAGAGCAGGAAAATTGTAGAATTTTCACACCTAAACATTCGGGTAATAATGTTAATGCATTATTTGAGTTTATTACGTGTGTTTGAATATATTTTAACGGTAAAAATTGGGATATTATACATCTTTTTAATAAGTTCAACTAATAGTTTAAAGGGTCAATTGGACCCCGATAATGGAATTGATTATATATTCGTACTCAGTGAGTTATGGGCAACATATACATGTAATTTATTTAGGGTTTGGTTATGTGACCTTAAACCCTGTACATAGGCCTGGCCTGCATATTGCGTATTCGAATAGGGTATAAGGTTCCTAACCGGATTGCCCTAAGATGTGAGGAATGAAGCGTTTAGCCTAATTTGATATATTTTTCTTCTTACTGAATAGAGTGGGATCGTTTGGAAATGAAACCAAAGGATAAGCTCGCAACCTGATCATATACGTACCTATCTGGTGAAAGCATAAAGTCTGGAAAGATGACACCACTTTAACTCTCTGGCAATTAGAACACTGAGCCACAAATTTGTTATGTCACACTTTATTCCGTCCCTCCAATAAATCTGTTTAAGATCATGGTACATCTTAGTCGAACCTGGATGAACAGTGTAGTTGGAATAATGTGCCTCTATCATAATCTGTCCACGCAAATCTGTAACATCAGGAACACAAAGTCTATCTTTATAAATGAGAACATCGTCAGTAGTAACCCTGTATGGTGACTCCGGTTTTCTTCTGGCTATCTGTCTGTATTCGACTAGAACTAGTCCTCTGTTTTACTTCATGAAAATTTAGAGTTAAAGGTCTAGTGCAGCTTGTCGTCCATCCATAATTGGCATATCTCCTTCACACCACAACTCTTTGAGAAGATACTTTAGCATTATAAGTGCACATGTAATCAACTTTGTTGCTGGTATTCTGCCTCGGCTCATGGTCCAACTACATGTCCCTTTTATTTTCACTTTTTCAAGTCATAATATTTCCAATTCAAAGACAATGCACTAAAGTAAGTGTTCAGTCTGAAGATCATTCCTGGTCTGCATCATATTATCCAGTAGTATTTGCATGATCCTTATCCTTATATGATAGACCCTGTTAAGATGAACCTTTGACATACATTAGGATATGAGTAACTACATTCCCACAAGGAGCTTGCGGAACAACACTAAAATTAACTGAGATGTTACATAGTACGCTCGTAAAAATAATATAGCTTGCATCAAATCTTCTATAGTGTGTAGTGACAAGGTACTTCAAAAATTCCCCCTGTTGCATTAAGCGTGAGCTAATTCTTAGTTCCATCGACCTGTTCTATATCGAAAGGTATATCGAAGAGGTGATTATCGGCTGAATCATGTTCACCCATTCAAAGTTTAGTGTATCTTTGCTTCGAAAATGTAGAACTCTCTTCTCGTGATCGAGGAAGGATCAACTTAGTCAGAATAAGCTGTGCAATGGTATTATCATATTATCCAGATATATTTTATTCCAAAAGTACGATGTGCGTAATATAATTTTGATCCTATAATCAGGAGATAATGTCCGTGGGATAGTTTATAAAGGTCGTGCAACTTCTCTTGTTATCTGCATGAATTTTGCTTTAGACTCTAGCTCGTTCGAGGACGAACGAGAGTCTAAGTGGAGGAGAATGAAACGACCTCGGTCAGTCGTTTCGAAAGTTAGGACTCCGATTGGCATGCTGATAATTTTAAAATCTTCGTAAGGCCTATTAGGACATGTCTGTAAAATTTGAGCTAAATCATACCTCGTTTGGTACGTATTGGAAGAAGGTTTCAGTTTTTATTGTCGATAAATATTAAAAAGAGATTTTCGAGCTCGGTTTTTGCGAACGAGCTCCGATTTAAAATCCGAAAGCGCCGTTAGGTTCGTATGATTATTTGTGACTTTTGTGAACTTTCGAAAGTGAATTTCGAGGTTGTTCTGCTAGTTTCCGCTGAAATGCCGAAAGTTAAATAATTTGACTTTTTTCCATTTAAATTCGCATTTTGAGTTTCGGGAGCCCGATTTGAGATCTGCCTTAGTGAGTTTGCTACATATATTTTGTATAATTTGTATGCAAAAGTTGGAATTATTTCGAATATCATAGGGTACCGTTTTAATTTTTGTCACGAAAACAAAAGAAAATGGAGAAAAGACAAAAAGAGAAAACAACAAAAGAAAGGAAAAAGGCGGTTTTGGGGGGGGGGGGGGGAGGGGGGCGGGGATCCTTAGATTTTATAAAGCTAAGGAAGATCAGAATGAGATATATAGAACAGAAACGAGGGACAACGTAAAATATATCAGGAAATGAGAAAAGAAAGGAAACGGAGCAGGAAAAATGTGGAATTTTCACACCTAAACATTCAGGTAATGATGTTAATGCATTATTTGAGTTTATTACGTGTGTTTGAATATATTTTAACAGTAAAAATTAGAATATTATACATCCTTTTAATAAGTTCAACTAATAGTTTAAAGGGTCAATTGGACCCCGATAATGGAATTGATTATATATTCGTACTCAGTGAGTTATGGGCAACATATAAATGTAATTTATTTAGGGTTTGGTTATGTGACCTTAAACCCTGTACATTGGCCTGGCCTGTATATTGCGTATTCGAATAGGGTATCAGGTTCCTAACCGGATTGCCCTAAGATTTGATGAATGAAGCCTTTAGCCTAATTTGATATATTTTTCTTCTTATTGAATAGAGTGGGATCATTTGGCAGTGAAACCAAACGATAAAGCGGTTGTTGATTAGCAATGCTAACTTTTGAAAGAGGTAAGTATTTATATCCATTTCTTTGGAGGCACCTGGCCTCGTGGATAATCTACCACGTGTTCCTTACGTGTGTAGCTGCCGATAGACGTACTCATTACGCCTTAGCTTTGGATTTACATTGTATATTATATGTTATGTCCTGTTGTTGGTATTGCATTGAGGATCTGAGCATTGTACTGTGGCTGTGAGTTGACATTTACTTCCCAGCTGTCGATGAGAGTCCGGTTTAAGGTTATTATTGCATCACATTGCATTCAGATGCATTATATGTCATTCATATGCATTACATTGCATATCATATTGGGTGCAGGAGTATTCTGCCCCAGGAGCAGGAGGATTCCGCTCCATTGTATCATATTGAAGGTAGGAGGATTCTGCCCCAGGAGAGTGCAGGAGTATTCCGCCTCTGGTTTATATCATATTGGGTGCAGGAGTATTCCGCCCCAGGAGAAGGAGTATTCCGCTCTTATGTTAGATACTGAGTGCAGGAGTATTCCGCCTCAGCTTTACATTATATTGGGTGGAGGAGTATTCCGCCCCAGGAGAGTGCAGGAGTATTCCACCTCTGCTTTATATTATATCTGGTGCAAGAGTATTCCGCCCCAGGAGCAGGAGTATTCCGCTCCAATTGGTTATCGGATTGGATTCCGCTTCGGGATGGGATGACGGGCACATGTGACCCTTTGCATCACATTTCATTTCATTTCATCTCAATTCGTACCATTGTGTAGACTTGCGACACATGACTACTGTTCTGCTTATAGGTGCATTTTTTATTTGTTGATATATTTATGGCTCACATCCCTGGTTGAGTTTATAGTTTCTTACGTATTTCCGGTTATTATCTGGCTCTGCTTTTTATAATTTAAATAAGAGGAATTTGGTTTATCTGTTTCTTCTCCCTTACTAGTTATCCTATTCTTTGAGGTGGCTAGTCTGGCCCACTTATTGAGTCCTTTTGACTCACCCTTGTTTGTTGTTTGTTTCTTGTCTATCTATTTTGTTTCGACAGGTTCGCTCCAGGATTGAGTTCGCCACGGTGTGAAGGAGCGAAGACGACAGCTGTCACGGTGAGCCAGCTTTTATTCCGGATGGCCACCAGTTTATTGTTTATTATTTCAGTTGCATTTTGCTCCCTTCAGGAGGTATCTGTCTTCTTTTGTACTGTTAGATGTCTAGTCTGGATAGCCCTAAACCTAGTATGTTGGGTAGTCAGCTGTAATTTCTTTTGTACAACTTAGAGGTATCAGTATGTCTGTGTTTTTTTTTTTTTAAAATATTGTCCTTATTTATGATTGTTATATTTATTTTTCCTAATTTAATTGGTAAGGGTTCACCCAACGGGTCTAGGGGATGATGTTGGGTGCCCGCATGGCCTAACCGGATTTCGGGTCGTGTCAGTTGGTTCCGCCCCTATTGATATATAGTTGATCTATTACGAATTGCAGCTATTTTTTCGGGTAGATTAATATCATACATATACAAGAGTTATGTGCGAAATATCAGTTAATGACGATATACATAGGATTAAATATAATCAAAGTATTATGCCGTAGATAATGACATTATTTCAACTAACTTAGATGCACAAGTTTGTGTTAAACATATGTGAAAAAAGTAAACAAGCATAAAGAAGAGAATTGATTATTTCAGTTACTTTTACCATATTAGGACAAAAAAAAAAAAAGCCGACTCATGTCAAATTTTTTTCACTATCCCTAGAAATAGTCTTCTCTTCATCCCCTACGAAATCAGCCTAAATGATTGTCTTTTTAGGTGGGATATAGACCTAATTGAGTGATTTAACTCTATATTAGGAGAAAGAGAATAATAAGCACAAAGAATTAGCCAACAAAACTATTCATAGTGAAAGCAAGTAAAACTTACCAAGGAAGCTAGCAAACCAATAATGGAGAAGCAAGGTAAATTCAAGGTGGTCATGAACAAGACTTACACGGGCAAAAGCTATGTGGTACATAACTCATACTCTTGTCCGTATATTGGTTATAGAACATTGCTTTTAATATTTTTCTCAATGCAGAATCTGCCTGCAAAAACTGCTAGGTTACTACCTGCACAATTCAATGCTTGCATTCTTCAATTTGAAGGGAAGGAGTGAAAAGTTGCACTTGGCACCCGCGGCGGTAAGCTGGATAGGATGTCGGGCGGCTGGCGAGCTTTTGTTGCAGAAAATGACATATATGAGGGAGATACAATCTTTTTTGACTTGTTTGATACGTTGACACTACAACTTTGCGGTGCAAAGTTGATATCGTCCGGGGTATGAGCTTTCATGAGTCCTTATGCTGTGATGAAGGAATCTTGTCAAGACCATCAAAGGTTTGATTAGTGTTAGCGAATCTAAGTCCTTTTATTTATAGTTTAACTATTGTTACATTTGTTGTAGAAGGTGGAAATGGGCAAGTATGAGTCAGTTTGAGAGTTTGGCTCAACTGAAAAAGCATATACAATAGGAAATAAAAGGTATCAAAGATGAGATTGTCTTTTGTGAGGAAAGAACTGTTGGACTAACAAGTAAGCTCAAGTCCAAGGAACAAGAATAAGAACAAGCTCAAGTTTTACTAAGGAAAGCATTGGATCAGGGTTAGTACGAGATTGATCCTGTTGATCTCGTATTGAAACTTGGCAACTGAATTTGTGAATGATGCTACTATCTTACTGAATTTATTTAAAGTAATGTAGTAGTACTAACCAAATGATGCACCAAAGTCTTATCATGGAATTGTTTAGGGGAGACTTATCTAATTGGTGCTATATTTTTGCTTATTTTTGGTGCCTTTGTCTTGTTTCATTTCAAATCTAAAGTTTATTCATACACCAATTAAATTATTTAACATAGAATTTACTGAATAACAGATGGGAAATTTTTTTTCCAAGTAAAGTGGAGTAAAATTTTGATATTCCACATTCCTTTATTCCAAATAAAAATCATTTGACGAATGTATTGACCGAATTTAACACACAATGGTTAGATACATCATACGCTCCAGCATATTTAGCTAGGCTAATAATATTTTATTTTTTTGGTTATCAACATGTGTATCGAAATTTAAATATCCTTTATGAATAATGTGCATTTCTCCATGATTAATACACTCTTACTTCGTTATATCAGTTATAATGTTTAAACAAGTAAAGACAGTTTTTTCCCTTATTTTTCCAACTCTTTTTCATTAATTTTCAACCCACCCTTTCCTCTCCCAAGTCACGACTATTCAATACCCAATCAGAAGACATGATTGCTCAACGCACCCCCTTCTCCTTGCTTAGAGAACGTTCCAAATCCGGCATCGTAGACATTTATAAACCCAAACATTTTTGCATTTAGTCCACAATAATACTAAGAGAACTCTTGCATTAATCATCTTACCCAAGTGTTTCAGTCTCTACGTGAAAGGTACCCTTTTGTTATCATGCTGTTTTGTAAAGTGTATATGTAGCCATACTAAGTTCATTATCTTTTATTGTTTCTTCTACATGATTTCAGTTTCTATAAGCTTTGTTATTTAATTTTTATTTTTCGTCATAGATGGCTAACATTTATGGAGGATGGAATGCTAATGAAGACGACGATATTTGGAACAAGTACTATAGGGTACGCAACCCTTAAAAAAATCAGTGAATGAAAGAATGAAGGATATCCACTATGATGTTGTTGATATAAAGGAGAGCACAGACAATTGTGGTAGAGCCATACTGGAGACACAAGCGACCATAGCTCGTATTGAGGCAAATGTGGGAAGGATCGAGAGTTTATTGAGGGGTATCATAAAAGATAGTGTTGGCCTGAACCCTGAAGACTATCTAACCACAAAGAACACCCCATAGACATAGTACATATTTTTATGCCGTTAGTTAATTAATTGTGTCTTCAGTTGTTAGTACTTGTAATTTTGTTAGTTCGAATTCCTAGATTTTCTAAGTCCTTGGAAGGCCAGGTTCTCATCCCTGACTCTTGTTTGAAAGGATACATTATTCTTCATTCTATTGTATAGAGGTAAGTCTATATCCCCCAATTTTATTAAGAAAAAGAGAAAGTTCCGCATCATTGTCTAACATTCATTTTACGCATCGTTCTGGTTATTCTTGTGACATATATGTAATTAATGGGGATATTGTGTCAAACAAAATTTAAATGGATATGAGAATAGTAACAACCTAAAAGCATGATTAACACCATTTTCATCCCAACATAATCATGATAACATTGATAAACCAATATTTCAAGATATTGATTTGGACAAAACAGAAAAACCAGCAAAAAACACATCAACAAACATAACAAAGAACCAAACAACAAAGACACAACAAGTCAACAGAACAACACAAGCAATTGACCCTGATGCATGAAAACCCACTTCAACCGGAGAATGCCGAATTCCTCCCCGTCACCGACTTAGGGCTGCCTTTGGATGCCATTGAAGCACCATAGGATGTGTTTTCAAAGGGGAGACAGATAACGGAGCAAGGGAATGGTAATTGGTCCAAATGCATGGAAAATAGCGTGGTAAGGGCATTATCCCTCAGCAAAAGCCGACCCACAAATTCAACACTCACCCTAGATATGAACTTCAATGCTTCCTGCTTCACCTTGTCAAGTTTAGCCTGGCAATCGTCGTATAGTAACTGAATTTCACCAGGAGATGCGTTAATTTTCATAGTTGGAAGAATGGTTTTGTTTGGAGTTGTACCTTCCATTGCACTGAGTATTTGAAGTGTTTTTTATTTCTTTTTAGGAGGATATAAGATTGATGTCTACTTACAATTGAGTTGTAGAACAGTCTCAATTTATAGTGGCTTAACAATGCTTACTTTCCGGCCACTACAAAGTCCCAATATAAATATAATCATTAGGACTTGCATGGAGCTACCTTACCACTAAGCACGCCTACTTGTCACCTACTAGGACTAATCGGTGGCTTTGCTTGTGTAAGTAGACACAATAGGTTATGAGTATCTAAAAAGGAAAAATAAATATTTCTTTCAGACCAGCTGCTTAGGGTTTAATTTACATGCAGCCAATCCACATGATTGCCCTCTGCAAGTCGAATAATTTTTGTTGACTCGTTTGAGTTTTTTTTTTTTTTTCTTTTTCTTTTTGTTGGAAGTAATGCTACAATTGGACTCTACTTTTTATACTAAAAGAACCTTAAGGAGTAAGAAGACTATCCATGAGTATATTTCCACCTAACAATAACGTAATTAAAATGTAATTAATTTTTTTTAATCATATTACTGTAATAATTTAGTTATTCATACATTAAGATTGTTCACGCTGGTGGGAAAATCGTCAAACTACTTCAATTTATTGTGATATGTTCCTAATAAGCTATTTTGTAAGAATCTATATTTTTAGTTGGGCCTACTTGTCTTGCATACTTGATAGCGGTTATCTAGTTTAATAAACTAATACAACATTTTTAGCAGTGTTACGCTCATTTAATCAGAAATAAACATTCATTAAAAACATCTTAAAAATCTGCGATTACATTCTAAAAGTTGGTTTAACATTAGTGACAATTCTTCTTTGAAAACAAAAGTTTGAATTGTCCATCGTGATAGATAATAAAAGCTTGACAAATGCAGTAGAGATTCCTTTCAAATACTCTTCAACACATCTTCAATTTCATTAATTGTTGCGTATAGTTCATGCTTACACCACTTTATATCTCCATGAAGCTTAGCAATTTCTTTGTTTCTCACGACTTGTTGATCTAATTGGACAAGTCTTTTTTCCTTTTCTTTTAGATAATGAGTAACTGTATCCTTCATGACTGTGGCATATTCCCCTTCATCGTATTAGCTGCCTCCAATAGATGTTCAATGTTAGCTTTCAAAGAGTTCTTTGATGGAAGGGTATTGTTATACAACATTATCAATCCATGAATTATTTCTTTACCCATCTGGCAGCAAAACAAATCATACATTTAATATATATCTACCAAAATAGTTTTTAAACGGTTCAGATGTGTGTCATAGACGTGATTATAACAACAAAATATTATATTAGTCCAACACGGTTCATTACAGTTGTTTATATGTAGTTATACACGGTAATGTAGAACAAAACAACAAGAAAATATTAAATGCTACGTGTTTTTAACAGGAATAGTAGAGGTTCCTTAAACCTGTGAAGATATTTCTAATATCACTGCGATGCTGAATATCACAACCCTTGGGAAGTTTTTACAAGTTCAAAGAAAGCAACTCATCCTGTATTCAGTTCATTATCAACCACAAATCTTCTCCAGCCTTTAATGAGTCTCCTTTTCTCACCAACTGTGGTCAGAGTTGTAGTCCAGTCGTATCTATCACATTTGAGAACTGTTTTAACCGAACAAGGAGGAAGATGCTCATAGATGCTCTTTGGAAAATACTGCACAAGTATAGCATAGGATCAATATTATTATTGTAATAGTTTAGTAATATGTAAAAGTAAATGAATATTGACGTAAGGCTAAGTTAGTCACCAGTTCATCCCACTCGATGTATGAACGACGCAACTCCATTCTGAACCATGGCCTGAAGTCCTCCATGATCCACCCGCAAGACATTATTCTTATCTTATGCTTTTATGTATTGTTGATGTGATGCTATGTTTAGGTCATTTATTGAGGGATATATATAGAGTGTAAACCTATCTATACGTTAATTTTCCCTCCAAATGTAATTTACGTCGCCAGTCTATTTCCATCCACGAAATTCAGTTGACAACTATTTCCCTCCACGAATTTTCATTGCCACTTTATTCCCTCCTGAAATTTCTCTCTAAATATGATAAGCTAGGATTAGCTTAAAAAATGATCTATTACAAAAAAATTGTGATAATGTTTTAGTTGTATAAACTATTCAACTACGTCGTGCAAAATAAAAGCCACGATCACAAGTGGATGTAATGCTACAGGCTAAATCTTGCAATTGACAGTTCATGTAATGAAATAGACTAAATCATGAAATTGTGCTGCCACAAGTCGACGTAATGCGATGGAAAAATGTTGCAATTTAATAGTTGATGTAAAGGGATAGGTTTAATCATGAAATATAATAGCTACATCATGTATTTAGTAGTTCATCACATTCAATACCCTAAATCAAGCAATTGAATAGTTCTAGATGTATTGCAATAGGCTATATCGTGCAATTTGTAGTCCATGTAATTCAATAGGCTACAACATGCAATTTGTAATTCAGGTAAAGCTTTCTTATCATGCAATTGAATAGTTGTAGGTGTAAGTCAATAGGCTAATTCTTCCAAATCAATAGTTGTAGATGTAGTTCAACAGGCTAAATCATGCAATTGAATTGTTGTAGATGTAATCCAATATGCTACATCATGCAATTGAATAGTTGTAGATGTAATTAAATAGGATACATCATGCAAGTGAATTGTAGATGTAATTCAATAGGATGTCTACATCTTCCAATTGAGTTGTAGATGTAATCTAATAGGATGTCTACATCTTCCAATTGAATTGCAGATGTAAGTCAATAGACTACATCCCCAACTGAATAGTTGTAGTTCTAATACAATTGCATGCATCATGCAATTGAATAGTTGTAGATATTAGTCAATAGGCTAAATGTTCCAAATTAATAGTTCTAGACGTAGTTCAATAGGCTACATCAAGCAATTGAATAGTTACGGAAGTAATTCAATAGGATACATCATGGAATTGAATAGTTGTAGATGTAATTCAATAGGATAAATCATGCAATTGAATAGTTGTAGATGTAATTCAATAGGATGTCTACATCTTCCAATTGAATTGTAGATGTAATCCAATAGGATGTCTACATCTTCCAATTGAATTGTAGATGTAAGTCAATAGGCTACATCCCTCAACTGAATAGTTGTAGTTCTAATACAATTACATACATCATGCAATTGAATAGTTGTAGATGTAAGTCAATAGGCTAAATATTCCAAATCAATAGTTCTAGACTGACACGACCCACATTTTAGGCTGGGCCGTGCGGGCACCCGACCACCTCCCCTAGACCTGTCATGCGAATCCTATTGACTGAATTGATATAAATTGCAAAGAATTACCTTGAAATGAAAATGAACCAAATTTTAGCAACACAAGATAACTCTCAAGGATAGACAAACATAAAAGTTGTCTGAATAATACAGCTAATTACCCAGAATACACAGGTTTAAAGGTTTCCAGATCAGACATCTAAGAAGACCAAAAGATATACACACCTCCCAAAGGGAGCAAAAGTAAGGAAAACTGTAATATCTGAAGTGAGTGGCCGCAATGAACAAGATGGCTCACCGTAGACAGCTGAAAACGTACTACTCCTCAATCACGACGGGGCTGGCTGGGTCCTGGAGCAGAATCTGCCGAACGAAAAGAAAATACAAGAACAAATAGGGATGAGTCAAAAGGACTCAATAAGTGCGAAAAAACTAGCAACCTTGAAAAATAGATACGCTAGTCAGGGAAACGGAACCAGACAATAATCAACAAATAAGCAATGCACATATAAGTAGAATAGTAGTCATGTACAGAAAGTCTACATAACGGTATGAAATGAAATGGAATGAGATGAAATGAAATGAAATGCAAAGGGTCACATGTGCCAAATGAATGGAGCGAAATCCTCCTGTTCCTAGGGCGTAATCCTCCTGCCTTCAGTATGATGCAATGGAGTGGAATCCTCCTGCTCCTAGGGCGGAATCCTCCAACCCTTAATATAATGCAATGGAGCGGAATCCTCCTATTCCTGGAGCGGAATCCTCCTGCTCCTAGGGCGGAATCCTCCTACCCTCAATATGATGCAATGGAGTTGAATCCTCCTGCTCCTATATAATATAAACCAGAGGCGGAATACTCCTGCACTTAGTAAATGATATAGCAACCCATGGCCAGAATGCAATGCTCATATGCTCAATGCAATACCAACAACAGGGGATAACACATAATATACAATATAAATCCAAAGCTAAGGCGTAATGAGTACGCCTATCGGAAGCTACACACGTAAGAAACATGTGGTAGAATATCCACAAGACTAAGTGCCTCCAAAGAAATGAATTCAAAAACTTACCTTATTCCAAAGCTAGCCCTGCTACTCAACAACTGCTTTTTCCTTTGGATTAACTGCCAAACGATCCCGCTCTATTCAATAAGCAGAAAAATTATATCAAATAAAGCTAAAGGCTTCATTCCTTATGTCTTAGGGCAATCATGTTTGGAACCTAATACCCTATTTGCATACACAAAACGCAGGCCAGGCCTATGTACAGGTTTAAGGTCACATAACCAAATCCTAAATAAATTACATTTATGGGTTGCCCATAACTTCCTGAATATGAATATATAATCAATACATGTAACAGGGTCCAATTACCCTTTAAACTATCAAATTAACTTATTAGGGCGATATCTAATATCCCTATTTTTACCGTAGAAATATATTCAAACACACGTAATAAACTAAGATAATGTGTTAACATCATTACCTGGAGATTTGGGGTAGAAATTTCACTATTTTCCACCTCTTTTTTCCCTTTTTTTTTCTTTCTTTTCTAGCCTTTCTTTTCTCGTCAACTTTGTCTCTGTTCGTTTATGACAGACTTTGCTGCTAAGGGACTTTGCTGCTAAGGGATTGAATCCCTTAGCTAACCGACCTTGTTATTTATTTATTTATTTATTTTTTAAATTCGCTACGACGACGACTAAAACTAAAATAGAACCCTAGAGAACTCTAAATGATCCCAAATTTTTCGAGCAAGTGATACAAAATATATGTAACACACTCGCTAAGGCAAATCTCAAATTGGACTCCCGAATCTCAAGATACGAATTAAAAGGAAAAAGATCAAATTATTAATTTTTGGAACTTTAGCCGAAATCAACCGAACAACCTCGAAACTCACTTCAAAAATTCACATATATCATAAATGACCATACGAACCTTGCGACACTTTCAGATTTTGAATTGGAGCTCATTCGCCAAAATTGTGCTCGAAACCTCTTTTTTACGATTTATCGCTAACGAAAACTGAAACCTTCTTCCGATGCCTACCAAACGAGGTCTAATTTAGCTCAAATTTTACAGACAAGTCGGGATGGTCCTTACTGAGATTTTAAAATTGATGGCACGTCAATCGGAGTCCTAATTCCCGAAACGACTACTTAAGGTCGTTTCATTCTCCTCCACTTAGACTCCCGTTCATCCTTGAACGAGCAAGAGTCTAAAATAGATTTCACACCTCTAATGAGAATGCTTACACCAATTTTCCATGACATTTACTACAAAGCCAAAATCATATAAAATGATAAGAACTTTTAGGCTTTAAAGACTAAGATCGAACCTGAATCATCGAAGAGGTGAGGATACCTCTCACGCATACTGGAGCTCCCAAGTGTCCTTCTCACAAAGACGATTATTCCATCGCACTCGAACCATTGGAATCTGCTTCGAACGAAGCTTTCGGACATCACGCGCAACTATAGCAATTGGGAACTCCTCGTAAGCCAGATTCACCTCTAGATGAGCAGCATCTAATTCGATCACTTTGGAAGGATCTCAGATACACTTCCGGAGCATCGATACATGAAAAACCGGGTGAACTGGCATAGACGCTGGCAAGTCGAGTCGATAAGCTACCTTACCAATACGTTTCTCGATACGGAAAGGGCTAATGAACCTGGGACTAAGCTTTCCTTTCCTACCAAATCTGTTTACACCTTGCATCAGCGAAACTTTCAGAAATACCATCTCCCCGACCCCGAACTCTAACTCTCGGCTCCTCCGGTTCGAGTATGAAATCTGTCTACTCTGGGCGGTCCGTAAACGATCCTGAATAACACGAACAACATCAAGAGTCTGACGAACCATATCTGAACTCATCACCTCGACATCTCGAGACTCAAATCAGCCAATAGGAGAACGACATCGACGACCATATAAGGCCTCAAATGAAACCATATGAATGGAAGACTGGTAGCTATTATTATAAGAGAACTCTGCTAACGCCAAATGATCATCCCAGTAACCCCTGATGTCCAGTGCACAAGCTCTCAACATGTCCTCCAGAATTTGAATAACCCGCTCGGACTGACCATCAGTCTGAGGATGGAATGCCGTGCTAAGCTGCACCTGGGTCCCCAACTCTCTCTGAAAAGACTGCCAGAACTGAGAAGTAAACTGGGAACCACGATCTGAGATATTAGATACAGGAGTACCATGCAGCCTAACCACCTGCTCAATCAAAATCCGAGCCAATCTCTGAGCTGAATCAGTAGTCTTTATAGGGATAAAGTGAGCTGATTTAGCTAGTTTGTCGACAATGACCCAGACTGAATCATGGCGGCGCAGGGTCTTTGGCAGACCAACTATAAAATCCATCGTGATGCGCTCCCACTTCCACTCGAGAATAGGCAATGCCTGAGCTAACCCTGGGGTCTCCGGTGCTCGAACTTAACCTGCTGACAGTTCAAGCAACGAGATACATAATCAAATACATCTCTCTTTATCCCCTTCCACCAGTATAGCTCTCGGAGGTCCTGATACATTTTAGTAATACCAGGATGAATGGAATAACGCGAGCTATGAGCCTCACGAAGCACTGACTGCCTCAAATTCCCAACATCAGGAACACAAAGTCAACCATTAAACCGAAGAATTCCATCTGAAAGAAGCTCGAAGGAGGGAACTCCTCCACTTAGGACGTGACCACGCAACTCCTGCAGATGAGGATCCTCGAACTATCTTCCCTTAATCTGCCTGACTACGGAAGACTGAGCTGCAATACATGCTAAGACTCGGTTGGAGTTTGGGAGAAGAAATATCACACCGGAGTCACCAAGGGACTGCAACTCTCGGGCCAAAGGTCTCATGTCAGCATAAAGAAAAGCCATGCTGCCCATAGACTTCCTGCTCAAAGCATCTGCTACCACGTTCGCCTTCCCAGGATGATAGTGGATGGTGAGATCATAATCTTTGATTAATTCAAGCCACCTCCTCTACCGGCCATTAAGATCCTTTTGAGAGAGAAGATACTGTAGATTCTTATAATCCGTATACACGTCACAAGGCTCGCCATAAAGATAATGCCTTCATATCTTCAAAGTAAAGACCACAACTTCCAATTCTAAATCGTGAGTCGGATTATTCTTCTCATTCGGCTTCAACTGTCTGGAAGCATAAGCAGTTACCTTCCCGTGCTGCATAAGAAGACAACCAAGGCCTACACGAGATACATCACAATAGACTACAAATCCACCGTGCCCGAAGGAAGGGATAGCACTGGAGCTGAAGTCAATAAGGCCTTAAGCCTCTGGAAGCTTGCCTCACACTCATCGGACCATCGAAACTGAACTGCCTTCTGCGTCAGGTGAGTCAGGGGAGCTTCAATAGTAGAGAACTTCTCCACAAAACTCCGATAATAACCTGCCAATCCAAGGAAGCTGCGAATCTCCATCGGAGTGGTAGGGCGAAACTATTTCTGCACTGCTTCAATCTTCTTCGGATCAACCCAAAAATGCCACAGAATCAAGGCAAAACTCACATTTCGAGAACTTAACATATAGCTTACGATCACGGAGGGTCTGAAGAACCATCCTCAGATGATAATCATGCTCCTCATGGCTACGAGAATAAATAAGAATATGATCAATGAAGACAATGACAAAGGAATCAAGGAATGGCTTAAACACCTGGTTCATGAGATCCATAAAGGCTGCAGGGGCATTAGTCAGCCTAAAAGACATAACTAGGAACTCGTAATGGTCGTAACGAGTCCTAAAAGCAGTCTTCGGGATATCTGACTCTCGAATCTTTAGCTGATGATAACCAGATCGCATCTCGATCTTAGAAAAGAATTTGGCACCCTGCAACTGATCAAACAAATCATCAATACGAGGCAAGGGATACTTATTCTTGATTGTGACCTTATTTAGCTGACGATAATCAATAGACATCTGCATAGTCTCATCTTTCTTTTTCACGAATAGAACAAGAGCGCCCCACGGAGAAATACTCGGCCTAATGAACCCTTTATCAAGCAAATCTTGCAACTGCTCCTTTAGCTCGTTTAACTCTGATGGAGCCATGCGATAAGGAGGGATAGAAATAGGCTGAGTCCCTAGTATTATATCAATGCCAAACTCGATCTCTCGATTAGGAGGAAGTCCTGGCAAATTATCTGGAAACACATCAAGGAACTCCCTAACAATAGGAACAGAATCGAAAGATGGAACCTCCACAGTGGTATCTCGAACCATGGCAAGATACATTGAACATCCTTTATCCATCATCCGCTTTGCCTTCAAGAAAGAAATGACATGCCCCATGGGTCGCAAATAAGAGCCCTGCCACACCACCGGTGCTGAACAAGGAAGAGACAACTGAAGAGACTTCGCATGACAATCTAACGTGGCATGACACGACGCCAACCAATCCATGCTAATAATCACATCAAAATCAACCATATCTAGGATTAGAAGATCTACCAGTGTCTCACGAACCCCAAAAGATATGGTACAAGCTGGATAAACTTGATTCACAATGATAATGTCTCCAATAGGAGTAGAAACACATAATGGATCACGAAGACACATATAATCAAAATGAAAACTCGAAGCAAAATAAGGAGATACATATGAATATGTAGATCCTGGATACACCAAAGAATAAGCATCTCGACCATAAATAGATAGAATACATGTAACAACAGCTGGGGATGCCTCAGCATCCTGCCTAGCTGGCAATGCATATAACTGTCTATGCGGCTGAGCTGAGCCGCTACCCTGACGACCACCTCTAGAGGGACCACTAGGATAACGCCCATGACCTCTACCGGGTAGTGGTGCACCTCTAACTGACTGAGACCCTGGAGGGGCACCCTGAGGCTGCTGCTGCATAGGCACTGGAAGGCGAGGGAAAGGGCGGCTACTACCCTGCTGATAGAGATAAGGGCAATCCTTCTTATGATTCCCTGGATCCTAACAGATAAAGGACCCTGAAGCAAATCTACGCTGATCAAAATGAGACAGATCTCGCGGGCGAAACCCAAACTGACCCTGAGAAGAAGTAGGCGTGTTCTGAGAACCACGCGCTGGTAACTGAGCTGGTCTGACAGGAGGCCTACTCTGCTGCTGATAACTCCTACCTCCATACGAGGTACTAGAATGCCCTAGACCACGAGATCTCTTATTCTTCCGCTCTAAATCCTCCATCTCCAATCTATGATAGGCCTCATACCTCCTGGCAATATCAACAACGACATCAAATAGAGTACCAGCCTCAATCTCACGAGCCATATGGGACCACAAATAAGGAGAAAGCCCATCAATAAAACGTTTGACCCTCTCAGAGGGCTCCTGCACGAGATCTGGAGCATAGCTGGACATCTCTGAAAACAAAAGCTCGTACTCCGTTACTGACAGATTACCATTTCCAATCCTCTCAAACTGTCTCCTCTTCTCATCCTGCTGACGGCGAGGGAAAAACTTCTCCATGAATCGATGGGAGAACTCACTCCAGGTCAGCTTAGGTAAGCCCTGCCTAGCTGATTGGAGTGCAGTCCACCAAGCTATAGCCGGACCCTCAAACTGGAAGGCAGTATAATCAACTCCATACTGCTCAAGATATCCAAGGGCCTCTAAGATACGGTGACATTGATTAAGAAACTCACCAGGCTTAAGCTTATCTGATTTCTGACCATAGAACTTCGGAGGACTAAGTTGGATAAAATAATGTAGCCATGTCGGATCATCAACTTGACTTGCTACCTGGATTGGCTGACCAGCCTGAACAACCGGAGGTACAACACCTGCTACCTCTGGAACATGACTACCTGGAACATGAACTGCTGGGGCTACATGTGGAGCAGGAATAGGGGCTAACTGAACCTGAGAACCAATATCTACCGCAGCCTGAGGGATAGGAGCATCTACGACAGCCTGAGGAATAGGAGCATCTACAGCAGCCTGAGGAATAAGAGCATCTACAGCAGCCTGAGGAATATGAGCATCTACGGCAGCCTGAGGAATAGGAGCATCTACGGCAGCCTGAGGAATATGAGCATCTACGGCAGTCTTAGGAATAAGAGCATCTACAGCAGCCTGAGGAATAGGAGGTCCCTGGGTCATCTGCGTCGCTAAGAATCTCATAAAAGCGTCATGAAGTGTGAGGAGAACGAATAAGCCCTGCTCCCCTTGCCCAGCAAAAGCTGGCACTAACGGAACCTCTGCAGTAGGATCAAAATGATCCACCATCCTCGCGGCCTGGGCAACTCTACCTCTGCCTCGACCACGACCTCTACCGCGGCCCACACCACCACCTCGCGGAGCAGCAGGCATAGGGGCGACCGCTGGCTCCTCTGCCTCTCGCTGAACATTCGCGCGCGTTCTCACCAATTACTGCAGAAAATAAAAAAAATTTAAATTCAGATAAGAAGACTCACGCACGACGAGGAATGAAAGAAATAAAACTGCCTAAATGCCATCATAGCCTCTTGTAAATAGGTACGGACGTCTCCACCAGATCAGCGAGACTCTATTAGACACTGTCATGATCTGGAAAGACTCTAAACTGGGCTCTGATACCAACTGACACGACCCACATTTTTGGCTAGGCCGTGTGGGCACCCGACAACCTCCGCTAGACTTGTCAGGCGAACCCTATTGACTGAATCGATATAAATTTCAAAGAATTACCTTGAAACGAAAATGAACCAAATTTTAACAACACAAGATAACTCTCATCGATAGACAAACATACAAGCTGTCTGAATAATACAACTAACCACCAAGAATACACAAGTTTAAAGGTTTCCAGATCAGACATCTAAGAAGGCCAAAAGATATACACACCTCCCGAAGGGAGCAAAAGTAAGAAAAACTGTAATATCTGAAGTGGGTGGCCGCAATGAACAAGATGGCTCACCGTAGACAGCTGAAAACGTACTACTCCTCAATCACGACGCAGCTGGCTAGGTCCTGGAGCAGAATCTGCCGAACGAAAAGAAAACACAAGAACAAATAGGGGGTGAGTCATAAGGACTCAATAAGTGCGAACAAACTAACAATCTTGAAAAATAGATATGATAGTCAGGGAAACGGAACATGACAACAATCAATAAATAAGAAAATGCACATATAAGAAGAATAGTAGTCATGTACAGAAAGTCTACATAACGGTATGAAATGAAATGGAATGAGATGAAATGAATGAAATGCAAAGGGTCACATGTGCCAAATGAATGGAGCGGAATCCTCCTGCTCCTAGGGCGTAATCCTCCTGCCCTCAGTATGATGCAATGGTGCGGAATCCTCCTGCTCTTAGGGCGGAATCCTCATACCCTCAATATGATACAATTGAGCGGAATCCTCCTGCTCCTATATAATATAAACCAGAGGCGGAATACTCCTGCACTCAGTAAATGATATAGCAACCCATGGCCAGAATACAATGCCCATATGCTCAATGTAATACCAACCACCGAGGATAACAGATAACATACAATATAAATCCAAAGCTAAGGCATAATGAGTACGCCTATCGGCAGCTACACACGTAAGGAACACGTAGTAGAATATCCACAAGGCCAATTGCCTTCAAAGAAATGGATACAAACACTTACCTTATTCCAAAGCTAGCCCTGCTACCCAACAACTGCTTTTTCCTTTGGATTAACTTCCAAACAATCCCGCTCTATTCAATAAGCAGAAAAATTATATCAAATAAAGCTAAAGGCTTCATTCCTTATGTCTTAGGGCAATCCAGTTAGGAACCTGATACCCTCTTCTCATACTCAATACGCAGGCCAGACCTATGTACAGGGTTTAAGGTCACATAACCAAACCCTAAATAAATTACATTTATGGGTTGCCCATAACTTCCTGAATACGAATATATAATTAATACATGTAACACGGTCCAATTACCCTTTAAACTATAAATTTAACTTATTAGGGCGATGTCTAATATCCCTATTTTTACCGTAGAAATATATTCAAACACACGTAATAAGCTAAGATAATGAGTTAACATCATTACCTGGAGATTTGGGGTAGAAATTCCACTATTTTCCACCTCTTTTTTCCGTTTTTTTATCTTTCTTTTCTAGCCTTTCTTTTCTCGTCAACTTTGTCTCTGTTCGTTTATGACTTGCTGCTAAGGGATTAAATCCCTTAGCTAACTGACCTTGTTATTTTTTTTTTAAATTCGATACGACGACTAAAATTAAAATAGAACCCTAGAGAACTCTAAATGATCCCCAATTTTTCGAGCAAGTTATACAAAATATATGAAACACACTCGCTAAGGCAAATCTCAAATCGTACTCCCGAAACTGAAGATACGAATTAAAAGGAAAGAGATCAAATTATTAATTTTCGGAACTTTAGCCGAAATCAACCGAACAATCTCAAAACTCACTTCAAAAATTCACATATGTCATAAATGACCATACAAACCTAGCGACGCTTTCAAATTTTAAATCGGAGCTCATTCGCCAAAATTGTGCTCGAAGCCTCTTTTTTACGATTTATCGCTATGAAAATTGAATCCTTCTTTCGATACCTACCAAACGAGATCTAATTCACCTCAAATTTTACAGAAAAGTCGGGATGGTCCTTACGAAGATTTTAAAATTAACGGATCGTCAATCAGAGTCATAATTCCCGAAACGACTACTTAAGGTCGTTTCATAGACGTAGTTCAATAGGCTACATCATGCAATTGAATAGTTGTAGATGTAATTCAATATGATACATCATGCAATTGAATAGTTGTAGATGTAATTCAATAGGCTACATCATGCAATTGAAGTATGATTTAATTCAATAGGATGTCTACATCTTCTAATTGAATTGTAGATGTAATCCAATAGGATGACTACATCTTCCAATTGAATTGTAGATGTAAGTCAATAGGCTACATTCCCCAATTTATTAGTTGTAGTTCTAATACAATTACATACATCATGCAATTTAATAGTTGTAGATGTAAGTAAATAGGCTAAATGTTCCAAATCAATAGTTCTAGACGTAGTTCGATAGGCTACATCATGCAATTGAATAGTTGTAGATGTAATTCAATAGGATACATCTTCCAATTGAATTGTAGATGTAATACAAAAGGATGTCTACTTCTTCTAATTGCATGTGTAGATGTAAGTCAATAGGATGTCTGTACATCCCCCAATTGAATAGTTGCATTTGTAATACAAGTGCATACATCATGCAATTTAGTAGTTGTAGGTGTAATGCAATAAGATACATCATACAATTCGTATTAGGTGGAGAGGAATATGCTATATCATGCAATTGAATAGTTGTAGATGTAATTCAATAGGCTAAATCTTCCAAATCAATCTAGATGTAGTTCAATAGGCTAAATCGTCCAAATCAATCTTGATGTAGTTCAATAGGCTACATTATGCAATAGAATAGTTGTAGATGTAATTTAATAGGCTACATTATGAAATTGAATTGTAGATGTAATCCAATAGGATGTCTACATCTTTCAATGAATTGTAGATGTAAGTCGATAGGCTACATCCCCGAATTGAATAGTTGTAGTTGCAGTACAATTGCAGACATCATGAAATGGAATAGTTGTAGTTGTAATACAATTGTGTACATCATGCAATTGAATTGTTGATGTAATTCAATAGGTTGCTCATTCAAATCAATAGTTGTTGATGTAGTTCAATAGGCTATGTCTTCCAAATTAATAATTGTAGATGAGATTCAATAGGCTACCTTGTGTAATTCAATGTTCATGTAGATGCATTAGGATAGGAAGAGATCACCAAACTATAATATAATATTAGTTGAGTCATTCTTCCAGATGAATATATTCCAGCAAAACGGTCACAACTACGACATTTCAAAGAGATGGTTTCGGGTTCGAGGCTGCGCATTGCATGCTCGTGCAGCTTATTTTTTTTCGTTATTTACTCATGTGATATGAGACATAACACATGTGAACGCTGAAGAGTGACAACTCAACTCAATAGGCCTACTAGTCTTCCCATAATCCCCCGTGAATGCAAAAAAGAACACGCCAAATGCAATAACTCCACGAGATTCGTGCTTTGACTACATGCGTTACACTATTGGTTTTTTGACCAGCCCTATGTGTTTAAATGTTTCTGGAAGCTGTTTTAAATAACCACCCTCATTCACAACTAAAGTTGAAGAGGAAAAAGCATTGGTTCAGCATCCATGGCTTACATGAATGAAGAATCAACTCCTATTGATACTTCAAAATCCTTTTTTGATTCGATTCTGTCCAAGTGCTATATTCAAAAGAATGACTTTGTAATGTACTTGCAACTTATACCTTATGTTATAAAATTAAGACAATTTTTATCTTACATCACGTTCGTGTTTTATGTATTGTTTATTTTTTGATAGTTGTTTTTATTTTTGATTTTTTTTGACAGATTCTCGCTCCAAAAATTCTACAACATCTCCCAGCGACTGCAGTTCCTGTTACCTTAAGAAATGGCCAGATGGAGGGGAATATGAAATTGAATAAGTTGTGTGCCAAAAGGAGGTTTTCTAGCGGGTGGAGTAAATTTGTGACTGATACTGGCCTGAAAGAGGGCGATGGTTTGGTATTTGAGTTACTTGAATGCAACAATGAAAATGTGAAATTTAAAGTGCAAATTCTTGATGGTTCATTTTCGGAGGAACTACTTCAAGTGCTCGACGAGGGTACATCAGACAATCCTGTTGATATCCTGTAGAACTGGATATGTTTGTCTCGTAGGCTTGTTCCTTTAATATTGTTATCATTTTTTTAACTTGAATGGAAGCATGTCATTTCTATTTAATCTGCAATTCTTTTTATCTTTTTTTAATACTTGAAACAAAATTCACCCAAAAGGTGCAACTCAAAAAGTAAGATAAATTAAAACGAAACTGTACAAATATTCACCCAAAAGGTGCAACTCTTCCTACCAACCTCTATATAAACCATTGGGATTTCTGTAAACCACATTACATTAAATAATTTAAAATCATCTACAAAATGACAGATAATCGAAATGCTGCACATACTCAAGCCCAACAACATCAACATGCCCCTCATAATGTTTATGATTACAACGCGGCTAGAAACAGAGATTTCGCACACCAAATTCATTAACTAAACCGCGACCTGGACATGCTGCGCGGACTTTACAATTTTCTCAGTAAAGATATTGATGATATGCATGGAGAACTTCGTTTTATCAGGCAGAAGTTGTTTGAACACACTGGTCAATTCGACGATGGGGGCATTGTATAATGAACGAATGTGATGGTGGTAATCAATTGCTGAATTTTCTTGAATTTGTAAGTTTTTTTTAGTTAGTACTAGTTTCATGTATCAATTTTACCATAATGCAATGTATTAAGGAATTTTTTCTTATTAATGTTAAGTTGAGTCATAATTTAATCCGTTCTTCTTTTTTTGATGTAAATAAGTTATTCTTTATGTGTGTATAAAGAATTTTGTCATAGCAACTCCTCCATTTTTTCTGCTTTAGCATGTGCATTGGCTACTTTTATTGTCAAGTGCTAATGTAAGTAAGTAGTATTAAAGTGCACATACTTCTATATTAGTCAAGAGAACTCATATACGAATCAATCATATAGAACCATATCGGTAGCAGTTCCTTCACCAACTTGGAGGGATCAAATTCATAAAAAAACAGTGACTTCAAATACCTAACTAATAATTTATTTCTTGCTAAAAAAACCACGTTTTAAAAAATAAAAAAAATAAAACCATAAGCGAACCCAAGTATTAATGTATATTTATTTTAAATATTAGCATTCGATCGAATGATTGGGTTGGCGCTGTGGTCTCATTGTGTACTCTAAGGCACAATTTGATCTGTGGGTTGCGTGTTCGAGACTCGACTGTCACATATTCTCCCCCGATTTTCTTAAAAGTGCACATACTCCTGTATTAGACAAGAGAACTCATATACAAAAAAAGTAAAATAAGCCTACCCATAATTGAACTCCGAATCCCCACATCTTAACGTTGCATCCATTACCGCCCTGCTGGAATAGCATCATCGGCTTAAACCCTCAATTCTATTTTACTTAACACATGCTAAAAGGTAGGGCCCGAAGTCCGAACCCTCACGCCGTTTTAGGAATTGCTTTTGACATTTGAATGACCTATTTAATGAGACAGCTATTTAATACACACAACCACTCATATTCCTTCCTTACCGACCTAGTCTCTACATTCTTCTTCCTCCATAAGTTACTAACAATGAAAAAGCAAATGGTGACAATTTCTCAGATTCTTCCTGCGATCTATGGGAATAATTGCAATCCATCTTTTGAAATAATTCTTACAAAGTCATACATTGACACCGACGATATGGTACTTCACGTTTGCCTTACTTTCTCTATAGCATAAATTTTAGCTATAATTTTTCATTAATGATTATTTTTTGTTTCTGTAGATTCTTCAGTCGGGTATCTGGGAATATCTCCCTAGTGAGACCATGACTACCTGAAACGACCTCGGTCAGTCGTTTAGGGAGCTAGGACTCCGATTGGTGAGCCGATAATTTTAAAATATTTGTAAGGTCCATTATGACTTGTCTGTAAAATTTGAGCTAAATCAGACCTCGTTTGATAGGCATCGGAAGAAGATTTCAGTTTTTATTGTCGATAAATATTAAAAAGGGATTTTCGAGCTCGATTTTGGTGAACGCACTCCGATTCGAAATCCAAAAGCACCGTTAGGTTCGTATAATTTTTAGTGACTTTTTTGATTTTTCGAAAGTGAATTTCGAGGTTGTTCGGCTAGTTTCCGCTAAAATGCCGAAAGTTAAATAATTTGACCTTTTTCCATTTAATTTGCATATTGAGTTTCAGGAGTCCGATTTTAAATCCGCCTTAGCAAGTGTGTTACATATATTTTTTATAACTTGAGAAATTTGAAAACATTCCGGATTTCGTAGGATTGCATTTTAATTTTAATACGAAAATAAAATAAAATGAAAAATAAAATAAAAAGGAAAAGCCAAAAGAAAGAAAGAAAAGAAATGAAGGCGGTGGTCCTTTAAGCTAAGGACGAACTTTATAAACAGCAACATGAACAGTACGAATAAGAAAGAAAATGAAATGACGGGAGGAAGAGAAAAAATGCCAGAAAATGAGAAAAGAACTGGAGAAAAGTAAAATTTTCACCATGAAATATTCAGATAAGGATCTTAATATATTATTTGAGTTTATTACGTGTGTTTGAATATACTTTAACGGTGAAAATTGGGATATTAGACATCGTTTTAATATATTCAATTAATAGTTTAAAGGGTCAATTGGACGCTGTTAGTGGAATTGATTATATATTCGTACTCAGTGAGTTATGTGCAACATATAAATGTAATTTGTTTAGGGTTTGGTTATGTGATCTTAAACCCTGTATATAGGCCTGACCTGCGTATTGCGTATGCAAATAGGATACCAGGCTCCTTAACCGGATTGCCCAAAGACGTAAGGAATGATGCCTTTAGCCTAATTTGAGATATATTTCTGCTTATTGAATAGAGCGAGACCGTTTGGCAAATGTTTCCAAAGGACAAACGGTATAAATATATGGATCGGGTTGCACGCCGCAACGGTATAAATATATGGATCGGGTTGTACGCCGCAACAGTATAAATATATGGATAGGGTTGAACACCGCAACGGTATGATGTATTTCTGATTGTTGATATGTTCGGGATACCTATATGTTCTGGCTATCTTATGTTCCTGGTTTTTAATGGGTTTGTGATTCCATACGTGTTTCTAGTTATTATCTGGCTCTGCCTTTTCATAATTTAAAGTTTATCTATTTCTTTTCTTCCTAGCTAGCTATCCTATTCTTTGAGGTGGCTAGTATGCCACACTTATTGAGTCCTTTTGACCAACCCTTGTTTGTTGTTTGTTTTTGTCTATCTATTTCGTTTAGGCAGGTTTGCCCCAGGATTGAGTTCACCACGTTGTGAAGGAGCGAAGACGACTTCAGCTGTCAGGGTGAGCCAGCTTTTATTCCGGATGGCCACCAGTTTATTGTTTATTATTTCAGTTGCAGTTTGCTCCCTTCAGGAGGTATCTGTCTTCTTTTGTACTCTTAGATGTCCAGTCTAGATAACCCTAAACCTAGTATATTGGGTAGTCAGCTGTAACTTCTTTTGTACAGCTTAGAGGTATCAGTAGGTTTGTATTTTTTTAAGTCTTGTTCTTATTTATGAGTTGGATTTATATTTATTTTCCTAATTCAGTTGTTAAGGGTTCGCCCGACGGGTCTAGGGAAGGATGTCGGGTGCCCGCACGGCCTAGCCGGATTTCGGGTCGTGTCAGTTGGTATCAGAGCCCAGTTTAGAGTCTATCCAGACTAAGACAGTGTCTATTAGAGTCTCGATGATGGGTACGTAGATGTCCGTACTTATCTATGAGGGGCTATGATGGCATTTAGGAAGTTTCCCTTCCTTCTTTTCTGATCGTGCGTCAGTCTAGGACGCAAAAGTATTTTTGTTAATTCCTTCGTGGTAATTATGAACCCTGGTGCGGAAAATCAGCAACGGTATGAGTTCAAGACGAAGCAAACCAGCCTGGGGCTAGAGCTACTCAAGCCCCGAGAGTTGTGGATCGCGCTGACTATCCAGTTGAGCAGGTCCCAGCCGTACAAGCTCACGATGGGTGAAGGAGCAGGGCCTTGTGGTTCCCTTGGCTCTCTATGATGCTTTCACGAGAATCTTGGTGACGCAGATACCGCAAAAGCCTATTATTCGCTAGGCAGCTTATCAGGTTACCGCAGATGCAGATGTTCGGTCTCATGGAGCTCCTATTCCAGTTCTTAATATTGCAGCAGTAAAGTATGTTCCGGAGGCAGCATGTGTTGTGCCTCTAGTCATTCTGGCTGGTTAGCTAGCCCGAGTAATGACTCAGTCCGAGTATCTGAAAAGGCTGCATTATTTTACCCAATTGAACCTTCCGATATTCTTAAGCCATGCATCAAATAATCCCTGTGTAAATTTTAAAATACAATGATGTCAGCGTATCCTTCAGGATCTTGATTATATCAAGCAGTATGGTATTGATTATTCTGCTTTCCAGTTTCAAGGTCCAGCCCTGGATTGGTGGACCGCTCTCTTATTAGCTAACTTGTTTCAATTTTTCTTCTAGATTTGTGGAAAAGTTCCTTTCGTGCAGTGAGCGAGATGAAAAGTGTTGCTAGTTTGAGTGGATTGGATAGGGTAGCCTATCGGTTAGCCTGTTGGTATTTCAGAATATGAGATTGAATTCTATAGAATGGCTGAATATGTATTAGAACTAGTCCATGAGCCTTTCGAGAGATTGAAGTCGAGAGTTTATTTGATGTTGTTGTTGATATTGCTCGGAGGTACGAGGCATACCATAAGTTAGAGCGGGAAGAGTTAGAGCGGGATAGCAAGAGATCCCGTGGCCCTAGTGAGCAACCATGGTACCTCATTTGGAGGTAAGAGTTCTGATTATTTTGGGAGGTCACTTGCCAGGTTATCTCAGCTTGTAGAGCGTAATTCTCAAAGTGCGCTAGTAGTTCATCAAGATAGACTTAGTTTTCTTTTTGTAGCTATCAATAATCTGTCCAGTTTCCATTTTCAGCGAAAAGGTGTTATCATTGTCATGAGTCTGGTTATCCTTTGAGGAGTTTTTCATTACTCCGGAAAGTTGGCAGTCGTCCTTTCTCTCGTCATCTGGCACCTGCACAGTCACAGGGATTTCATTTAGTTCTCAATAAGCCAGATAAATACCACCATCCAGTAGAGGTCGAGAGTGTGGTGGCAGTGGTTCTTTAGAAGGTGATTATCAGGGTAGTGGCTCAGCTCAGCTGCAGAGGCAGTTCTATGAACTGCCAGTTTGGCAGGATGCTGAGGATCTGATGTAGTAGACCCATGTATTTCTTCTTCAATTAAATATGAGTAAGATTTGATTCTTCCGGTCGATCTGGAGATGGGGTGTCCTATCATGTTTTCATGGTTTCTTTTGATGTTGTTTCTATTAAGAATCGATTGCGGTAGAGGGGTGAACTTCTAGTATGATTTATTTTTGGCATTTGTGAGACCTACTAGGTTTAAATGTGAGAGATTGGGAGTGAGTGATGGTATTTTCTGCTTATCATCTTATTGTGCCACATTCTGTTATTATGTCAAGTCAGTTTACCTCTCTCGTCGGAATTCAATGTTGGTAGGATAATGGGATCCTAATTCGTCACCATCAGAAAGTGTTATCGTTTCTTCTGGTGCAAAGTGATAAGTAAGTAATATGCAATTTATGTGTCTTCCTTTGGTTCAAGATGCTTGTAGAGTCATGGTATTCCATGAGCTTGTCTTAATTATAAAAGAGTTTCTGGTAAATTGTCAGAGTTTTCTTCTTATAGGAAGGTTAAATCGACGTAGATGTTATTCCATAAAGATTATTTAATGTCTATTTCTTCAATTTCGATTCTTTGGTTAGCCTGACTCGGAAGTAGTGTAGCTCTGGGAGCCAAGCAAATAAAAAAGATGAGCTTCCTGAAGCTCTAATTATTTCTATCCTCAGTCCATTGCCATCTCTTCTTTGTTCGGCACTGGTGAGCTTAGGCGGTCAGTAGCCTCTTATAATGTTCCCTGTGTGGAGCCAGAGTGCGTGTCAAGGTAGCCGGGTATGCACATTGTTGTTTTTCAAGGCTACTAAGGGCAATGAGAGGAGTCATTTGACGTTTGATTTGATCCATCAGGCGGTGAAGCTTATAGAAAATGTATGGAGTTGTGAACTCGAGAGATGCAGCTGTTTGGAAACTCGAGAGAGTAATTTGGTAGCTCAGGTCTGAGCCGTGTTCTCTATTTAGCTAAGTCTTCCTTACTCCAGCAGTTTGTGCGAGGATGACTATTTCTATACAAATTAGTTGTATGAGTTTATGCTCTAAGTGAAGGAGTCTTCCTCCAATTGATACCGAATCATTATATTAAATCTCTAAGGCGTTGCTGAAGCGTAAGCTAATTCTTTCTTTCATCGACTTGTTCTATATCTAAAAGTATATCGAGGAGGTGATTCACAGGCAGAATCATGTTAATTCATCCAGAGTTCCGTGTATCTTTATTTCAAAAATGTAAAGCTCTCTTCTCGTGATCGAGAAAGGATCAGTTTAGTCAGAATAAGTTGGGCAATGGCGTTATGATATTATCCAGATATGTTTATTTCTAAGAGTTCGGTGTGCGTGTTATAATTCTGATTCTGTAAATCATGAGATAATGTCTATGGCGTAGTTTATGAAGGTTGTGCAAGTTCTGTTGTTATCTGCGTGAATCTTGCTTTAGACTTAGGCTCGTTCAAGGATGAACGAGAGTCAAAGTGGAGGAGAATGAAACGACCTCAGTCAGTCGTTTCAGGAGTTAGGACTCCGATTGACGTGCCGATAATTTTCAAATAATTGTAAGGTCTATTATGACATGTCTGTAAAATTTGAGCTAAATCAGACCTCATTATGTAGGCATTAGAAGAAGGTTTCAGTTTTTATTGTCGATAAATATTAAAAAGGGATTTTCGAGCTCGGTTTTGGCGAACGCGCTCCGATTTGAAATTCGAAAGCGCCGTAAGGTTCGTATGATTATTTGTGACTTTTGTGATTTTTCGAAAGTGAATTTCGAGGTTGTTCGGCTAGTTTACGCTAAAATGCCGAAAGTTAAATAATTTGATCTTTTTTCCATTTAATTTGCATATTGAGTTTCGAGAGTCCGATTTGAGATCTGCCTTAGCAAGTGTGTTATATATATTTTGTATAACTTACTTGAGAAATTTAGAAATACTCCGGGTTTCGTAGGACTGCATTTTAATTTTAATACAAAAATAAAATAAAATAGAAAATAAAATAAAATAAAAAGGAAAAGAAAAAAGAAAGAAAGAAAAGAAATGAAGGTGGTGGTCCTTTAAGCTATGGACGAACTTTATAAACAGAAACATGAACAGTACGAATGAGAAAGAAAATGAAATAACGGGAGGAAGAGAAAAAATGCCAGAAAATAAGAACAGAGCCGGAGAAAAGTAGAATTTTCGCCCCGAAACATTCAGGTAAGGATCTTACTATATTATTTGAGTTTATTACGTGTGTTTGAATATATTTTAATGGTGAAAATGGGGATATTAGACATCATTTTAATAAATTCAATTAATAGCTTAAAGGGTTAATTGGACCCCGATAATGAAATTGATTATATATTCGTACTCAGTGAATTATGGGCAACATATAAATGTAATTTATTTAGGGTTTGGTTATGTGACCTTAAACCCTGTACATAGGCCTGGTCAGCGTATTGCGTATGCAAATAGGGTATCAGGTTCCTAACCGGATTGTCCAAAGACGCGAGGAATGAAGCCTTTAGCCTAATCTGATATATTTTTCTGCTTATTGAATAGAGTGGGATCGTTTGGCAATGAATCCAAAGGACAAAACGGTTTTCGATTAGCAGTGCTAACTTTGTAATAAGGTAAGTGTTTGTATCCATTTCTTTGGAGGCCCTTGGCCTCATGGATATTCTACCACGTGTTCCTTACGTGTGTAGCTGCCGATAGGCGTACTCATTACGCCTTAGCTTTGAATTTATATTGTTTATTATATGCTATGCCCTGTAATTGATATTGCATTGAGCATATGAGCATTGTACTCTGATTTTGAGCATTGCATATACTTCCCGGTTGGTGATGAGAGTCTCGCACCGGTGAAGGGTCATTAATACATATACTTCCCGGTTGGCGATGAGAGTCCCGCACCGGTGAAGGTGTTTTATTGCATATACTTCTCGGTAATCGATAAGTGTCCCGAGCTGGTGAAGGGTCATCATTGCATATACCTCCCGGTAATCGATGAGAGTCCCGAGCCGGCGAAAGGTCATTATTGCATTTACTTCCCGGTAATTGATGAGAGTCCCGAACTAGTGAAGGGTCATTATTGCATATACTTCCCGGTAATCGATGAGAGTCCCGAGCCGGTGAAGGATCATTATTGCATATATCTCCTGGTAGACGATGAAAGTCCCGTGCCGGAGATATGTATCAGGCATATGTGATTGCATTACATCGTACTGCATTCATCCAATCTCATTCATATGTGACTGCATTGCATCGTACCGCATTCATCCCATCTCATTGTACCGCATACTGACTATTGTGTGTATTGTGTTGTGTTTTATGTATGCGGTATGTATACTATGTCGTATACATATCTCAGTTTGCCTATATATTTCTGGCTCGTATTCTGGGTTGCGTGGATCGGGTTGCACGCCGCAACTACATAAATATATGGATCGGGTTGTATGCCGCAACGGTATAAATATATGGATCGGATTGCACGCCGCAACGGTATAAATATATGGATCGGGTTGAACACCGCGACGGTATGATGTATTTTTGATTGTTGATATGTTCGGGATACCTATATGTTCTGGCTATCTTATATTCCTGGTTGTTAATGAGTTTGTGATTCCATACGTGTTTCTAGTTATTATCTGGCTATGCCTTTTCATAATTTAAATAAGAGGAATTTGGTTTATCTGTTTCTTTTCTCCCTGGCTAGCTATCCTATTCTTTGAGGTGGCTAGTCTGCTCTACTTATTGAGTCTTTTTGACTCACCCTTGTTTGTTGTTTGTTTTTGTCTATCTATTTCGTTTCGGCAGGTTCGCCCCAGGATTGAGTTCACCACGTTGTGAGGGAGCGAAGACGACTTCAGCTATCAGGGTGAGCCAGCTTTTATTATGGATGGCCACCAGTTTATTGTTTATTATTTCAGTTGCAGTTTGCTCTCTTCAGTAGGTATCTCTCTTCTTTTATACTCTTAGATGTCCAGTCTGGATAGCCCTAAACCTAGTATATTGGGTAGTCAGCTATAACTTCTTTTGTACAGCTTAGAGGTATCAGTAGGTTTGTATTTTTTTAAGTCTTGTTCTTATTTATGAGCTGGATTTATATTTATTTTCCTAATTCAGTTGTTAAGGGTTCGCCCGACGGGTCTAGGGAAGGATGTCGGGTGCCCGCACGGCCTAGCCGGATTTTGGGTCGTGTCACTACCATTATAACAGTTGACGGGAAAGAATGGACTATGAAGCTTACCACTGGTAAAACAGGTCGAGAAAGGTTAAATAAGGGCTGGACAGATTTTGTATTGCACAACAGTCTTAAGGTAGGAGCTAATGTTTACTTTGAACTCGTTGAATGTAATGTTGAAGTTGTGAAGTCTGAATGTTATATGTTTGGTTATGTGAACAGAGATGATGTTGCATTTAGTGGGTCTGATTCGGATGTAGGGATGGCAGTTGGGGCGGGGCGGGGCAGGGCGGGGCGGGGCAAAACAATAAACGGGGCAGGGCGGGGCAACTGTTAAACGGGGCGGGGCGGGGCAAATTTTGTTTTAAAATTTTTGGGGCGGGGCAGGGCGGGGCGGGGCAACATAGAGGCCCATTTATTTTACTTGTTCTTTTTCCACTATTTTCTTATTTCATGATTAAGTTGAGGAAATAATGGAAATATTGTTCCACTATTGGCTATTTAAACTATTAATTAATATAGTAAATACGTAATACTTTTGAAATACTATAAATTTTTTAAAAGCTTCAATTTCTTCAAGTAATTCCAAAATCATCAAATTTGAAAATTTCAATAAAAAAAATTAGAAATATGTTAAATGGATTAAAAGTTAAAAGAAAAGTTCAATTTTAATCATAAAAAATAAAAAAATAATGACTTAAAATGTAATTTAAGTGGAGCGGGGCGGGGCGGGTCAAAACGGGGCAGGGCAGGGCGGGTCAAACGGGGCAGGGCGGGGCGGGGCAAAAACTTGACAAAGACCAAATGGGGCGGGGCGGGGCAGGGCAAAACTTTGGCAGGGGAAGGGCTCAACCCGCCCCGCCCCGCCCTGCCCCGCCCCATTGCCACCCCTATTCGGATGAAGATGATCCCCTCCTAGTTGGTGAAGGAGCTCCTGCTGATCCGGTTCTGGTTGATTGGTATAGCAGTGTTCTATGTTATTAGCAGTATTTAACTGCACTTTCATGTTGTTTTTTTTAGTTCTGTCTTTCGGCTATGTTGTTTGGGAAATTAAATGTTGTTTGGCAGTATTTAAATGCATTTTCATGATGTTTCTTTTGATAATTAGTGAGCGTTCTATGTTGATACAAATTTCAGAATTTTAATCGTTACAAATTATCTAGTTTGATAACTTCACATCATAATAAGTAAGTAATTGAAAGACTGGTCAACAAACAACCTTTTACAAACTTTGAAACGAAGATTTGCCTCTAATGCAATTGTAGAAAGGATTAATGTGCTTATGGGATGATTTTCTATCACTATACTATTACACTTTCACAATTAAGCACATTATATTGACTTATAACCAAAGGATTAATCTATTCCATAGTACTGAATGCCCAATCATCTTGTATTGTGCATGCAATTGACGACCTAACCGTCTAGGTTTTCATTCTTCCATGTGTCCTAATTATTGTATGTAACGTATTAATTAAGTAAACTTCTATTGTGTAAAAATTGGCAGTTCAAATTTTTTAATATTAATATTACTAAACAATTAAACTAGCCAGAATACAGATTCTTATTGTAGCAAAATATGCTAAAGCTATGCACCACAATGAAATTTTACAATGTGGGAGGTATAACCAAACCTCAACATAATAAAACCAGTTTATAAAAATATGCATCAAGAAGGTTGTTACTAGTAGATTTTAATCAAACAAACATACATTCAATTAAGGTGACAGGCTACTGCCAATAATCGACATCATTATAGGGAAATCCATGTCATCTATCATAGCTTTTCCCACCACCTTTACTAAAATCCTCTGCATGTTTTATTCTTCTTTCTTGGCTTTTGGCCTCTCTTTTAGTGATGCAAGTCTACCCTCCAAAGATGCAATATCTCATCTCAGACTAAAAACTTCGTGATCTAAATAGTTCTTCAATTTAAGCACACACTCATAGCGAACAACTTTCTCATTCATCTTGATGTTTATTTTCTAATAAAAAATTTAATCATATTTTTTATTAAGCTAATATATGGAGTCATTAGGAAGAGAAATGGAAAAAAATCAGGTAAGACTAATACCTTGGATGAGTTTGGTGAGGTTCCTCCATCACGTTGAGGCGTATACAAAACCTCATAGTAATTCAATTGGCGGATGATGAGAACTTTCCACCTCATAGTTGGAGCCGCACGTTAAAGGAGTTGAAAGTTTACATGATCTCCCTCCTTTAAACCACTATCCATAACAAAGTTTCTCCACCCAGTTCCAAGTTTAGTAACTTGACCTCCCCGGCGACCAACTGTAATTGGCCAAACTTCCCTATCAACGTGAAAAAAGCTAACTTCTACCACATCCGGCATAAATTTAATGATTCTCGAAGGCCGATACTGTAGTGAGACAAAATAGTAAAAATAACCTCTTAAATTACCATGTTATAACAAATAGTGCAATATATTTAAAGAAAAGTACCATAACACCCATGTTGATGTATGTTTTGGACATGAGCACCTCAAATTTTAGAGGTTCTTCCATTGTTGCTTCGCTAACGCATCTAGATTCCTTAGGAGTTCTAGGTGAAATGCTAAACGTCACTCATTTTAATAACCTGAACTTCCCTCCAAAAATAAAAATTTGTCCCGCCAAAATTAAAAAAATTAATTTATGCCCAATGAAATACACTATAATAAAAGACGTGTATATTCACCAAATTATGTAATTTGCAATTTGCACCCGTAACGTTTACACCCTAATTTTCTTAATTTCTCGCAAAATCATAAAAGTCTCTTTCTTGCAATTACTTATGAGGGTATATCCGGAAAGTATGATTAAGTAAAATAAAATTATTTCAATTAAAACTAATAGCACTATTTAATAACAAATTTATTCATTTCACGACGTATCAAGTTCTAAACAAAAATATGATATTTGAACAGAAATTAAATGTCAAATCATAGAATTATAGAGGAACATAGAGTTGGCAAATATCGATTAAGGGTAAGTACCGAATGTTATATATATTTACAATCGTTAATTTAATTTGCAAAAATAATGAAAATATAGTGGAGCAAGATCACGTCAAGGAGTCTATTTGTTCTCTTTCCTGCAAGTACAAGTTCAAATATGGAGGTGAACTTGATTTTGGTGGTGTATATAGTATTTTATTCCAACTATTGTAAGAATGTTTAATACCTATAGAATAAATGGAGGCATCCAAAAAAATTACGAATTAAAGTTTAAGCTACGCGAATTACCTTGTAATACTTCAAGATTCACTCGGTTCATTTTTTTCTGCTCGCTGGGATTGAATTTATTAGAGATGTGAAGTAGTGTTGTTCGTGTAAGAAAGAAGTTATTTTGATTTTCAATTATCCTATTGGTAAAATAATATTATTAGTTGTGTTTTTCTATTTTGTTCTCTTGAAAATTGGAGAAAAAGATGTTTATATGATTTTGCAATGAATTAAAAAGATTAGGTCGCAAACTATCAAAATTAATACGATAAGGTGTAAAGCACAAAAGAGGATACCATTCAAATTGGAAGTTATTCGCAAACTGGTGTTTATCTCCACAATTCGAAGTGATGGTCCTGTGTTCGATCCTCTATGTACGTATTAAATCAATTGATTTGTTTTGAACTTCTACAATGTTTACTCAATTATTTGAAACTCATGGATTGTAAGTCCCACACCGAAATTGGTAAATAACATTACTTAACTACATCACCACTTTAATCATCAGAAGATATAAAAAGTTGGGCTTCTTTTTTAGATACTAAGTATTTGATTGGACATGCAATTAGCAACTATAGTAATGCTTCCATATCATTAACGAATTAAAATGCAGTGTTGTTACTTTTAAGTTAGGATAATGATATAAAGAGATTATAGACCAAAACAAAATCCATTCAACCATAATTGATTAACGATTTCCAATTGATTCCAACACTTACTACATCATCAGTTCAACAACAATAAAACTTCATACACGAAGGAAATAAATGACCATGACCATAACAACTGACCACGACCACAACAACAAGATAGAACAAAACATGGCATTTGTCGACACAAGACACAAACACAAGCACCAACATGGCATTAACCACTAGACACCAACATTCAACCGAAACACTAGACACCAACACAAACATGGCATCAGTAATCTAATTTGGATCGAAGAGGAGGGACTTCTTTCTATTAGACGTGGGAATAGTCTTTGATACCGAGGAAGGATCATGGGAAGACACGTCCGACGATATATAGATCACGACCTTAAGTTTTTTCTTCCGTTGGCCCAGATGCATCAAATACAACATGGTAAGGGGAGGATCAGTCAACAACACACGACTCACATAATCGGGACTCATTTCAGCACCCAACCTATAAATGAACTCGTTCAGTTCCCATCTTCAACCTTTCAAGGTTAGCATGACAATCATCGTGGAGTGACTGGCCAGAAGAAGCTAGAATTGTGATACCTGGAAGATTTTATTTGGTTGGAGTACCAGCCATTTGTAGAGTGTTCGATGTATTTTGTGACTAGTTCTATCAGAGAAGAATTAGGCTTGAAGAGTTTCACAAATAAAAGAAGAACAAAGGGTCAACTTATAGTGGTTTTAGAATGCTCATCCACTAAGTTTCCGCCCACCTTTTTCTCTTTTGAATACAAATCCAAAGTCCCAAGAAAAAATAATAATAATTTAGGTTTGAATATTGGAGCAAGAAACCACTAAGTATGCATACCCTCAATCTTGTAGGACCTATAGGATGATTACCTTGTGTAAGTAGACAAAACTACATCAACGGGCTTAATCTTAAGCTGATCCACTCATGAATTTTCTTTTTCACTCGTTTCGGTTTCCGTTCTTTTTTTGTTTTTTTAAAAAAATTAAAATTGCTCCAAATAGACTTGTTCTTCAATCAAAAAGATCACTAAGGCATAGAGTTGAGAATAACAATGAAATCTGTCCAATACAAGCGTAACAATAGCTATATGCATACTTCTTATTTCACTAGTGTGTTAAGCTCATGAGCAATGTGGTGTTACACTAATTGAATTTGAACTATTGTAAGTGGCAAGTGTCATCACACACTAAAAAAGCCTATCATGGCTTAAGTTTAACAAATGCCATAGTTAACTATGCAAATTGTTCACTTGACATAATCTATTGCAAGATGCAAGTTAAAATGAATCACAAGGTAAGTCGTACAAAATCATGTTGTTCGTGCAATTTTTCATTCTACGGTAACTTAATTTTCCAAGCGTAAGTTTGTTTTTTTGGTCGATACAAAAATTGAACTTGTTCTACAACTTAGTTAGGGTCTCATCTTATTGTTGTTTTTCAACATATTTCCATATTATTTTTCGTCCGCTTTTTCAACTTTTGGACAAATGCAAAGTCCAATACAAATATAATCATTAGGGCTTGCATGGAAAAAGTAGTCCACTAAGCACGCAGACCTATAGAAGATTTTTTGCAACGATAAAGTTAAGGGTTGACATGCAACCAATCAGATGCCATAAAGTTGATACACCCATGGATTTCTGTTGACTACTTTTGGTATCCGTTCTCTTTTATTTTTTAATCTAAGAAATGCTCCAATTGGATTTGTTCTTTATACGATGAAAGAGATAAATGAAATTTGAGTGGTTTGTAGTCGTTATTCATGAATGAAACTGTCATGATCCAAAATCCTGAATAGTCGTGAAGGCATCCGAACTAATCCCGTCGTGCGAATCCACTCGCTAAATTAATAATTACTTACAATAATACCAATGAAATATATATAACAAATTTCAATAATGAGGCTTTAAAAATAAAATGCGCGGAATATCCTTAAATACAAGAAGGTCTAGTCCTCAACTATAAGTCATGAACATCTATAAGATAAATTTATGAATGAAACGTCCCGAATGTTTGAAACAAAAAACGACATGAATGAAATAATTGAAAGATGTGCCACCATGGAGCAAAGATGGCTGGCTCACCGCTGATATGTAGGGAAATCTTCAAACTCTAGCCACGGGGCTCACTGGTACTCAAAATCATATATGCCCGAACAAATAATAAGAAAACAACGTAAGTCGAAAGGACTTAGCAGGTGGGTAGACTAGTTCCTCTGAAAGGCAGTAAACCAGTCTAAGCAATTAATTAATAAAATAGAGGAGGGAGAAAAGAAACATATTATAACTCATTATTCCAACAATTTATCAAATCACGTAATATATATCAACTAATCTATATCAAGGAAACCAACAATTAACCTCAACGCATAGCATAACATAATGTGCGAGCCAACTCCGAAATAGATGATATATTTGATAGTGGACCAACTCCAAGACTATCAATTACGGACTAACTCCGACATAAATAATGTACAAACTCCGAAATAAAATACTAACTTTGATAGTGGACCAACTCCGAGACTATCAATATGGACCAACTCCAAAATAAATCGAAGCTTTGATAGTGGACCAACTCCGAGACTATCAATATGGACCAACTCCAAAATAAATAGAGGCTTTGATAGTGGGCAAACTCCGAGACTATCAATATGGACTAACTCCAAAATAAATAGTGGACTAAGTCTGAAATAGTAAACTAATTATAAATTTTCAGGCTACAAATCTATAAGCCAATATAAGAACCCAATATATAATAACATGCGCTTGTAATAAATAACCCTCTCCACACATCCGACCATATAATTAAACATGCATATAACTTGCAACACGTTAAAACAACAAGATGATAACAATCAGGAGTAGATATGTGCTTAACGATCCCAAAAAAAAAAAAAAAAAACAATACTACATATTCCAAGCATAAATTCAAACACAACAAAAAGGTGTAAATGATTACACTTAGGGATGTGTACATACAAAAAACATATGCACAATATTTCGCATGGAAGAATTTCACCTAAGAAAGGGATAGAACCACCTACCTCGGGGTCTGATACACACTAGCTAATCAACAATAGCTTTACCTCACTTAATTTCCTCCAAACGGTTCTGCTATGATAAAAAATTTTACTCATATGTGCTATAGCGCCGTTGGTTTCATTGTGTCCAGAGTTCTCTTTTTTTTTTTCCTTTCAAATCCTTTTCTACCCTAATAGTTAAGACAATGCTTTTATATATGTCCTAAAATATGGGCTAGGAAAAAAAGATATGGGTCTAGCCCATGAATTCACCCTTTTTATATATTATCCCAAATATTTTGTAGGTTCAACTAAAAATATCCACTTAGCCTAAAAGACAATTAATTATTTCAAGTTCTAATAGAAGTAAATTATTACTATAAATATTGAGTTGTTACATTCTCCTCCACCTAAACACAAGTTCGTCCTCGAACTTGTTTCACTCAATACTAACAATCAATTCATAGACATGCACATGGCACCAAATCTTTTGCCACTCACAACCGAACTTGATATGAACTCATACAAAAATTTGGCTAAGTCCCAAATTTTTCAAAAATTTCGGTAGAGTTTCCTTTATAAATTGGACTATTCAAAATAATACATGTCTCAAATACAAAAAACCACAAATTACAATATAACAAGCCATTCATAGAACCAAACATAACTCAAAATAACCAATACCACACCAATAAGGAGGTAAATCTCAATAATGAATCAACCATACTCCGACAAGGAGCTTACCACTCTAACGAATCAAATATATTCTAAGAAGGAGCAAAATCACTTTAACAAGTCAAATACACTCTGACAAGGAGCCAAATCACTTTAATGAATCAAATACACTCCGGCAAGGAGCTAAATCAATTTAACGAATCAAATTACTCCTGCAAGAAGCTAAATATGAAATAAAACACAATTAACAAGAGAAATTTAAAAGTAGACCTTAAATCTCAACGACAGCACCAACCTTCCAATATTACTGCAATACCATAAATCTCGCTAAACCTCAAAATTTACAAAAATTTCGGCGGCACTTCCTTTATAACTGAGCAATCACCAAACTATCAACAACCACAACAACCCAAAAGGCATAACAATCCAACCAAAAGCAAACCAACGACATAATATAAATATCTAGTCAATTCAATACCATGGGACTCCATACGGTCACAACCAAAATCAGATTAATACATAAGAAACAAGAATAGCAAGAAAAGAGAAAACCTATATCGACGGACACTAGGATATGCCATCCACGCATTAAAACCTAACCATCCAAGAAATCACATTGGCGGACGATCTCACACAGGGTAATTTGAACCTCATATGCCTCAATACCAAACCAGGTGGCACAAAACCAATCATTACAAGGAGGAATAATAAGCAATTTGAACTCACATATTCGATACAACCCTCGACCGACCGAACAATATCAACTGAACGCACCAAGTCTAGAAGCAACAACACCGACTTATTCTTTATCACTAAGCACAGACGAAAACCTCAAATCAACAGTCAAAGCACAACAAGAATTGCCAATTAAAAAAATTCACATAACTGGTGCCAAGCCAACTTGGGCTTCACTTACACAAGTCTCTGACCTTCTAAGGCATAGGGTATAACACTCCTCATAACCCAACAGAAACAACCTGAGTACACCCAATCGAAACATCTAATCCCTCGATCAAACACTAATCGAGCATATCCAAACGGGTCAACAACGGTACGACTCCATGCCATCATAAGATCAAACACTATCATCAAAACTACAAACACTGTCCAACACAGGAGAAACAACCCAAATGGCATAAGTGGAAAGACCTCACAACCCAGAATCTCGACACATGAAGCGCAAAACCAACCGATACAAAATCAGACAACCAGCAACAACTGAGAATATCACAAAATGCCCCGATCCAATACTGACCGAGACTCTCCTCAAAGAAGAGATAACAAGAAGAGCGCGATGGTAACCCACCAAAACCTACATTATAAAACCTAACACACTCTCTAATCGGCAACTAACAAAATCATCTCCAAACATTTATCAGCTATTAAGATGAACCAATCCTAACTTAAAACACCAAAAAATACTAAACAAGATGCATCAACCCAAAATGAGGTACCACCTTAATTTTCAAATGAACGGCACTACTCGCAAAAACAATAATCCTAACAAACCAACACACACCCTGAGAAAGCCGAACGCAATTTCAGCCTACAACCGCCATACATCAACACCATCACTCCGACTCAGGATACAGTCCGAGACACAAATACCTTGCATAATATAATCTCAATCACAGAAAATGACCCACCGACAACTAAATAGTGGTTTAAGAGCTCGAGCAATCACAATTCCCAAGAAAAGTCAACATACTAACAATAGACACAACCAGCTCATTCTAGCCTGACGGCTACAAATCGCACCCTAACTCATAGATGGTTCTACACACGAAGTCATAACTCCAACACGTTACAACGGCCTCCAAAACACCACGACAAAACTCATGCACCCAAGTGTTAACCTGGTGCAAAGTTAAGGATATGCCAACCATCAAGAAGTAACAAACTAAAAATAGTGTCTCGCCACGTCACACCTGCTAAAAGAAATCCTCTACTCATTCCAAACAAGCAGCCAAAAAATCAACGACTTACCACAGACATCCCCGCACATACTTAGCTTCCTCGCAACCTGATCACAATATTGCAGTCGCAAGTCACACAAGCCTCATATGCCGACCAATGTAATTACGCAAAGAGTCCTTCGACCGCACATTAGTCATACAAAGCGATGCGCCCGCGATAACTTCCTCGTGACCGTGCAGGTCAAAGTCTGCACTCTATACAAAAACCCAACCACACATCTACGATTTGGCCTCAAGAGGCACACACAACTCCTCGACTTTACACAACAATACACTCGGGACTACTTTCCAACAACTTGTAAAATCAACCATCACGGTCATGATGAATCATGCAAGAGTACCAATTGCTAGGAATTTTACAACACATTCCTCCAAGTCAAAGCTAGAACACCAGTCTAACTTCCAAAGTCCGACACTCCACGAAGACGAGAAACTGGGACTCATAACACCCACAACAAGCAATGCATAACCTGCTAACTTCCAGCTCCTAGCCCCGCTAGAGCCAACCACAACGGTAAAAAGAAAAAGGGCCAAACCTTTATTGATAAGAAGTCTTCAAAGGATGGTCCCGACAATCATAAGTGTCTTACAATCGACCAGTGACTCCTCCACTTGGGCCTCGCCCAAGAATAAGCCATAAAAAGGAATTCCAAGGTCCACGACTGACAGGAAATACCACAAACCAGATCTTACCAATTTGAGTTTACAAAATCCAAGGTGCTATCACCTCGCACAAATTAAAGAAAAATGATGAAAACCAATGACGCCTCAGGTCACGAAAATTTCTAAGCACTCAGCCCAGACGAAAGAAATCCTTTCAACCAGCATGATTTCAGGTTTAACATAATATGTTAGGCATGATTAAATTACCGCTCTCAAGAAGAAAACACGCTAGGGATGATTGTTCGTTACAAATACCTAGTCGGACCTCATATCCGACTGCGCCTGTCCTCGGCCTGATGTCTTTCAAAATCTCATAGGTGAATACGCCAAGCCAAAGCTGTTCGTCTTACATACAGATAAGATTCGTTGAGATATACCACAGTCATCTCACGTCAACAAAGCATAAAGGATGCAACTATCAGTTATAATGAAATGACATGCGATGCTGCGCCGGACTCTGCTCCGAGCGCCTTATGCCACCATAAGACCCACAAATGAGTAGAAATTTACCAAACCAAGCCCACTCTCGGCCAAAAATCATTTCCTATAATCCGAAGAGAAGAAATAGAGATTTTATAGATCATCACAATAAAAAGTTACCAGGTAGTAAAGCTGTACTGACGATCGGGTGGTTCAACTCAAAAGCCCGATGAAAATGTACGTCTATGCTGACGTATCTAATGTAAGGAAACATCATTCAATTAAAACACAAAGCACGAACTTTGATTAGAAGATGGGAAACGACACTTTCCTAAATGTCTCTATAGCCTCCCATTTATAAGTATGGTGCACGACATACCCATAAACAAGACTCTATTAAGACACTGCTCCATGACTTATTAGGACACTAGACCTTGGCTCTGATACCAATTGTCACGACCTAAAATTCTGGACAGTCGTGAAGGCACCCGAACTAACACTGTCGTGCGAACCCACTCACTAAATTAGTAATTATTTACAATAATACCGATGAAAAAAATATAATAAATTCCAATAATGTGGCTTTAAGAACAAAATGCGCAGAATATCCTTAATCACAAGAAGATCTAGTCCTCAACCATAGGTTATGAACATCTATAAGATAAATGTATGAATGAAATGTCCCAAATGTTTGAAACAAATGACAACATGAATGAAATAATTGAAAGGTGTGCCACCACAGAGTAAAGATGGTTGCCTCACTGCTGATATGTAGGGAATCTTCAAACTCTAGCCACGAGGCTCACTGGTACTCGAAACCGTATCTACCCGAACAAATAATAAGAAACCAACGTAAGTCGAAAGGACTTAGTAGGTGGGTAGACTAGTTCCTCTGAAAGGCAATAGACCAGTCTAAGCAATTAATAAATAAAATAGAGGAGAGAGAAAAGAAACATATTATAACTCATTATTCCAACAATTCATCAAATCACGTAATAAATATCAACTAATCTCAATCAACGAAATCAAAAATTGACCTCAACTCATAGCATAACATAATGTGCGGGCCAACTCCGAAATAAATAATAGATTTGATAGTGGACCAACTCCGAGACTATCAATTATGGACCAACTCCGACATAAATAGTGGACCAACTCCGAAATAAAATACAGCTTTGATAGTGGATAAACTCCGAGAATATCAATATGGACCAACTCTGAAATAAATAGAGGCTTTGATAGTGGACCAACTTCGAGATTATCAATATGGACTAACTCTAAAATAAATAGTGGACCAACTCTGAAATAGTAAACTAATTATAAATTTTCAGGCTACAAATCTGTAAGCCAATATATAATAACATACGCTTGTAATAAATAATCAGGTTATAAAGAACTTTCTCAAAACTCTAACCTGGCACGTGTCCTCACACATTCGACCATATAATTAAACATGCATATGACTTGCAACACGTTAAAACAACAAGATAATAACAATCACGAGTAGATATGTGCTTAACGATCCCACAAAAAAAAACTACATATTCCAAGCATAAATTCAAACACAAGAAAAGGTGTAAACGATTACACCTAGGGCAGTGCACATACAAAAAATGTATGCACAATATTCTGCGTGGAAGAATTCCACCTAAGAAAGGGATAGAACCACCTACCTCGGGGTCTGATGCACACTAGCTAATCAACAATAGTTTTATCTCACTTAATTTCCTCCAAACGGTTCTGCTCTGATAAAAAATTTTACTCATAAGTGTTACAGCGCCGCCGGTCTCTGTGTCCAGAGTTCTCTCTTCTTTTTTGTTTCCTTTCAAATCCTTTTCTACTCTAATAGTTAAGACAATGCTTTTATATATGTCCTAAAATATGGGCTAGGGAAAAAAGATATGGGTCTAGCCCATGAATTCACCCTTTCTATATATTATCCCAAATATTTTGGGGTTTCAACTAAAATATCCACTTAGCCTAAAAGACAATTAATTATTTCAAGTTCTAATAGAAGTAAATTATTACTATAAAATATCGAGTTGTTACAGAATTATTTTAGACACATACCTTTTATTTCACTTATGTGTTGCTATATTAGAATTTGTCGTGTCACACTAATTCAATTTCAACATATAAGTAGAAGGGTCGTTATATACGCAAAATAAGAAATCAGTCCTATCACGACCTTCCATTAATCAATGTCATATGAATAGTTAACAAGCCAAAACTTTCACTAGATATAATTGGTTTTAATATGAGATCAAGCGTATCACGAGTCATACGATTTGTCGTACAAAATCACGTTGTTGATGTAATTTGTTATTCTATGGTTGATAGCAGTTCATGTAATGCAATAGGCTACATCATGCGATTGGATTGTTATGTAGACTTAATGCAATAGGCCACTTCATGTTTTTTGACTAGTTGTAGATGCGTAATTATTGGCTACATTCTATGATTGGATAGTTCATGTGATGGAATAGGCTACATCTTGCAATTGAATATTCATATATGTAATGCAATAAGCTAAATTATGCAATTAAATAGATGTAGATGTGATACTATTGGCTGCATCTTCCAATCGAATTGGTTCATGTGTAGTGAAATAGGCTACATAATGCAATTGGATAGGTGTACATATATTCCAATTGAATAGTTGTAGGTATAGTGCAACAGGCTACATCTTGCAATTACTTCGTTGTAAATGCAATGCAACAGGCTAAGTCTCTACGTCTCATAGTTGTAGTTATATGGCAATTGGCTACGCTATGCGATTGGATAGTTCGTGTAATGCAATAGGCTACATCTTGCAATCAATTATTTATAGATGTAATGCAATAGGCTACATTATGCAATTACATATTGTTATCGTAATTCGATATGCTACTTCATTGAATTGAATAATTGTAAATGTAATGCAATTTTCTAAGCCATGCAACTATGAGTTGAGGTAATGCAATGTATTGGGTAAAAATCGGCTCGCGATGATTCGTCTCGGCCATGCGATCTGATAGCAACCAAGCACTTGACGATAAGTTAGAGACCGAAGCAAATGGAGTGGATCGCCAAAGCCAGGCACCGAGGTCGTCACCGAAGGCGAACAGCGAGTTGAGCTTCGATGACATTCACCTCGATCAAGCAACAAGGCCCTGCCACAGAGGTCATATACTTGCGCCTTGGTGAGTCCCCCCGGCTCAAGCAGCTTTGCAGCCCACTACTTCAGTCCACTACTCTACCCACTAACTCCACCCATAAAGGCTTCAGACGTGGGTTGGCCATGAACAAATCGTGAAGGACGTGGGGAAATATCTAGTATCTATAAATAGTACTTCAATTGTCATTGTAGATATTCAGAAATACATACAGAAACTCTTCCGAATTTTGTACTCACCGCAACATATTAAAATCCAGTTATTTTCTTGCGTTTTACAAGTATTCTTGGCGTTTATCGACTTTGATACGAAGTTTTGCTTATATTCTAACCCAAATTCGATTTGTGATCCTATAACCGATTTAGGCCCATACAAATTGGCGCCGTCTGTGGGGATATAAGCAGAAACGCTTTGTTCAAAAATTCAACGCTCTTTTTCGTTAAAACACACAGTCTCTTCCACATTATGGCTGATAACATTGAAAATCTTAACGAGCGGGCTGACGTTCTGTCGAACCAACAGTCCACATCTCCAATGACAACCGAAACGTTACAAGCTTTTGTTGTTAACGCACTAAAAGCTCTCCAGGATCGACAGGATGAGCAGATCAATATTAATGCTGAATTCTGCACCTCGTTAGAAGCGAGGAACAGCGCAGCACCGAATGGCACCCAATCTTCGGCTCTAAGTGGAGGCATCCCGACTTTCGTTCCTACGGGCACGATAAAAGGGGGACCTCTCAACGGAGCCACGTCTGGGGGTTCGGGAAACGTACCAGGCGCAATGCCAAACTTCGGGATGATTCCCACCGTGGCTGAAACAACATCCTCGGTCGACGTTGAGAGGTTGACCACGGAGATTGAAGCACGCATCGAGGCGCGCATTGAAGCTCGCGTAGAAAAGCGCCTCGAGAGCGTACCGGGGATGACCAAAACCGAAGATGAGCTTGATATAGATCAGTACAGGGACTTGCCTTTCAAGCCCGAAGCGGCTCCAGCCCCAACTCCTAAGAATTTCAAGCTCATGTTTTTAAAGAAGCATGGTGGGACCACCGATCCCAAAGAGTATGTAAGGGAATACATGGCAATGGTAAAGAGCAATGACTTAACGGCGATAGAGCTCGAGTCAATGTTCTTAAAGAAGTTTGGCGAATCCTTGAAGAAAGGAGCGCTATGCTGGTACATGTGTCTACCAGCATGGTCGATTTCCACCTTCAAGGAAATTTCCAACGCCTTCGTTAAGGCACACACCGGGGCCCAAAAGATCCTCCAAAGAAAGGAGGATATATGTGAGGTCAAACAACGGCCCGGTGAGCCACTTAAGGAGTTCCTTGAGCGCTTTCACGCCGAGGGCATGGAGCTACCTCGGATGGATGATACTCTGTCTATCATGGTATTTGAAAAGGGTATCAATGTTCGCAATTTTGATGTCGCTGCTGAATTGCGAAAAGGGCTCCAACAATACCAAGTTTTGACATGGGAAGATCTACACAAGCGGGCTTACTCCAAGATCAGGTTGGAGGAAGCTGAGTTTAAAAGCCGAGGTTATAATTATAAGAACTGAGGCGAATTCTCACACCGCGCCGAGGCATCGCGAGGAATCCGAAGGGGAGGTATGAACCATACACCTCTACAAGGCAGCCTGTCAGCCAAAGGCTGGGAAACTTCTTCGAGAATTCATTCACAAGCCCGCACATAAGCCAACGGCTCGGAGGAAAGGTTCACTCCGACACGAACCAAACAAATTCCTCAAGCCTAGCTTCGGCCTCAAAGAAGGAACTGCCTCGGATCCCTGACTATAATTTCAACATATCGACCTCGGACTGGTCAAGGTGACTGCCTGGGTAAGAGTGCCCAAAGACATGAGAACTCCAGCGGATAAGAGAGACCATAATTTGCACTGTGAGTTCCACGCGGATTATGGCCACCGAACCGAGGATTGCAAAGCACTGCGCTTTGAGGTGGCCCATTTGTTGAAGAAAGGAGTGTTGGCCGAGTTCCTTACCGACAAGGGAAAGGACAACTACTCCAAGAACCGAGGTGATGGGCAACCACCTCGGGCTCCACCCCCAGAGAGAGTTGTGAATGTCATCACTGGGGCATCAGAGGTGAACGGGGTGAATTTCGCAGCTGCAAAGAAATTCGCCAAATTATCGATCACCATGGAAAAGAGAACCCGAGTTGGTGGCTCGGGTAAAGAGATTGTATTTGATGATGATGATTGTGATGGGATGATATTCCCTCATCACGATGCCTTGGTCATCATGTTAAGAATCAACGACTCCGACATCAAGCGAGTCTTGATCGACCCCGGTAGCTCAGTCAATATAATCAGCTACGGGGCCGTTAAGAAGATGTGGCTCAAAGGGGAAGTTGTCCCCAAAGCGACAGTGTTGACTGGCTTCAACAACTCCACAGAAAAAAAATTTGGGTGAAATTACACTCAAAACATTTGCTGAAGGAGTAATCAAGGAAACATTGTTCCAAGTGTTGCCCTAGGACATGGCATACAATGTGATCCTCGGCATGCCATGGATCCATTCCATGAAGGCTGTTCCTTTCACGCTGCATCAAGTGATCAAATTCCTTACGCCTTGGGGGGTTCGATCAATCAAAGGAGAGAAACGAGTAGCAAGGGAATGCTACTCGGTTGCGTTGAAAAGTGGAGTCGCCCCGACCGGGCCAAAACAATAGCAACTACAGCAACAGGGGTCGAACGAGGAGGACCTCTGAGGAGAAGTTGAAAAGATCCCGGTTTGCATTCAAGAGCCTCGGAAACAAAAAGCCGAGGATTCTACCATTGAGGAATTGTAGTCTTTCACACTATTGAAAGATTTTCCCAAGAGAAAGGTATTTGTCGGCTCGGAGTTGGACCCGGAGTCGAAGAAAGCAATCATTGAAGTTTTAAAGTCCAACAACGATTGCTTTGCTTGGTCTCATTCAGACATGATTGGTATCAATCCGGATATCATGACCCATAAGCTGAATGTGGACCCAAAGTTCACCCTGGTGAAGCAAAAGAAGAGACATCACGCCGGGGTTAAAAAGAAGGCAATCGAAGATGAAACCACAAAGTTGCAAGAAATGGTTTCATAAGGGAGGTAAAATACCCCGAGTGGCTGGCTAATATGGTCGTCGTACCGAAGAAGTATGGCAAGTGGAGGATGTGGGTAGATTACACCGATTTGAACAAGGCTTGCCCCAAAGACTCCTACCCATTGCCACAAATAGACAGGTTAATAGACTCCACGGCTGGACATAAACTATTAATCTTCTTGGATGCTTACTCGGGCTATAACCAGATCCTAATGGACCCGAAGGACGAAGAGAAAACCTCGTTCATCACTGACCGAGGTACTTTCTGCTACAAAGTAATGCTCTTCGGTCTAAAAAAATGCTGGGGCAATGTATCAAAGGTTGGTGTGTCAAATGTTCAAAGCGTATATTGGAAAATCAATGGAAGTCTACATAGATGATATGCTCATCAAATCGGTTCGAATGGAGGATCATTTGAATCATCTAAGGGAAGCTTTTGCTGTTCTGAGGCAATATGGTATGAACTTGAACCCTGAGAAATGTGCCTTCGGTGTTGGGTGAGGCAAATTCTTGGGATTCATTGTCTCCGAACGAGCATCGAAGAAAACCCCGACAAGATTAAAGTTATCGAGGAAATCCTCGAAGAGCTTACCGGGGTGAAAGAAGTTCATCGCTTAACTGGCTGAATCGCTGCCTTGAGTTGTTTTATCTTAAGATCCTCGGAGCGATGCCACAAATTCTTCTCTGTTTTGAGGAAGAACAATCACTTCGAATTGACACCGGAGTGTAAAGAAGCACTGAAAGATTTGAAATGCTACTTGGCTAACGCTCCGCTGCTCGCCAAGCCTAAGGATGGTGAAACATTGCTGGTTTACTTGGTTGTGTCTGAGGCGTCAGTTAGCGCGGTCCTGGTTCGGGAGGAAGATGGCAAGCAACAACCCATCTACTATGTGAGCAAGACACTCATCGATGCTGAAACCAGGTACCCACACTTAGAAAAACTAACACTTGCTTTTATTGTTACTGCCCGAAAACTACGATCCTATTTCCAGTGTCATCCAATAGCGGTAGTTTCAACTTTTCCCTTGAGAAGTATATTGCACAAACCGGAGTTATCGGGAAGGTTATCAAAGTGGGCGGTAGAATTAGCGAATATGACATCACCTATCAACCCCGAACAGCCATCAAATCCTAGGTTTTGGCCGACTTCGTAGCTGATTTTAGTGTTGGGATTCTGCCCCGAAGCCGAAAAGGAGAACTCAATATCGAAAGAAATAGCTTCGGGGCTATGGATACTTCATACCGATGGGGCAACTAACTCCAAGGGTTCGGGGTTAGGCATAGTCTTGAAAGCACCCACCGTGGAGAAAACCAGGCACTCAGTTCGATTAAAAAAAGTGACCAATAATGAGGCTGAATATGAAGCGGCTCTAGCAAGCTTGGAGTTGGCTAAGGAAATGGGGGTAGAGAGAGTTGAGCTAAGGTACAACTCCCAGTTGGTGGTGAACCAAGTGCTCGGCGAATACACGGCTCGAGAGCCCAGAATGCAGCTATTCTTAGACCGAACACAGTATTTTGGCACAATTCCAAGAGTGGCAAGTTAAGAAAGTGCCTCGGGAAGAGAATACCGAGGCTGATGCCCTGGAAAATTTGGGTTCGGAAGTCGATGAAGCCCACTCGGGGACTGACTCAGTGGTTCGGTTGTTGTCCGCGCAAATGAGAGAGATGAAATTGCAGGTCAACTCGGTGGACAACAAATGGGATTAGCGAAGTAAGTTCATCTCTTACTTCGACTCGGGGACTGTTCCCCAAGATAAAAGGAGGCCAAAAAGTTGAGGACCCAAGCGGCCTCATACCACTTGATCGAGGGTAATTTATACAAGAGGTTATATTGCGGCCTGATGGCCAAGTGTTTGGGTCCCGATGAGGCTAGATATGTGATGGCCGAGGTGCACGAAGGCGAGTGTGGCAATCACTCGGGGGGAAAATCCTTGGTGCGCAAATTACTAAGAGCTGGGTATTATTGGCCCACCATCAGTGCAGATGCAAAGGTCTTCGTGCAGAAATGTGATAAGTGTGGTGTTCGCTTCATCCTCGTGTTAACCGATTACTTTACGAAATGGATGGAAGCAGGAGCTCTTACCGAAGTAAAAATAAAGCAGGTAATCGATTTCATCAAGAAAAACATCATCTACAGGTTCGGTGTTCCGCGGGAAATTGCCTGCGACAATGGTAAACAGTTCATGGGAGCAGCCATCACTGATTTTCTCAAACAATGGGGAATCAAAAGAATTGCTTCGACCCCCTATCACCCAAGTGCCAATGGCTAAGCCGAATCTTCAAATAGAATTATAATCGAAAATCTCAAGAAAAGGCTCGATGAGAAAAAGGGTCCCGGGCCCTAGGAGTTGCCAGGTGTGTTATGGGCCATGCGGACAACGGAGAAAAACAGCACCGGTGAGACTCCTTTTTCACTTGCTTATGGCATGGACTCCCTCATCCCCGTGGAAGTGGGCGAACCAAGTCTTCGGTACGCCCACACCACCGAAGATGCCAATCAACAGGCTATGCGCATAGAATTGGATCTACTCGAGGAGAAAAGAGAGCTGGCTTTGGTTCGGCTAGTCGCCCAAAAATGATAGGTCGAAGCATACCCCAACAGGAAAGCCAAACTTAGAGATTTTAAAGTTGGCGATTATGTGCTGAAGGCTACAAACCAGTCAACGAAAGAAGAAAATGGGGAAAAGCTTGTTGCGAATTGAGAAGGACCTTACAGAGTCAAAGCAATTGTTGGGAAAGGATCTTATCAAATTGAAGATCTACAAGGCGTACCCGAACCCTTAAATTGGAACATCTCCAATTTAAAGCGGTACTACTTCTAATCGAGGAAGCAGATTAAACGATTTCCAGTGCCCGGGTCTTCATCGAGATTTGCACCCGAACACTGGAGGGAGTAAGGGGCGAGTTGCAATCGAGGTCGAGAATGCGCCTCCTAACCGAGGACCATCTATTCAACAACCGGGGACTGACACCCCAGGAATAGATTTAGTACATTGTAATTTCGCCCGGTAGTGGCACATTATTAATTTATTTTTTCACCCAAGGTCCGCTTCGACTTGGTTCCATGTAAAAGCCAACTTTGGCCTGTTAATATTATCAATGAAATGAGCTTCATTCCATAACTTTATGTTTATATAAATTTGCACTCCGAAGTTGCACTTTAAATGCATCGACTCGAGGATGAGATGTCGTTCTAAGTTTGTATCGATTAAATTCAGCTAAGTCTAGCAAACGAGCTACTTATTCTAAAGTGTTAGGTACATGCATAAACTAACACTGAAGATAAGAAGTACTGAATCACTTTATTAGATAGCCCGAAAGCTGAAAGTATCTACATCAAAAGAACTCGAAGGTCCAAAACATAAGAATAAAAAAAGCCCGAAGGCTTACAAAAACAAAAAATGCTATCAGAAGTCTAAGCCCCGGGTGCATCACCTCCCTCCTCGGAGCCCCCATCGGCATCTTCTTCATCCTCCTCATCTTCATCGTCGCTCGAGGCTTCACTTGATGGGAGGTCATCAATGATAGCTTGAGCCTTTGCTGCTTTCACCTCGGCCTTTGCAATTTCCTCCTCCAAGTTGAGCTCGCCGGCGCAGCATTGGTTGGGCAGCTTCAACCGAGACTTAATGATGGCCCATTGCTTATCCATCTCAGCCCTCTTGACCTTGATCTTAGCTCTATTTTTACGATCGGCGATTTCGTCTCGAAGAGCTTCAACCTCGGCCTCCCTAGCTGAAAGTTTGGAGCTTTCACCCTCCAACTTCTGGATATGGAGCACATGCTTTCTCAGCTGCTCATGATATTTTTTGGCCATCTCCTCAGCCTTGCCCTTCGCTTGAGTCAGCTCGGCACTTAGACTCGCAGCTTCAGCTTCCAGCCTCGAACGCTCAGCTTGGAACTCAGTATCAAGGGCATGAATTTTTGCCTCGGAGGAAGCTTCAGCCTCAAGCAAATCGGACTGGGACTTGGCTAGATTAGCCTTCAATCCGACTATTTGTGCCCTGAAGCTGTCTTTCTGCTTGTCCCAAGCTCGAGCCACACGCTGCACCTCCTCGGCTCTCGCAGTCTCGAGCTCAATAGCTCTCAACAACAGGACAAATCCCTGGGAGAAAGTTTGTCAAAGATCAGCATGAAGGAATATCCCCAAAAAAGAAGTGAATTTAAAAGATCGAAGCTTACTCTGAGAGCATTGGCGGAGAGGGTAGTGAATAGCTGAGCTGGAGGGAATGATTGCACCACTTTATCTTCTTCTGGGCCAAGCAGGGGCATAAGGCTCAATATATCTCCTCGAGTGCTTGACAACAAGTTTGAAGAAGCAGGCATCTCGAGCTTTCAAAAGGACCCAATCGAGGATGAAACCCTCGGGGGTTCAGATTGTGCCCGAACCGCCCCAGCTTCAGCTCTCCCCTCGGTAGCAGCAGCCCCAGCCTCTCCAACTTTGGCTTTGCCCCTAGACTTAGCAGCCACTGCCTTGGCTTCCAACTCCTGGTCCTCGAGGTCCACCACTTCAACCGTCCCTCGGATTGCCACCTGCGTGGCTGCAGCATCGTCGGGCTCATCGATTAGCCTCCAGCGCAGTTCCGTCGCAACCTCGGGCCTAGGAGAAGTCACTTCCTCGGTGCAAGGAGCCACATATCGAGAGGGTTTTTTGGAGGTTGCCCTCTTCCTTTCACGCCTACCAAAGGTAACATGAAAATTTTTTTATAAGTAAAAGAATGAAGAGAAGCAAAGATCAGCAAGATGACTAAGAATGGCGGTTACCTTTAGAGGACCCCTGACCGGGGGCCCCCTTTGAAACTTTTGAAGACTTTGCAGCCTTCAACTCCTTCAGATCACCCGCCACCGAAGCCAGATCGTGAGGTAACCCCTCGGGAGGTATGATGTCAACCTTGTTGGCTAAGAAGTAACAATGAAACAGGGTTAGCAAGCATGAATGATCACCGAGGATGAAATAAAAATGAAGGGACACTTACGTGTGTTGTTCCATCGCTCGGGAAAATTGAGCTCGGCGGATAAGACACTAGTCTCCAAAAGGATATAGCGATCGCTCCAGCCTTGGTCCCCATGGTCCTCGCTCTTATGAAGGAGCGCAAATTTGCCTTGATTGTTTAAGGCCACAACACCGGCCTTGTGAAAGTAAGGATAGTAGAGGGAGATGAGATGCTGCAAGGTGAAGTCAACCCCGGCTTTCTTGCTCAGCCAATCCATGCACTGAACAACTCTCCAGACGCCGGGGCCAAGTTGAGCCAAGCATAAATTGTATGCTCGACAAAAATCGTCGATGATCCTATGAACAGGAAGGGAGAAACCGAGGGTGAAAGGGTAAGTATAAGCAAAAGAAAGCCCATCAATGTGGTGGAAAACTCTGCTTGTTGGGTCAGGGATGACCACTTTCACCTCAGGCCCAAACTTGCACTCCCTCCGAACCCGCTCAATATGGGCTTGTGTTATGCGGGTCGGTGTCGTGTTTACCGGTATGTTCCTATTCTTCTCCTCTTGATCCGCAGATTGCACTTGCAACTTCAGGTCCTTGGTCTTGTCGAAGTGAGAAAGGATGATCTGATGCGGCTCGAGTTCTTGCTCGAGGGGAATCGTCAGGCTCGAGGGTCCCACTTCGGCAGTATTTCCACCTTCACCCTCTCCCACGGCGTCATCACCTCCATCATCGCCATCTCTATGGATGACGTCGCTAGAGCCACCTACCACCATGGCGTCATCAAACATGATGTCACCTTCTTCTTCTATGTCGACGTCATCACTCTCCACTGCCAAGTCATGCCTAGCCCTCGCTTTACGATGCATAGGGCCTCCCACACCAGAGGCTACCTCTCCACCCTCTGCCACAGCCGTTTGAACCGCCGGCGCAGCGACGACAGCGTCGCCACTGGCAGTGACCGCGACTGAGTGCAAAGTTCTTACTCTTTTGCCTGAATCACTCGAATCTTGCTTAGATTGCGTGGTAGACATGATCGCAGCTTTAAAATACTTGGAAATATCTGGAAGAAAAGGATTGAACGAGTTGGAAACGAAAGCTTTTTTGGATTTTTGATTACTGTTGTTTGCAGGAGTTGAAAGTAAGATAAAGGGCTTGTTGAAAAAATATTTATAGGCGTAGGAGAACCAAGTGGCACGGTATCATCATTGTAACGTTGGGAGAAACAAAAAAAAATGGCGCGACCGTTCGAGAAGCCAATGGATGGGTGACACGTGTCAGTGAAAAGTGACCTGAAGAGATGCGAACCGTTGACAAAATTTAAAACGCTTGGATAAGATCAAGCCACGTCGCTCTCCCGCAGAATTTTACTCCACTCATCGGTAACTTCTGTAAGTGACCGAAGAGTGGGGGGACTATCTGTATTAGGTAAAAATCGGCTCGCGATGATTCGCCTCGGCCATGCAATCTGATAGCAACCAAGCACTTGACGATAACCCAGAGACCGTAGCAAATGAGTGGATCGCCGAAGTCAGGCACCGAGGTCGTCACCGAAGGCGAACAGCGGGTTGAGCTTCGATGACATTTACCTCGGTCAAGCAACAGGTCCCTTCCACCGAGGTCATCTACTTGCACCTCAGTGAGTCCCTCCTCCCCCCCCCCCCCCCGGTTCAAGCGGCTTTGCAGCCCACTACTTCAGTCCACTACTCTGCCTACTAACTCCACCCATAAAGGCTTCAGATGTGGGTTGGCCATGAACAAATCGTGAAGGACGTGTGGCAATATCTTGTATCTATAAATAGTACTTCAATTGTCATTGTAAATATTTAGAAATACATATAGAAGCTCTGCCAAATTTTGTACTCACCGCAATATATTGAAATCCAGTAATTTTCTTACATTTTACGAGTATTCTTGGCGTTTATCGACTTTGATACGAAGTTTTGCTTATATTCTAACCCAAATTTGATTTATGGTCCTAAAACCGATTAAGGCCCATACATGCAATATATGACATCTTCCAATAGTCTAGTGATGATCACAAGTCGATGTAATGGATGAGGCTACATCTCCTAGTAGAATAGAAACTTCATGTAATATAATAAGCTAAATCATGCAATACAACTGCCACGCTCACAACTCGAAGTCGATGTAATGCAAGAGGGAGTTGATGAAGCTCAATAGATAACAACTTGCATATGGATTCACTATACTAAGGTAATCTTATAAGATCATGTTGATAATGCAATTGCATTTGGTTATACTTATAGATTAAACATTTAAAAATAAAAGGTTATTAGCTATAAGCTTACAATTTAGGTCAATGCTATAGTGAAGGAAGGTCAATATCATACTATTAAGGGCAATTACATTTAATCTTATTGCTCGACCATGCTATATGAAAAACTATGATTCATCATATGTGATTAGAAGTACTTAGTCAATAGATATCAATTGTTTCTCAAAATCTTCTTATAATATCACGTTGATCATGTAATTGCATTTGTCCTCTAAGATTGATCCTACAACTATCAAAGGTTATTAGTAATAGGCTATCAATTGTGAGGTCAATCTTACCGCGAATGGTAGTGAACGTTATGCAATAATATTGCAATCTCACTTTAAAATCTAGCTTGATCTACCAATTAGTCATTCTATGGTACATAGTAGGTAATTAACGACTCTTAATGAATTGATATGAGTTGTATGTTACGATAGGTACGTAAGATAATATTGATCATGTAAATGCATCTGGTCTTCTGAGATTGGCGATCATTTGAGGTCAATCCTATAGTCATAAAAGGTTAATGTCATACAATGATGTTAAAATCATATTTATTTTTATTGCTCGGTAATGAAATTTGAAAAACTTGATTAGAAACTATTAAATGCCCCCTCCGTCCCACTTTCTTTGTCACTATTCGGATTCGAGAGTCAAACGAGTTTTTATTTGACTACAATCTTTTTATATATTTTTTAAATTTTTTGAAATGTAATTTGTTGAGAGTTATAGTAATTTTCATGTAGTTTTCAAATACATTTAGAGTCAAACAAGTTTTTATTTGACTACAATCTTTTTATATATCTTTTAAATTTTTTGAAATGTAATTTGTTGAGAGTTATAGTAATTTTCATGTAGTTTTCAAATACGTAAATGTTATTTCAAAAAAATTAAAAATTTTATGTCCTAATTTAAGGTCAAATTTAAGAAGTTGACTCTCGAAATAATAACTATGATAAAGTGGGACAAAGGGAGTATCAATTATATCTCAAGTTAATCTTATTATATAATGTTGGTCATGCAAACACATTTGGTCATCTGATATTGATCGTGCAAATATCAAGGTTATTAATTATACGCTGTCACTTGAGGTCAATCCTACCGTGAAGGAAGGTCAATGTCATACAATCACGTTGCAATTTCATTTGATCTTCCAGCTTGATCTTGCAAATTGTCATTCTATGCTACATATTAGGTAATTAGAAACTCTTTATCAATTCATATCAATTCTATCTTAGGGTAATCTTAGAAGATCATATTGATCATGCAATTGCATTTGGTATCCATTGTAGATTAAGGTTAATCGTATTAGACAATATTGAGGATACAATCATGTTGCAATTGCACTTAAAACTTATACACCGAACTTGCAAGTTTCGAATGTTACTAGTTGTAGGAGATTGTAATTTCTTCTTTAACATATACAAGTAAATATTACAAAATTTGGCCTCCTTACTAAACTTTATCGACAAGCAAGACATCAACTATCAATTACACAACTCTACGTAACAAAAAAGTATACCATATTTTTGTCTTTTCAGCAGTGTCATTTGCTTTCGTGGCAATTGTCTAATGGTATAGGTGGCAACTATCGCAACTACCCTTTGCCTATATAATACATGCTAATAGTGATTAGCTATACCGTGTATCCAACTCTGATTCTATTGACTAAGCAGTTTGTTCGAGTTCGACACGATAGGTTCTTCTTGAGTTCTTTGACAGTTTGTTAAAATCATCTTCTACTGTTATTGCACTTTAATACAAAACATATATTTATGTTTCTTTCTCTTAAGAGACATGCATCTAATGCTCTTTTTTTCATATTAAACTGCGGAATAGAGAACAAGGCTAAGGTGGAAAGTCTAGAAACCCATAAAATTTTGGGTTTTCGAGTTGAAAAAGTACTAGCACCTGCAACGTGCATGCATGAGCATATATTGAACATCCAGTGTAAGCTCATGGAGATTGGGACTCTACTCAGGCACCTAAGCAAGGGTAACACAAAGATCAAGGAAAACAACCGCCGACTGGAGAGGCTAGTCAGGACTGCATTTGAAAATGGCCTTGCCACTCAAATTGAGGACCCTCTGACCCCTCCCACCTCACCTTCTCGCGAATCCAAACCTTCACACGAAGAGTAGGGTTTTCTTGATGTTTTTAAGTTGTTAGGGCATGGCTTATGTTCTAGATAGATATTGGGTCCTTTGATGGTTGTTTTTTGTCTTTGAAGGTTGTCTTTGTCTTTGAAGGTTGTATTTTGTCTTTTTTGTTGGTGTTCATGTATGAAGCCCCTATGGTCAATCAATATTATCGCTTTCATTAATCTTACCAAATTTTTTAAGCCTTGTTTAGTATTCTTCTTATTAAACATACAGCTAAATAGGTAAATGACTTGATCGACGCCGTTGAGTGCATAAACCGTCATTCGTTGTCAAATAGTAATTTATAAAGCTTCAAACAGTTATAAGATGTCAATTTGTCTTCCATAATCATCATATTCAATGAAGATTAATTCTCCATTTAGCTTCACTTCTTAATTCCCCACTTAGTTACTAGTTAATTCCCTATTAAGTGCTCACATTCTTGTAACCTTTGGAATATATAATAGCTCCTCGTAGAATTGTAGTCCTCTTAAACATTGACATAGTTGGATAGTTGGAAGTGAGTAAAAAAAGATCGTCATATGGGCAAAACTTGATATATTTTATTGCAATATGTCATACATTTCTTGTAGTTTGTTGAAGCAATCCTTTTTTTTTCAAATACATTTTTCACAATTATTAATAACGTCTAATGACCCTAATAAATGAGCAGTTTACATTGAATGCGTGCATGTAAGTTCCCTTCCAAACAGGCACTTCGTTTCCCACTTCACTGCTTTAAATACCCAATTCACAAGTGCCTCATCATACTGAAAAAATAACAACAATTGTTCTATTTCAAAATGACTCGGCGACCTAGAACAAGAGGAGGATCCAGTTCAAGGCAAAGAACACCAGAATCATCTGATTCTGACACTGAACGATTGAGTGAAGTTTTTGATGAACTAAAAGCTGAAATCTGGGCATGGAAGTTCAAGTTCGAGGATTTCTTTCATGACTATAAGAAGGACATGAGATTGGTGAAGAGAATGCTTTAAGGGCTGCTTGCAGGCATTTGGATTTCACTCAATACTACTCACCGCCAGGATCACCACCACAAGCTTCGTAATTTTGATTTAAATGGTTTTTTTTTCTTTTTTATTATTAGTAAAATATGCCTCAGATCTGTAAGAACCTCTTGTTGCTTTTGTGTTCATCTTAATTTAGTAAGCTGACATGTTTGATCTATGTAAAGACCAGATCTATGAGTGACCCTTTTAATTGATAAAAAATTGTGTGTTTTTTCTATATGTGTTAATTAAATATTTGAATTAGTATATCTCGTTGAGAAAAGCATATTAAATGAAAAAAGAAGAAGATTGTAAAAAAACGTAGAAAAGAAAATTAAGTTTTTTATCATGTTAATTAATTTTATTATGCCTTTAATGTCAATCATATTATAGATCTTCTTTAGCACCATCTTATAACATTGAATATTCTCTTTAATTTATTATTACTCCTTATTAAATACTAATTCTCAAAATTAAGGAGCCTTTTGGCAGCACAAAAGGCTCATATATTTACATCCAAAACTTATTGACGTTACACTGAAACTGTTAATGCCCCTTAATTCTCCCAATCGTCTTAACAATGTTATATTTACTTAAGTATCTTATGTTTCCCTAATGTCAATGTACTGAATCAATTACACCATATTTCAATTAGGATGTATAGTAATATAAATTTCATAATCTAATCAAAAGATACTTCTTTAAGATGTTGTTGCAAAAGGAATTACATACACTTCCACCCCCCCCCCCCCCCCCCCAAATATTTGCTCTTAGTATTCAAGTAAAAATTTCATTTTGTACAGGCAGAAGGTAAAATTTGAGGGAGGATACCAGTTCAATGGGATTGGGTAGTAGTATCTAAGTTGCAAAGCGAATTTTAGTGGGGTGAAACATACCGACATAATTGGTTACTTACACAAGTAACCTTTTCAAATTGGGAAGGGAAAGACATGCAAAGCCTAATGAGGGACATTTAGCACTACTCTAACATGGATTGGGTAGTTAATAACGTGCAAAGTGATGCGGTCACATAATGTACCTTAATCATGAGGGGTACTTAAACAAGTAGAGGTACCCATTGTGATTGAAAGGTAAAAGGCATGCAAAACAGTTACTGTAAGATAATATTAGAGAAGTGCAAATGCCAACATAAATTGATGGAGGGATACGTTAACCTGCAATTTCTATTTTAATTTAGTTACTAAATCTCAGTATCGTAATGTTAGAGATGTGTAAATGCTAACATAAATTGATACAATCGAATATAATTGAATCGAAATATTATTATCATAATATAATCAAATGTTAAATCTCAAGGACGTTGTTGCAAAAGGGTTTATTTATGCTTTCATTTCCCCCCATAATTTTAGCTCTAAATATTCAACTAAACATTTCACTTTGAATAGGCGGGAGGTCAAACTGGAGGGGGGGAGGGAGGGAGAGGAGGATACCAATTCTAACAACATTGGGTAGTACTAAAGTGCAAGGTGAATTTTTGTGGGATACAACATACAATCATGATGGTTACTTACACAACTAACCAAGGCTCAAATTGGGAAACACTGGGCACGAAACCTCTAATCAATTACCAATTAACGGCCAGTAATGATAATGTTAATTACTTCGATTAAAAATGGATTCATATAACTCATCTTAATTTAGTCAAAGGCAAAATGCATAATATGCCCCTCAAAGTAGTCCCGAAACGCCCCCTTACGACCTTTAACTTTGTGGGGATCCTATCACCCCTCCCTCCCCCCCCCCTCCCCCCGCGCCCGAAACACATTAGAAGTCGTATTAATGCCCCCTTCCTTGGTCATTTGGCAGAGAGAGTGATATACACTCTCTTAAAGAGAGTGAGGGGACTAAGAAAAGGTTGAAACTTTGTTTTTACAAATTTTTTTTATCAAACGTATTTTTTTAACCTTTTCTCTTTTTATTTTTGTTTTTTATTTATCTTTTCCTTTTCCTTTTTGCCTTTTCTCTTTCTTCCATCCTCTTCACTCCACCATTTTTATCACCATCACCACCATCTATACCGCTACTGTTGCCGCAATCACCATCACCACCATCTATACCGCTACTGTTGCCGCAATCACCATCACCATCACACTAGAATCAGTAATATAACTCGATAAAACTCAACTCTAGTTTACTACTATTTCTCCAGATATCAATTCTTGTATCAAGGAATTCCTCACCCATTACAAAAAATGTACAAAAAAGGACATGAAAATAACATAAATTAGAGCTATAAATGTGCAAAATTGAAGTACCCAGGACTCACATTTTGCGGCATTTGAAGTGAGTCAACGAACAAGTCAAAGAAATGAAGAGATACAATTCAATTTAAGTAGATAAAATAAAAAAAGGGAAAAGTGAGAAAAAGAAAAAAAGAAAAAGCTGAAAAAGATGAACCAGAAAACGTGAAGCTTAGTTGATCACGGCTTCATTGAAGAATGCATAGGGCACTGCGATTTCAGAAAACGACGTCATTTTTTGGTTTGAGTCAAAACTGTAGTTGGAAATGAGTGAATCTGGTCCAAGTATTCTTCTTTTGCAAATGATTTTGGTAAGCATAAATATTCTTCTATTGTTTTGTTTGATTTTCGAGGAATTGGTCACCACTTTGATTATTGTTATTGAATTTTCAGTTTGCTTTAAATTGGTGGTGTTCTGATTTGATTTTTGATTGAGCTAGGCACGATTTGATTTTTCATTGATACGGAGAAGATGATAAGTAAAAGATAGGAATGGGGGAAGAAGAAATGAAAAATGAAAAATCAAAAGAGGACTTTTTATTTAATTTTTTGATACTTTGCCACATGGCAAGCATTAATTGGTGCGTGAACACCACATTCTCTTTTAAAAATGGGGTTGACTCAAAAAGTGGCTCTTAATACCACTTCAGACAATTATAGGGGGATGATAGGTCCCCTGCAAAGTTAAAGGTCGTAAGGACCGTTTCGGGACTACTTTGAGGGGGGTAATTTATGCATTTTGCCTTTAATCAAACTTAATTCTAAAATTAAGCTTTCACAAAAGCGTGTATACTATTTATCGTTCAATTTTACCTCTTTAATTTTAGGTCTAATTATTCAAGTGAGAGACATTTAGCACTAATCAAACATGGATTGGGTAGTCAATAACTTGCAAAGTCATTTGGCCACCCAATGTACCTATATCATAAGGGGTGGTTAAAATAGTAGAAGCAATCTTATCTGATTGGAAGGTAAAAGTATGCTAATCAGTTAATAAGAGTAAAGATAGATTTGGAGAAATAATAAAATGGGAGGGAAAGGTGTGCAAATGCCTAGATAAATTGATAGAGGGGTACATTTACCTGCAATTTCTATTTTAATTTTGACAAAAAATCTGTAAAACTCATTGTATTATTATGATGAAATTGACATCATATCTAATGACTTAAAATTAAGGTTCAAACCATTGTCTATATTAAGAGAAGATTAAGTGTTAACATACATGTTTAATGAATTCTCATGTTTAATATGAGGGGAAATATAATTAACGATCCAAATTTACGATCCAAATTTTTACAATATAATAATACATCTTTTTCTCGAGAACATAAACACTCGATTGTTTTCGCGAGGAACCGTGCAAAAGGTGTCTCCAGCTAGCTTGTCAATGCATGAGACTGTGACGTATTTGATTAGGTGTGGTAAGTAGTCTTTGCTTTTAAAAGATGACATTAAACCCATTGAAGCTGTCTTTTCGGCCAGCCACTCCCTATTTAACCCTGCAAGAACTATAATCATCACACCTAGATGTTGAATATCTTTGACCTGTACTTGCATACAACTCCTCATTCGAACTGGTATGATTAGTTATATATCAAAAAGATTTAGTCATTGTGAAGTTAATCATAAATTTTTCTTATCCAATTGTTATCTCAATACAAATATGCTCTAATTATGTGTGTTCACTTGTACCATAAGTTAGCAATGGCTAACAATCCATTAGATGTGCCAACCCTGTCCAAGTTATCCCCCTCGCTCTGCCACTGCACAACTTGGTCACACAAATACAAGAACTGCGTCTTGACATTGCTTCGCTTAACTACTGTATGGACTAGCTTGCTCGGTCTCACGAAATGCTGATGCTGTGGATGGAAAGTGCTTATTCCAAGCTAGAGGAAATGGTGTCATCAGCTATTAGCGAGTTAAAGACTCAGCCACAATCCTTATCAAGCACTTATAAAATTTAACTAGCTTGATGTTAAATATTTTATTAGTTGTTGGTTTTCATTTAGATGTTGCAATGTAACTTAGCTATGAACAATTTAAATTGATATTTTTCAAAATGTTATTGCTATGGCTGAGCTTATAAATTTATTTCTTATGGTTTTAATATGTTGGAATAATCTACAATGGCTTTACTATTTTTATCATTTTAATTAATATAAAAATATTTAATTAACAAGACACCAGTTATGGTAGATATACGTCTATTCAGATTTGACTATTCGGCCATATTTACTCTTAACCGCCATTTCTGTATCACGATCCACAAAGTGAGATGTTTGGTTGCCACTAATTGTGTCTATTTAAGCTGCTCTAACTGTGACTTTCTTTACTCTGTGCCTATTAGTTTTTCTCTAGGTGTATCTCCTCTCCCTTTCATTAACCAGGTATGGATCTTCATTATTTTACTAGTATTGTAGGTACAACATATTTTTCCTTTAGTTTGTCTACACTTGATTGTTTACCTCCTTCTTTTTGTGAGGGCTTTTTACTTTTTCTAGGGTTAGTCTGTCAAAACTTTGACCGTTTACCTCTTTTTTTTTTTTTTTACAGATCCACAACATCAAAAAATAGAACCTATTATTTGAAACCAGGACCAAATATGTAAAGACCTGGTTGAAAGATTTGAAAGAGTTATGCGACGTATGGAAGATCTTGAGGTTCAGATAAGGGAACTCACGGAACGTCAAGAGATGGTGGAAAGGGAAGCTAGGAAAGGTCAAGAGCCAGTGATGTCCCGCATCCAAAGGATTCAAAGGTTGCTGGTTGGATTCATGGATTCCTTCCGTGTGAAAACAGAACAGTACATTAACCCCCTAATAGCCCCCCAATTCTCATGTGAATCCTTGTCCTGTATGCCATAGTTAGTTGGTGTTCTGGTGTTGAAGTTGTTTGTAGATATGTATGCTGGACTGTTTTGTGAAGTAACTTTGGTGAGGACCTATCCCAAAGTTATTGTTGGTGTTGTGTTTGTTTTTTTATTGTTAATGTATTTATGAATGTCGTATTAATGAGCTTATGAACATTGTATTTCTGTGTTTTTTATCTGTGTATGCATGTCTTCTTTTCTGCAAAAATTGCTTGTCGAGTTTATTTTCTTGGTTCTCTATTTCTTTTCTGCAATAATTTATTTTCTATAAATTACACTCCATTTTTAACAACTTTAATTCTTAAAGATTGACTTATGAACGAGTTCCTAAACCTATAAAAACAAATAACAAACTTACAAAGTTTTACACATTAATAGATAAATAATTATTCAGTGGCTCCCGGAAATAACTATCATAAAAGAAGCGCTTGACGAACTTTAACACCAAGCTAAACAAAAATCAAATGGAAATGGACTGTTGTTTCAATTTGGGCCCAATTAGAATTGTTCTATGGCTGTAGTGATACCAAGTATGTGAAGTATGTAATTTAAAGCTTGGAAACATTGATATTCTTGTGCTTGAAAGTGTAAGTATTCTGGAATTCTTATATGCATGTTAATTGTGTATTTTTTTGACAAGTTGAGATTAAAATTGCACGTCTCCTCTTTCCTTGGGTTAATTAGTAGAATTTTCAACCAAAACATGTATTTTATACTCAAAAGAGTATAGTAATTGAATTTTTGAATAGTTTGTTAATGGGGTTATGCACTGTGTAATAGTGTGACTTCAAATTTTAATAAAAAGTAATTCATTATTTGTCTATGTTACTTTAATATATACAAAATATATCAAGTAATAACATAGTCCAGATTAGCACAAACATCAAAACATATGAAAATACAGTAAATTTCCTAAACATCATAGTCCACATTAACAAAAACAACATCAAAACACATTTAAATACTGCTATACTAATCAATAGAAACTGGATCATCAGCAATTCCTTCACCAACTTTATCATCATCATCACCGCCACCACCACCACCATCATCACCACCACCACCACCACCATCATCATCACCCTCACTATAAGTAAATTTCATTTCATGCGGAGCCGGAACACCATACGTCTCAAATTCAAACCTCACAACTTCTTCATTGCTTTTGATGAGTTGAAAGTAAACATGCTCTCCTGCCTTCATATTTTTGGCTCTCACAAAATCTCCTCAGCCCTTATTTAACCTTTTTCGCTCTGTAATACCAGTGTTGAGCTTCATAAACCATTCTCTCCCCCCCCCCCCCCCCCCCCCCCAACTACAATTGTAGAGTTCATCTTATTAGGAAGATATTCCCATATCTCTGATGGAAGAATCTGCGAAAACAACAAAAAAACATTAATGAACATTCTTGATAAAAAATTACTTCAAAGAAAAAGTACCATTCAAAGGTAAAAGTGAAGTACCAAAACATCCCTATCAATGTATGACTTTGAAAGAAGACATTCAAAAGATGGAAAGCCATTATAAATATAGAAATTTGGAAGAAACTCATCGAGTTTCATAGTGTTTCAAGAGAAGTTTGTAAGTAAGAAGAGTGTAGAAACTAGGTAAGGAAGGAAGAAGACTTAAATTAGGGTCATTGAAACGTCAAAAAGTACTTGGGCCCTTGGTTAGACCCTATTTTGTAGCATACGTTTTATTAAGAGACGATTGAGAGGATAGTCAGATGATGTTATTCCAACAAAGTGGCAATGAATGTCATGCAACGGCGTGGTGGTTCAGGGTTTGATTATGGGTAGACTCGTTTTAGTTTTTTCATTTAGCGTGTTTTTTAGCAAGCATTCAATTATTAGTTTTGCATTAACAGCCCGTATTTTTTTTCTACTAACGTGCTTTTAGTTTAACAAGTAAGCATTCAATTTTTAAAGAAGATATTCAGAATTATATACATGTTAATAAGAAGAAAAAATAAATTATTATAGATTCGGCTAAATTATTATTTGAAGAAAGATTAGTTTAAAAAAATATAAACTGAAGTGGACTGTTGTTTCGATTAGAGCCCAGTTAGAATTGCTCTATGGGTCTACTGATACCAATGGTGTGAATTATGAAATCTAAAGCTTGGAACATTGATATTCTTGTGCTTGAAAGAGTTTAATATTCTGAAATTCTTATATGCATGTTAATCGTGATTTTTTTATGACAATTTGAGCTTAAAACTGCACTTATCCGCTCCGGACATTAATTGATGCTAAGACAATTAATAGAACTTCCACACAAAAACTGTTTTATAACTCCAAAAGGGTATAGTAATTGAATTTTTGAATGGTGTATTAATGGAGTTATGAACTGTGTAGTACTGTCTTCTTTTCTTGATATTTGCATATGAAATCTAATTTTGGAGGTCTGCATATACGAAGATTAACTAGAACACAGGAATTAAATAAACGTTTGTGTTCTATTGGTTTATTTTACGTCTCTTTTCATGTTGCTAAATTTAAATATTAAGAGCAAAGTTAATTTCTGAAAAATAAATTGCAAAAGAGTTCATTAAACGTGTAAAAACCAATAACAAACTTATATTGCTTGATACAATAATGGAGAAACAGCTATTCAATGGTTACTTGAAATGACAAAATCAAAGAAGAGTTCACTAACGCTTAATGAAGTTTAACACCAAGCTTGGTAATTTATATTCCAAAAAATTAGTTTTAAAACCAATACAAACTGTAGTGGACTATTGTTTCAATTAGGGCCCAATTAGAATTTCTCTATGGGTCTAGTGATACCATTGGCGTGAAGTATGTAATCTAGAGCTTTGAACATTGGTAATCTTGTACTTGAAAGTGTTAAGCCCTATCATGACTAGCATAAATTGTGTTAACAACCTTATGACATCGGATTTTTAATGGTTAAGTATCCTGTAATTCTATTATGCATGTTAATTGCATTTTTTTTACGACAATTGGAGGTTAAAACTGCATGTTTCCACTTTTCTAAGGTTAACTAATGTTAAGATAGAATTAGAACTATTCGAAAAAGCTTGTATGCTGTACTCAAAAGGGTCTAGTAATTGTGGACTGTCAAACTTAGTCTACTATTGAGTTGATGGGAAACTAGTAATATAGCACGCCAAAGTGTTTCAATTCTTACCACAAACAAACTAAATGTGGCACTATACACTTAACATATTTAGCATCTAAATATTTTAATACTATGGTCCCCGAATTGATGCAATATCTCGATCAATTAATAATTAGAATTTTCGTTTAAGGGGAAAATCATAGAGAAGTCACTCTTAAATTATTTTTAAGTTTTAACCACAAATGAAGTATGACATAATAACTCTTCCAATAAAGGATGCACTGGAAATTCAAGAAGAACCGTGTTGAATTAAAATGACTACGTCTTGCAAATGCAACATTTTCATTCACAAATGAAGTATGACATAATAACTCTTCCAATAAAGGATGCACTGGGAATTCCAGAAGAACTATGTTGAATTAAAATGACTACGTCTTGCAAATGCGACATCTCCATTCACGAATATCCAACACAGTAAGCACCTAGGACATTTAGTACGGTACAAACATGAAACGACCTTAGGTAGTCGTTTCGTAAGTTAGGGCTTCGATTGGTATGCCGATAATTTTAAAATATTCATAAGGTCTATTGGGACTTATCTGTAAAATTTGAGGTAAATCAGACCTCGTTTGATAGGCATCGGAAGAAGGTTTCAGCTTTTATTGTCGATAAATATTAAAAAGAGATTTTCGAGCTCAGTTTTGGCGAATGAGCTCCGATTCAAAATCCGAAAGCACCGTTAGATTTGTATGATTATTTGTAACTTTTGTGAACTTTTGAAAGTGAATTTCGATGTTGTTCGGCTAGTTTCCGCTAAAATGCCGAAAGTTAAATAATTTGACCTTTTTCTATTTAATTTGCATATTCAATTTCGGGAGTTCGATTTGAGATCCGCCTTAATAAGTGTGTTACATATATTTTTTATAACTTGTATGAAAAAGTTGGAATTATTTCGAATATCGTAGGGTACCGTTTTAATTTTTGTCACGAAAAGTCAAAGAAAAGGAAAAAAAGACAAAAAATGAAAGAAATGAGGCGGTGAGAAGCAGGGATTAATTCCCTTAAAAGCTTCATTGAGAAGCTTAAAACAAAATGGATCAAAAACGTCTACAGAGAAGAAAGCAACGGAAAAATACCAGAAAATGAGAAAAGAGCCGGAGAAAAATAAAATTTTTACCCCCCGAAACCTCCAAGTAATGATGTTAATTCATTATTTGAATTTATTACGTGTGTTTAAATATATTTTAATGATAAAAATTGGGATATTAGACATCGTCCTAACGAATAAAACTGATAGTTTAAAGGGCCAATTGGACCCCGATAGTGGAATTGATTATATATTCGTACTCAATGAGTTATGGGCAATATATAAATGCGATTAATTTAGGATTTGGTTATGTGACCTTAAACTCTGTACATAGGCCCGGCCTGCGTATTGAATTTGCGAATAGGGTATCAGGTTTCTAACCGGATTGCCCTAAGACGTAAGGAAGCCTAATTTGATATATATTTTTTACTTATTGAATAGAGTGGGAACGTTTGGCAATGAAACCAAAGGATAAAGCGGTTGTTGATTAGCAATGCTAGCTTTGGAACAAGGTAAGTGTTTATATCTATTTCATTTGGAGGCACCTGGCCTCGTGGATTTTCTACCACGTGTTCCTTACGTGTGTAGCTGCCGATAGGCGTACTCCTTACGCCTTAGCTTTGGATTTACATTGTATATTATATGTTATGTCCTGTTGTTGGTATTTCATTGACGATCTAAGCATTGTACTCTGGTTGTGAGTTGGCATCTACTTCCCGGTTGTCGATGAGAGTCCCGCCCCGGTGAAGGGTTATTATTGCATCACATTGCATTCATATGCATTATATGTCATTCATATGCATTACATTGCATATCATATTGGGTGCAGGAGTATTCCGCCCCAGGAGTAGGAGTATTCTGCTCCATTGTATCATATTGAGGGCAGGAGTATTCCGGCCCAGGAGAGTGCATGAGTATTTCGCCTCTGGTTTATATCATATTGGGTGCAGGAGTATTCTGCCCCAAGAGCAGGAGTATTCTGCTCTTATGTCAGATACTGAGTGCAGGAGTATTCCGCCTCAGCTTTACATTATATCGGGTGCAGGAGTATTCCGCCCCAGGAGAGTTCAGGAGTATTCCGCCTTTAGTTTATATTATATCGGGTGCAGGAGTATTCCGACCCAGGAGCAGGAGTATTCCGCTTCAGTTGGTTATCAGATTAGATTTCCCTCTAATGCAGGAGTATTCCGCTTCGAGATGGGATTACAGGCACATGTGACTCTTTGCATCATATTTCATTTCATTTCATCTCATTTCATTTCATATCATTATGTAGACTTGTGGTACATAACTACTGTTCTGCTTACACGTGCATTGTTTATTTGTTGATATGTTTTTGGCTCGTATTCCTGGTTGGGTTTATGGCTTCACACGTGTTTCTGGTTATTATCTGGCTCTATCTTTTTATAATTTAAATAAGAGGAATTCGGTTTATCTGTTTCTTCTCCCTGGCTAGCTATCCTATTCTTTGAGGTGCTAGTCTGCCCCCACTTATTGAGTCCTTTTGACTCACCCTTTTTTGTTGTTTGTTTCTTGTCTATCTATTTCGTTTCGGCAGGTTTGCTCCAGGATTGAGTTCGCCACGTTGTGAAGGAGCGAAGACGACTTCAGCTGTCGGGGTGAGCCAGCTTTTATTCTGGATGGCCACCAGTTTATTGTTTATTATTTCAGTTGCATTATACTCCCTTCAGGAGGTATCTGTCTTCTTTTATACTCTTAGATGTCTAGTTTGGATAGCCCTAAACCTAGTATGTTGGGTAGTCAGCTGTAATTTCTTTTGTACAGCTTAGAGTATCAGTATGTCTGTGTTTTTGTTTTAAGTCTTGTCCTTATTTATGAATTGTTATATTTATTTTCCTAATTTAATTAGTATCAGAGCCCGGTTTAGAGTCTATCCAGACTAAGACAGTGTCTAGTAGAGTGTCGCTGATGGGTACATAGACGTCTGTACTTATCTACGAGAGGCTATTATGGTATTTTTGAAGTTTCACTTCCTTCATTTCTGATCGTGCGTCGGTCTAGGATTCAAAAGTATTTTCGTTAATTCGTTAATTCCTTCGTGGTAATTGTGAACCCTCACGCAACAAATCAGCAAACGATAGGAGTTCAAGACAAAGCAGTCTCACCTGAGGCTGGCACTGACGAAGCCCCGAGAGTTTTTTATCGTGCTGACGATCTAGTTACGGAGGTCCCAGCTGTACGAGCTCGCGATGGGTAAGGGAGCAGGACCTTGTGGTTCCCTTGGCTCTCTACGATGCTTTCACGAGAATCTTGGTGACGCAGATACCGCAAAAAACCTATTATTCGCTAGGTAGCTTATCAGGTTGCCGCAGATGCAGATGTTCGGTCTCAGGGAGCTCCTATTCCAGTTCTTAATATTTCCCAGTAAAATATATTCCAGAAGCATCATGTGTTGTGCCTCTAGATATTCTGGCTGGTTAGCTAGCCCGAGTAGTGTCTGAAGAGGCTGCATTATTTTACCCAATTGAACCTTCCGATATTCTTAAGTCATGCATCAGATAATCCCTGCGTAAATTTTTAAAATACAACGATGTCAGCGTATCCTTCAGGCTCTTGATTATATCGAGAAGTATAGTGTTGATTATTCTGCTTTCCAGTTTCAGGGTACAGCCTTGAATTGGTGGGCCGCTCTCTTATTAGCTAACTTTGTTCAATTTTTCTTCTAGATTCGTGGAAAAGTTTGTCACGACCCGTTTTCTGAACGAGTTATGACACAGCACCTGGGGGCCAGGTGAACCAGACCTGCTAAACTTTTCATACATCTTAAAAAAACTCATAATAATTCAAATAAATAATAACTCTGCATCTTATAATAAATAGTCAATATAAATTTAAAATACTTTAAACGTTAAATATTAAAATGTGCACCATAACCCTTCTAACTCATTGTCTATGAAGCCTCTAAAACTGGAAGAATGCCATATTGCACGAGACATGAAACCCTCGGCAATACTCAACTGAATAAATAAAATAAATGAAGGAACTGGTAAGGAAACTGATATGCCTCCACTGAAAGCAAAGCGGAGCTCACCAACAACTGAGGATGTGAGGGAGAGTCCTAGCCTGTAGTCTGATCGCCTCTGTGACCTGCTTCTACGTTGACGAAGCCAACGTAGGTTCCAAGAAAAAGGAACGTGAGTAACGAATCGCTCGTCACCTAGTGAGTATCATCGACTCCCTCACTAAGGCCGGAACGAGTGTTAATAAAACATGAATGCGTAAACTTTGCTTTAAGACAGTTGAAACATTAGACCAAAATAAACTCTTAAATATTGCAAAATAGCTTATACTTTCTTTCTTTAGGGAGTACCACTCAAATCTGACATCTTTTCTTTCTTTCTCTTTCTAATCCATGTGGCGTCCCACAGTTCAAAGTCTGACACGCTAGCATTCATTGCCCGACTATGGCAATATAACATAGTGCCCGACTATGGCACATACCTACCCTGTCATGGTAGTTTCGGGGTAAAACGCAACCCGACTATGGTCGCGCTCCGCAACCCGACTATGGCTACGAACAAGTTTACCCTTCTCAGAATTTAAGGTAGCTCCCAAAAATATTTAAAATATTGCTTGGCACCAAAGGCCTCAATTTGAACTTAAGCTTTCTTTTAAAATCGCATCATAGCTTCACTAGCTTTCAAACACAATTATATCTTGAATCATTTAATAATAATCATAGAATAACATAAACAATCTCATGAAATTGTACTCAAGTAAAGATATATGATCGGTATGTAAAGGAAGCTATAAAACATATTTCTAGATACTTGATACTAAAGAACGACTTGGAAACATTAATGGATAATGAACGTTTGCCCGCTCCAATCAAATGTGCATTAACTTCTCCAAAACAATTTATCAAATACATTAAAGACATGCACTTTGTGAGAAAAGCACCTTAAAAAGTGTATATCTCAACTCACCTCAAATTAACGGCTTTATTTCACCTCCTTGAATTATCTCGAGTATTCAACTAACCACAATCTAGTTTAATACTCCACCATCTTGTTAAAACCATCCATGGTTGCCCTTATTACCCCAATAATTCCCATTACCATTGGATTCAATAATCATATGATATTCCAAAACTACTAATTAGATAGTTCAAGTATTGGGGATTACCTTTGGAAGAAATTACTTGAACCCTAGCCTTTAGAATTCTTGATAGAATCTTGAATAGTATAAACTCCTGAAGTAGTAGGACCCCAAGCCCTTTGTATCGATTATAAAAAAAGGGTTCTTGAAATCTTTCCCCAACAAGCTGCTGCATTTATCTTCTTCTCTTCTATTTGCTAAGAAATAATGAAACTTTTTTCCTTTTTGCTACTCCATGTAGCGCTGCTTTGTTGGCTTGTAAAAGCCTTTGGCCTTTTAAGTTATTAGGCCAACATTGGCCATTTAATTTGCCCGATGGGCTGCCCATCTTCCCCTTTAATATTTTATCTTTTTTTTGTTTTAATTATTATAATATAAATAACTTTGGAGCAACGTCATTTGAACTTTGGCCAATTTAAGTTAGCTTTAGTTTTTAGCCCTTGTAATTTCTTTTCCCACTTTAATTATAATTTAGTATTTGTACTTCATCCATAATAATTACTTTAACTTATTTTTCATACACTTCCTATTCGGACATCGTCATTATATAAAACGACTTTACGTAAATATTTTCCCATCACAATAAGTGTTCTAAAACTTCACAATTTTGAGGAACGTCACATTCTTCCCTCCTTAAGATCATTCGTCCTCAAATGATTTCTATTCCTCACTCCTAGGCCACTTTTCCATTCCAACTTGCCAAATGTTCCAAAATTTGACTAAGTATTGAATTTCTTAAAAATTTCGGCAGAGTCTCCCCAGTAACTGGACTATCCGAAAAAATATCCCTGTCAGAAATACCACAACAACAACCAATACACTATAACAGGCCATCAATAAGCACCAACAATAGCTCAAAATAACCACTACTACTCCAGCAAGGAGGTAAATCTCAACAATAAATGAAACATGCTCCGGCAAGGAGCTAAATCTCAATAATAAATCAAACAAACTCCGGCAAGGAGCTAAATAACACTAACGAATTAAATATACGCCGGCAAGGAGCTAAACCACATAATATTCCATAATTGACCAGAAAAATTTAAATACAATTTAAACCTTTATAGTTCACATACCTTGTTCTTCAAATAGATGGGGATACTTTTTCTTCATGTCTTCTTCAACCTCCCATGTAGCCTCTTTTGAATTATGATCACGCCACAATACTTTCACCGAAGCTATATCTTTTGTTCTTAACTTTCTAACTTGCCTATCAAGAATCTGGATTGGTACCTCTCCGTAACTCAAGTCTGTGTTAATTTCTATGGTGTTGGAAGGAATAACATGTGACTCATCATGGATGTACTTTCTTAACATAGACACGTGAAAAACAGGATGGACCGAAGATAACTCAACTGGCAAGGCTAACTCATAAGCCACATTACCTTTCTTGCTTAAAATTTCATAAGGTCCGATAAATCTAGGACTAAGTTTTCCCTTCTTACCGAACCTCATGACTCCCTTCATTGGTGACGCTTTTAGGAATACCATATTTCTTTGTTACTCCCAAACGCACACGCAAGTATACGTGGTCGACAAGTAATAAAGTGATAAGATGAGTATCGTTCCCACGAGGACTATGCAGATTGAGTTCTAGCAAATAATTTATTTAAACTATTCAGGGATCTTTTTCCAATAGTGAGGATTTTGTTAACTAAAGAACAGTAATTAAATGGTAAAAGTGAATTCAAACAATGGAGCAAGAATTGGTTGTTATCAGTAATAAGGAGACGGTCCAGGGTCAGAGTTACGAACAATCCAGTTGAGTTCTCCAATTGATTCCACTTCTTAAATCCCGGGTTACTAACTAACAGATTAAATGTACCCGTGAAAACCTTTCAGTTCTTCACGGTCTATGCAGGCTACTCCAATCCCTATATGTCTATGGGTTGAATCACGTGCACGCATTAACGAATTCTGTAATTAGTTAAACTAGGCGAGCAAGTATATGTCTATCCTACTCACAAATTGGTTCCCCGATGCCCGGGTTCACAAACTAGTCCTATTCTTTCTTATTACGTAATTAAATTCCCTCTTTCGAATTCAATCTAAAAACCATAGATAATGCGTAATAATCGGGCCCTGACAATTACACAAGTGAAATCAAGAAAGAATAAGCAACCCGTTATGGGATTCAATTAATGGAAATCAATCTTCAAACATCAACCTTCATATGATACTCTAACCCTAGAACGATAGATTTAGCTACGCATACTCATAATAACAGCACAATGAATTGATGTAATAATGAAATAATGATGTAATAGATTAATGGAAGGAAGAAAAAACCCTTGTCTTGATGTTATGAGCTCTCCAATTTACTCCCAGGTCTCCACTCCCATGAAAAACTAAGTAAAAGAGTATTTATAGTGTTTACAAACACATAGTAATAAGTTAGACCCAAGCCTAGACGAAATAGGACGTAAAAACGCGCACAAGGGGCGCTATAACGGGCGCCCCGCGCCTCGGAACGCGTGACAACAACCAGAACCCGCCACATTCTCCACGCTTTGGCCATGCGCCGCGTGGAGAATCGCGCCAGCCACTGCGCGCGCTAGGCAGCGCGGCGCGTGGGCTAAAGCGCCAAGCCATTTTCCTGATTCGTTCGCTCCTTTGCTCGCTCGTGTCGTGCCTTCGTGTGCTCGATCCAATCCTCAATCAAAATTCAATCTTTTCTTGCTAAATCATGCTCCTAAAAGCTCCAATTACACTACATAACAACCTACATACACACGACATAAAATCAATATAAAACCACATTCATAAACCATAAAACGAGCGAATAAGGTACTAAAACGTGAGGAAATATTAAGGAAATATAGGCATAAAATGCCAAACATCACGCTTACATTAAACTCTAAGTCTCTGTGCCTCTTATCAGAATAAGACTTTTGACGACTCTGAGCCGCTTTCAGCCTTTCTCTAATTAGCTGGACTTTCTCTAAAGCCTCATAAACAAACTCTGGGCCAAGTAAAGGCACCTCTACTGGTTCGAACCAGCCCACTGGAGATCTACATCTACGCCCATATAGGGCCTCATACGGAGTCATCCCAATACTAGCCTGATAGCTATTATTGTAAGCAAACTCAATGAGTGGTAGGTGGTCATCCCAATTACCACCGAAATCTATAACACAAGCTCGCAACATATCCTCGAGGGTCTGAATGGTCTTTTCTGCCTGACTATCAGTCTGCGGATGGAAAGCGGTACTCAAGTTGACCTTGGTTCCCAACCTTTTCTGAAAAGCTTGCCAAAAATGAGCGGTGAACTGCGGACCTCTGTCAGAGATAATCGAGACTGGGGTGCCATGCAACCTAACAATTTCCTTGATGTACAACTGCGCATATTGTTCGGCAGTGTCTGTCGTCTTCACTGGTAGAAAATGAGCTGACTTTGTGAGTCTATCTACAATGACCCAAATTGAATCATGTTTATGATATGTGCGAGGCAACCCTACCACGAAATCCATATTTATCGCTTCCCATTTCCATTGTGGTATCCCTTTATCTTGAAGTAGACCACCCGGTCGTTGATGCACTGCCTTGACTTGCTGACAATTCAAACATTTAGCCACATACTCTGCTACTTGCTTCTTCATACCTTTCCACCAATACAAATCCTTCAAATCTTGATACATTTTAGTAGCACCTGGGTGAATAGAGTATCTCGAGTTGTGAGCTTCTTCCATGATGGCTTTTTTGAGGTCATCTACATCTGGTACACATAACCTGTCATTTAGCTTCAAAGCTCCATCGCTTCCAAGAGTGAAAGCAGTGATTTCTTTATTTCTGACTCCCTCTTTTATTTTCACCAAATACGGATCCTCATCTTGGTTAGCCTTAACATGTGCAATAAGTGATGAACATGTTAAGGCATAAGCAACCATATTTCCTCCTTCTGTCTCATCCAGTCTAATCCCGTCATTTGCCAGCTTTTGCACTTCTCGGCCTAACGGTCTCCTCTGAACTGATAAATGAGCTAAGACACCCATTGACTTTCTGCTGAGTGCGTCTGCTACCACATTAGCTTTGCCCGGATGGTAAAAGATATTGATGTCATAATCCTTTAATAGCTCGAGCCATCTTCTCTGCCTCAAATTTAACTCCTTTTGCTTGAAAATGTACTGGAGACTCTTATGGTCTGTATATATATCAGAATGCTCACCATACAAGTAGTGCCTCCATATTTTTAAAGCAAATACTACCGCTGCGAGCTCTAAGTCGTGTGTCGGGTAGCTCTTTTCGTGGTTTTACAACTGCCTGGAAGAATAGGCAACAACCTTTCCTTCTTGCATGAGAACGCAACCAAGCCCTACTCTGGAGGCATCACAATACACCGTGAACCCACCTAAACTTGTCGGCAAAATTAACACAGGTGCAGTAGTCAACCTCTTTTTCAATTCTTCAAAACTCTGCTCACACGCATCTGACCACTGAAATTTAACTGCTTTCTGAGTCAGCTTGGTCAATGGTGCTGCAAGTGAAGAAAAGGCCTCTACAAATCTCCTATAGTAGCCTGCCAAACCCAAGAAACTTCCGATTTCGGTCGGTGTTGTTGGCCTTGGCCAATTCTTAACCGCTTCAATCTTCTGGGGATCTACTTTAATGCCTTCGCTAGATACCACATGGCCTAAGAATGCCACTGACTGAAGCCAAAATTCACATTTAGAAAACTTGGCATAAAGTTGATTCTCTTTCAAAGTCTACAATGTTATCCTGAGATGCTCTACATGTTCTTCCTTGCTTTTAGAATACACCAAAATATCGTCTATAAACACAATAATAAAGGTGTCTAAGTATGGCTTGAAGACCCTGTTCATTAGGTCCATGAATGCTGCGGGTGCATTGGTCAACCCAAAGGACATCACTAAAAATTCATAGTGCCTGTAGCGAGTCCTGAACGCTGTCTTTGGGATGTCTTTTTCTCTGATTCTCAACTGGTGATACCCCGACCTCAAGTCTATCTTTGAGAAGTACTTTGCACCCTGAAGTTGGTCAAATAAGTCATCAATTCTAGGAAATGGATACTTGTTTTTAATCGTGACTTTGTTCAACTGCCGATAATCAATACACATTCTGAGAGACCCATCTTTCTTCTTGACAAACAGGACCGGGGCACCCCGCGGTGACACACTCGGCCTGATGAAGCCCTTGTCAAGAAGATCTTTCAACTGCTCTTTCAATTTTTTACGCTCTGCTGGGGCCATTCTATAGGGAGGAATAGATATGGGCTGAGTACCCGGGACGAGGTCAATACCAAACTCTATGATTCTTTCTGGAGGAAGTTCGGGAAGGTCATCTGGAAAAACTTCTATAAATTCCCTAACAACTGGCACAGACTGGAGAGTTGGCGCCTCTGATTCTGCATTAATGATATGAGCCAAATAGGCAACACACCCTTTATTTATCATCTTTTGCGCCTTAAGGTAAGAAATAATTTTACCCACTGGAGATGCTAAACTACCCTTCCATTCTAGGACTTCTTCATTTGGAAACTGGAATCTGACTATCTTGGCACGACAATCCAACATGGCATGGCAAGAAGATAGCCAATCCATACCTATGATCACATCGAAGTCCACCATTTCTAGCTCTATGAGATCGGCCGTGGTATTGCGGCCTTGAACTGAAATTGAGCAACTCTTATAAACTCTAGTTGCTTTCACCGGCTCACCAACTAGAGTAGATACTAAGAAGGACTCACTTAACTATTCAGGTTCTAGCCCGAGACTCATAGCGAAATACGGGGTGACATAAGAATATGTAGAACCTGGATCAATCAAGACATATGCATTCTGTGAGTAAACTTGAAGTATACCTGTAACAACTGTTGGAGATGCCTCTGCACTCTGACGATCAAGTGTAGCATATAAGCGGGGTTGTCCCCCTCCATGGTGGAGTGAGCCTGAACCTCTACCCGCCCCATGCGCAGCCTGATTCTGAAGGCCACGAGCTTGGGGTGGTGCAACTGCAGTAGCTAAAGAACCTGTTGGATGTGCTGCTCCCCTATCATGGGCCCGCTGCAACTTTGGCAATTAAATTTGTAGTGTCCCTCTTCAAGACAATTGTAACAACCTCGAAAACCCAACTTGCACGGCCCTGAATGGTTCTTTTTACAATTACCACAAACATCACCATACTTTAGCTGCTGGTTGACACTGGCTTGACTCTGAATAGTTGGAGATTGAAAACTCTGATTTTGATTGGACCTGCCACCAAGGTTCTGATTCTGACGAGACTGATTCCCATAGTTCTGGTTCTTCTTGAAATATGACCCACCACCTGACTGGTAAGAGGACTGAGCTGGTGCAGATGTAGCCTTGTTAAATGAGCTCTTTCCTCCTCCCATTGAACCATTGTAACCGCTGGATGATCGGGCCCTCTTGTTATTGTAGCTTTCCTTTTCATCTCTTCTTTGATGTTTCTTCCTTTCCATGTGCTTAGCAAATCCCACCACAGAGGATAAAACTGACATACCTACTGTTGCTGCCGCTGTAGTGTCCTGAATGTGAATACCCAATCCATTAACAAATATATCAATCTTTGCCCTTTCTGTTGGAATCATATGGGGAGCGTACTTAGCCAACTTGATAAACTCCATCTGGTACTCTTCTACACTCATTGATCCCTGCTTAAGTTGCTCAAACTGGGTAGCCTTGGCTGCCTTATCTTCTTCTGGTATAAAGTTCGTTGTGAATGCCTCCTCAAATTCCTCCCAAGTAGGTGGACCATAATCCTCATCTCTCTCTCTTTCCCATATCTTGAACCAAGTGCCTGCCGTACCCTTCAGCTGGTAGGCAGCTAATTCAACAGCCTCATTATCAACTGCTTTCATCAACCAGAGTGCCATTTTAACTTCCTCAAGCCATAACATTGCATCTTCACCAACCTTGGTACTGTAGAACTCTGGTGGTCTCAACTTGAGAAACTCGTGTGCCCTGGAGGTTATAGAACTTTCATGTCTGTTGCCCTGAGGTGGTGCCTCATTCTCCCTAGAACCCTGAGTAGCCATGACTGTAGTAAACATCTCCATAGCCTCTCTCATTGCATTAAAAGCCTCACCCATCTCTGGTGGCAAGACAACTTCAACCTGGGGTGCTGGAGTCTTCTTAGTTGGCTTTCCCTTCTTACTTTTCTTAGATTTACGCTGAGCCACCATAGCCGCAAGCGTTTCTTGATCAGCTGCTTGAGCTCTGGTGTTAGAATTTCGAGTACCAACCATTTCTGTGAATTCAAAAGAATGAATAGATTAGAAGGATTCTTAAAGTTAAGCTCTATTGCACGATCTAGAGTATGAAAGAAAACGAGACTTTTCTTAAATGTCTGCAGCCTCCTGTTCATAAGTATGGCGCGCTTCATACCCATAAACAAGACTCTACTGACACGGCTTCATAGACCCCTAGGACTCTCTAAACCTGTTGCTCTAATACCAAGTTTGTCACGACCCATTTTCTGAACGAGTTATGACACGGCACCTGGGGGCCAGGTGAACCAGACCAGCTAAACTTTTCATACATCTTAAAAAACTCATAATAATTCAAATAAATAATAACTCTGCATCTTATAATAAATAGTCAATATAACTTTAAAATACTTTAAACGTTAAATCTTAAAATGTGCACCATAACCCTTCTAACTCATTGTCTATGAAGCCTCTAAAACTGGAAGACTGTCATATTGCACGAGACATGAAACCCTCGGCAATACTCAACTGAATAAATAAAATAAATGAAGGAACTGGTAAGGAAACTGATATGTCTCCACTGAAAGCAAAAGGGAGCTCACCAACAACTGAGGATGTGAGGGAGAGTCCTAGCCTGTAGTCTGATCGCCTCTGTGACCTGCGTCTACGTTGACGAAGCCAACGTAGGTTCCAAGAAAAAGGAACGTGAGTAACGAATCGCTCGTCACCTAGTGAGTGTCATCGAGTCCCTCACTAAGGCAGGAACGAGAGTTAATAAAACATGAATGCGTAAACTTTGCTTTAAGACAGTTGAAACATTAGACCAAAATAAACTCTTAAATATTGCAAAATAGCTTATACTTTCTTTCTTTAGGGAGTACCACTCAAATCTGACATCTTTTCTTTCTTTCTCTTTCTAATCCGTGTGGCGTCCCACAGTTCAAAGTCTGACACGCTAGCATTCATTGCCCGACTATGGCAATATAACATAGTGCCCGACTATGGCACATACCTACCCTGTCATGGTAGTTTCGGGGTAAAACGCAACCCGACTATGGTCGCGCTCCGCAGCCCGACTATGGCTACGAACAAGTTTACCCTTCTCAGAATTTAAGGTAGCTCCCAAAAATATTTAAAATATTGCTTGGCACCAAAGGCCTCAATTTGAACTTAAGCTTTCTTTTAAAATCTCATCATAGCTTCACTAGCTTTCAAACACAATTATATCTTGAATCATTTAATAATAATCATAGAATAACATAAACAATCTCATGAAATTGTACTCAAGTAAAGATATATGATCGGTATGTAAAGGAAGCTATAAAACATATTTCTAGATACTTGATACTAAAGAACGACTTGGAAACATTAATGGATAATGAATGTTTGCCCGCTCCAATCAAACGTGCATTAACTTCTCCAAAGCAATTTATCAAATATATTAAAGACATGCACTTTGTGAGAAAAGCACCTTAGAAAGTGTATATCTCAACTCACCTCAAATTAACAGCTTTATTTCACCTCCTTGAATTATCTCGAGTATTCAACCAACCACAATCTGGTTTAATCCTCCACCATCTTGTTAAAACCATCCATGGTTGCCCTTATTACCCCCAATAATTCTCATTACCATTGGATTTAATAATCATATGATATTCCAAAACTACTAATTAGATAGTTCAAGTATTGGGGATTACCTTTGGAAGAAATTACTTGAACCCTAGCCTTTAGAATTCTTGATAGAATCTTGAATAGTATAAACTCCTGAAGTAGTAGGACCCCAAGCCCTTTGTATCGATTATAAAAAAAGGGTTCTTGAAATCTTTCCCCAACAAGCTGCTGCGTTTATCTTCTTCTCTTCTATTTGCTAAGAAATATCTTCTTCTCTTCTATTTGCTAAGAAATAATGAAACTTTTTCCCTTTTTGCTACTACCTATAGCGCTGCTTTGTTGGCTTGTAAAAGCCTTTGGCCTTTTAAGTTATTAGGCCAACATTGGTCATTTAATTTGCCCGATGGGCTGCCCATCTTCCCCTTTATTATTTTATCTTTTTTTTTATTTTAATTATTATAATATAAATAACTTTGGAGCAACGTCATTTGAACTTTGGCCAATTTAAGTTAGCTTTAGTTTTTAGCCCTTGTAATTTCTTTTCCCACTTTAATTATAATTTAGTATTTGTACTTCATCCATAATAATTACTTTAACTTATTTTTCATACACTTCCTATTTGGACATCGTCATTATATAAAACGACTTTACGTAAATATTTTCCCATGACAATAAGTGTTCTAAAACTTCACAATTTTGAGGAACGCCAAGTTTGTCACGACCCGTTTTCTGAACGAGTTATGACACGGCACCTGGGGGCCAGATGAACCAGACCTGCTAAACTTTTCATACATCTTAAAAAAACTCATAATAATTCAAATAAATAATAACTCTGCATCTTATAATAAATAGTCAATATAAATTTAAAATACATTAAACGTTAAATCTTAAAATGTGCACCATAACCCTTCTAACTCATTGTCTATGAAGCCTCTAAAACTGGAAGACTGTCATATTGCACGAGACATGAAACCCTCGGCAATACTCAACTGAATAAATAAAATAAATGAAGGAACTGGTAAGGAAACTGATATGCCTCCACTGAAAGCAAAGCGGAGCTCACCAACAACTGAGGATGTGAGGGAGAGTCCTAGCCTATAATCTGATCGCCTCTGTGACCTGCTTCTACGTTGACGAAGCCAACGTAGGTTCCAAGAAAAAGGATCGTGAGTAACGAATCGCTCGTCTTCCAGTTCGTATCATCGACTCCCTCACTACGGCCGGCACGAGAGTTAATAAAACATGAATGCGTAAACTTTGCTTTAAGACAGTTGAAACATTAGACCAAAATAAACTCTTAAATATTGTAAAATAGCTTATACTTTCTTTCTTTAGGGAGTACCACTCAAATCTGACATCTTTTCTTTCTTTCTCTTTCTAATCCCTGTGGCGTCCCACAATTCAAAGTCTGACACTCTAGCATTCATTGCCCGACTATGGCAATATAACATAGTGCCCGACTATGGCACATACCTACCCTGTCATGGTAGTTTCGGGGTAAAACGCAACCCGACTATGGTCTCGCTCCGCAGCCCGACTATGGCTACGAACAAGTTTACCCTTCTCAGAATTTAAGGTAGCTCCCAAAAATATTTAAAATATATCTTGGCACCAAAGGCCTCAATTTGAACTTAAGCTTTCTTTTAAAATCTCATCATAGCTTCACTAGCTTTCAAACACAATTATATCTTGAATCATTTAATAATAATCATAGAATAACATAAACAATCTCATGAAATTGTACTCAAGTAAAGATATATGATCGGGATGTAAAGAAAGCTATAAAACATATTTCTAGATACTTGATACTAAAGAACGACTTGGAAACATTAATGGATAATGAACGTTTGCCCACTCCAATCAAACGTGCATTAACTTCTCCAAAGGAATTTATCAAATACATTAAAGACATACACTTTGTGAGAAAAGCACCTTAGAAAGTGTATATCTCAACTCACCTCAAATTAACGGCTTTATTTCACCTCCTTGAATTATCTCGAGTATTCAACCAACCACAATCTAGTTTAATCCTCCACCATCTTGTTAAAACCATCCATGGTTGCCCTTATTACCCCAATAATTACCATTACCATTGGATTCAATAATCATATGATATTCCAAAACTACTAATTAGATAGTTCAAGTATTGGGGATTACCTTTGGAAGAAATTACTTGAACCCTAGTCTTTAGAATTCTTGATAGAATCTTGAATAGTATAAACTCCTGAAGTAGTAGGACCCCAAGCCCTTTGTATCGATTATAAAAAAAGGGTTCTTGAAATCTTTCCCCAACAAGCTGCTGCGTTTATCTTCTTCTCTTCTATTTGCTAAGAAATAATGAAACTTTTTCCCTTTTTGCTACTCCCTGTAGCGCTGCTTTGTTGGCTTGTAAAAGCCTTTGGCCTTTTAAGTTATTAGGCCAACATTGGCCATTTAATTTGCCCAATGGGATGCCCATCTTCCCCTTTAATATTTTATCTTTTTTTTGTTTTAATTATTATAATATAAATAACTTTGGAGCAACGTCATTTGAACTTTGGCCAATTTAAGTTAGCTTTAGTTTTTAGCCCTTGTAATTTCTTTTCCCACTTTAATTATAATTTAGTATTTGTACTTCATCCATAATAATTACTTTAACTTATTTTTCATACACTTCCTATTCGGACATCGTCATTATATAAAACGACTTTACGTAAATATTTTCCCATGACAATAAGTGTTCTAAAACTTCACAATTTTGAGGAACGTCACAAAGTTCCTCTCGAGTAGCGAGCAAGATGAAGAGTGTTGCCAGTTAAGTGGATTGGATAGGGTAGCCTATCAGTTAGCTTGTTGGTCTTTCAGAATATAAGATTGAATTCTATAGGATGGCTGAATATGCATTAGAACTAGTCCATGAACGTTTCGAGAGATTCAAAGATTTATTGATGACCTTTCTCCTTCCTTGAGATCCCAGATGGCTCGAAAAATTGAGGTTGTGACTTTATTTAATGTCGTTGTTGATATTCTTCAAAGGTATTAGGCATACCATAAGTTAGAAGGGAAAGAGTTAGAGTGGGAGAGCAAGAAATTCCGTGGCCCTGGTGGACAACCATGGTACCTCATTTGGAGGTAAAAGTTCTGATTATTTTGGGAGGTCACCTTCCAGGTTATCTCAGCTTGTGTCACGTGATTCTTAGAGTGCGCCAAGCTCGTCAAGATCAGATTCAGTCTTCTCTTTACAGCTATCAACAATCTATCCTGCTTCCATTTTCAGTAGAAAGGTGTTATCACTGTCATGAGTCTGGTTATCCTTTGAGGAGTTTTTCCTTACTCGGCAAGTAGGCAGTCGTCCTTTCTCTTGTAATCAGGCACCCGATCAGTCTTTCATTTAGATCTTAATCTGCCAGAGAAATCCCACGATCTAATAGAGGCTGAGAGCATGGTGGTAATTGTTTTCAAAAGGTGATTATCAGGGTAGTGGCTCAGCTAAGTTGCAGAGATAGTTCTATGAACTGCTATTCTAGCAGGATGCTGAGGCATCCGATGTAGTAGACCCAAGTATTTCGTCCTCCCTCATATGTGAGTAAGATTTGATTCTTTTGATCGATCTGGAAATGGTTTGTCTCATCATATTTCCATGGTTTCCGTAGATGTCATTTCTATTAAGAATCGGTTGCGGTAGAAGGGTGAGCTTTTGATATGATTTATTCCTGGCATTTGTGATGACCCTATTAGTTTATCTGATTTAAATGTGAGAGATTTGGGAGTGAGTATCGGTATTGTCTGCATGGCATCTTGTTACGCCACCTTCTGTTATTATGTCAATTCAGTTTACCTCTTTCCTCGAAATTCAATGTTGGTAGGATAATGGGATCCTAATTCGTCACCATCAAAAAGTGTTATCGTTTCTTTTTGTGCAAAGTTATTAATAAGTAATATTCGATCTACGTATCTCCTCTTGGTTCAAACCGCTAGTAAAGTATATTATTCTATGAGCTTGTCTGGGTTATAAAAGGGTTTTCTGGTAAATTTTCAGAGTTTTCTTCTTGTTGGGAGGTTAAATTGGCATAGATGTCACTCCATAAAGCTCATTTAATGTCTATATCTTCAATTGTGCTTCTTCGGTTAGCCTGACTCGTAAGTAGTTTAGCTCTGGTACTAATAAGAAGAAGAGCTTCCTAAAGCTCTAATTATTTCTATCCTCAGTCTGTTGCCATCTCTTTTTTGTTCGGCACTGGTGAACTTAGGCGGTCAATAACCTATTGTGGTGTTCCCTGTGTTGAGCCAGAGTGCGTGCCAAGGTAGCCGGGTAAGCACATTGGTGTTTTTCAAGGCTTCTAAGGGTAATGAGAGGCATCATTTGACCTTTGATTTGATCCATCAGGCAGTAGTGCTTATAGAAAATGTATGGAGTTGTGACTCGAGAGTTGCAGCTGTTTGGCAAATCGAAAGGGTAGTTGGTAGCTTAGGTCTGCCTGCGTTCAGCTTTTAGCTAAATCTTCTTTAGTCCAGCAGATTGTGCAGGGATGGGTATTCCTATTCAAATAGCTGCATGAGTTTGTGCTTTAAGTGGAGGAGTCTTCCTCCAAATACTGAATGTTAATACTAAATCTCTAAGGCGTTGATACCCCTTTTGTCACGACCCAACCTAGGGCCACGACAGAAACCTACCATGAGTGTCGATCATTGCTAAACCCACTAATAATCTATTAATGTTATAGATAAGCTGGCAACCTGATCATATATATGTACCTATCTGCTGAAAGTATAAAGTCTGGAAAGATGACACGACTTTAACTTGCTGGAAATACTTGCTGGCAATTAGAACATTGAGCCACAAATTCTGCTATGTCACACTTCATTCCGTCCCACCAATAAATCTTCTTAAGATCATGGTACATCTTAGTCGAACCTAGGTGCACAATGTATTTGGAATAATGTGCCTCTATCATAATCTGTCCACGTAGATCTGCAACATCAGGAACACAAAGTCTATCTTTGTATATGAGAACATCGTCAGTTGTAACCCTGTATGGTGACTCCGATTTTCTTCTGGCTATCTATCTGTATTCAACTAGAACTGGATCCTCATATTGACGCTGCTTTACTTCATGAAAATTTAGAGTTAAAAGTCTAGTGCAGCTTGTCGTCCATCCATCATTGGCATATCTCATTCACACCTTAACTCTTTGAGAAGTTACTTTAGCATTATAAGTGCACATGTGATCAACTTTGCTGCTGGTATTCTGCTTCAGCTCATGGTCCAACTACATGTCTCTTTGATTTTCACTTTTTCAAGTCATAATACTTCAAATTTAAAGACAATACCCTGAAGTAGATGTTCAGTCTGAAGATCATTCTTGGTCTGCATCATACTATCCAGTAGTATTTTCATGATCCTTATCCTTATATCATAGACCTTGTTCAGAAGAACCTTTGACATACATTAGGATATGAGTAACTACATACCTACAATGAGCTTGCGGAACAACCCTAACATCAACTGAGATGTTACATAGTGCGTTCGTAAAATTAATATAGCTTGCATCAAATCTTCTGTACTGTGTAATGACAAGGTACTTATAAAGCTCCACTATTGTATCAACCGTGAGCTAATCCTTAGCTCCATCGACCTGTTCTATATTGAAAGGTATATCGAAGAGGTGATTATAAGCTGAATCATGTTAACCCATTCAAATTTTCGTGTATCTTTGCTTCGAAAATGTTGAACTCTCTTCTCGTAATCGAGGAAGGATTAGCTTAGTCAGAATAAACTTTGCAATGGTATTATCATATTATCCAGATATATTTTGTTCCAAAAGTTCGATATGCGTGTTATATTTCTGATTCTATAATCAAGAAATAATGCCCGCGGAGTAGCTCATGAAGGTCATGCAAGTTCTCTTGTTATCCGCGCAAATTTTTCTTTAGACTTTGGCTCGTTCGAGGACGAACGAGAGTATAAGTGGAGGAGAATGAAACGACCTTAGGTAGTCTTTTCGGAAGTTAGGGCTCCGATTGGCATGCCGGTAATTTTAAAATCTTCATAAGGTCTATTGGGACTTATCTGTAAAATTTGAGCTAAATCAGATCTCGTTTGATAGGCATCGGAAGAAGCTTTCAGTTTTATTGTCGATAAATATTAAAAAAAGATTTTCGAGCTCGGTTTTGGCGAATGAGCTCCGGTTCAAAATTCAAAAGCACCGTTAGGTTCGTATGATTATTTGTAACTTCTGTGAACTTTTGAAAGTGAATTTCAATGTTGTTCGGCTAGTTTCCGCTAAAATGCCGAAAGTTAAATAATTTGACCTTTTTCCATTTAACTTGCATACTGAATTTCGGAAGTCCTATTTGAGATCCGCCTTAGAAAATGTTACATATACTTTGTATAACTTGTATGAAAAAGTTGGAATTGTTTCGAATATCGTAGGGTACTGTTTTAATTTTTGTCACGAAAAGTAAAAGAAAATAAAAGAAAAGGAAAAAAAAGACAAAAAATGAAAGGAATGAGGCGGTGGGCATCAGGGATTAATTTCCTTAAAATCTTCATTGAGAAGCTTAAAACAAAATGGGTTAGAAATGTCTTCAGAGAAGAAAGCAACGGAAAAATGCGAGAAAATGAGAAAAGAGTTGGAGAAAGATAGAATTTTTACCGACAAACTTCCAGGTAATGATGTTAATTCATTATTTGAGTTTACTACGTGTGTTTAAATATTTTTTAACGATAAAAATTGGGATATTAGACATCGTCCTAACGAATTAAACTGATAATTTAAAGGGTCAATTGGACCCCGATAGTGGAATTGATTATATATTCGTACTCAGTGAGTTATGGGCAATATATAAATGCAATTAATTTAGGGTTTGGTTATGTGACCTTAAACTCTGTACATAGGCCTGGCCTGCGTATTGCATTTGCGAATAGGGTATCAGGTTCCTAACCGGATTGCCCTAAGACGTAAGGAATGAAGACTTTAGCCTAATTTGATATATTTTTCTCCTTATTGAATAGAGTGGGAACGTTTGGCAATGAAACCAAAGGATAAAGCGGTTGTTGATTAGCAATGCTAGCTTTGGAACAAGGTAAGTGTTTATATCTATTTCTTTGGAGGCACCTGGCCTCGTGGATTTTCTACCACGTGTTCCTTACGTGTGTAGCTGCCGATAGGCGTACTCCTTACGCCTTAGCTTTGGATTTACGTTGTATATTATATGTTATTTCCTGTTGTTGGTATTGCATTGAGGATCTAAGCATTGTACTCTGGTTGTGAGCTGGCATCTACTTCCCGGCTGTCGATGAGAGTCCCGCGCCGGTGAAGAGTTATTATTGCATCAAATTGCATTCATATGCATTATATGTCATTCATATGCATTACATTGCATATCATATTGGGTGCAGGAGTATTCCCCCCAGTAGTAGGAGTATTCTGCTCCATTATATCATATTGAGGGCAGGAGTATTCCGCCCCAGGAGAGTGCAGGAGTATTCCGCCTCTGGTTTATATCATATTGGGTGCAGGAGTATTCCGCCCCTGGAGCAGGAGTATTCCGCTCTTACATCAGATACTGAGTGCAGGAGTATTCCGCCTCAGCTTTACATTATATCGGGTGCAGGAGTATTCCACCCCAAGAGAGTGCAGGAGTATTCCGCCTCTAGTTTATATTATATCGGGTACAGGAGTATTCCACCTCAGGAGCAGGAGTATTCCGCTCCAGATGGTTATCAGATTAGATTTCCCTCGAATGTAGGAGTATTCCGCTTCGAGATGGGATTATACGCACAAGTGACCCTTTGCATCATATTTCATTTTATTTCATTTTATTTCATCTTATTTCATATCATTGTGTAGACTTGTGGTACATAACTACTGTTCATCTTACACGTGCATTGTTTATTTGTTGATATGTTTCTGGCTCGTATTCCTGGTTGGGTTTATGTCTTCACACGTGTTTCTGGTTATTATCTGGCTCTGCCTTTTTATAATTTAAATAAGATGAATTCGGTTTATCTATTTCTTCTCCCTAGCTAGCTATCCTATTCTTTGAGGTGCTAGTCTGCCCCACTTATTGAGTCCTTTTGGCTCACCCTTGTTTGTTGTTTGTTTCTTGTCTATCTATTTCGTTTCGGCAGGTTGGCTCCAGGATTGAGTTCACCACGTTGTGAAGGAGCGAAGACGACTTCAGCTGTCAGGGTGAGCCAGCTTTTATTCTGGATGGCCACCAGTTTATTGTTTATTATTTCAGTTGCATTTTACTCCCTTCAGGAGGTATCTGTCTTCTTTAGTACTCTTAGATGTCTAGTCTGGATAACCCTAAATCTAGTATGTTGGGAGTCAGCTGTAATTTCTTTTGTATAGCTTAGAGTATCAGTATGTCTGTGTTTTTGTTTTAAGTCTTGTCCTTATTTATGAATTGTTATATTTATTTTTCTAATTTAATTGGTAAGGGTTCGCCCGACGGGTCTAGGGAAGGATGTCGGGTGCCCGCACGGCCTAACCGGATTCTGGGTCGTGTCAAAACAACAGGAGCAAGACTAGCTAAATTATAGAACAATGTGTTACGACCCTAGACTCGCTCTAGACGACGTGTCGGCACTTAGACAATTGCTACCCAAAAGCAACGCCCAAGTTCAGCCTTTGAACCTTTTTGGGACACCTAAAGTGTCAAGCTTAGCTCCTTGGATGATCTCTAAGTCAAGCAAGCAAAGTAGCCAAGTGCTTGCACACGGTTAAGGCACAAGTTGATGGCAAAAAGACTTGTATTAAGATCAAATATTTTGTACAAAGAAAGGAAAGCTAAGGAACTTGGTTGGATTCTAGGTTACAATGCTAGACACTATTGGATGTTGGATAAGTACAAATGAAATGCCTACTCCTATTTATACTACTCTAGGGAAGGTTCTAGACTATATTAATTAGGTGGAAGTTGGTATGCTTTTTCTTGGCTCTTCTAGAGTGTTCCATAAGTTGTTGATTCCTTCCAACTCCAACCAATGTTCTTCCATGATCTAGATACTTCTACTTATTTCAATGAAGCTCTAAGTCAAGGGTCTTCAAGGTTCTACAGTCTTCCACACTCTAGACCACTTTTGCCCTCTCTAGAAGCTTCCCTTGCATTATTTGGATCATGATATGGCGGGACGTCACACTCTCCCCCACCTGATTTTGTGCCGCCCTCGGCACAAAGCATCAACACATATACGTGAACCTCATCTTGGCGCTGCCAAAGATCTTTGTCTGTTAGCCATGATACCCTATGGAGTGGTTCGCCCACCCACGTCACAAGATACTGGTCACCTTTCTTTTTGCCCTGTTTGTAATTTGGACGACTCACAATTATAGCCTCGATCCTCCGCCCATCGGATACCTCTCCTTGTTCTTTGCCTGAATCTCCCCATGACTCGACCAAGTCTAGCAGCTTCTCAAGCACCGGGTCCATACATTCTCTTCCTGCTTGGCTGCCCTGCGTGGACCCAGCCTTGCTAGCAAGCTTGGTCCCCTTGCTTGGTGCATCACCTAAGTCCGATAGCGTGCCACCACTTTGTAACTCGTCATCCTCTTCAACCATGTCCGCCCAGTTTTTCTTGCTGCCACCATGATCCCTATGCATGGTATCAAGATAAGCCTTAGTATCCTCTACTCCCATCTTAGATTCCAACCACATCCCACCGATGTAGGCGGTCTCTTCTGTATCACCCTCGTGTGCTTGCGCAAAGTTCCCAACTATTGCTGCAAGCTTCCCTAACTCTAGGCATTCCCTCGCCTGATGTGGCCCTTTACAAAAGTAGCACCCTCCCTTGGGCACATACTCGCCACCATTGTTCGGCCCCTTTCATTTCCCTTGGACCCCTTTTCCATTATGGGTTGGCCCCAAGCCATTGCCCTTATGTGCCTCGGCTATGCCTTCATCCTTGTCATAATCTCCCCCACCCTTCTCGGTGTTGCCCACTTTGGACTTGACAGGCTCCATCTTGAAGTCAATAAGTGACTCGACTACCACTATGGCCTCGTCCACATTGGCTATGTGATGTCTTCTTAACTCCTGCTTTGCCCAATTTTGCAACCCATCCGTGAAGTAGAACAGGAAATCTTCCTCGGACAATGTCGAGATTTGCAGCATTAAGGTGGTGAACTCGCGCACGTACCCCCGAATCGTGGTCTTCTGTCGGAGCTCCCTTAGCCTCCGCCTAGCCTCGTAGACCACATTCATCGGGTAGAACTGCTTCTTCAACTCCTTCTTGAACTGCTCCCACGTCTCAATCTTACATAGCCCCTTCTCCATGTCGGCACATTTCCGACGCCACCACAGCACGGAAACCTCGGTCAAGTACATTGAGGCGTTGCGTACCTTGGCAACTTCGTCGTCCTCTTTGACTACCTCAAAGTACTTGTCCATCCTCCAAAGAAATTCGTCCACCTCGCGTGCATCCCGTACACCGCCATACTCCTTTGGCTTAGGGACCTTCACCTTAGCCCCTGGTGCAAGTACCACGCCCCTGGTAGTCCCGACCATGGTCCCCTCCAAGCACTTTCGCAAGGCCTCCATTTGCCTTTGTAGGTCAGCAATGGTAACCCCAAGCATATCTTCCAACTCGCGGACTCTCTCTTTGCGATACTTCTTCTCCTTGAGTACCTCCATCATGGTCTGTTTAAGTTCCTCCAACTCCCCAATGACTTGATTCTCCAATATAATGAGGTTGGATTCCATGGCCTCCACACGTCGGTTCAAGGTGCCAAGACTAGTTTCCAAAAGCCCCACCCGACCACCAACGTTCTCCAAGTATGAACCATTACCCCCTTCATCATCAACCACATTTACTTTTGCATCGACTGTGACCTCCGCTTGCGTATCTCGTGCTTTGCTCGACCCTCGCTTCCTTGTTTTCGTCCCTGTAGCAGTATCTCGACCACGAGCAACTTCCTCCAAGGAAATTTTAGTTTCCTTATCACTTGACATAATTTCTCTCCAAAGGAACTACGTAAAACACTCTCGGTGTTGCCCGCGTAAAACACTCTCGGTGTTGCCCGCTCTGATACCACGTTGTCACGACCCTAGACTCGCTCTAGAAGACGTGTCGGCACTTAGACAATTGCTACCCAAAAGCAACACCCAAGTTCAACCTTTGAACCTTTATGGGACACCTAAAGTGTCAAGCTTAGCTCCTTGGATGATCTCTAAGTCAAGCAAGCAAAGTAGCCAAGTGCTTGCACACGGTTAAGGCACAAGTTGATGGCAAAAAGACTTGTATTAAGATCAAATATCTTGTACAAAGAAAGGAAAGCTAAGGAACTTGGTTGGATTCTAGGTTACAATGCTAGACACTATTTAGAAGACTTAGATATTGGACAAGTACAAATGAAAGGCCTACTCCTATTTATACTACTCTAGGGAAAGTTCTAGACTACATTAATTAGGTGGAAGTTGGTATGCTTTTTCTTGGCTCTTCTAGAGTGTTCCATAAGTTGTTGACTCCTTCCAACTCCAACCAATGTTCTTCCATGATCTAGATAATTCTATATATTTCAATGAAGCCCTAAGTCAAGGGTCTTTAAGGTTCTAGAGTCTTCCACACTCTAGACCACTTTTTCCCTCTCTAGAAGCTTCCGTTGCATTATTTGGCTCATGATGTGGCGGGACGTCACAAATGTCTTCTAAATGAAGTTGTACATCTTCGTTCAGGTCGGGCAGGCTAAGCATTTGCGATGTTCCATTGCAAGGATCCTGCATTCAAAATTATATATAATCTTTAGCAAAGTAACTCCTGTGGATTTTAGTTATTCAACTTATAAATAATTGAATGCCAATGGTTTACCTCAGCCGTAGCATTTGCAATGTTGTTAATGTTTACCTCACTTGTTGCAATGATCAAGCTCTCTTGCTCCCCCGTACCCACGCCTGTTCCACTACCTCCATCCTTTCGTGCCCGCTTGCGTCCACCACTAGGCTTTCTACCTCTAAAGTTGGATTCAAGCGCCGACCTAACTCATTGTATTTTTGGCCTTCCACGCCTACGCTTCTTTGGAGGGTCCTTTAAGGGACTTGTTCGAGTGCCTTCACCACCTTGTACGTCCTCTTTCGCCTTCATAGTGCTCATACCCTATTTCCAATTTGTAACATCCTTGTGTGCTTCGTTTATTTTTGACATGACATACTTTATCTTCAAATCACTGTCCAAGGAAATACCGAATTGTCGTTCAATAGATTTCAAGGCATCCCTATATTTTTTGTACTCCTCTGTCATATAAGGGTAAGATCCAAAATAGAATTTCTTCAAGTAGGGTCAAGCAACGTCTTTTCTCTACCTATGTAATATGTACCTCTCGTGAATTTCATTGATCCTCTTGTGTGCCATTACCTTATAATATGGCAACAAAGAACACCCCTGGATTTCCAAGATCTACAATTGCACTTAAAATATAGGCCCTTTGGTCGATGATTAACCGTGTAGACAAATTCATTCCCATAAAAGTAACTCCTGACGGACGCATCCCTTATGTTGTATGTCTCCTTCCCTTCTCCATCGTTCGAGGAGTTGATAACTTCGCAGTGATACAACTTCTTCAACTCCTTCTGGACCAAATCAAAAATTGCACGAGTATACGCCTTTTGAAGTTGTCGCTCCACACGAAGCCGGAATCACATATTGTTTCAGTGCCCCTTGACCTATATTCTTCTAATAGCTCTTTCTCGTACTTGTCCCTCAATGCTAACTCATATTGCTGAAAAAAAATGCTTGAGGGTGCTTCTAATGTTTACGAACCCATCAAAGAAAGCATGCATGCCCTCACTTCTTTGAGTGGATAACATCCCAGCCCAAAAGTGAGTATTAAGGTATACTGGTGTAACAGCCCAAGCCCGCTAGTGATACTGTCCGCTTTCGGCCTAGGCCCGTATGGCTTTAAAATGCATCACTAGGGTCTAAGGCCATTTAACTTATATACTCAGCATCTCTCATGTGTTATGCTGATGTGGGATACTTAACCCTTAGCTGGGGTGTTACATACGGACTCTAATGGACTCAGCGTCCTCGCTGAGGTTTGCCCTGCGTACCGGGATTCGCTTAGACTCACCACGGAGGTTTGCCCTACGTATCGGGATTCACCTAGACTCAGCCCTGAACTTTGACCCACATCGACAAGGCTGACACGGAGTGGCTCTGATACTATCTGTAATAGCCCAAGTCCGCTAGTGATACTGTCCGCTTTGGGCCTAGGCCCGCACGGCTTTAAAATGTGTCACTAGGGTCTAAGGCCAGTTAACTTATATACCCAGCATCCCTCCTGTGCTGTGCCGATGTGGGGCACTTAACCCTTAGCTGGGGTGTTACAACTGGAACCCAATACTCCCATTCAGCGAAAAACTTGTTGAACCACTCCCTATCTTGTAACCCATACCTCTCAAGAAAGTCCTTCCATCTTCTCTCAAATTATGTCGTGGTGAGGCTTTTAAGCACTGCGGAGAAGAATTCCGCCCTTGCAACTCTTCTTTCCGGACCACGAATCCCCTTCAGCCTTCTAGGAACCTTAGTAACAATGTGCCAGATGTATAATCTGTGAATGGTGTCCGGCATCACTTCGCTAATAGCAGCCCTGATGCTTTCAGCTTGATCAATCAAGATTCCTTTGGGATGAACTCCCCCTATGGCTATCAACCATGTAGTAAAACCCCACTTAAAAGTTAGTGTATCCTCATGAGAAACAAGAGCACATCCCAACAGCATAGATTGGTCGTGCTGGTTGACACCAACAAAGGAAGCAAATGGCATGTTATAACCATTCACTAGGTAGGTTGTATCAAGGCATAACACATCATGGAACTCCTCATATGTATGCCTACAGTGGGAATGAACCCGTAAGACATTTCGAAGCATACCAGTATTATCTGCATCAATCGAGTAGAAAAATTCCCTATCCTTTGACTGCATTTCGCAAAAGAAATTGCGCAAGGACTCCGCATCCCCATCTTCCAAATGGAGCGGCCTAGCTTTTTGAATAAAGTTTCTACAGTCCTTTGATGTACAGCTCATATTTTCTGGCCTACCGGATAAAACTTGCACAACCCTTAGATTTTTGCTAACTTTCAAGCCGGCTCTGTCCTGAGCTATGAGTGTTCTCTCCAAAGATCTATCCATTGACCTATGACTAGCTATAAGACGCGATAGCGAAGGGTCAAAGTCGTGAAAATGGTCCTCCCATACTATAGAAACTCTACAGCTTCCATCTTTCTCCATTATACTACTACCTCTAGCGGGACAGCAAATTCTCTTGGTGCGATGCTTGGATGTGGTTTTCCTGCACCAATCACAACTAAATAGTACATTCGAAACTCTACCAGTAACATATCTTTTCCTCGAACGTTTCACCATACTAAACCTCTTTGATCGTGCGTTCTCTTTAAAGAATATAAACAGTGAATCTGCACCACTAAATATCATTCCTGGTCTTGGACCTACTAATAAATCTTCTTCGGTAAATTGATCAGTCGTCTCCTTATACTCTCCATCTGAACGCCCTTTATTGGAAGTGTGCTCTCCTACTCCACCGGCATCCATCCCAGAACTAAAATTGCCACCCGAACTAATACTCATTTCTCCACCTTCATTTAACAAGTTGTCGTCTTCCGGTAGCCCTAAGACATTAATCAAGGTATCAATATTTGTTGTGTTCATATCTGTACTGTTGGAGTTCGTTGTTCTCTTTTAAGAGATGGAGGCATTAGGTTTTTTAGGGTTTAGATTGTGCAGTTTATAGATGGTAAAAATTGGAGGAAAAATGAAAGTTAACCTAAAATCCGTAAAACAAACGTATAAAAAAAAGAGAAAAACAAAATACAATACGTATAGAGTATAAACATGCATGAAAAGGCTGCAAAAGTGGCCATGCAATGATGACTTTTTCTGGCGGGAGAGTTTGGCGCCTAAATGACTACTAAAGGCCCTTTGGGCAATTCACTCTGTTTGGCCAAAGTTTCGCTGTTCTCGTTTGGACAAAGAGCATTTCTTTTGAGTTAAATACTATTAATAAGGATAAATTAACTAAGTTGATTTTTCTTAATGAGTTTGAAAAACTAAAAAATGACAAGTAAAAATGGACAGGATGAGTATCAGAGTTTTTTCAAATATGAGCACTCTTGAATCAACACTTCCAAGGTATATAATTTTAGAGAACACCAGAAATATACAAAACCCATTTGCTGGATAAGGCTAAACGACAACTGTTAATTCTTTTAAGACATAAGTAGCTTGTATCAAATGCAGAATTTTAAGCATTTCATGAATTTGCTTAATGTAATTGATAAACACAACCTATAAGTCCATTTGATGAAATACGACTTGCTTTAGAAGTTGCATCTGTTGAATGCGACTAAATGTGACATTTTCTAATGTAAATTATAAGTCACATTTGTTGAATGCAGCACTTTTAATCCATACGACTTATGCACTGAGCAGCAATATTTCCACTTGTCCAAAAATCGTTTATGTTAACATGCATGTAAAAAGATTACACAACTTAGAATACAAAAATTGAGGTACGAAAACAGGAACCTTTTTTTTCCATTTCTCTGAATTGCTTTCTCCATAAAGCTAAGGAATAGTAGTATCCATATTCTGATATCCAAAAAATCCTGCGATGTCTACAAAAACATCTAGGTATTCCTCTAACTCTTTTTGCTTTCCCAAATAAGGAAAATGAATGAAAAACCTTGTAATATACTAGAAAAAAGATGCGTGGAACTGTGGAAGGCTAGAACACTATACATAGTTACTTACCTATACTATATTCTATTTGCTTAAATGTTAGGAAGACACTAATAAGCCCAATTGACATATTTGAGACACTGGAGGAGCCTCCCAATAAGCTGTCTTATTCTTCAATTCTTCAAAATCTCTCACACATTGCTCCATTCTTAAATCTTCAACTCGCCTTCTCGCTGCAGCCAGTTTATTACCTGCTACTTCATCGAATATTTTCTGCCACCCAATCTCCCACTCGGCATGAGCATCACAGAGCTGAAGGGTGTTATTGGCCCAATCAGTCCAGCTCCATCCTTTGTACAGTCTATTCATCACGAGCCCAACGCAGTGGTCCGTGCACGAAGGTGTGCAAGGCCGGCACTTCGCACCACTTAATGGACCAGGACTAGAAAGTGCTGCTACCGGAACACCAAAACGGGGTGGTGGAAAATCATAGCTACGATCCGATACAACACAAAATGGGAGGCGCTTAGTGATGTAAGTAACATTGCGGATAGTTAGTTGGGCCTTGAATGCGCCCTCAGAGTTGAGGAGATGGTACCCAGCTAAATCCAGCTCAGGAATCATGGAGAGCCGTGAAAGAGCAACTACAGATGTGTTGTAGTCACCGAGGCCAAAGCGATCATTTAAGCCACCATAGGATGAACCAGGAGGGACCAGGTAGGCACCCGGAATGAAGTCATCCGGTGATAGTGGGGCGTTCCAATAGCCATCAACTCGGGTACGGATTATCCAGTCATAAGTGAAGTTGTTCTGGCTTTGGTAGGCTTGAATCATCGTCAAGCAGCCCTCAACCAGGTTGAAATATTGCAGCAGACCCTGAAATGCAGATTAGGAAAACTTCAGTGCAATTTCGGGAATACAGAAAGCTAATGTAGCTTTATAGCAGTCAGGCCTAGGGGTCTTGTAAAGCTGAAGCATTGTGTGTACTGAGCAGCATATTAGAGCTCTTATCATTAACAACGATAAGCTCCTGTGATTAAACTACAATAATTGAATTTTTATAATATTTCTTTATTTAACTTAAATCTATTTTATAAACCCTCCATATTTGACATTAGTAAGCAAATGCTGCGCACTTGAGGAAGTACAGAGGGCCAATTCACTTATATTTGTTAAAAATACTTCATTAATTTTTCCAAAAAAAAAAAAAAAAGGAACTCTGTTCTCGAATATACTGCCTCAAAGATAAACTACCAACCAACAGGTTTGTTTCCCACATATACCTCTCTACTTTCATTTTCGATGATTATAAATTCTATGGGAAAGTCATCAGCATCTTGTCAATCTAAACTTGTTATCTTCATTTATATGATTCTAAACATTCTTTTTCCCCATGGAAACCATGCATAGATGAGTCTATAGCTTGTGGTAGTGGGGCAGTCCTCTGTTTTATCTGGTTCTAAATGTATTTTCTTGCTGAAAAACGTACTAACTTTTCTTCCCTTTGGTGAACCACACAGATGCAGATATAAGTAGATGTGATCGGCTTACACCCCATATGCATATATAACAATGGACCAGTGATCAATCAATAAAATGGCAACAAAGACATGCAATAGCAATTTCAGTTCAAATTAGCCAAGACAGTAGCACTGCCCCTACATGCATACTGTGGATAAAGAGCTATAGCAGGTACTAATTACTCGAATTAGGTAAAGATATCAAGCTTATATGTTGGACTAGTGAACAGTGAACAACATACTATTAAACCTACTTTCCAGGTGCATTATACTACACTAAATAATCCAGGAAGCGGACTACTCAATCGCTAAATCCAATGAATTGGTGAACCATCAATGGTGTCTCGCGGGTTTACTTTATTATTTCAGTTAACAGTTCCTTTTGACAAGTAACTAGACAGTGATTTGTGCCGTCAAATTCTATAACAAGAGCTTATTTCTTCCCGACAAACCTGTGATGATTTTAGCCTTCAGGATAAAGCCCACATAATTGGTTATGAAGCTGGGAAGGTAAACCTACAATAATTTGTACCTAAAATGCCACACCATCCAAACCAAGTTTTACCTACCTTCAACAGAATATGTCTTCACTTTCCCTTTTTTTTTTAAGTGAAGTAAGGTATTCCAGTAGAAAAAGCATCAAGCAGATACAAAGTTACGAAAGAATATGTCTTCACTTTCCTATCTTCGGTTTTACAAAAGAATCTTTCGTTAAGTCATGGCAGAACTACAAATTTCTCTTCACCACTGTTTACTCTATTAGATTTTATTCTGTATAAAATCAGCCTCAAATAAGCTCAAATGGCGACGTGGCAAGTTAGTATTCATATAGCCGACGCAACAGGTTTTGGAGGCATAGTTGTTGTATATGCATCAACTACATCTCAATCCTAAATTAGTTAGCGTTAGTTATATGAATCAATGTACTCGCTCTATTCTATCCAAGTATTAGGATTCATTAAAACACACACTATGTTTACACCAATTGTAAACTTACTGCAAACACCCTGCTTTGTCCGAACATAGACGAACAAAGTTAGATTTCACCAAATCATACAAAACCAAATACGATAAGACCTCTCTATAACCGCCATCTTCTATATCAGCAACTCACTATAACAACCTATTTTTCTCATATTATGTTATATTATATGGTCAGCGTTAAAAACCTTAAATACTGAACCCATCCATTTACATTCTGAATCCGCATGTGACCACAGTCCCATCTTGGCGGAACAACAAACGACTCCTCGCTAACATTTGTTCTATTAGGTGCCAAAAAATTAATCAATATATCAACAAAATCTCAATTCCAAACTAATCGAGTTTACTGCGTGAGTTTACGTACTCATTCTACTCTATCCAAGTACCATAACAACTAACCAAATAAAACAAAATCAATTACCAACATCAAGTATCAACAGTATTAACTAACATAACCCACCAGCTACGTAACACCATTTAACAACTTTCCAAAATTAGCATTTTGTCACAACAAAACATAACACACTTACTCCACAAAACATTCTTCTATTTGGAATTTTCTTAAATCAAAGCTACACAATAAATTAAACTAAACAAACAAAATAACAATAAGTTCAGCATCGAGAAACGTATATATTGAACCCATCAGGTTTAAATTCTGAATCTACCTCTGACTGTAATTCGGTCACGTCAGAACCTCAAACGACTCATTGCTAACATTATTTCTATTAGGTGCCAAAAAATTCATCATTATACCAACTACATCTCAATTACAAACTAGTCCGAGGTTCACTACACGAATCTACGTACTCATTCTACTCTATCCAATTACCCTAACAACAACAACAACATACCTAGTGTTATCCCACAAGTAGGGTTAGGGGAAGGTGAGATGTATGCAAACCTTACCCAAGGTGGAGAGACTGTTTCCTCGGCTAAATAAATTACCCTAACAACTAACCAAATAAAACAAAACCAACTACCAAGAAGAAAGTGTCAACTGTATTAACTAACATGACAAGCCAGCTACATAACACAACATTTAACAACTTTCCAAAATTAAAACAAAATAAAACTTTTTTTACCTGTATACCATTAGGTGAATTACGAGCAGTAAGAACACGAACTTGGGCCTCAGTCATCATAATGGGCTTGGGCTTAAATATTTTAACAGCAGCAATTATAGGAGCAGCTTTTAACAAAGAAAATTTAAAAGCATTAGAATCTAAAGGGCTATGAATATAAAGATGAGAATTAGGATATTCTTTTAATATTTTCTGAATAATAGAAGGGCCAGTTAGTTCAAATCTACGTGCTCCACCTACTAAACATACTGCTATTTTAGCCCGATCCAATTCAGATCGGGCCGGGCCGGGCTTGGAAACTGGTGGTGGTGGAAGAGGAGGGGTAATGTTGTTGAAAAGAGAAGTTAGAGGGGAGAAAGTGGATATTGAAGAAAGTGAAATGTAAAATAAAAGAGAAAGTGGTGGAAGAATTAAAAGTAGTAATTTGTAATCAAGATCTGAAAAATATTTAGAACATTTTGAAAGTAGCTTCATTTCTTGGGTTTTGATTCTTGTCCCATAAATTTAGTTGTACGAGTGAACGCGGGAGCTTTGTGCACTAAGACGACGTTTAGTATTGTAAGGAGTTTTGAGAATTTATGTTATGACATGCAAGTTAGGGAGTAATATTATGGAGTTCTTATAAAGTGGTGTGTATTGTTTAGTACAACGGGTTGATTCATGAATGTTGAATGAGTCTGGTTTTTTGCTGGTAGGGTTCTCAAGAAGATAATGGTCACAGTGCGATGATGATGAATCTTGAAGAAGAAAAGAAAGGAGGAGAAAAAAAAAGAAAAAGAAAATATGTTTCCGACCGTATACAATTTAAACTCTTATATGTACACATGCTCAATATTATAAATATATCTTTTGTGTTTAACATCTTTTATTTGATAAAAATAATGAAAAGAATAATGCAATTTACAAAGTATCCTGCATTTATAAACAAAAATATACTCATTGTATTTCATTAGTGAGATCTGATGAATACGTGATATAGTTCAATTTAATCGAGGTGAAAAAATTGTTTTAGATAAACACTCGGAAACATCCATATTGTAGCTAGAATTGCCATTCAAATAATCTCATAATAACAATCTAGTGTTTTATTTTTCCTAACCTATAAATAAATTATAATACGAAAAATAATGTTAATAATGGACAACAAAATCAAATACCGTATCATTTTTGGTTGAGGGTCCCGCGTCTGCCATGCATGTTGCTCAAAATTCAAATTGTATTATCATGAATTACACAATATATTTAATTTAACTTATTTGATCACTTTTTCTACTCTCATTAAATTATGTACATGGTATGCTAATAAATTCGATAACTGATATTCAGCTACAATTGTCTTTGTTTCTTTCGTTGATAATATTTGCATGGTATGTTAAACCTGTATTTTCGTCGTACTAATGTTGATGCATTAGCTTGCATGTTGGAACAATTAAATGAAGATAAAACTAGTGAAATGGGGGTACATAAATAGAAGAATTAAACTATGGAAATCGAGGAGGAATAAACAGAGGGAATAAAAGTTTGAAAATATGGAAAGCAGTTCGAGCAAATGGCATATATTCTGACTAATCTTTTCTTAGTTGATTTAAATATGTCTATTTATATTTGTAGATCTCAATGAAGACGACACCAGTCATGGCTAATGACTTGTGACAGATGTAATTAGGACAAAAATTATTTATTTGACCAAACACCATATAATATAAAATTATTGGTGGATCCAAAATTTTACGTTGTGTCTGCTGCCACGTATAGGTAGTAATGTTGGGCGCTATCTTTATGAAGAACCTTCTTCACAAGTGCTTAGTCATGGCTCACATGTTTTGAATATTATTACCATCTTCACATTACGCAACAAGTTTGTCACATATTCTATTTTGGGTGGTTTACGAAAATATCCATCAAAATCAAAATATTTATCCGTTACTATTCATAAATTTCATATTTATCAGTCTTACCCATAAATTTATTGAGAAATTTTCAGAAATAGGCAGTCCACTACACAAAATTACAAAAAACATGCCATTTTTTTCATACATAGCACACATCCCTAAAATTACAAATTTTAGCACTCCTTAAAAGAAAAATACCCTAACTACCAAATCTCCCCTCCCTTGCCACTGAGCCGCTAGAAAACACCCTCTCCGTCGATGGTGTCGTTACTTTTTTATATTTACCTGAAGTTATGTTGTTGATTTTGTCTATATCATTGTTTTGGAGAAGTTTATACACACAAATCTCAGCCCCTCCCCCTCCCAAAAAAATAAATTATACATGAATATACATAGATAAATGCGTAGCAATGGAGAAATACAATAATATACACACAAAAAAAAGTGAAAATTCATATGAACATCTTTAATATACAGATTTATTCACTCGCATATACACACTTATACTAATTTATATAATTTTATACATGTCCATAAACTTGTATAAAACTGTATAAACTTGGATAAACTTGCGGCAGACTGCTATCTCGGGAAAAGGGTGACAGGTCGGGTAAGATTCGAAAATATGGATCATTGTTGATAATTTCTGTCTTTTGCTTGTCTTTTAGTCTAAAAATCCCTAAATTATTTATATGTCCTATCCATCCAGACTTATATACAGTGGCAGATTTACGTGGGAGTGAGGGGGTGCCACGGCACCCGCTAGTTTCGGTCGAGTCTTTATATATACGTGTATATTTATGTAAGAATTAATACAAATAATAAAACCGGCACCCGCAGTAGCAATAGGCGTTGTGGTGCCGATGGCGAATGGCGCTGCTTTACTCCAGAGCGACTAGGGATCGAGTCCTCCTGCTGAACCTTTTTGCAAACTTTCTTTGTATTGAATAACGGAAAAGGGCCAAAAATGCCCTCGAACTATCGGAATTAGACCAAAAATGCCCTCTGTTTCAAAACGATAGCAAAAATGCCCCTGACACCCATCCATTCGGCCACAAATGCCCTTCTACTTAACGGAAAGTCCGTGAAAGCATAAAAACTACAAGAACAATAGAAGTATGATGACATTGTTGCCACATAGACTTGACACATAAGCCTATCCATTTTTCTCCATTAAAAGGTTGAGTAGGGTCTTCTTCCCCAACATTAGAAACCTAACTTCTTCTCTTCTAAAAACCCCTCATTTTAGTATGAAGAGAAATAACTATAATTCACATTTAATTTGAAGAGAAATCCTTCTAAGTGTTGTTCTTATGGGGAGTTTCTTCTACTTATATCATTGTAGCGGACTGTATCTCTTTCATGAAGTGATGTCTTTGCTGCATTGTTGAACATTCAAAAGCTGGAGTTGGCTTGTTTAATCAGTAAGCCAATTTTTAGCTAATACTTGACAATAAATCTCTTAAATAATCTCCCAAACACATAGGTTCTTTCGCCGAGTTTATGGACACTTTCGTAAAGTTCCATTAACATGACATTTTATTTAGAGTTCAAAGCAGATTTAAAGATCTCACTTTGAACGAAGAAGATGGCCGAAACCTGGGCATATTTGCATATTTCATATAGGTTATCTCCTGAACCACAAAGTGGCTCTTCACATTTTCGAAAAATATGAAAGGATTCCTTGTTGGCTTATTGTCATTTCTGCAACTATGTCCTCACAGCAAATAGATAAAAAGTGTTATGGAATGGTCATTAGGGTCTTTACCAATGACAAGTGTTTTGGTTAGATATAAAACTACATGTAAAAAGGTGCCTTGGGGTTTCTTTGCCAAAAGTGACACAATAAAATTACACAATTTCTAAAGTATATAGTGGAAGAAAATATAATGTAACCAGAGAGAAGAATTAGCTAAAAGACCCCTCAAAGTGTTGAACAAAAAGTTTAACCCTTCCATTTCTTTTTGACTTATTTTTTGAGAGAGAAAATATTAGTGAGTTTAAGTGGGGACCAAAGGGCTGGATTAGAATTTTTTGAAACTTGTGGGTGCAAAATATTAAATCTTTTGGGTGCAAAACATATCAAACTATTGTGAACTCATTTGAATTAAAAGAAACTACCATGTAATTTAAAACATAACGGATACTTCATCTACTCAAATAGGTCAATCGTACACGACCAAAGAACTGTTCCCATTTTTTCTCTCAACCTCCCCTATTTCCTCTCTGACAAGCGTCTGCATGATCTCGCAACCTCTGTGAGTGACCAGTTTGAGTTATTTAAAGCATTGTTGTAGGTTCATTGCACATTATCGAGCAAGAGCAGAAACAGGTACACCGCTCGATTTCGTTAGGATTTTTAGTTGAAATTTAACTATTTTGTTAGATTAATGGCTATTGTGCATCTTTACATTGAGCTTTGGGGTGGTGGGTTTGGTTACTTTACTGTTGTTTTATATGCGAGAGCCCATTTAGGATTTAGGGTTTATTTTTGGGGATTTTTTGTTTACCTTTCATAATTAAAATGTAATTTGTGGGTAATTCCTGTGTATGTGTTTAAATGGTCAGGATAAAGCACACCGTTCCAAAGGGTAAAGGTCCACGAACTTGGGATCAGCGTAGAGCAGGTGAGGAAAGAAAGAAGAGAGAACAGGAAAAAAATATACGTACATATCGGTGGTCCCCAAAGAATTTGTCAGTAAAAGAAGCTTGGAACAGCATTCCAAAATCCAAAAGAAAACTGAGAAAAGAAGAAGGGTGGAGAAACATGTGGATAGTGATGAGACAGCCAAAGATAAAGATGTTGGTGGAGGACAAACTGAAGTGGATGACAATTCTGAGTTCCTGGGTGCAAAACGAGCATCTGATGATACATTTGATCAAATTGATGCCTTTGGAGATGAGTCTGAGGCTGATGTTGGTGTTGGTGGTGATTCTGCTGCAAAAAAAAAAAAAAAAGGAAAGACTGATGATGATGATGATGATGATGATGATGATGATGATGATGATGATGATGATGATGATGATGATGGAGAGGTAGGCACGAAGAGTGCAAGACAAGAGAGAAGAGAAGATGAAGAGAGGGAGGAAAATGTTGGTGCACAGGCACATGAAGGGGATGATGGAGTTGATGAAGGGGTTGATGAAGATGATTCTGGTGCTGAGAACAAAAACAAAAACAAAAGAGGAAGAAGAGAATAGAGAGGATGAAGAGGATGTGCATCCTCTTGATAGGTTGAGTATACCAAAGAAGATCATTGACATAGATGTGAGCAGCTTCAGGTTCAGAACCTGACTTTCATCATTTGAATCTTTTAATGCAAAAATCTCTGTGAGGTCTTCAATTAACAAGTTTTAAGACTTTAAGAAAAAGTTGACAGGATTGGGGATTGAGAAGATGTGTAGGAACTCAGTTTTTGGTGATTTTTTAAACATTTCTGAGAATTGGACCTTTAATGTTTAGTTGGTGCATTCTGTGCTTTTGAGGACTATAAGGCAGTCCAAGAAAAGGCATGAAATGTAGTTCTTGCTGGATGGGAAGCAGTTTGTTTTGGCTTGAGGGAGTTTTATTTGATAACTAGCTTGAATTGTTGTCAAGAGCCAGATAAAAAAGTGAAGGCCAAGTACTTGACAATGGGGTGAAGGTTTTTTAAAGAAGGTGTGTGGAGATGGGGATGTGAGGGCTGAAAAGCTGCTGTATTTAATGGAACAGCCAGAATTCCCAAAGGAAGAGAAGTTGAAGCTGGCTTTGTCGTGTTTCCTGCATACAGTACTAATGGCCAAGGACAAAACCAAGAATGTGGAGAAATGGTGGATTCAGTGTCTGGATGACATGGAGTTCTTCAGCAAGTACCCTTGAGGTAGGCTGTGCTATGACCTGACAGTTGAATACCTCTTAAAAAAAGTTGATTTAGCAAAAGTCTATCGACAGTATGCAGAGGGAAAAATTGCTGGTTATGCCTTGTTTGGATTCCCCTGGGACTTCCTTGTAAGTATTGTTATATTATTTTCCAGTTTTCTTAAGCATGATTATATTAAAACTTTTGTATTGTGACTGTGGCATTCATGACAGGCATGGATATATGAGGCAGCCCCCTTAGTTGGTCGTACAACTGGCAAGTCTGAACAGTCTCCCCTGCCAATTCCAAGGATCCTAAGGTTGCGCCAAACAAGAAAACATGTTGGAGATGTTCATGCAGCCCAGCAAGGAGCTACACAGGTATATGTGACAGTTTCATTTCATTAACTATTTTATCATTTAATGATGATGTTTGGCTGTATAATTCTTTTAATGTATGTAAAATGGCAGGTTTTGCGCTCTTTCTTGATCCCAACTATGTAAGAAGTTGAGGGTCGCGAAAGATTTGTGGCTCCTCATGCTGATGAGGTCAAGGATGCTGCACTGGACAAGCTAAGGGCTCAGCTGGCGGGGATCACATACATCAAGTACATTGTGGAGGAGTATGATGATGAGGAAGCTGGAATGGAGAACCAGGAAGATGGTGATGATGATGGTGGTTGTCACGACCCGTTTTCTGAATGAGCTACGACCGGCACCCGGTACCTGAACTTGACCGAGCGAACCCTTTAAACTTGACTGTGATATTCTAACTCGGCCATGCTACGCAAATGATATAGTCTTTAAAACAAAATTTCAATAAAAACTCATTATGAAATTGTATTTATAAAATAAATAACTTTAAAATTATGTAAAATGGACAACCACACCCAACAGCTAGACTATCTATGAAGCCTCTAAGAATTTTATACATGACACTAGTGGAATAAAAAATATCTCCACGAACAAATGCGGAGCTTACCAATCAACTGAGTAGTGGGAGGATATCCTAGCACGAAGCATGCTTGGCTGCAATACTGTGCCTACATTGACGTAAGCCAATGTAGGTTCCCATGAAGAGAACGTCAGTACACCACGGTGGTACTCAGTGAGTCTCAACGACCCCCCACTAAAGCGGGAACGAGACATTTAAAAGAAACACTATATGCACGTAATTCTTTAAAACCATGAGTATATAAAACATTTAAAGAAACTGAAGTAACTTGAAACCATAAAATTATGAACTTTAAACATAAATACATATATCGTTTCTTTACTTATTGGGGAGTACCAGTTAACTCTGACATAACATGATTCCATAAAGTCACCGTGTGATAGGCACGGGTTTGATCCCGCCTGATCGAATAGGCCCCTTTACTGTGGCGCCACACAGTTCCAGGTGATAGCATACTGTGCGTTTTGTGCCTTGGCCTTGTTCAATCTGTATGCGCCTCCCGATTCGGTGTACCTCTGTACCCTAAGCTTTGGAATGACTCCATTCTCAAACTTGGAAACCCATCCAATCTGTAGCATTGCTATCCCCACTTTGATTCAGTACACAATGCCTCCTCACATAATGGTTTGGCCTATTCCATCCACCTGCTCTGCGTAGTCTAACATAATTCCCACGTTTTCCTCCCCACACAAAGTGGTTTGGCTCACCATCCTCATTGTTGCCTCCCCGTCCACCGGTTTGGCCCATTATCGTGTCTCTCCATCTGCCGGTTGAACACATCTCCCACATTTGCCTCCCTACACGAAGTGGTTTGGCCCACAATTCTGACTTTTCCTCCCTACTAGATAGGTTGGCTCCCTTCCGTCACAAACATGGTGGCTGACTCCACCTCATCATGACACTCGAACACCCCCGCAAAGACGCTTGCTCTCAAGCCCTTCTTCACGGTTGCCGCGGCCTCCTGGCACGCCCCGCCCTAGCTTTGGCGTCATCCAATGCATAGAGCTCATATTTGGAGATCGCTCTCCCCGGCGATGGTAGGCCCCTTACCTAATCATCCAAAGCGGTTGTTGGTGCGACATTCATGCCAACACCCCCGTACTGGCTCGGCTCCTGTCTAGTATAGCACTCATTCTTGCGAGCAACGCTCGCCCCATGTTGTAGGCACCAAACCTACTCAACCGACATGGTTGTTGAGGGACTCGCCTTTCATTCATTGCAACACTTTAGATGGCTAGGCATTCACGACGTCCAACTCCTCAGAAGGACTTCATTCAATACTCCTCGGTGCTTAAGTCTTCTCTCTGGAAGGCCCCTTAATTCACGCACTTCTAGCATCCTTTGTATGCTTCACACATTATGCTCCCCACATTCCCAATGCCCTCGGGCTGCTCAAGTCAATACCATTGGAAAGATACTCAATTGATGCGCCACTCGCATCTTTGTCATGATCTCCACGATCTGCTTCAATATAAATAGCCCACGGCTTGCATCTGTTCACAACGTGGTTGCTCGACTTGGCAATCATGGCCTTTTCCTAGCCACCCGACTCATCGGCATGTCCCTCTCTGAACGAAAGCCCACTATTCGATAGAAAATATTTTTGCAACGCAAATTTCCCCTCTTCAATATTTCCCCGCTGCTAGCAGAGTTTCTTTACAACTGATGGATCTCCCGCAATCAAGACAATTGAGCTCCTGCTAACCGTCTGTCCCATCTTTGCAAAATCATCCCAATAGCACAGCACATTGGCGCTCCTTGCTGACCAACTATGCCTCATTTGAAACCCTTTGAAAATAGCCTTATAGGGTCCGCTGTCTCAAATAGAAAACATCATTCCTGCTTCGATATTATCTCCACAATGACATTCCCATATTGCACTGACAATTCAAAATTCTTAAGCTGTGACATTAACCATGGCCTCTCGCGTTTTACCAAAACCGACTCCTTGTTGGCACGGATCAATCTTGCACGATGGATTAGCTCACAATGTACTGCAAACACTTATGCAGGTACAAATTGCGCTTTGATGGCGTCTCAAAATCACAATGCTAAAAAAAAAATCCCGGCAGTGTGTTCCATGCTCTATCTCATTACCGGCGCAAAGCTCCTGCTTTGGGTGTCAATCTGCTTGGTACCAACCACACCATCCTGAGCATCCTCTACTCTGATACCAACTGTCACGGGCCGCACCTTTCTAATAACAGCGGCACACAATTGGCCCGTGCGGTGCTTGTAGTCCAACCTGACTACGAGCCAGCCTGCTCCTTGTCCCAGGTTTTTTGGAAGCTCGTCTTAGTGGTAGCTTCAACTGTGTTGCCCGAAGGTCTCCCCCTTGTGCACATCTCATATGCGGAAACTTCAGTATGCGCAAATTTGGGTTGGCTTAGGACCTGCCCGTCCCTCGCCTGGCACTAAGCGTCGCTCCTGCGCGAAGTGCAATCCTCAAGCTTGGCCCTCGCCTTGTGCCCTGGCACTTGGCATGGCTTCGCCCGAGTAGGACAACTCTTTAGGAATTGTCCCTTGTCATGTGTGTCTCCAAAGGTACCTCCCAATATCTCCTAACAATGGCAAGTATAGCCCTCGCATCATGCCTCCCTCCTGAGTAGTGCAGCGTCTCCCCACGACTGCACGTCTTGACCAACGAGCCCTTGCTTGCATGGTTGAACCCTTGCCATGCTTGCAAGTCAATACACGAGGCTCTCAATAGCTCCTCGAGTATTCAATCGGTACAGAGGTCTTTATCATATCCGAAGAGAGCCCGCGGGGCTTAGTCTTTCCTTCTGTCAAGCCTCTGCCGCTCGTTGTGCGCCCAACGTTGGCCCTCTGGCCATACGCCGTCCATAGAGTCGCCTGACTCGTATGGATACCTGGAACTCTCCTCTGAGATGTCCAGGCAGGCCCTTGAGGTCCTTTCTCAAGGAAGCTCACTTGGTGCGACTTTCCGACAAAGTGTACGGGGAGGGCTAGTAGGCAGTCACCATGTCTGCCCCCCTTATATATGTCTTAAAAAGCTAAACCCATGTCATAACACTTGACATCCTTTGTCCAGAGAATCGTGCAAGGGTCTAACTTTCCACTACGACCTCCAAATGAGGTTTCGTTTGTTCCTAGAGATTCCTCTTGACTTTCTTCACACCTCCATGAAGTTTCATCTCATTCCCACACTCGTGGAAAGAGATATAGCCCTCGGAAGATCATCATAATTACCACAATGCCACTGCTTCTTGGCTAAGTCAAGCCCATAGGCAAACAAGCTCTGATCGGCACCAAACTTGGTATACGCACTCTATAGCATCTTAGGAACAAGGCCCTCACCCTATATTCCAAAATTTCCACTATAGCTCCAAAACGTACGGCACTGACACTCGTGCCCGCACACAGCTCGCACGACTGACACTCAGCCTGCGCCCAGCTGACACTCATCCAGCACCTTGCTGGCCCTCATCTACCACATGTCTAGCACTCGTCTAGCACATGGCCAAGGCATCCTCTCAAGCATGCGACTGACACTCGGTCAGCACACAACTAGCCCTCGTCTAGTCGACTGACACTCGTTCAGCGCATGGCCGACACTCGATCGAGCGGCTACCACTCGTCTAGCCCGCTTGTGGTGCAAAGACATTGCGCACGCAAAGGCATCAAAAAGGCGCCACACAACATCACACGATAACGCTTATAATAATCTTTTTTTCTTTATTTATAGCCATAATTGTGACTAACTACTCCAAGATCTTTACATAGTCTAGAAGTATAGTTGTTCGACGCTCTCCAATTAATCCCGATAGTTTTAGCTCCTTGTAGGTTCCATTACAATCTTGCCAATTTTTTTTCTTGTGATATCGTTGCATCACCTTTTCTAATATAAGTCTAGACAACTTTATCATATGAAGATACAAAAAGAAATAGTACACATAATTCCCTCAATAAAGCATTTTAGTTGTAAAGCCAATACCATAAACAATAGGGTACTCCAATTTTTGGTGTTGCGGCATGGTCTTTAAACTTGAACCAAAATTATAACATTCTCCACTAGCAATTTTATTTTCACCACCCAAATCTCCACACAATTGATAATCATCAACACTAGGATCATGTCCATAGTTCATTACTAATTTTACACGACTACTTGGAAGTCACCTATCATGTATTCTTGGAAGAACTTGATCTCAATAAAATAATCTAATCCCAATAATAATTGGCATGGAGTTTAGTTCATGTGCTCGTAATAATCCCATATTTCTTGTGAAACCGAGCTTCCAATATTAGTATCTTGATTAGTATTAGTACTATTCTTCAAACAATCAACTTTTAGCTTCATGTTCTCGCCCTTTTTTTTTCAACTCTGCCACTGCAGTCAGTCTTACTCGGTCTTTTGATCTTCATAGAAAATAAACAAGTTTTTGGTGTTTTTACTTCGGTATGGTATAGTCCTTGACATCTTTTTAATAGTCCTTACTTGTTTCAGTCCCACCTTAGGCAGCCTCTGATTTGCCCAGTATATCTTTTAACCATTTACTTTAATAATAGCCGACCTTCACATTTATTCCAATATCGAGGGCAACTAACACCTTCCACAACATATCTTTAGTAGCTTTGACACTTCATTAGCATTTACTATCGCATACTCCAGCCGCATCATGTATGCAAATCATTCATTTGTAGATGGAAGTAAGAGGCTGACTCTCACTTTAGGCTTTAACGCACGATCTAGAATGAGAAAAAATGGAAACTTATCCTAAATGTCTGCAGTCCCTCATTTATAGATATGGGGCCCTCATACCGATAAACGAGACTCTACTGACACGGCTTCATAGACCCCTAGGACACTATAAACCTCCTGCTCTGATACCAAGTTTGTGACGGTCCATTTTCTGAACAAGCTGCGACCGGCACCCGGTACCTGAACTTGACCGAGCGAACCCTTTAAACTTGACTGTGATATTCTAACTCTGTCATGCTACGCAAATGACATAGTCTTTAAAACAAAATTTCAATAAAAACTCATTACGAAATTATATTTATAAAATAAATAACTTTAAAATTGTGCAAAATGGACAACCACACCCAACAGCTAGACTATCTATGAAGCCTCTAAGAATTTTATACATGACACTAGTGGAATAAAAAATATCTCCACAAACAAATGCGGAGCTTACCAATCAACTAAGAAGTGGGACGATATTATAGCACGTAGCATGCTTGCCTGCAATACCTGTACCTACATTAACGTAAGCCAATGTAGGTTCCCATGAAGAGAACGTCAGTACACCACGGTGGTACTCAGTGAGTCTCAACGACCCCCACTAAAGCGGAAACGAGACATTTGAAAGAAACATTATATGCATGTAATTCTTTAAAACCATGAGTATATAAAACATTTAAAGAAACTGAAGTAACTTGAAACCATAAAATTCTAAACATTAAACATAAGTACATATATCATTTCTTTACTTATTGGGGAGTACAAGTTAACTCTGACATAACATGATTCCATAAAGTCACCGTGTGATCGGCACGGGTTCGATCCCCGCCTGATCGAATAGGCCCCTTGACTATGGCGCCACACAGTTCCAGGCGATAGCATGCTGCGCGTTTTGTGCCTTGACCGTGTCAGGCAAATCTTATAATAAACTCCTACTCTGGCACGAGTAGTTTCGGGGTCAACATTAACCACTAAAGGTAACGAAACACTTCTCAGAATCTAAAGGTAACTCCCAAAATATTTATATAAAACTTTACTTGACCGCTTTAAGCTCCAATAAAATTCCTTGAACATAATTCATGAACATAAACCATAATAGACTTGAGTAAAACATGACATAAATATATGAAGGGATTATTCAATATAATTCAAATAATTATTTAATCCATGAAATCTTGATATATAGCACCACGTAAATTCATATAACAAAATATGAAAATCAATGTGTATACTCAAGGATAAACTCTCGAACGATAACTTGAATGAGGTTTAGCTAATATGCACTATCTCGCTCCAATAAAGCACATATTAACTCTTTAAGATATTTTATCAAACACTTTATAGACGAGCTTTTGTGAGTAAAACCTCTTTAGTAAAGAGTTATATCAACTCACCTCGATTATTCCTCGAGCCTAAACATAGCTCCAATTAACGCATTCACGTACACCCAACTACAACAACCACCAATTTATTTAATCAATCCCAAAGTTTCAATCTTTTTTTCCAATTCAAGAACTTAACTTCAACTCTTAACTTTCTAAATTTTGGAAAATATTTCAATGAATATAGTCTACTATGATACTAGGTTCTAGTGTATAATCACGATAAAATATTCACAATTCCGTAGGAAAAATAACTCACCTTATTCGCAACTTAAAATTTGGCGGTGGTCGAATAGCTATCAGAAACGCCAAATAGTTGTTGTCTGGGATTAAGGGGCAATAATGGGTTCTCTGTTACGCCTACCTTAAGAGACGTACAGAGCTTTAGTTTGGATGGGCCTTTTCCATTATGGCCACTTTCTTTTTCTTTTAATTACTTTGTGACCAACCAAAAACAAATATGTAGTAGGGTCAAAGTTGCCCCCTTTTTATTACTGGCATAAGAGTACACAAGGATTCTTTTGTATAGCCATTTTTATTTTAATCTTGGTCACTTAAATGTCTTTTAAATCTAGGCCAACTAAGTTAGCTTTAACGTTTGGCTCTTTTGTAAATTTTTTTCATCCACTTCCAACATAACTAAATACTTGCACTCTATAAATGATAAATATAGTAATATACTTCCACCACATATTTCAAACTCGTACCTCGTCGTGACATAAGAAATTATTTTACGAAAATACTTTCCATGCCATTAAGTGTCCTAAAACTTAGAAAATTTGAGGAACGTCACAGTGGTGACGGTGGTGATGGTGGTAGGAGGGGAACTTGCAGGCACTGTAGCCATATAGAAGGTGTGCTGGAAAGAATGCTGGAAGTGAATGAAGAGATTTTGAAGTTGATGAAAGATAAAAAGGAGATGAGGGAAAGGAAAACCAAGTCGAAGAAGTTATTCAAGCTGAGGAAGAGAAAAAAGAAAGGTGCATACCTCAATTATTGATATTTTGATTAATTTTATGTGTATCTAAGTATTTCTATTTATTTGTAGCGCATGTTGAAGTGGAAGAGGAGAAGAATGATGAAGAGAAGAATGAAGAGTTGAGAGAAAAATATGATACAGTCGAAGAAGAAAAAGAAGAAGAGAAAAATAATGCTCAAGTTGATGGAGCAGGTGAAGAGATGACTGGAGAGGTGAATGGTTGAGATGCTGCAGTTGTAGAAGAAGCCAAAAATGAAGCTCCAGTTGCTGGAGAAGATGAAGAGATGACTGGAGAGATGAATGAGAAAGATGTTGCAGTTGAAAAAGAATCAATAAATGAAGCTCTAGTTGATAGAGAAGATGCAGAGATGCTAGAAAGAGTTGTTGATGAAGCTCCAGTTGATGGAGAAGTTGCAGAGATGAGTGAAAATGATGTTACTGGAGATGAAGGTGGGGATAACAGAGCAGAGAGTGAAGAGACTGTAAAGAATGTGATTGTTGAAGAGATTCATGAGACACAAGCAGTAGTGCTGATGGATGAAGCTGATGCAGCAGCAGTGCAGGTGGATGAAGCCGATGCAGCAGCAGTGCAGGTGGATGAAGCTGATGCAGCTGATGTGTTCAACGATATTGTGAATCAAGGGCTTGTGAATCTGATGTGTTCAACGATATTGTGAATCAAGTGCTTGTGAATCTGAATGATCAGATGGCTTCAGAAGATAGTGGAGCAGATAATGTTTGACAATATTAATGCTTGGTTTTGTATAAGTTGACAGTTGAATTGGTTGTTGTTCTGTTTATTGGTGACAGTAGTTGACAGTTGAATTAGTTGACAGTAAACTTAGAACCTGATATTTTTTTGATATTATGGTTAGCCATGGACAAGTCTATGGTGGCTAACCTTATTTTTCGTCAGTTTTTGGATATTAAGTGTTGGTTTAGTAATGCAACTTGTTAGGAATTCAAACACGTAGTTCATTGTTCAATGTTTCAATTTTCATTTCCAACTGATAACATATTTGTACTTATGTGCTTGCTACTTAAACAATATCGAATTTTTTTTTTAACTTGAACAGCCATACGAACACAAAAATTACAACACACAAATTTACACATCTCCGGTTAGATTATAAAATTTACAATGTGTCAAAATATTATACATATCCGGTTTGATTACAAAATTTACATAGTGTCAAAATATTACATATATAGTACAATTAGGATGTCTAAAACACCAATATTTACATAATAAAACTAAGAGATCTATTTAATAAAGGAGCAAATTACACAACCAGCAACCATCGACTTAATCAACTTCTTCAGTTGATCCCTCTTTATTTCAGCTTCTTCCCTCTTCATTTCAGCTTCTCTCAGCATGATTTTCAGAAAACTCTTTTGCTCTTCACACTCACTCAACAGTTCTCTCACTAGAGCATAATTTTCTTTAGTTTCTTTCAGCTTTCTAACTAAACTTCCAATCACCCTTTATGCTGCTTCAGGTAGTGGTCTATCAAACCACCTAAATAGTCACACTCACCACTTTGCTGTATTTTTTAACAAAACCCAAGTAAAAATCAATACATTAACAATTAAAGCGAAAACAAACACAGAACTATAATGTATGAATAACACACTTTTGGAGTTTTACAACTCCAGAATCTGCGGCCAGGGTTTTTCACAATACGAGAGGTCTTCAATCTCGTATATTGGCCACAAAGACAGACATTGGGTTCCGTTGGTAAATTTGAGCTCGCTGAACCTTGACTCATGATGTTATGGGACTTGTGAAGTTATGTGAGCGGAAGAGAAGATTTTGAATAATTGAAGAAGATGACTGTTTATATTTTAGGTGTTTGGGATGATTTATAAAATAGAACTGTTAATTGTGGATTTTGAGAAAAAATCATCTTTTTATATTTGGGAGTTGTGTTAAAATTTTCAATTTTTTGTTGAAGGGAGGCGGAAAATTGAGATGCCGCTTAAATTTTTCACTTTTGGTCTAAGCCACGTGCCCTGAAGCGTGACGTGTTAAATGTTTGGAGTTTGGGGTTTGGGGTTATGGTTTAGGGTTGGGGTTGGCGATAATCGACGAATTGTAGTAGATAATCAACCTTGTCTCTTGAAAATTAACATATGAAATTTTTCTCAAATCCAAAGCAGGTAATATTGTAATTATTTATTGTAAAGTGTATAAATGATGTTACAAATAGATTGCATTGACTTAATACATTCTTATACTTAAGTTATGTAGTATTTATCCCATCATTCATGGTGTAACAAGACATATGAGTCGTAATAGTTAGGCATTGCTTAACAAGAATTGACGTAATAGGCTTATGTATAGATGAGTTATACCCTTGTAGGCATCAATGGGTTGCTATAATGTATTAAAGTGGGAAATAACATTAGATGGGCACATTATACCAACATTTGAGGTGTAGCAATATATATAAGTCGTAACACTAAGGCATTGCTTAACAAGAATAGACATAGTAGGCTTATATATATATATATATATATATATATATATATATATATATATATATATATATGAGTTTTACCATTTTAGGCATCAATATGTTGTTTTAATGTATCAATGTGAGCTATAATACTCAAATGGGTACAATATACCAATATTTAAATGTAACAACACACATTAGTCATGGTTTTTTGATTTTATGTGACTAGGTCGATAATCAACCTTTTTTCGGTTAAGTTGGTTAATAGTCGATTATCGATCTCGCACCTTTGTTTAGACAAAATATGTGTCATATTTATATTCGTTCATCGACTACTCTGTTAGTTGATAGTCAATTAAGGACCTTTGTGCAGTCAAGTCATTCCTTTTTTTGGACCTTAGTTGAGATCCGTTATATTAGTTTATAACTGATTTAATGTGAAATTGAGCAAAGTTGATAATAAACGTGTCTATTGATTGATTTGGTTTATAGTCGATTACCTTTGTCCAGTCAAGTTCTGACTTTTCTGATACATTTCTTTTTTTCATATAATTCTCCCCTTACTTAAATATTTTGCTTATTACTTAATTGAAACGACCTTAGGTAGTTGTTTCGGAGGCTATGACTCTGATTGGCGTGCCGATAATTTTAAAAACTTTGTAATGTCCATGAGGACTTGTTTGTAAAATTTAGTTTAAATCGGACCTCGTTTGGTAGTTATCGGAAGAAGGTTTCAATATTCATTTTCAGTAAATTATCAGGGTAGTGGCTCAGCTCAGCTGCAGAGGCAATTTTATGAACTTCCAGTCTGGCAGGATGCTGAGGCATCCGATGTAGTAGACCCATGTATTTCTTATTCCCTTATATGTGAGTAAAATTTGATTCTTTCGATCGATCTGGAAATGGTTTGTCATATCATGTTTCCATGGTTTCCTTGGATATTGTTTCTATTAAGAATCGGTTGCGGTAGAGGGGCGAGCTTCTGGTATGATTTATGCCTGGCATTTGTGAGACCCTACTAATTTATCTGGTCTAAATATGAGAGATTTGACAGTGAGTGTCGCTATTGTCTGCTTGGCATCTTATCATGCAATCTTCTATTATTATGTCAAATTAGTTTACCTCTCTTCTCGGAATTCAGTATTGGTAGGATGATAGGATTCTTATTCATCACCATCGTAAAGTATCATTGTTTCTTCCGGTGCAAAGTGATTAGTAAGTAATACTCGATCTATGTGTCTCCTCTTGGTTCGAAATTTTAGTAAAGTCATGTTATTCTATGAGCTTCTCTCAGTTATAAAAGAGTTTACTGATAAATTGTTGGAGTTTTCTTCTTATGAGAAGGCTAAATTAGCATGGATGTTGTTCCGTGAAGCTCATTTAATGTCTATTTCTTCAATTGCGATTCTTTGGCTAGCATGACTCGAAAGTAGTCTAGCTCTAATAGCCAAGCAAATAATAAGATGAGCTTCATAAAGCTCTAATTTATTCATATCCTCAGTTCATTTCCATCTATTCTTCTTCCGGCACTAGTGAGCTTGGGCAGTTAGTAGGCGCTTGTAATGTTCCTTGTGTTCAGACAGTGCGTGTCAAGATAGCCGGATAAGCACATTATTGTGTTTCAAGGCTACTAAGGTAATGGAGAGTGTCGTCCGACCCGTGAATTGAGCTATCAAGGGGTGGTGCTTATGGCAAAGGTATGGAGTTGTGAACTCGAGAGTTGCAGCTGTTTGGCAACTCGATAAGGTAATTTGGTAGCTCAGATCTGAGCCGCATTCTGTTTTTAGCTATATCTTCCTTAGTCCGGAAGACTATGCGAGGATGGTTATTTCTATTCAAGTTAGCTGTATGAGCTTATGCTCTAAGTGGAGGAGTCTTCCTCCTATACAGAATGCTAATATTAAATCTCTAAAGAGTTGCAAAAACGTAAGCTAATTCTTTATTTCATTGACCTGTTCTATATCGAAAAGTATATCGACGAGGTGACTCATTGGTGGAATCATGTTAACCCATCTAGAGTTGCGTGTATCTTCATTTCGGAAATATAGAACTCTTCTCTCATGATCGAGAAAGGGTCAGCTTAGTCAGAATAAGCTGGGCAATGATGTGATGATATTATCCAGATATATTTTATTCCAAGAGTTTGATGAGGGTTGCAATTCTGATTCTGTAATCATGAGACAATGTCCGTGAAATAGTTTATGAAGGATGTGCAAGTTCTCTTGTTATCTGTATGAATTTTTCGTTAGAATTAGGCTCATTCGAGGATGAACAAGAGTTTAAGTGGAGGAGAATGAAACGACCTTAGGTACTCGTTTCGGAAGTTAGAAATCTGATTGGCGTGCCGATAATTTTAAAAACTTCGTAATGTCCATTAGGACTTGTTAGTAAAATTTGAGTTAAATCGGACCTCGTTTGATAGGTATTGGAAGAAGATTTCAGTTTTCGTTTTAGGTAAATTTTAAAAAAAGAGGTTTTCGAGCTCGATTTTAGAGAATGAGCTCCGATTCAAGTTTGTCCCGCTCAAAGATTAGCAACCATCCCCAGCTTCAAGTCAAAACCCATCAAAGCAGCATTTTCAGCATTTCAGTCAAAGCAGCAATTTTAACATTCAAGTCAAGCCCGTCAAAGCGGCGATTTCAACATTCAAGTTAAAGCCCGCCCGAGCGGCAATTTCAAGTTTTCAAAACCCACTTGATTAGTGGGAGCTTCAGACCAGTTCATCAGCTTGGAAAGCATGAAGAGTAGTCTAGGAATTGTAACTTTTGTATTTTGTAATGTTGTAATTCCATTTTTCTTTGTAAAAGCCATGACCACCAACAAGTGATCAGTAATCAGCAACCGACAGCCTTTGTCTGCCTAAGAGTGTCTAGTATCAGCCCCAAGTGTGTCTAGAAGAGTCTCAAGTTTTGTCTTAGTAGTCTACAGTGTCTAGTATTGTCTTAGTGAGTCTAGAGGAGTCTAGTGTCTGTTTGAAAGCGGTAGTCCCAGGCTCCCAGCTACCGCACGTGAGGAACTACACTGACCTGATTCCTTAGTCCGAGGATATGTAGGTAGCCTTGTTCTTGGTTAGAACCGAAAGTCGAGGTACGGTCGCCATTTTTTGCAAACTCTTGGCTAGAACCAGAAAGCCAAAATTAGTTGTTGATTACTTCTTTGTCCGAAAACTCTTCGTGTTCTCGAACAAAGAGGGGCAGCTGTAATCACCTAATTTTGGCACGAAAAATTAAAAAAAATTCTCAAAATAGCCTTGCTAACTTTATAGGATTTTTGTCAAATTTTCTTGGAATTGTACTGTTTTATTTTAACTAAAATTGTCGTTAATTAAAAAAATATATATATATATTTTATTATGTGAACAATGTTTAGTTGACATTTCTTGTGACAATTAATCGGTCTTCTTATATTTTCATAAGTAGTTTTGTTAATTGTTTGGTTTAGTTTATTAATTGTTGTTGGATGTGTTTTAGTAATTGGATAATGGGCCTATGAACAATTCAGAAATGATAGAGAAGAGTAACCCAAATACTCATTCATCCCATCAGCCCACTCACTCTTTGGCCCACCCAACACATAATTATATCTGAGCCTTTGATTTTGGATTCATCTAACGGACAGAATTCCTCCTCTCATTCCCTTATAAGCCCCCAAACTCACCTCATTTCTTCCATTCTCACTTAAGTCTCAAAGTCTTGGGAGAACTCTGCCCAAATTTCTCCTCCCCACCGGAAAATATCCCACCACCGCTGGTCCACTGAGAGCCACCGGTCGGCCGCCGCGCTGCCGCCGCCGGCCACCACCTCCGGTGGTCGGAAAAATACAAAAAATATATCGTTAGAAAGATCTCGGCTCCCTCTTTCCATTTTTACTATTGGTTTCGCCAAATTTCAAGCCGTTTGGAGTAGATCGGAGGTCAAAGTTTCGGTCAAAGCTTGAAATCCGGCCATCGTGACTTTTTCCGGTGAGTTTTTTGTTCCTTTCTCTTCTCTTTACTTCCCCTCTCTCACCCCGTATCCCGTTTCCCAAAAAAACCCGTCCCTCTTCCTTCCCGTTTTTTTTCTTTTCTTTGTGTCGTTGTCCGTTTTCTGCTCTTTCTTCCCTTCTTCTAATTTTTTTTTCTTCTTTTTTTTGTTGTGTAATGGTTGTGGAAATTATTGTTGAACGAGTGATGGGGGGCTGTTTCGTTAGATGATAAATGATGTTGTCGATGAACGGAGGTAGCAAGGGCAGCGGCGTCGCTGCGTCGCTCTCGCTGCAGCCGTGTTGATTTTCTGTTTGTCGAGGCAGTTGGTGTGGCTGTTTTTAGGGACGAGGGGGCTGCAAGTGTTTTGGATACAAGGTTGTTTGTAGCATCGACGAGGCAGTGAAGCGGGGCTGTGATGAAAAACGAATGGAGGACTGTTTCTTTTTGTGTTTGAATCCGGAGCTGTGATGACGTCGAGCGAGCGTATGATGGTGATGTTGATAGATCCAGGCAGCGAGCATAGCATCGTTGACATTTTGGCTTTGACGGGTTAGAAAAAGAAAACTTTGCAGTTTATTTTTTCCTTGTTTCTTTCTTTGTTTGTGTTAGTCATTAATTAGTATTTGCTTCATTTTGTCAAAGATCGTATGAGCAGAATGTGTCTGATATGTATGTTTAGATTTCAGCCTTTGTAGTTCTTTTCATCCGAATAAGACTCATGTCCTTGTGTATACCTATGTTGATATCGAATGATATAAAATCTTTTTTTTCTGTTAGTTTACATATGAATCAGCTTGTGTATTGGTTATTTAAAGCATGTTCTCAAAGTTGGAATGATTTAGCCAATGATATCAGTATGCGGACGTGTGTGCTATAGTTTGAAGTAGCTAAGAGTTTGAATGACCTTGAAGGCAAGTTGGTATAAAGAAAAATGAAATTGTCTGCTTGTTAGTTGGTTATCTGCTTGAAAACATTGTATGGACTATGTTAGCTTAACTTAGGATCTTGATTTGCTTTTTAGTTTAATTCTAAGTTAGTTTGGTTCATTTAGTCTAGTTTGGGACTGATTATTTGGTCTAGTTTGATCCTAGTTCTTTCTAGTTTATGTAATGAGTAATGAGGGCCCTTTTAGAGGGTCCTTTTAGAGGACCCTACTTGTAGTATTTCAGCTTTTAGGACTGTTTTAGGGGGCTGTAACAGTGGCTATAGCTGCTGTACTTTTTGTTGAAAATTGGGGCTAAAACACTCAAGTATAGGGGTGTGGGCTTGTACTTTTGTACAAGTCCACACTCCACCTTTTAGCCCCACCTTTAGGTTTCAATTTTCAGCATAAATAGGGCCATTTAATGCCCTCATTTACACCAACAACCTAGCTGAAAAATTTACAAGAAAAATAGAGAGCAAAACACTTTAAAAAATAGTAAGTCGGGAGGAGGGATTTAGAACCAAAGGCTTGACATTAAGGGTCTTTGGGGTATAAATCTTGGAGTTTTAAGGGATAAATATTGGTGTCAAAGAGTCAAGTTTGAGTTCAGAAAGGGGCTGCTCGTTTGCTTATGGATGTCGTTGTTTGCTTGATTAGTTTTGGCTTTAAAGACTCGTTAAATGTTTGGCATTGCTGGTGCTAGGAAGTATTTTCATTAGGTAAATATTCCAACTTCATGTTATATCCTTCGTTCGTGAATGTCATGTTTAAAGTTGCTTATATGTCAATTGAAGCTTCCATCATGTCTGTCTTTTTCTCTTTCTCTCTTGTGCCTAAAAGATAAAACAAGAAATACATATGTTCACCAAGTGGTCACTAAACTTTTCTCACTATTTGATATCTAGAACATATTAGTTCATTTATGGCCTGGCTGTTTTTATGGGCCAAGCCCATTTGTAATAAGCTGCATGCATGCTTAACATTTAAAGAAGAATTTTGTTAAAATAAGTTTGGGTTTGTACGATGGTATTTAGAATTAACTAGGCAAAACATATGACCATATGACAAAACTCATGCCATTGCTTAAAGAAAGGTTGCAAATAATACTGTGCGCCCAAATCTGGACAAATGTGATAAAAGTAGGCAGAATAGGACCCTAAATTCAAAGTTATCCCAACACCGTTTTCTGGAACGAGTAGGCTACAGATTTAGGACGCCATTTAAATTCTGACCACTTTTTGATTTTTATTAAAAATCATCACTTGAATATAAGCACAATGTGACTAATTTTGCAAACACACCATAAAGTAATTCATTTTCGCAAAGTAATTCAGCCCATTTTCTTTTGCATCATCAGTCCACAAGGCAGCTTTATTTAGTAAACAGCCACTAATTAGATAAATAGCCATATTTTAGCTTCTTTGTTGTTAAATTTTTAAGCCAATTGTTGCTATTTAATATTCAATGCGATTAGGCAAAAATCAATAGGAATGATAAAACCTCCACTTGATTAGGCATAATGATAAGTGTGACTTGTGGTCCGCTTATTACACGAAAAGTTAAACTAATTAATTTTCGAAGCTAATTCTTTTAAAGATAAACAAGCCCTTTGTAAGGTTGGAAATGCGAAATAAATTGTGTTATCTATTTATTTATTTGTTTATTTATCTACTATGAATTAAAGCGTAAATTCGTCCAGTCCTCTGTGAGGTTGGATAAGAATTACGCTTTTTAATTTTCTTAATCAAAGTATAAATTCAAATTAACGGCATTAATATAACAACCATATTTAATAAATTAAAAATGCGACAATAAAGCAACTGTGCTCGGCACAGGACTCGAGGGTGCCTAATACCTTCCCGAGAGTCAACTGAGAACCTTACCCAAATCTCTAAACGCAGACCATTAGACGAGTCAGAGGTGTTTTCAAGGTACCTTTTGGTGACTTGGCACACCTTAAACTATGTCAAGTGGCGACTCCGAGTTCTCTAAATAATTTTGTACCTTGTTGAACACCAGTCACGAGCCTTTAAATAAATAAACTCGCACCACCGCAGTTAACCAATAATTTTTTTTTAGGGCGTGACAGCTTGGCGACTCCGCTGGGGAAATTAGTGAAAACTAGAATCTCCGGCTTTGATAAGATTGTCGCATGTTTTAATTTATTAAATATTTGGTTGTTATATTCTTGCCGTTATCACATGAAAAGTTGAATGTTACTGCTTTGATATTGTTGAAACTGTATATAAACTGTCTTCCTCCGCAACCTTCTGAGTTTCTGAAACACCCACACACGTGCACTTACCAGATTGCTTGTGGCATCTGGGACTTCTTACTAAATTGCCCATGATTTAGGAGGAAGGCGTGACGGGGTTTTAGGCCGGGCACACTGTCTCCGGATGGCTCTGATGCGCTTTCCGCCCGGTTTGTCCACCGAGTTTTTTCAGCCAGTCTAGACACTGAGTCAGTTGTGTCACCCAGAGTTAAACCTTTAGGCCCAATTATCTGCATCATATTTGACCTAATGAGGTGCGGTACACCGGTATTGCACTTGTCTAGGCTGACCCCTTTGTGTCAAGATGGGCCCGTGTCCCGAAAAGACACATTATTGGCATCTTATATGTTGTATTTGTTGTAGAAGAGTGTTGTTATGCTGACCGATCATCGGGGTGGGTGTTAAATTTTGAAAACAGAAAAAAAATGAGAAAAATAAAAAATGGGTTTAGTCCCGTGTCTCAAAACATCTTTAGTTGTCATTTTACGCCGTTATAATGGCGAATTTTTTTATTACTTTTAGAGTCTAATTTTGTGTCCGGGTTTGATCTAAAGTATTAGAAAATAATTTGTTATAGTTTTGCGCTGTTATAGTTTTGCGTCGGTATAATGACAAAATTTTGGGACCCTTTTTGTCTTTGAGTCTGTGTCCAAGTCAAGTCCGTATTTTTGAAAAGTAATTTATCGGGGTTTTATGCCGTCATAATGGCCAATTTTTGTAAACCAATTTTGCATCTAATTCGTGTAATATTTTGTGTCTTTGTGTCGTCATACTGGCCAGATTTTGTAAATATTCTAAGATTCATTTTCAAATCAAATCGAAGAGTTTGTTTCAAAAATCAAGTTTTTATGCTCATCTTTGCATTGTCGTAATGTCCGATTTTGGAGTCACTTTTCGGATAAAAAAAATGGTTTGATTCATAATCCGTTCTTAAGTTATGTTCGTATCTTCGGTTAAGTCTTGGTTTTACATTAAAAAAAAAAAAAAAAAAAAGACAAAACAAAAGAGAGAAAAATTGTTGTTGTTTAGGGTCTGCTTTCTTTTGTTTTGTCTAAGGTCAAGTGAGGGTGCAGATGATAAATTGTAATTACTTGAGTTGTATTTTGCGTCGATCCTCGTGGAGTAATCTGACTCCTCTCAAATGTCGAGTCTCATTATTTTCACCGTCCGGGTGGACCCACATATTATCAATGTCAGTTTGTACATATCTTTTGACTCGCGCATCATGTTAAGAAATTTATTTTGAGTCTGTCTAGTGTCGTTTGTGTAAATTACGTTTGTTGAGTCAAAAACAAAAAACAAAAAAAGGGGTAAAGAAAAAGGAAAAAGAAAATCCAAGTTTGTCCTTGTTCGGAATTACGTGTCGCTTTGATTTGCGTCATGATTTTGTCATTTTGGGGATACAATCGGTACACACGGCTTATGCCGTGAACCTTTTCAGGATGACGCATAACAACCTTAGGTTTGCCAGTGTGCATTTTTGTGCTAACCCGATCTGTTTTTCATTAGTGTTTGGGGTTCTGCGGTAACTTGAGAGGAAATTCTGGCATCATATCACACGTACAGAACAAGATCAGTGGGACCCATGATCATGACGTCTGAAGGTGGGAATTCTGAGTTCAAAGATTACGAGCATTTGATTGAGCTGAATGAGAGGTTGACTGAAGAAGTCAAGAATCTGAAAAAGTTGGTGTTTGAGCAGAATGAGAGGTTTACAAAAGAGGCCAAAAATATGAAAGAGTTGGTGGTTGAACTGTATCATGCTATTACCATGGGACATGCACCTCCTCCCGTGCCATCTAACCTCTCAGGAGTTGCACCGACCATCGTGCATCAAGCACATGGTCTGCCGACTACAGTTGAGGACCCTCAATACTCTCCCTACTTTCCTCACTACAACAGTGCCGCAAAAGTGGCGGGATCCTCCGCAATGTGTCCTCTGGCACCACCACCTCCATTTGCTCCACCATCGGCCTCCGCTCCACAATTCACTGTCCGACTAGGTCAGAGAGTCTTTGCAATGAAATAGAAAAGAAGCGGGATCCTAGAAAGTGGAACAAGAGAGAATTTAAACAACCTCTGTCATACTCCCGAACTCCACAAAAGCATCATCAGCAGCATTACTCCCCAGATAATCCAAATTACTCCGCTCCTCCACTCCATAGAGCGCAGCCATATGCTCCGATATTTTCCTATCCGCAATGGCGCGCACCAACCCCACAAGCCACATATAACACCCCACACAACCATTTCCAAGCTTCGCCTGACTTTCCCAACCAAAAGCGAAAGAATCAGTGTTCCTGTCCAAGCACAAGTCACAAAAAGTTGCGACAGAGGGGAGAGACTAAGTTCACCCCATTGGGGGAAACTTGCACTAATTTGTTTGAAAAGTTGCAACAAGTCAATCTGTTGAAACCAATCCCGGAAAAAGTGAACCCTAATGGAAGAGTTGATCATTCACGCCATTGTGCGTTTCATTCTGGAGCACCTGGACATGACACGGAATCCTGCTGGGAACTCAAAAGGGCAATCCAGGCAATGATAGACAACAATCAGATAAAAATCGTGGGGGATGAAACACCAAATGTGAACCAAAATTCTTTGTCGGTTCATGATGTTCAAAAAGACATGCATATGATTGGGACATTGTTCACAGAAGAAGAAATGAAATGGAATGGCGCCAAGCAGGTTGTGGCAGTTGGTCCTGCCAAAAACATCAGACGCCGTGACTCATCTATTGTTGCATCAATCGATAGGCCAAATAAATCAACTGTCCATGCAGCAATGCAAGATGTAGTCGTTGAGCCAATTCACTGTCTTACACAGTCATTCATTTTTTCCAAAGAAAACATGTCTACTCTTATGGTATTTCAAGAAAATGAAGCAAAGAAGAATATGCTGTCAAGTTTGAAGCACGTCAATGGGAACCAACATGGTACAATCTGATGACGGCTTCGACAGGGCATGAGAGAGCGCATTGGACGTGATATGAAAATGAACAATTGAGAAGCACTTGTCAACTTATTTTGTCGAACTTTCTGTGCACTTGGTTATTTCAGGGTTGTAATCCAAGTGCATTATTTTGCTTATTTTGATGTTCAAACCCTCATGTTTTTAATTCAATAAAAAGCGAGATCCACTCCTTGTCTCAAATATTTTGTCTTTTATGTTCCTTATTTTTATCCTTTTAGTTTTTTTGAAGTTTTATTCTTGCCAGCTTTACTAACATGACATATGTGTGGAATTTGCGTCTTGATCTAAACACATGGTCTAATATCAAGCCTAAGAACTAACTGGACGGCGAGGATGATTGTAATAAAGGAATTATGCAAAAGGTTGAAAATGGTGCATAACCATTTTGGTCGGAAGTTTCAAGTGTAATTTTCAAGATCACTGTTTGGAGCGAAAACCAAGGATACGGAATGATTAAGTCCCGTCTCTACTTGTGACTTTAGGTCGACTTATTTTGTTGTATATCTGTGCGAGGCATTCTCGGGTCGGGATGACGAACGGCTTTCGTTTTCTACTACCCAAATATTTTACCAATTTAATAGTCTTTGAGCTTTGTGTATTTTTTCTTTCGGCTACCCTCCTTTGAAATAAATGTTATCATACCAATGGAAAAAAAAAAGAAAAAAAAAACAGAAAATCAGAAAACAACAAAAACAACAACACAAAAGCTAGCATTAAGTTGCTAGAGCTACGTCTGACCTGATTCCTCTCAAAAGGATACGTAGGCAACCATTCCGGTGCGGTCGCAACAGGAGAAAATTCCTCTTTCCCTGTTTTCTTTTATTGACGCAAAACTTGCCTCCAAGTTTGCGGCCAACATCAAAAGAAATTTAGATCCCCATTTTATGCTAAACTGGGGCAGAAGTTTATTTTTATTTTATTTCATACATAAATAAAATAAAAACAAACTTCTATTTTTGTAACATTCATTCACATGTTTCATGAGATGTTTTAGCATACCAGTTTCGAAGTCGGGGAAGAAACTCGAAGCAAGAAATCCAATATTCCTTTTGCTTTCTTTGTGTTCATCTCGGGGCCAACTCTCAATATCCCCCATGTTTTCATATCAGAGAAAATTCAAAAGAAATTCCTCAATTTTCACTAAACTGAGGCTAAAGTTTAATGTTATCTTAGAAGAAAATGATTCCAAGGGTTGTATTATTCACCAAGTCATTTCATGAGATGCTTTTATACCGCTTTTCAAAACAAAGAGCAAAAGAAAACCCGAAAAAAAAAAGAATAAAAAGGGAAATCCCCCAACTTGCTTAAACTGGGGGGAAAAAGGAAAAAAAAAAGAAAAGAAAAGAAAAGAGGGTTTATTTTTCAAAAGCGGTGATTTCAAAATTTGTAATGTTCATCTAGCCGTTCTCATGAGATGTTTTTGAGCTTTGATGCTAAATACTTTTCTTCCTAGCCTAACCAAATCCCATACTATGGTCCAAATAAAGACCTTTTTGACCGATCTTTGAGAATGTAGCGCATTGATATACAATCAAAATATGAGTCTGCTTGGGGAAGTCGAAGTTTATTTTGATCATCGCAATCAAGAGATGGGAGTACAATTGCCATTAGGACAGAAACTTCTATGAGAAGTCAAAATAAGGGATGGCAGATTGGCTCAAAAAGAAAGAGGAGAAAGATGGGATCGACCGAAAAAGGGGATAAGAGGTCGAATGAAAATAAAAAAAATGGAAACAAATGAACAAAAAAAAGAGAGGAAAAAAAAGGAGAGAAGAAAATGAATCCTGTTGGCCAAAACCTGAAAGGGCGCCACAGACCATTGTGAGGAAAAAGAACAAAGAGAGAGGCTAGTTGGTGAAAACCCGAAAGGGCACCACTAGTCGAATGAGGGATGTCCGGTTTCTCATCATGATCGGACCAAGCAAGCAATTGCTTCTATATTGTCGAACTGGGGTAAAATCAAGGATAGATCATGTTGAAAAGGTCGAGACTTTATTCCAAGATGTATGTCATGTTCCTTGAGCTCGTCATTTCACCCCTAAATAATTTTTCTTTCTATCTTTCAGAGACATCTTTCGTTCGATGTCTCCTCTTTGAATTTCTTCAATTTGTCTTTACTTTTTCGTCACTTCTCTCCTTTGATATCATTGAAACGAGCAAAGAAAGTTTCGCAAAGTTTGTTTACAGGTTTCTCAGTTGTACGAGATCATTGTTCGGGAACTAATGAGCAATGGAAGCCCGTGCCGCACCTCGTATGAGAATGACACACCAAGATTGTACCAGGAAAGTCACCATGGAACGACATGTTGTTTCTACCAAGGATTGACTGAAGATTGGGAGAGATTATTTGGCATTGGTGGACTTTTGGGGTGGATCAAAAACACATCAACAATATCAAGATATTGTTTGAACAAGAACCCCAAGTTTATTTTGCGAGGACATGATTCAGGGCCTGTATAGTCATGATGAAGAAAGCCATTGTGATATTTGCTACATCGTCAGCAAGATAAAGGATCACATGAATCAGGAGCATTTGTTCTGAGTTTCAGACAAAATCCCATTTTTGAAAAATGGCTGAGGTTTTCAAATCTCCAGACAAGACCCCATTAAGATAATGGGTTAGAGTTTGCAGTTGTCAAGTCAAAGCCACATGTGAAAAATGTGTGAACTGTACAGCCTCCAGACATGGGGCTAATCATGAGCGGGTGAACAAAGAGGACATAACTCACCAGGAAGATGTCAACCACAATAGCATACTCCCTCAAGATAATGCGGAAGTTTCCCTTTCAAGTCAGTTTTTGCTCAAAGATAGCGTCGGTTTCCTTTTTTAAGTCAGTCCCGCTCAAAGATAGCGTCAGTTTCCTTTTAAAGTCAGTTTCCGCTAAAAGATAGCACCCATTTTCTTTCCGAGTCAGTTTCGCTCAAAGATAGCGTTATTTCTTTTCCATGTCAGTTTCGCTAAAAGATAGCACCCATTTCCTTTTTGAGTCACTTTCGCTAAAATATAGCACCTATTTCTTTTTTAAGTCAATTTCGCTAAAAGATAGCACCCATTTCCTTTTCGTGTTTGTCCCGCTCAAAGATAGCGTCAGTTTCCTTTTAAAATCAGTTTCCGCTAAAAGATAGCACCCATTTTCTTTCCGAGTCAGTTTCGCTCAAAGATAGCGTTATTTCTTTTCCATGTCAGTTTCGCTAAAAGATAGCACCCATTTTCTTTTCGTGTCAGTCCCACTAAAAGATAGCGTCAGTTTCCTTTTCGAGTCAGTTTCGCTAAAAGATAGCACCCCTTTCCTTTTTGAGTCAGTTTCGCTAAAAGATAGCACCCATTTCCTTTTCGAGTCAGTCCCGCTCAAAGATAGCGTCAGTTTCCTTTTAAAGTCAGTTTCCGCTAAAAGATAGCGATCATTTCCTTTCCGAGTCAGTTTCGCTCAAAGATAGCGTTATTTCTTTTCCATGTCAGTTTCGCTAAAAGATAGCACCCATTTTCTTTCCGAGTCAGTTTCGCTCAAAGATACCGTTATTTCTTTTCCATGTCAGTTTCGCTAAAAGATAGCACCCATTTCCTTTTCGTGTCAGTTTCGCTAAAAGATAGCACCCATTTCTTTTTTCAGTCAGTTTCGCTAAAAGATAGCACCCATTTCCTTTCGTGTCAGTCCTGCTAAAAAGATAGCACCCTTTTCCTTTTTGAGTCAGTTTCGCTAAAAGATAGCGCCCATTTCCTTGTCGAGTCAGTTCCGCTAGAAGATAGCAACCACTTCCTTTTCAAGTTTGTCCCGCTCAAAGATTAGCAACCATCCCCAGCTTCAAGTCAAAACCCATCAAAGCAGCATTTTCAGCATTTCAGTCAAAGCAGCAATTTTAACATTCAAGTCAAGCCCGTCAAAGCGGCGATTTCAACATTCAAGTTAAAGCCCGCCCGAGCGGCAATTTCAAGTTTTCAAAACCCACTTCATTAGTGGGAGCTTCAGACCAGTTCATCAGCTTGGAAAGCATGAAGAGTAGTCTAGGAATTGTAACTTTTGTATTTTGTAATGTTGTAATTCCATTTTTCTTTGTAAAAGCCATGACCACCAGCAAGCGATCAGTAATCAGCAACCGACAGCCTTTGTCTGCCTAAGAGTGTCTAGTATCAGCCCCAAGTGTGTCTAGAAGAGTCTCAAGTTTTGTCTTAGTAGTCTACAGTGTCTAGTATTGTCTTAGTGAGTCTAGAGGAGTCTAGTGTCTGTTTGAAAGCGGTAGTCCCAGCTACCGCACGTGAGGAACTACACTGACCTGATTCCTTAGTCCGAGGATATGTAGGTAGCCTTGTTCTTGGTTAGAACCGAAAGTCGAGGTACGGTCGCCATTTTTTGCAAACTCTTGGCTAGAACCAGAAAGCCAAAATTAGTTGTTGATTACTTCTTTGTCCGAAAACTCTTCGTGTTCTCGAACAAAGAGGGGCAGCTGTAATCACCTAATTTTGGCATGAAAACTTAAAAAAAAATTCTCAAAATAGCCTTGCTAACTTTATAGGATTTTTGTCAAATTTTCTTGGAATTGTACTGTTTTATTTTAACTAAAATTGTCGTTAATTAAAAAAAATATATATATATATTTTATTATGTGAACAATGTTTAGTTGACATTTCTTGTGACAATTAATCGGTCTTCTTATATTTTCATAAGTAGTTTTGTTAATTGTTTGGTTTAGTTTATTAATTGTTGTTGGATGTGTTTTAGTAATTGGATAATGGGCCTATGAACAATTCAGAAATGATAGAGAAGAGTAACCCAAATACCCATTCATCCCATCAGCCCACTCACTCTTTGGCCCACCCAACACATAATTATATCTGAGCCTTTGATTTTGGATTCATCTAACGGACAGAATTCCTCCTCTCATTCCCTTATAAGCACCCAAACTCACCTCATTTCTTCCATTCTCACTTAAGTCTCAAAGACTTGGGAGAACTCTGCCCAAATTTCTCCTCCCCACCGGAAAATATCCCACCACCGCTGGTCCACCGAGAGCCACCGGTCGGCCGCCGCGCTGCCGCCGCGCTGCCGCCGCCGGCCACCACCTCCGGTGGCCGGAAAAATACAAAAAATATATCGTTAGAAAGATCTCGGCTCCCTCTTTCCATTTTTACTATTGGTTTCGCCAAATTTCAAGCCGTTTGGAGTAGATCGGAGGTCAAAGTTACGGTCAAAGCTTGAAATCCGGCCATCGTGACTTTTTCCGGTGAGTTTTTTGTTCCTTTCTCTTCTCTTTACTTCCCCTCTCTCACCCCGTATCCCGTTTCCCAAAAAAACCCGTCCCTCTTCCTTCCCGTTTTTTTTCTTTTCTTTGTGTCGTTGTCCGTTTTCTGCTCTTTCTTCCCTTCTTCTAATTTTTTTTTTCTTCTTTTTTTTGTTGTGTAATGGTTGTGGAAATTATTGTTGAACGAGTGATGGGGGCTGTTTCGTTAGATGATAAATGATGTTGTCGATGAACGGAGGCAGCGAGGGCAGCGGCGTCGCTGCATCGCTCTCGCTGCAGCCGTGTTGATTTTCTGTTTGTCGAGGCAGTTGGTGTGGCTGTTTTTAGGGACGAGGGGGCTGCAAGTGTTTTGGATACAAGGTTGTTTGTAGCATCGACGAGGCAGTGAAGCGGGGCTGTGATGAAAAACGAATGGAGGACTGTTTCTTTTTGTGTTTGAATCCGGAGCTGTGATGACGTCGAGCGAGCGTATGATGGTGATGTTGATAGATCCAGGCAGCGAGCATAGCATCGTTGACATTTTGGCTTTGACGGGTTAGAAAAAGAAAACTTTGCAGTTTATTTTTTTCTTGTTTCTTTCTTTGTTTGTGTTAGTCATTAATTAGTATTTGCTTCATTTTGTCAAAGATCGTATGAGCAGAATGTGTCTGATATGTATGTTTAGATTTCAGCCTTTGTAGTTCTTTTCATCCGAATAAGACTCATGTCCTTGTGTATACCTATGTTGATATCGAATGATATAAAATCCTTTTTTTTCTGTTAGTTTACATATGAATCAGCTTGTGTATTGGTTATTTAAAGCATGTTCTCAAAGTTGGAATGATTTAGCCAATGATATCAGTATGCGGACGTGTGTGCTATAGTTTGAAGTAGCTAAGAGTTTGAATGACCTTGAAGGCAAGTTGGTATAAAGAAAAATGAAATTGTCTGCTTGTTAGTTGGTTATCTGCTTGAAAACATTGTATGGACTATGTTAGCTTAACTTAGGATCTTGATTTGCTTTTTAGTTTAATTCTAAGTTAGTTTGGTTCATTTAGTCTAGTTTGGGACTGATTATTTGGTCTAGTTTGATCCTAGTTCTTTCTAGTTTATGTAATGAGTAATGAGGGCCCTTTTAGAGGGTCCTTTTAGAGGACCCTACTTGTAGTATTTCAGCTTTTAGGACTGTTTTAGGGGGCTGTAACAGTGGCTATAGCTGTTGTACTTTTTGTTGAAAATTGGGGCTAAAACACTCAAGTATAGGGGTGTGGGCTTGTACTTTTGTACAAGTCCACACTCCACCTTTTAGCCCCACCTTTAGGTTTCAATTTTCAGCATAAATAGGGCCATTTAATGCCCTCATTTACACCAACAACCTAGCTGAAAAATTTACAAGAAAAATAGAGAGCAAAACACTTAAAAAAATAGTAAGTCGGAAGGAGGGATTTAGAACCAAAGGCTTGACATTAAGGGTCTTTGGGGTATAAATCTTGGAGTTTTAAGGGATAAATATTGGTGTCAAAGAGTCAAGTTTGAGTTCAGAAAGGGGCTGCTCGTTTGCTTATGGATGTCGTTGTTTGCTTGATTGGTTTTGGCTTTAAAGACTCGTTAAATATTTGGCATTGCTGGTGCTAGGAAGTATTTTCATTAGGTAAATATTCCAACTTCATGTTATATCCTTCGTTCGTGAATGTCATGTTTAAAGTTGCTTATATGTCAATTGAAGCTTCCATCATGTCTGTCTTTTTCTCTTTCTCTCTTGTGCCTAAAAGATAAAACAAGAAATACATATGTTCACCAAGTGGTCACTAAACTTTTTTCACTATTTGATATCTAGAACATATTAGTTCATTTATGGCCTGGCTGTTTGTATGGGCCAAGCCCATTTGTAATAAGCTGCATGCATGCTTAACATTTAAAGAAGAATTTTGTTAAAATAAGTTTGGGTTTGTACGATGGTATTTAGAATTAACTAGGCAAAACATATGACCATATGACAAAACTCATGCCATTGCTTAAAGAAAGGTTGCAAATAATACTGTGCGCGCAAATCTGGACAAATGTGATAAAAGTAGGCAGACTAGGACCCTAAATTCAAAGTTGGGACAACACCGTTTTCTGGAACGAGTAGGCTACAGATTTAGGACGCCATTTAAATTCTGACCACTTTTTGATTTTTATTAAAAATCATCACTTGAATATAAGCACAATGTGACTAATTTTGCAAACACACCATAAAGTAATTCATTTTCGCAAAGTAATTCAGCCCATTTTCTTTTGCATCATCAGTCCACAAGGCAGCTTTATTTAGTAAACAGCCACTAATTAGATAAATAGCCATATTTTAGCTTCTTTGTTGTTAAATTTTTAAGCCAATTGTTGCTATTTAATATTCAATGCGATTAGGCAAAAATCAATAGGAATGATAAAACCTCCACTTGATTAGGCATAATGATAAGTGTGACTTGTGGTCCGCTTATTACACGAAAAGTTAAACTAATTAATTTTCGAAGCTAATTCTTTTAAAGATAAACAAGCCCTTTGTAAGGTTGGAAATGCGAAATAAATTGTGTTATCTATTTATTTATTTTTTTATTTATCTACTATGAATTAAAGCGTAAAATCGTTCAGTCCTCTGTGAGGTTGGATAAGAATTACGCTTTTTAATTTTCTTAATCAAAGTATAAGTTCAAATTAACGGCATTAATATAACAACCATATTTAATAAATTAAAAATGCAACAATAAAGCAACTGTGCTCGGCACAGGACTCGAGGGTGCCTAATACCTTCCCGAGAGTCAACTGAGAACCTTACCCAAATCTCTAAACGCAGACCATTAGACGAGTCAGAGCTGTTTTCAAGGTACCTTTTGGTGACTTGGCACACCTTAAACTATGTCAAGTGGCGACTCCGAGTTCTCTAAATAATTTTGTACCTTGTTGAACACCAGTCACGAGCCTTTAAATAAATAAACTCGCACCACCGCAGTTAACCAATAATTTTTTTTTAGGGCGTGACAGTACATTATATGTTATGTCATGTTGTTGCTTGTATTGCATTGAGGATATGAGCATTGTACTCTGGCTGTGAGTTGGCATATACTTTCCGGCTGTCGATGAGAGTCCCGCGCTAGTGATGGGTTATTATTGCATCATGTTGCATTCATATGCATTATGTTGCATTCATATGCATTACATTGCATCATATTAAGGGTAGGAGGATTCCGCTCCATTGCATCATATTGAGGGTAGGAGGATTCCGCCCCAGGAGCAGGAGAATTCCGCTCCATTGCATCATATTGAGGGTAGGAGGATTCCGCCCTAGGAGCAGGAAGATTCCGCTCCATTGCATCATATTGAGGGTAGGAGGATTCCGCTCCAGGAGCAGGAGGATTTCGCTCCATTGCATCATATTGAGAGTAGGAGGATTCCGCCCCAAGATCAGAAAGATTTCGCTCCTTACATCATATTGAGGGTAGGAGGATTCCGCCCCGAAGTAGGAGGATTCCGCTCCATCTATTTGGCACATGTGACCCCATTGCATCATACTGCATTCATCTCATTTCATTGCACCGCATGCTGACTATTGTGTGACTATCATGTTTTGTTTTGTGTATGCGGTATGTATACCATATTGTGGACATATTTCAATTTGCCTATATATTTCTAGCTCGTATTCTGGGTTGCACACCGCAACAGTATAAATATATGGATCGGATCGCACGCCGCAAGATTATAAACATATGGATCGGGTTGCACGCCGCACCAATATTTGCATATAATAAGATGTATTTCTGATTGTTTATATGTTCGGGATACCTATATGTTCTATCTATCTTATGTTCCTGGTTGTTTATAAGTTTTTGGTCCATACGTATTTTCAGTTATTATCTAGCTCCATTTTTTTTATAATTTAAATAAGAGGAATTTGGTTTATCTGTTTCTCTTCCCCCTAGCTAGCTATCCTATTCTTTGAGGTGGCTAGTATGCCCCACTTATTGAATCCTTTTGACTCACCCTTGTTTGTTGTTTGTTTCTTGTCTATTTATTTCGTTTCGGCAGGTTCGCTCCAGAATTGAGTTCGCCACGTTGTTCAGGAGCGAAGACGACTTCAGCTGTCAGGGTGAGCCAGCTTTTATTCCAGATGGCCACCAGTTTATAGTTTATTACTTCCGTTGCATTTTGCTCCCTTCAGGAGGTATCTGTCTTCTTTCGTACTCTTAGATGTCTAGTCTGGATAGCCTTAAACCTAGTATCTTGGATAGTCAGCTGTAATTTCTTTTGTACAACTTAAAGGTATCAGTACGTCTGTGCTTTTTCTAAGTCTGGTTCTTATTTATGACTTGAATTATATTTATTTTCCTAATTTAATTGGTAAGGGTTCGCCCGACGAGTCTAGGGGAGGATGTCGGGTGCCCGCACGGCCTAACCGGATTCCGGGTCGTATCATTAATATTTATTTTATTTACCTTTTTCAGTAAAATTTAATTTTTCTATTATTTAAATATTATCGTTATTTTTTATTTTACTTTTCTCTTTTTCTATCTATTTCATTTTCGTATTAATTAAATACTTTTGTTTTTGCTGCTTTTCTGATTATTTCCATTTTGCGAACCTATCTATCGATTCATCTACTTGGTGTTGGTTGATTATACACCAAAATAGAGTTTGGACAGTTTATTAAGAATATGAAAATAATGGGGAGCAGAAAATTGAATGAGAAATTAAAGGAACAACCAGATATAATAATAATAATAATAATAATAATAATAATAATAATAATAATAATAATAATAATAATAATAATAATAATAATAATAATAATAATAATAATAATAATGCCCAGGGGATTTTTCACTAATAATATTTTTTTTAAGAAAAAGAGCAATCATAATGAAAGCTCTTTTTTTTTTTACATTTTAAAATTTAAAAAAAAAAACTAATTATTACGAGCGGAGGGGAGGGGTGATGTAGTTGTCCAGATCCTCCCATGCCCATTCCATGAGCACCTTCAACATCCTAGCCACACGGCGGATATTCATCTCCTACCTCCTACGATCATCAAACAGAAGGTGGATAAGCCTATCTATGTCAGCACGAATCAACAGCACCTCTGGGTCGTTGTTCCTGAGAGTGAGAATTCCTCCATTGCCATTGTTGTTGTTGTTTCTGGGGGCACTTCCACTTCCACTTGCAGTACCTGGAGCTCTTGCTATTTTAATCTGAGAGTGATTATTGAGTTGTGTTGTGGATTCTTGGATCTGAATGCCTCTATTTATAGGCTCCAAATGATTCCAATCAATGCAACCTTTGGTGTTCCCAGAAAATGTCTCATCGTTTCCAGTGGCAATTATGAACATCCACTTCGTTTAATCCAATTCTGGCTGCTTTCAGTGACAGGGCGCACACCTGTATTAAATGCGTTCAGTCACTTTATCAACTGCATTGTGTCAATTAATCTGCGTTATTTTTTTTTTCATAATCAACCCATATAATGTCTATTAGTCGAAAATGTAAATACTCAACTGATTGTAACTGTGTCCAGCATTTGGTTAAATAAATAATGTCATTTTTATTAAAAAAAAAAACACTTAAAATAGAAATAAAATACATTAACAAAATTATTACACTCAGCTTAAATTGTTCCAACGAACATCACAGTACCAAATTAGGACAAACACATCTAACAGTACTAAAACACACCAAATTATTACAACTTAAGCTAACACACCAAATCAGAATTGCAAGGTTGATTATCAACCTCGTACCAAAGCAGGGCAGTTTGTCCTCTTATGGCCACTTCTTTTGCAGTTTGAGCATCTATTTTTCCTTTTTCTTGAGAAAAATATTTTACCAACTGAGGGAAAACGATTAATTCTCCTTCTACCCTTTTTGGGATCGACCATCGGCCGAAGAATTCTTCTATGAACTACCTCTAGAGGAATCATCCACTCTTGCTCTGGTGGCGTTGGATAAACATTTTCTTCATACGCACGCATATAAGTCTGAAGCCTATAAAATGGACAAGTGTAATGGTACGCGCTAGCACCATATTCATCTCCATACCTTATTCTTAACACTGTAAACGCATGCTTGCATGGTATATTGTCCAGGTCAAATTCCCGGCATGTACATGTTCTGAAATGAAGATTGACAGTGTGGGATAGGACATTTCAAACCATAGTATACTTCAGTACTTCCACGTTCCCGCATGCATGATAAGCAATCAATTTGTTGCCTTCAAGCATATTCTGATTCAATATTTTGGTGTTGTGTTTCTTCATATCCTTACGCCTCTTATTGAACTTGTTAGTAAACCTGCGAGTAATAGTATTGCACAATCCCAAAATGGGGTATTCTCTCTCGTCCTTGAACATTGCGTTGAGGGACTCAAAAAGGTTTGTGGTCATTATATCGTACCTATTTCCTGGGAAATATGCTCTCGTCCACCTATAAAAGCCCACTTCATCGTTAACACAAGCATCTGCAGCAGGGCATTTTGACGTGAGCTGGTTAAAAACATCATTGAACAATTCAAAATGGTACACCTTCGCGGCGGTATAATAATCCTTCAAAAATGATCCACACTTGAACCTTGTGTGCAAGTTCTCAGCAAGGTGCTTGGTGCAACAACCATGATGGGCTAAGGTGTACACCCTTTTAATCCCATTTGCTATGGCCTTGGCGCGATAGGAAATTATGCATAGATACGGTGTATTGGGGACTACGTGAGCCAGCTGTTCAAAGAAAAATTGCCATGAGTTATCGCACTCGTCTACCACACAGAAAGCCAATGGATAAATGTGGTTCTCCGTGTCCTGCGCAATAGCCTTCAACAAAACACCGCTGTAGGTGGACGATAAATGTGTTCTATCGACTGATATCACCTTCTCCATATATGTAAACCATCTAATCCAAGCTCCGTAAGCTACAAAAGAATACTTGAACCTCCCCTGTTCATTAACCCTCAAGCCAGTCTTGCTGCCAGGATTTAGGCTTTCCAACACAAAACTATACGCATCTAAAACTGCATAAGTATGCTCCAGACTGCCCCTGACTAAAGCCTTTGCTATTTCTCTTCCTTTCCATCACTTCCAATAACTTACCTTGCTATTCAGTTGTTGATCCAAAGCACTCTTGATATGTTTTGTCGTCAACCCTTTGCCTTCAATAAACATGTTCTTGAAATATTCTCCGATGACATCCGCTGAAGCATGTGGATGATGACTTGGTAGATGTTTCACCCCACAGGTGTGCTCTTTAATGTATTTAGTGATCACAAACTTATTGGAATTAACATACTTCATGGCACGCACCATCCACCTGCAACACGCTTCTGCACATGCCACGACATGCAGGGATTTGGTACTCTTCTTTGTTTTAAATGTGAATGGTTTCTTCGTTGAACCTATTTTCAAAGCCACAGTCAGGCTCTTCTTGGTATCGAAAGTTTTCCCAGTTTGAAAACCTGTGCAATCATCAACCCCATCTAATTTGCTGCCTTGAGAAGGAACAGATTCGCCAAAACAGTTGCTCCCATTTACAGCGGGATTTCCAACCTCTGGATCTTCAATATCATTTTCTTCTTCACTATCCATATCACCAGCAGTATCACCAACTCCAGCATCATTGCCATATTCACATGTACTCTCATTGAATAGTGGTGGTCGTGGTGGTCTTGCAAAAGCAGCAGCAGCATTAGTGGCGGCATTTGAACCTGCTTCAGAGCTCTCGACAACAAATATCTTTAAAATAGGCCTACTACAATTATTTTCAACATCGAGCATATAGACATGCAAATCATTATCATTCTTTCTAAAAGAAGAAGTCACCTGACCCCTCGTAGCGCACTAAAAACATAACTAATTGACACCTCGTTGTGATGGCACGTTAAATTACCGCGATTGATGAATTGGTCAATTAACTGATCATAGGTAAAATTCAAATTTAATGCAATGGGTACAGTTGTCTTTGTCTTAGATTGTCAATTCCAGCATTTTGGGGTCTCAACCCATTCACTCAAAAAGTCAGCACCTACTACTATGAAACCCCCCATATAGTCCAACAAAGTCTATGATCAACCAAATGTGGTCGATGGTCGATGAAATAATACAGTAGTTCTGCAACAATGGCGAATAAATAAAAAAGAGCTTGAACTTCTTACCAACTGAAGAAATTAAAGGATGTATGTGCAAAGACGAATGCCCAGTCCAATTTACCTCAGATTTCAATCCACATTATATGCGTTGAGACATTACATCCACAAAAATAGATTTTCAGAAAAATGGGATCCACAAAAGAAAACAGTTAGAAGTCGAGACGAGGCAGTTCTTGATGAGTGAAATGGAGCAAAAATTAAAGCTCAAGCAGCCATTGAAGGCACAGGTCATTTTGGGCGGGAAATCTTGGAGGGAAGAAGAAGGTAAATGGAGCCTAGGGGTTTTGGCGGGAAGGATTTAATTTTTTTTTTCTATTTTAGGAAAATAATAATAGTTTAAATAGTAGACCAAACTGTATTTTTTAGAACTTGGGGGCTGGAGGTTTAAGCATTGAGAACTTGGTAAAGTGGATTAAGGTTAAATGGTCATTAAGGAATTAAAGGATTATACACCCAATTATTAAGACTTGAGGGTTATTCCCTAGTTTTCCTTCATCTCACGGGTCTTTTAGCTAAAGCACCCATGTAACCATGTACACTGCATCAAATAGACCAAAAGTGTGTGCTACACCACAGGTCCGACGAGAACAAATGCGTCATGTTAAAGATTCTTCATATAGTTGTTTTGACATGCAACTAATAGAAACTTTGTTGAGTTTTGCATCTAGGGGTGACAGAGTTGGTCTAAACCAGATTTTAAGAGATGGTATTTCACCAATTGTGCAAGACTATGATAAAGAACTGCTCTTCATCTTGCTGGTAGTGAAGGCCACGCTTCCATTGTGGAGCTTCTTTTGGCTCACAGAGCTGATGTTAATCTCAATGTGATTATACCAGAGGAAGAGGAAATAAGCGTTGTCTGACCCACTGTCTTCCTATACAGGTATAGGTCATATTTTAATTGAGTTGGGTTGGGTTGGGTTGGGTTGACGGGTAACTGGGGCGGGTCTAGTGGGTTGGAGGGTTTTTTTTCCACCTAGGATATTATTTAATGGGATATTTGAGTGGAAATCTGGTGTATAAAACTCGTTAAGTAGAAGGGTATTTGTGACTGAATGAATGGTTGTCAGGGGCATATTTGCTATCGTTTTTTAACGGGACCATTTTTGGTCAAATTCCGATAGTTCAAGGGCATTTTTAGCCCTTTTCCTATTGAACAATTACAAAGACCTGCACGTACTAGCTAATACGTCTTCCTTTTCTTTCCTCTTTCTCTGTTTTTCTTCTTTCCCTTTTATTTTCTTATTTCTCCCTCTTTTCTTTTTGTTCTTATTTTCTACCATTGTACCATATTTCTCATCAAATATAATTTTAATTGATTTTAATGAACGCATAATTTCTCTTATTGATGATGTAACATTAATCTATGTATATTGGAGAATAATCTGGGCAATATCTTTTTCTAGCGTTAGAAAATAAGTGCTTAATTAATAGATCTTTTGAGTTAATTCTCGCATATTTAAAATTTGAAATTTTTGTTGTGTGAAGAATTACCATAAAACTTGATAGTTAAGATGAAGAAATTAATTACAGATTATTGAAGATAAATTAAGCTAGTCAAACAAAAATACATAGTAGCACTTAAGCTACTTTTAAGTAATTTTTTCTAATTTGAGCGCTCTTTCATGATATATATATATATATATATATGGACAAAAGGCTTTAACACTTTGTTTGGATCATTGTTACCCATTGTATTGTATTGTATTGTTATTATGATTACAACGTTTGTTTTGGTTGTTACTTTAATTTCGTTGTATTGTATTGTTAAGTTCCGTTGTTACCTAACAATGAAAAGACCCACTTTTTGTTACAACCGATTTGGTGGTTTTGCATTGTTACGCTTTTACACTTTCCCATTATCTCCTTATTTATAACCTTATAATCCTATTTTACCCTCTACCCTATTTTCTTATATAAATACACCCAAGTAGTTATTTTGACCTCATCTCCCCTCTTCTCAAAATACATACGTTCCCTTCCTCTCTTATTACTTTGTACATTCCCTGCCTCTTCAGATTCACCAGCCAACTTGTTGTGTGATTACATTAAACGTTTTATCTTAATTTATTTAATGTATAATTCTTAATTTCATTAATTACAGAGCAAAAACGTGAAACTTGAGTTAGCAGATTTCATTAATTACAAGCCATATGTTCTTTTTTTTTTAATACAAAATATATGATGACACTTTTGTTAATAACTATTATTTGGATAATATGATTGCTTGCATGTCGTTATAGAATATTATTTTTTATCTAAATTATTAATAGTGTGAACTTATTGTTATGTTTAACATTATTAACTTATTTTTTATTTTTTATTATTTTCATTATAATTTGCATGAATATATTTACAAGGTATAGTTGGTGATAAACTAGTAAATATAAACTGCCTCAAATTATATTAAAGAAAATTTGGTACTTAATCTAATATTTAGAACAACTAAGGGTATATTAGTAAACTTATTAGTTACAGTACAATACAATACAATCAAAACAAACAATAACAATGTTACTAAACAACGGGAAACAATACAATCAATTCAAACGTTGTTTTTATAATACAGTACGATACAATACAGTACAATACAAAACAATACATTATGAAACAGTAGGTAACAATGATCCAAACAGAGTGTTAATCAATGTTAGTCGAAGTAGCACAAATTTGGCCAACCCGACCTGTCTTTTCTATTTGATATTTGTGGCTAAGGGTACATATTAAGAGTGACACCCGTTGCCTTTGAATCCTGGATCCGCCCCTGCTTGTATACTATTATTTATACAGTATACCATAAAAGTATACACCCATAAGGTATAACAAAAGTATACAGTAATAAATTGATAGGTCGGATAAATATTTTTAATTTCATAGGTATTATAATTTTTAATGGGTAAAGCAGATAAATACTTTGGATTTCAATGGTACATAGCGTAAAAATTCCTTTTATTTTCGTGTAGAATAGGAAATATGAATGGTTTATAGCAGTTCCTACTTCCTCAAACGAATATAAAATCATGTAGTATTCATTATATGTGAAGAGATATAAAGTAAAAACGGAAAATTATCAAATTTATCCTCACTGTTAAATACTTAAATTTATACTATTTTTAAGTTTTCAAATAAATTTGCCCTCAACTTAACAAAGCCGTTACCTGCGTCCTTTGACAGAGCTTCAGTCTCACCCAAAGTTTAGAGCTAAATTTGGCCTTGTTATTTTTAAATATTTTCAAGTTATACTCCAGTGCATGATGGTGTTTAAAGGGGACGATGTAAGTCCAAAATCACACGGTAAAAAGTTGTTTCGAATGACCCACAATGACGAAATCAATATACAACAATAACATACATAGTATAATCCTATAAATGAGATCTAGGAATGGTGGAATGTACACAGACCTTATCCCTACCTCCGGGCCGGCCTTAAGGCCAAGCAGCTGAAGCAGCCGCTTTAGGCCCCGAAAAAGATTAGGCCCCAAATTTCTTAATCTTTATTTTATATATAGAGTAAAAAAAATTTATATCTAGTAAGTACTTAGTAATTGATAATAAAAAAAGTGAATACTAATGTCCCAACTCTAAAATAAGAAAATTTTGCCCACCGTACGAAAGAAACTCTTTCTTTTTACTGGAGGAGAAACATAAACAAACTAAATTAAGAACTAGTAAATCTCTTACTTTGGGAAGACACTTTATTTTCTTGAAACTACATAGATGTAAGCAGGAAAATGATAGAGTATTATAAGCCCGTTTGAGTGAGCTTAAAAGTGACTTATAAGTTTATAAGCTCATTAATATATGTTTGGTAACTTAAAAAACTTTGGACTTATAAGCCATAAATGGCTTAAAAGCTACTTTTCGAGAAGTTAAAAAATCATAACTTCTTAAAAGTGGCTTTTAAGTCACTTTTTGACTTATAAGCCACTTATAATAAGCTGCTTATAAGCCCAGCAAAACAGGTTCTAAGGTAAAATTTCTTAGCTTCTTGTTCCTCTTTTATGTTTATTTTTCCTTTTTACAATCTTTGGCCTACACTCGTTCAAATTTCAGTATTTTTTCTCTTATATATTCCTTTGATATATATTTAAACAATTTCCGCATTGAATATCAACACACACTAAAACAAGCAATTTGAATCATAAAAGCTCTCTCATGAGTCATGGCTATATCAAGTTAACAAGTTTCATAATCAAGACCCTAATGTGGAAAATTTATTTTAAAAAATAGATGTTGTATAACTTTGCATATAAAAGAAAATCTAGAAAAGATTAGCTTCAAATAATATACATACTTATATAGTTAAAAAATATTAAGGCCTCTAAATAAGTTTTGGCTTTAGGCCACAAAAGTTGTTGGGCTGCCCTACCTTGAAAGAAATAGAAAGGCTGTTTACTAAAGACTCTTGGCTCAAGAAAAAAAAATTGAAAACGGATTCAGCAAAGGGAAGGAAAACAAAAATCCAAGAATACAATGCATAGATAAGTCAAAGAACGACAATGACACCAAAATATTAGAGCTAACCATGGTGAATGAAATAACAGTGCTAGTAAAATCTAGGAGTCAGATAAAAATAGCAAACACTCTACTGCATTAACCTTCCTAATCCTCGACTTCCAACCTCCTCTATCTAAGGTCAAGTCATCAGTGATCTAGAGCTGCGTCATGTCCTCCCTAATCACCTCGCCTCAATCCTTCTTTGACCTACCTCTACCTCTCTGTAGACTTAACTCTGCCAACATCTCGCACATTTTCAATAGGACATTTATGCCCCTCCTTTTCACATTCCCGCATTGAGATCAATAGACTTATTAAAGGTAGAGCACAATAGAAAATAAAGTTATATATAAATGATATCTACTAGTTGGTATTAAAAGATAAATTTTAATATTAATAGTAATGTTATTAATAGTATTGCTTATATATATCTAACTTATTTTTCACTTTTATTTCTATTAAGTATCATAATGACTTGAATTAAGCTTAAACGAAAAAAATATGTTCACTGAGAATTCATATAGCCGCCCCCAATTTGTTTGAGATTAAGACATAATTGTTGTTGTATTCTAAATTTGCTTTCTTGACTAGCCAGTTTGGTGATTGGTAAAATGTTCTAATGTCAGCTAACCTAATGGTTTTTGCAGAGTATAATCAAGTTGTTCTTTCATGAAGTAGAAAGATATTTAAAAACTTGTCTAAGCAATGCAAGAATGAATTTAACCCCTAAAAGAATGAAATAAATGAATTGCTGCAAATTATGTTTTGTTACATAATGAGAGTTGCCAATTACAATCAAATTTTGAAAAATTGTCAACTACCAACAATTCGACACCAACCACCTTGTCATTGTAAGGAAGTGGGAGGCATTTCATCTTCTGGAGGTAGAGATGGCCCAAAATCCATTGGAAATACACCTGGTGGTCTTTCTCTAGGTTGGATTGACAATAATTGGGTTGAATCCCCTACCACATCTGCCCATCCATAATGAGGTTCCGCCCTGTAAATTATAACAAGTTAAAAACATGTTAGTTCAATATATAGGAACATTCTTCTCCTTCACTTTATATGGCAATATTATGATCATGCAAAAAGTTCAAGGAAAAAAAAAAGGACATTTCAAAACTTGTGATTTTAAACAAGATAAGACATTTCTATGGCTATAACGCAATATCATCAAGGGTAAGATGTAAAGTTTAAAGTTAGAACTTTCAAATATAAAAATGTATTTCTCTTTGGAACGGACTAAGAAGGAGAAATCATATAGAATAAAGCACAAGAAGAGTGTGTGTGTGTGTGTGAGAGAGAGAGAGAGAGAGAAGGAGAAGAAGAGGTGACTATTAACTTACTCATAATAAGTTCCTTCATCCACAACAATGTCCCAACTTTCACCTGTTGTGCTCTTGCCATACTTGTGCACTTTGCTGATTCATGGAAACAACATTATTTTCGTTAAGTTTCTAAAGTTTAAAGGTGTTATGGCAAAGGACATGGAAACTTCAGGTTAATAATTGTGACATACCCGTTTCCGAAGTGTTCCTCTCCCCATGTCCTTGACCACCCTGGATAATTAGGAAAAGGGAAATAAAAGAATTGTACAATCAATTACTACAAACCTCAAAAGAAGAAACACATGACCATGACCTTAAATCAGCTCTTCTAATAAATAACCTCTAACAAAGAATCTCGTAACATGAGAAAATATGTAAATTCGCTTATAACGCAAAGGTTTTTTTCTAGCTTGAATCATTTGCTACTACATGAAATTAGGCTAGCCACTTCGAAAAGGATTAATATGTATATCAGAAAATATTATGTTGGTTAAGTAGCAGCAGTCGTTTAAGCTGCAAGAAGTATACTCACACGCTCTTTAATAAGTTCCCAACACATACTTCTTCCTACTTGAGGGTAAAATATAGTGTTGTAAGATAGTACACTACTTCATTATGTTGCTCTTATGAAAGCTGGGAAATTTCCTTTTGTAGCATAACTTCCATCGAGGAATTGTTAAACCATTTTTATGCTTTAGCGCCTACTTCCTTTTGGAAGGTAAAACTGTAGTTCAAATGAACGAGAGGTAGACATACTATCACCGCTGGGTGACACATGCCAAGTTTCCCCTTGCCGCGAACCAACGCCAGCGAAAAATTTCTCTTCCCATTTGTCTCCCCATTTTGTTCCAAGCTCAGTTTCCGCCCACTTGTCTGTCCTGAGAAAAGGAGAATGGAATTATAAGTAACATGAACCACCTTTTCATAAGCAACCCAAGAGTGCTGAGGAGGCCTTAACATTCTTTCTCACCCTTTCACAAAGCAATTATTTTACCATCAATCAATAGGTCAGAAACAAGCCGTTATAAAGTCATGAAAAGGAAAGAATAAACGTTCCAACAAATCTCATTCTTCAAGTTACTTATTAGTCTAATAAGTATCAGTTAAGTTTCAAGTTTATGAAAGTCCAATTTTAGAGTAGCCACATTTAGGACATATAAGGATGACACTGTCAGGATTTTCTCCCCACCAAATTCTAGAATGCAGAAGCAAAACCAAAGTTCAGCATAGAGCATATTTACTACAGTTACTGCTCAAAGCAGGATAGTTGCAACTCTAATTAACTACAATGTTTTCTGAAGGACATACCAAAAATATTAGTGGTTGTCCAAGTGACATAGGATGTAAAACACCAGTTAAAGGCAAAATGCTGCCAGTTCATAAAAATGCCTCACCAAAACCCAACTGAATAAAGTAGGCAGGACAGTGACACCGAAAATTTAACACAGAACAAAAAAAAATTTGTACCATTTAAGAACAGATCCTCTTCCGTCATAATGCTCTCCCCATTTCTCCCACCATGACTGTTCGTTTAATCTACCATATTTGTGGGCCCCTTTCTCTGTCCAACCCTTCGCATCATATTTTTCCCACCTGCATGTAAAAATAATAGGCTTAATCAAGTATTTGCAGGTAATTTCACTGTTGTAAACAGAATGTTCCCTTAAAAATCTCATACCAATTTTCGTACCACCCAGCATTCTCTGTGCCTGATTTTGCTTGTTTTTGTGCACTCCTTTCTATCCTAGCAAGATTACTGCAGATTGAAAATGCAGCACAACAAAGTTTTAATTATTCTCTCGGAGCAATAAATCAGTACTCAGCAACTATAAGATCAAAAGTCTAAGACAAAATGCGTATTACCTCCATTCATCTTGGTGAAGAACTTCTCGCCACGTTTCCCACCATGAGTCCCCTTCAGCATTTTTCCCAGATTTCTCTACACCTGTCAGTTATCCAAAAAGGAAAATTAATGTTCAATGAAGTGCAGAAATAAAGGATAACAGTGGAATAATAAAAGGAAAGTTGTTGAGATAGAAAACCTAAGCCAAATGCAGCAATGTCATACACATTTAAAAAAAGAACAGAGAAAGTTATACCTAGTTCTTTGTATCCGGTCCAATCACTTTTCTCCCACCACTGTCAAGGAGATCAACAAATCCAATTAAAGCATCCACCTGGGATGGTACTTGATAATGTTATAAAATAATGTCTATAATGAAACTAAATATTCCAAACAGCAATGACGAACGACAACCCTCTATTTGCTTACACTCTCGCATACTCCACAAACTAGGGTTTGCATTTCAAGTATTTCTTCAACAATAGTTTGTTAAAGATGAACGTATTGCCAAAGGCAATTCATCAATCAGAATCAACTACTCAAAGTTAACCAGCTATGTATGTATCATATCATTGGCCGACAAAGTTGCATTTTAGGAGATAGTTTGCTGAAAACGGTCTCAATCAATACTCAGAGATGCACACTACTAGGACTTATCGATGAGCTAAATAAATGATAATACACAAGCATCCCTAGTCTACAACCAAAAAAACTGCACTGCATTCAAGTTTAGGACAGAATGTTAATTTTATGATAGGTAAACATTCCCCAAATTCCAGACGCTTATCACTGGCCCAATCCACGAGCTCTAATCCAGCAAAGCAATTAACTCTGTATAGACTAAATGCAAAAAAGCTCTTGTAGTTCTTCATTAACTGAACCTCTACTTATCTTGCTGGTGACATCGAATAGTTGGAATCATTAAAGTACTGTGTTAAGGTTTTTGCTTTTTAGTATGTGGCATCTTTTCAGCTTTTTGTTTTTTTATACTTCGCTCACTATCAAAAAAATACCATGAGCAGAAATGTCAAGGAGCTAAGATAATGATTACAAAGAGTATCAACAAGTTTAGTACATTAATCACCATTTTCCCGATCCTCAACTTCTTTTAAGTAAAACACGCAAGAGAACAGATAAAATATAGCTTCAAGTATGATGAAAGACAGGAACGGGTTACCTACTCTTAATGGGCAAAGCGAGCCCCTTTATTTTATTCTGAATTAAAGAATTCAGAATCAATCAAATCTCCCCAAGTAGGGTTCGAAAATAGACTTCGCCATGACTCACTCAGAAACAAAAGAAGATAAAAGTTGATGGAAGTTACTAGACCATTACTCTTGATGCATAAGAACCCATCAAGTTAAGTTCTTTTAAACTTTTGGATCAAGTGTACAAAGCACCAACTCTAGAAGGAAATGGAGAAATACGCTTGAGACTGTACATCAGATAATATTCATTTATGCATCAATGCGATACGTCAGTACTTGGAAAAGGTGTTTCCACATAACAGGTAAGGCGTGTATGATTTTATAATACAATCTTTAACTTTCACAATAACACAAGCATAGACTAATCACAAGATTAAGAACACATATACCGTTTCTTTCCATTCTAAAGTAGCATCATTGCTTTGACCACCCATCCTTGTCCAACGGCATCGGTAGCCATTATCACCAAGGTCTTCCCCACTCTCCCGATACCATGTACTGCCATCTTCATTTATCCCAGTTTCATTGACATTATCATTTAACAGACTGATGCCCCAATCTTTCTCATTAGCAATACCAGTGTCTAGAAAGGAAGGAAAATATGGAAATTTATCATCAAGTGCCACTGAGACCATTACATAGGTAATGCAACTAGAGTAACTATTAATCTCATCTGGAAAGAGCAAAAGCTTTAAAAAACAACGCAAGGAATCACATATACCTCGTTTAGGTGGAGAGTCCCGGGACTGAGGGCCTGAGTTTCTTGGCGTGCATCGTGAAAAGAACTTTTCTGGCTTTGAGACAAATCGAGACCTGCATGATGCAATGTTGATGAAAAACACAATATTTTCAAATAAAAAGGAAATTACTTGCAATCAATATAAAATGAGCGACAAAGTGGAAAAGGTGAGTCGGTATGTCGTGATGATATTCTAGGATACAAGAAATTCAAAGAATAATTAATTTCATATCAAGATTGTCAGGCCTATAATGAATGGCCTGTTATTGGCCCTTTAGCACAGATTATCCACTTTCTATATAAGACTATTTAGTAATGTAAAAGGAGCAGCGATATCAACACAATGTCAAAAAGTTCTAACAATAGGATCCCTCCCTGTTCTCTATCATTTGACGATTGGATGAATATCATCTTAATAAACAGCGAAATTCGCAGTATAAAATGAATCAAAAAGACATTACGAATTGCTGAGAATTCCGGTGGTAACACTCGCACTTTGTGAGGCAGTACAGGGTACTAAGTTTTGTGGTAGGAAAGATCACGATACCCGACTTGTGAAGTTCTGCTTGTGAAGAAAATGGAAAAAGCTAATCCCATACAGCTTGGTATTGAGATTGCAAAAGCCTCATATCAGAGAAGGGTTTAGGTGTTAATGGCAAAAAAAATATTCTTTTTCGTATTGAAATGAGAGAATAGAACATACAAATCATTAAACCGTATCAAAGGCTGAAAAGAATATATCTTTTCCTTTTGTTTTCATTTAGACAAACTTTAAGGTCTATTCCAAACAAAACCCATCGCATGCCTTATTCTCTTCTGTCAGATAACATGTCAAGTTAATTTCTTTAAGAAATAAATATCACATTACTTCTAAAATATCCCAAAAACCGGTAAAGGGTGTGACTTTAGCTCTTATAATATTAAAAATCAATAATTTCTCTAACCAACCTTGAGGAAATGCAGTTTAAGCATGTATTATATCCAGTGCAATAGAAAGTGTTACTTTGAACATGAAAATATTCAATGCTTTACAACTCTATATTGCATAACCAACTAAAGAGCTCGAAGGAACCTCAGTATAAGTTCTACAACAAACAATAACAACCAGCCTATTCAGGTTGGCTATATGAATCCTCAATATCAATTCCGCTCCATTTTTTCCCCATTTAATTGAATTACTCGGGATCCTCTAAATATTTCGACAAAGTATTTTTTTTTACTATGAACTAAACTCAAATTGATGCACAAGCCACCAAACAATAAGGAATGATCAGAAAAACTGTAACATCAAAATGACAGTATAAATTATTAAGTGTGACTTAGAGAAGCAAAGGGCATAGCGAATTGCTACTTTTTTTTTTTTTTTTTTTTTGCTTAAGCGACCTAGCCAATGTTCAGGCAGGGTAAAAGTACCTAAACAATATGAAACTTTACAAAAAAACCATCCTAGTCAGGATACATTATACAATTCTTATACACATATCACTTACGGGGCAAGTTCATCATTCACCGAGTTTCAAATTGGTTATAAAAATGGGAACTTTATAGAAGTAGCCGCCCTAGTCAGGATATTATACACACATTATACATACATGGACTATACTAAAAATGACCATTTTTTGTTAAAGCAGCCTAACCATTTCTCAGGGGCAGCTTGATGATTCACTGAGTTTCGTAAAAATGGGAATTTTACATATGTTATTATACATGGAATATAACAAAAAATTGGTTATTTACTGTTTAAGCAGCCTAGCAACTGTTCAGTCAATGTACTAAAAAAATGATACTACAAGGCTATAAAGCAAAGAGCATAGCAAATTTCTATTTCTGTTTAACCGGCCTAGCCAATGTTCAGGCAGTATAAAAGTAGCAAAAGAATGAAACTTCACAAAAATAAACCATCTCAGTCGGGATACATAGATTATACACTCATTATACACGTATCAACTTACTGAGGAGAAGCAAAAGGCATTGAAGAAGAAGCTTGAATCCTCATATAATTAGCACTAATTTTTTTAGCATCAAACCTCCAATCTTCACCTTTATCAACATTACCATTTCCCACTGGCATTATAGAATCCGAAGAACAACAACATTTTACATTTAGCCACTTTCCACTAACCAATTTCCTCTTCTTTCTAAATTGAACAACCCCATTTTGGAAAGCAGGTGATACATCAATTCTTTGCAACTTAGCCCCTAATGGAGCTGTAAAACCTCTAGACGAAGCTGCCATTTTTGTTATTTTTTCAAGAAATAGCCATTCTTGGAATTTAAAGAATTGTTAGATAAAGCCCTACTACAAGTAGAAGAGTTTATGTAGGTGAAGAATTGGAAGAGAAAATATAGCAGAAATTTTAGGTACTTATAGAGAAAAGGATATATTTTTTGACGGTGAAGGGACTAAAAAGTAAAGAAGGATAAAATAAGAGGATGATTTTGAGAAATGTTTATGTGGGGTTTTGTGATTGGGTCCATTGTCTTGTGATTTGTATCCATTTTGCCACACTGGATTTGCCACGTGGATTTTAGTGAATCAGCTTTCTTGGACTCAATATGGCAAAATATATACAACTAATGATTCCAACGATTTTAACCATTCATATGTTATGTAATGATGCCTTGCTTTGCTTTGTTTTCAATGTGACATCATACTTTTGTTTATCGATTTAAAATATTTTAATTATTCTTAAACTGTGAGTGTTGTTCACTTTTTTAATCTCAATTAAGATAAAAGAGAAGAGTTGTGTTAGGCTAGTAGCCAACGTTAAATTAACTAATTCATGGCGAATGCTCACTATATGTATGTAAATTTATATAGCTGATTTTTAACTTCTCTCGATCAAAAATGATTGTGTCGGATATTCTTAACCATCTTGTGCTTTCATAAAAGTGGTAAGATATGTTGTGTTTCTCTTAAAAGGTTGAAATTTAAAAGAAATTTAAGCTTAAGTTGACGAAAAAAAAATAAGTTCAAACTAACCAAGTATAAGTATGAGTCTTTCCTCGGCATTATGGTTAGCTACCCCCACAATATTCTATTGCGTTGTTTCTGTTTACTAGTTATGCAATTTACCCGATAACAAGTTTTATGTTAACTTTTTGACATAATTTTTTTAGTTAAGGATTTATCGGAAACAAGCTCTCCACTTTAATGGGGTACTGTATACTCACCCTCTTTAAATCTCATCCGTAGAATAATATTGAATATGTTGTTTTCTAACCCAATAAGAAGTTTTGGAAGTAAAAATATTGGCTGGCTTATAGAAAGATAGTCAGAAAAATAAATATAAAAAACTAAAGACAAGAAAAACAAGGCATTTGATACGACGTCACGGCTTGTTCGTCTCATTCTTTCCTTATTCTAGTAATTAAATAAGGCAGAAGCAAATTATTGCATGTGGGTTTTGGCAAAGCGTGGTAGTGACATTGATCTTAAAGAGGGATTCGCATGATATTATAACCAAATTAAGACAGGCAGGAAAATAAGCAACGCTGAGACATTGCTTCGAAGGATAAAGTCCAATAACTGCTTTTACAAAGTTCATCAAGCAAGAGTTTCATGGTCAGTTAAATATCTTTTGTAGAAATGTTATATTGTGTTTATAAATTAACTATCTTTTTATTACGAATATATTAAATTTTGAACATTTTCAATGCCCTTTTAAGTGAAATTTGTAGCTTCGGTGCTGCAATCATACAAGTATCAGATTGCTTCAATACACATTTATATTTGCTCTCTTCCATCTCTAGCAGTTAATTAGCTCAAAAGAGTTTTCTACTTTTTCTTCTTATTAAACGAATGAGGAAATGTGATTGAGACTCTCAAATGCATTTTGCCTAAATCTAGGTGGAAATGTACTTCAACTAATAGCCAATTCCTTCACATCACGGATCCTCTTTAAATAAATATTGATTTGAATTTGGTTTCCATGTGAAAATCAATTAAAGTAACGTTCATTCAAGTGTTTTTGGACAGCTGATTGTTTGTAAAATTGTTATACTAATTACGTAACAATAGTACATCTACCAAACGGCCATGGAAGATAGGGGAGTAGTTTATTTTTACTTTATAAAAATATGAATCTTTCACATGCAGAGTTCGAGACCAACACAACTTATACTAGCCTATTGTGGTAATATTCGCACCTCAAATGGTCCACTTTTTACTGCACCCTATCTTCTAACTTTTTCTCAACTCTTTTTTGTGAAAGTCACTAGAGAAGATTGGGCCAAAACACCCTCTCAAGTCTTTATTTAATAAAAGGGGACGTGCGTGGAGCATAACAAAACGCACGCGTTTAACTTTAAAACATGGGCCAAATTAGAAACAACAAAACTTTCGGGCCTTCATTAAAAAAAATTTTGACTGAATTAACAATCCCAAAAACTTTTAATCAAAAGGTGGGAAACGAACAGACATCAGCAATCATTTCAAACATCGAACCCTAAAACTTCTCTTACACACTTTTCTTTTTAAGTCGTCTTCTAAAGTCTTCTACGCAACCAACCTTCTGAACATCATCGTCGGCGACCATCTACATTTCTCCGGTAACATCTAAAGGTTAATTTTGAACAATATTGATGTTTTTCAAATGAATCGGGGTGCCTTTTTACTGGTACTGGAATGAAGTTCTTGTGAAAATCTTTGTTTTTGTTGATTTTTTCGTCAAATAGTGCTATGTTCTTGTACGAATAGTGAAGTTTTTGCATGTTTATGTTATATTACCATATTAAGAGCATACTCCTTCGCAGTGTCAAACATCGTGAGACAGTGTTCTAAATGTGTGATGGGATGTTTGAAGTTGGTGATGCATTTTAGATGATTTTTGTTAAAATAATAGGGTTTTATAAAATAAATATGCTAAAGGCTGAAAAAATGTTGTACAAATAGTCAAGATTTTGCATGTTTATATTTGTGCATGCATGTTCAAAGTTCTGGAACATTTGAGACAGTGCTCCGACCGTGCGAGAGGATGATAATGTTTAATGATGACTCTTCTTGAATTAAATTTCCTTTTTAAAAAATTAGGGTTTGATAAAACATATGTATATTATGTTTCACACACTCATATTGCATGTTTATACATCTTTAATTGATGAATATACTTGTGATTTGCAGCTACAATGGTTTCTACACGGGGAATGATTTCCTGTTCTCCAATTAAGAGGAAGGAGATTACTCCTCCTAGTAAACAGCCTCTTAGGAAGAGGAGAATTATATTGGAGGACGAAGAAGAGGGGTCCCTAGACTATGATGTAAATGTAGGGCCACAAGAAGCTGTGAGGGGGCCGGACGATGGTAATTTATCAGAAGAAATAGAAGCGCTATTTGGTAATGATGAGTGGGATGAAGAGGGAAACAAAAAAGAGAGCCTTTTAAATATGGCAGAAGAAGATGAGGTGGGAAGGCTGATAAATAATCTTGCTGGAGAATTTGCAGGAGTTGCAAATGTTCAAGAAGCAGATGATGTACAAGAAGTTATAGAGGTTGTAGATGTTCAAGCTGGTGAAGGAGGCAGGAATGGTAGGGAAGAAGAAGAGGTTGAGAGATGCGAAGGAGAAGGTCGGAGGAAGTTCGTAGACAACGTGGGAGCTGATTCTGCAGAGCCACCTAGAGAGGTATAGTTGTTGTCTAGAACATACATGAAGTTGTTCTTCACTTTACAGTAGAATGTTCAATATTTTTTTATGTGATTTGCGAACACTCGCTTGCATGATCAGATCTTAAAAATGTTCAAAGTATTTTCTTGTAGTTCCTTGGAACATCTCAAGGGATGTTTCATGCATCTGATATTATGTTCTTGCTACCGTGGTGATTCCTTAAACTAACAAATTTCAAAACATTGTGCAGCCTGAGTACGTTACCACTGTCATTCCACCAATGGTGCTGAAGACTTACTTGGATGATCATGAGCATTTTCAATCCAAGATAACTGTCCGCTCGTCGCTTATTGGACGAATGCGTGATTTCAGGATTGTGCTGCGCACAAGTGGTTTGTATGACAAGTTCAAAAATAGTATCTTTGGCCATTTCTTGGACTTGCCGGAGGAGCCATCGTTTCCAACCAGGTTGGTGCACAATATTCTGTTAAGAAAAGTTTTGTGCAATAAAGAAAAAGAAGCTTGGTTCAATTTCAATGGAGCGCATGTTCGTTTTGGCCACCAAGAGTTTGCTTTGATGACAAATCTGAGATGCCAAGCCTATCCAAGTGTCCAATGGGAGGCTGCGATGAAAGAGAGGGGCAGGGAGATGTGGGAGTATATTTCAACGGCATGGGAGGATGGAAAAGCAAGGGCAGTTACTGCTTCCCGGTTGCTGTGTTTGATAGAAAATGAGGAAGTTCCTGAACGGTACAAATTTGGGCTTGCCATGGCTTGGTTTGTTCATTCAATATTATGCGCCAAGGACAAAAAAGCTGGTATTGAGGAATTACTGGTCTGCCTTGCATATCTTCCAAATGAATTTGTAAAGTATCCTTGGGGGCGGAAAAGCTTCGAGCTAACCATTGAGTACCTGACGAAGCCCATGGCTGATCATGCAGCTAGCAAGGCTAAGGACGGGCCAAATTACAATCTCTATGGGTTTCCTTGGGCATTTTTGGGTTGGGTATTTGAAGCAAAACCTGCGCTTCGTCCCAGGGATTTTCCCAAGGAGATGACCATGCCAAGGATGCACAGGTGGATCACTGAAAAGAATGAAAGAGACTCCCGAAGGCTGTTTGAGAATGTTGCAAAGCCTGTAAGTACTTTATCTACAATTTTCTAAATGTTGGAACATCTGCAATGTCGTTATAATCATTGCTATTAATGTTAAGAACATCTTTTCAGATGTTCGATCATGACAGATATGATGTTCCATTTTTACTGGTGTTAAATGTCGAACAGTAATAATGATGTTCTGAACACTCTTTGTGATGTTAAAGTTTATTTCTCTTATACATTGTTCTTAACAAATATTTATGGTATGTAGGTGGTGCACCCTTTCATTGACCCTATCGATGCAGAGCTGGAAGATGATACCTTTCAGAATATTGAGCCGTTTGTTGATGGGGGCGATGAGGTAATTGATCAGCTTGTTGTGATGTTGGAGGGGGCTAGCTCGATAGTTGGTGGTGATCGAGTGACAGTTTTTAGGAATTGCCCCAAGACCCCTCCAAGAGAGGTAATTGATGAAGGACAAGTTGGTGAAGAATTTGGTAGTGGAGGTGTTGGTAGATGTGAAACACAAGTTGGTGATGAGATTGGTGGTAGGACTGGTCGTTTTACTGGTGGTCTTTTTAGTGGTAGGGGTTTGTTCGAAGTTTGAGAAAGCTCTAGAAGGAGAGAACCTGAGAATGTGCAGCCTAGTGTCTGCAGTTGCAAGTGCCACGGCTGCCTTCAATGGCGACAGGGAGTGGATCAGAAGCTTGATGCGATCCAGTTGTCCCTTGCTAATTTTGTAGCGTTGTCGTCAAAGAAGGAGAAGCAGCAGCAGCGACCAAAGAGGCATATTTTGTTGTCCAGGATGCTCCAGGCAAAGAAGAACCGAGGAAAGAAGAAAATGACTGCTGCCAGAATGGCAAGGTTAGTAAAACATCCAATTAGGTACGTTGAACATAAAAGGGACGTTCTTCTATTAAATCTAGAGAATTTTTCAAATTTTTTTTTTTTTTTTTTTTTTGGAAATTTAGAGAGAGAGCTCAAGTCAGGCTCCAAGAGAGATTGCCAGTGACACTGTACAAGGTACTAGACATTCACAAGAAAGCTGTATTTGACGCTTTCTTGGATGAGAAGAAGGAAGAATAGACTGCCTTCCTGTGTCACGAGTTCAATTACTTGGATTTTCTGGACTTCCTGGACGTGAAAGAGTGGATGTGGGATAGTGTAAGTGCATCTCTTTACTTCTATTGTTTTGTTAGTGTTTGATTTTTATCGAAGAACGAACATTTTTTACTCCGTTCGGAACCTGATGGTCGTATGTTCGTTGAACATTCGACTGGCTGGTCCAAACATCAAATAGTATGTGTCGGTATAGTTTTATTCACAACTTCTAATTTGTTTTATTCTGCAGTTTATGGATGAGTACTTGGCCTTGATGCGTGTGAGGCATAAGGCTTACCCCCGGCATTATGATAGCTCTGATCTTATCCTCGATCTTTCATTCTTGACCAACTTGTGCGTACGATACAATGTGGCTGAAGAGGAAGCGAAGGGTTTTGATGTCAGCCTTGACAAATACCTAGCAGAATATAAGTTTGAGGATACATTCCTTGATTATGCCAGAGGTAAGTCTCCATATCCGGGTGGAAGGAAGTGGGATGGTGTGAAAAGACTCTTTGTCGTGTATAACATTGAAAGCACACATTATGTTACATGCGTCTTTCATTTAGAGAAGGCAAGGATCAAAGTCTACGACTGCAACATCGGGTTGTACAATGAAGACCGCTTTATTCAATAATGGGGCCAGTAATGTACATGTTCCCAATATACATCCGGCAGTCATGGAAATTCAACCACCTCCCTCCTGAAATCCAATCTATGGAAATGTGGCTGTATGAGCGCATCGAAGGCCTTCCAAGGAATTTGACGGGTACTGCATGTGGAGCGTATGCCATCATGTTCCTCGAACATTTGTTGACCAACACCCCGATGGATTTGCTGTGTGACCATGTGATAGAAGACTGTCTAGTTCAATTTGTTGTGGACATATTCCATGGCAAATTAGTCCCTTAGTATGGGTTGTAAAATTTGGATAATTATGTTTTTGTTTTTTATGGGTGTAATATCACCCATTTTTTTATGATATATATGGCAAATGATGAATATTGTTTTGCATTACACTGAACATCGAGTTTACATTATTAGAACATCTGTATGATGATAAGATTGACTTAAAAATATTAAAAATTATAGACTATTGGAACAACATTAGTTATTTTCGGAACATTATGTTGTACATTCAAATAGTTTTTAACTTAATGGATATTTGATGTTCAATAACTAGTAAATAGGGAAACAACAACAGATGTTCTGAACATTAAAGTTTATACATTGATAACCAAGAACCAGGCAAAAACATTCTTGATTATTCAAAGATTCAGCGCTTTACAAAAGTATGCTAATTATATTAGCATTTAAGACACTACTTAATAAACAGTCATATTAACATCCTGGTCAGAAACCCAAAATATGTGTTTTCACTTCAACGCGATGCAGTCCCTTCTTGTTTCAAGGTTGCTATCTGGAGCATGGTCTTTATCCTCTTTATTTCCTTCAACATCTTTTTGACGTCCCTATTGTAGTATTCGAAGAATTCCTCAAATTTGAACTTCCAACCCCAAACTTCAGCACGAAGTTGTTCCAAAATATCATTTGCACGTTCTTGTTGTTCTGCAGAAGTGTTTCGACTTGTTCTTCCTCCTCTTAGCTTGGCTGATCCTCTTCCCGTTTTTCCTTCTTTTTGCTTGGCTGATCCTCTTCCCTTTTTTCCTTCTTTTTGCTTGGCCGATCCTCTTCCCGTTCTTCCTTCATTTTGCTTGGCTGACCCTCTTCCCGTTCTTCCTTCTTTTTGCTTGGCTTCACCTCTTCCTTCTTGTTTCAAGGTTGCTCCTTTTGTTGTTTTTGCTACTCTTGACGTGGATGCTCTTGTATTGGTTGCTCATGTTCTTGCAGTGGTAGCAACTATTGAGGAGGAAGGTCGGCGAACCATTTTGTATTATATATTTTTTTTTTTTGGCTGAAGATTATAGGTTGTAGTGGTATAGAGTTTTTTGAATGGTTTGATCGAGTATTTATAGGAGAAAAAGAGGTAACCGACTTAAGTGTGTTGTATCCAACACTAGCCGTTATGTATTTTTTTAATTTTTTGAAGTGACGCATTCGTTGCTTTGCTTCAGATTTGAATTGAAGGGGATAGCCGTTAAGTGTATTATGATGAGTAGTTTAAAAAATAATAGACTACTGGAAGGGTATAAATAATTTTCAAACATGAAGATCAATTTGAATTATAAACGTAAAAAACCAATAGACTAATGGAACGAGTATATGATGATTCGTATCGCCATGAAGATGTTCTGACTTCCACGGCAAGGATTAGGAACCTCCTGGTCACAATTAAAACACGTGTACTAACTCCAACCATTCAATGTGAATAGGCACCTCTTCAAATCATCACATATGCAACCGAAAAGGCACCAAGTTTCGTTTCTATAAATGTTAAACGTCTGCACAACAACAACAAGGCGAAACAACAACAATGCCTCGCAGAGTAAGGCACCCAAGAGCACCAGAACATGATAGTGGAGTTCCAAGTGCTAGTAGGTTCACTGAAATCGATCATGTCCGTGAAGATATCGCAGATATGACCTCAGATGTTGATCAGCTTGCAGTATATATAGGAAATGAGGAGGATCAAGTGACGCGATTAAGGACTAGATTCGATGAATTCCGTGAGATATGAATCTTATTAAGTGTATGCTTCGTGGTATTCAAGCTGCACTCAAGATTGACCCCCAAAACTACCCTTCACCACCACGTCCTGCCAGCGGCACACATGTGAAATGAAGAAATAATCTCCTTTCAAGTCTAGTCATTTAAGAAGATTTTCTATTTGTTTTGAATGTCGTGTTTTGAAGTGTTGTCCTTTAATTTTCAGTACAATTTGCGCATGTTTTGAATATTTATGAATGTTGTTTTGCATTACACTGAACATCCCATTTGCAGTATTAGAACATCCGTATGATGATCAATTTGAATTATATACTACAAAAATAATAGACTTTTGGAACGTCATTGATAAATGCTCGAAACATTAAGTTAAACGTTCAAATATATAAATCTTAGTAGTACTCGATGAACAACAATTGGTATCAAATAAACCTAGCTACTATGAAACCAAAAAAAAACTGCCCAAGACAATAAGAAATACATCTTCCACCGTTGCAATTTAGCCTCTAACTTACTGATCTTCAATAAATTTGTAGTATTACAAGCCCCTAGTTTGTCAACTTCCTTCACCAAATTGGCCCTTTCTTCACAAACTTCATCAAGTGAAATTTTCAACTTATTTAAAACCAATGTAGTAGGCTGGGGATACTCCTCGTCACACCATTCCCAAAATCCACAATTGCTAATACCCTTGTGGGGACACATGCAAAATTTTTGTCCAGCATTCGACTGGGTGCCCGCCGTGAATTGTATCGCAGGTAAGCCACACCAACATCGACGATTTTGAGAGGAGCTGCAAGAACAAGTTGATCCTTGAGACATGGTTGAGTTAAGAAGAAGAAGAAGATGTAGAGGGGGTAGAATCTCCAAAACTTATATTTCAATAATGGGGTAAAAAGACCTAATTAATTGAATGGTTGGGGTTATTCCACGTGTTATAAGGTAATAATTCCGTCCGGAGCGGGTTAATAGAACGGGTTGGATTAATATAAGTTGTGGAACAGGTCGCTCCACGTATTTAAAACGGGCTGCTCCACTTTTTTTAGCATTAGAAACCATGTTTGGCACGTAGAATAGATTGTTGTAATATCTCTAAACAAATGTATCCGTTGTATTAGTACTACAAATACCAAAAGACATGCTTGGAACATATAAGATTGAATTGTTTAAGATTGTGTGTATGTATTTCTGACAAAAAAATGTATGTATTTATAGAGAAGTTTTTTTAAAAAAATTCAAAGATTGATGCAAAAACATCTAATTTACGTCACGAACATAGGTTAGTACGTTCAGTTCAAATAGGTGCCTATTTTAATATGTAGTGTTCTAACCTTTAATATGATTGTAATAAGAAACTATATAACATGACTAGATTAATAAGGCTTCATATTTAAGGTTAAATCATCATTGTATAGATTATCCACTTAGTTAGAACAACATCTAATGAAATCCTCGATAACTTAGTAATTGTTTTCACTAGATATAACTAAGCAATCGCTTTCAATAGATATAAAAGAGTATACTCTAGTAGAACTTTTATGAGTAAACACTTCCAATAGACATATTATTGAGTAGTCACCTTAACTACACATAAATGATGTATCACAATCAATACTTGTATGATTTGAAGTCTTAGTTGTTGTAGATACACGAAGAATGTCTGTAATTTGTGAATGAAATTGTATATTTGTTCAAATAGATTAGTAATGTGTCTATCTAGTGATATAACGTCCAATCTATGCTACAATTCGTTAGAATACATTTCTTAATGATTAAAATTGTTAATTGAGCTAGAATCAACCCTACACTCCTTATCCAAATAACTTAATAATTACATTTGGTATAATTAACGACATATATTTTGGTTTACTTACACATAGCATGTTCTGGAATCTTAATAAACTACTAAATCATTGTATATGCATTTCAAATGATCCTTATATTAGTATTTCTCAACTAATCCTTAACGGTACAAAAAAAACATCAGTATGAAGATCCAAAACAGACTTTCGACGTTCGAGAACGTTCCGTAGAAGGTTCAGAACAGGAGATTGGATGTTCTCTAAATTTTAGGAATTTTTGCGGTTTGGGGTTAGGGTTAGGGTTAGGTTTTGGGGTTCAGGGTTAGGGTTAGGGTTCAAACATCGTTTGTTATGTTTTGACCGTGAAAAAATGAAACGACCTCGGTAAGTCGTTTCGGAAGTTAGGACTCCGATTGACGTGCCGATAATTTTAAAATATTTATAATGTCCATTAGAACCTGCCTGTAAAATTTGAGCTAAATCAGGCCTCGTTTGGTAGACATCGGAAGAAGGTTTCAGTTTTTATTAGCGATAAATATTAAAAAGAGATTTTCGAGCTTGGTTTTGCCGAATGAGCTCCGATTAGAAATCCGAAAGCGCCGTTGGGTTCGTATGATTATTTATGACCTTTGTGAACTTTCGAAAGTGAATTTCGATAGTGTTCGGCTAGTTTCCGTTAAAATGCCGAAAGTTAAATAATTTGACTTTTTTTTCATTTAAATTCGCATCTTGAGTTTCGGGAGTCCAATTTGAGATCCGCCTTCGCGAGTATGTTACATATATTTTGTATAACTTGTATGCAAAAGTTGGAATTATTTCGAATATCGTAAGGTACCTTTTTAATTTTCGTTAAGAAAAGAAAATAAAATAAAGAAAAGAAAGTAAAAAGCAAAAGAAAGATTAAAGGAAAGAAAACAAAGGGAGGCGGTGCAAAGTTTCTACTCCCTTAGCTGATTATATTTATAAAGTAAAACGAAACAGAGCAGTAAACACACGAAACAGAGAACGCGGCGAAGAGGAAAAGAAAAATGCCAGAAAATAAGAAAAGGGACCGGAAAAAAGTAGAATTTTCGCTCTGAAACATTCAGGTAATGATCCTAATATATTATTTTAGTTTATTACGTGTGTTTGAATATGTTCTAACGGTAAAACTTGGAATATTATACATCATTTCAATAAGTTCAATTAATAGTTTAAAGGGTCAAATGGACCCCGATAATGGAATTGATTATATATTCGTACTCAGTGAGTTAACATATAGATGTAATTTATTTGGGGTTTGGTTATGTGGCTTTGAACCCTGTATATAGGCCTGGGCCTGCGTATTGCGTATGCGAATAGGGTATCAGGTTCCTACCTGGATTGCCCTAAGATGTGAGGAATGAAGCCTTTAGCCTAATGTGATATATATTTCTGCTTATTGAACACAGTGGCATCGTTTGGCAATGAATCCAAAGGACAAAGCAGTTATTGAGTGGCTGTACTAACTTTGTAACAAGGTAAGTGTTTGTATCCATTTCTTTGGAGGCACCTGGCCTCGTGGATTTTCTACCACGTGTTCCTTACGTGTGTAGCTGCCGGTAGGCGTACTCATTACGCCTTAGCTTTGGATTTACATTGTATATTATATGTTATGTCCTGTTGTTGGTATTGCATTGAGGATTTGAGCATTGTACTCTTATTGTGAGTTGGCATCTACTTCTCGGCTGTCGATGAGAGTCCAGCGCCGGTGAAGGGTTATTATTTCATCACACTGCATTCATATGCACTACATTGCATATCATATTTGGTGCAGGAGTATTCCGCCCCAGGAGCAGGAGGATTCCGCTCCATTGTATCATATTGAGAGTAGGAGGATTCCGCCCCAAGAGCAGGAGTATTCCGCTCTTATGTCAGATATTGAGTGCAGGAGTATTCCGCCTCAGCTTTACATTATATCGGGTGCGGAAGTATTCCGCCCCAGGAGAGTGCAGGAGTATTCCGCCTCTGGTTTATATTATATCGGGTGCAGGAGTATTCCGCCCCAGGAGCAGGAGTATTCCGCTCCAGTTAGTTATCAGATTGGATTCCCCTCGAATGCAGGAGTATTCCGCTTCGGGATGGGATTACGGGCACATGTGACCCTTTACATCATATTTCATTTCATTTCATCTTTCTTCATTTCATTTCATCTCAATTCATACCATTGTGTAGACTTGCAGTACATGATTACTGTTATCCTTATACGTGCATTGCTTATTTGTTGATATGTTTCTGGCACGCATCCTTGGTTGAGTTTAGAAGTCCCTACGTGTTTTCGGTTGTTATCTGGTTCTGCCTTTTTATAATTTAAATAAAAGAAATTTGGTCTATCTGTTTCTTCTCCCTTGCTAGCTATCCTATTCTTTGAGGTGGCTAGTCTGCCCCACTTATTGAGTCCTTTTGACTCACCCTTGTTTGTTGTTTGTTTCTTGTCTATCTATTTCGTTTCGGCAGGTTCGCTCCAGGATTGAGTTCGCCACGTTGTGAAGGAGCGAAGACGACTTCAGCTGTCAGGATGAGCCAGCTTTTATTCTGGATGGCCATCAGTTTATTGGTTATTATTTCAGCTGCATTTTGCTCCCTTCAGAAGGTATCTGTCTTCTTTTGTACTCTTAGATGTCTAGTCTGGATAGCCCTAAACCTAGTATGTTGGGTAGTCAGCTGTAATTTCTTTTGTACAGCTTAGAGGTATCAGTATGTCTATGTTTTCTGTTTAAGTCTTGTCCTTATTTATGAATTGTTATATTTATTTTCCAAATTAAATTAGTAAGGGTTCGCCCGACAGGTCTAGGGGAGGATGTCGGGTGCCCGCACGGCCTAACCGGATTTCGGGTCGTGTCAGTTGGTATCAGAGCGCAGTTTAGAGTCTATCCAGACTAAGACAGTGTCTAGTAGAGTCTCGCTGATGGGTATGTAGACGTCCGTACTTATCTACGAGAGGCTATGATGGTATTTAGGAAGTTTCACTTCCTTCATTTCTGATCGTGCGTCGGTCTAGAATGCAAAAGTATTTTTGTTAATTCGTTAATTCCTTCGTGGTAATTGTGAAACCCTCGTGCGACAAATCAGCAAACGGTATGTGTTCAAGACGAAGCAGTCTGGCCTGGAGTTAGCATTGACGAAGCCCCGAGAGTTTTTTATCGTGACGACGATCTAGTTATGGAGGTCCCAATTGTACGAGCTCGCGATGGGCAAGGGAGTAGGGCCTTGTGGTTCCCTTGGCTCTCTACGATGCTTTTAGGAGAATTTTGGCGACGCAGATATCGCAAGAACCTATTATTCGCTGGGCAGCCTATCAGGTTGCCGCATGTGCAGACGTTCGATCTCAGGGAGCTCCTTTTTCGGTTCTTAATATTGCTGCAGTGAATTATGTTTCGGAAACAGCAGGTGTTGTGCCTCTAGTTATTCTGGCTGGTTAGCTAGCCCGAGTAATGGCTCGGTCCGAGAATCTGAAGAGGCTGCATTATTTTACCCGGTTGAACCTTCTGATATTCTTAAGCAATGTATCAGATAAACCCCGTGAATTTTTAAAAAAAATAATGTCAGGGTATTTGTATCCTTCAGGCTCTTAATTATATCGAGCGGTATGGTGTTGATTATTCTTCTTTCCAGTTTCAGGGGTCCAGTCTTGAACTGGTGGGCCGCTCTCTTATTCGCTGACTTGGTTCGGTTTTTCTTTTAGATTCGTGGAAAAGTTCTTTTCGAGTAGCGAGCCAGATGAAAAGTGTTTCCAGTTTGAGTGGATTGGACAGGGTAGCCTGTTGGTTAGCCTATTAGTATTTCAGAATATGAGATTGAATTCTATAGAATGGCTAAATATACATTAAAACTAGTCCATGAGCCTTTCGAGAGATTCAAAGATTTATTGATGACCTTTCTCCTTCCTTGAGATCCCAGAAGACTAAAAAAATTGAGGTTAGGACTTCATTTGATGTCGTTGTTGATATTGCTCAAAGGTATTAAGCATACCATAAGTTAGAGGGGGAAGAATTAGAGCGGGAGATCAAGAGATCCCGTGGCCCTAGTGGGTAACCATGGTACCTCATTTGGAGGTAAGAGTTTTGATTATTTTTGGAGGTCACCTTCCAGGTTATCTCAGCTTGTGTCACGTGATTCTTAGAGTGCGCCAGTAGCTCGTCAAGGTCAGATTCAGCCTTTTCTTTACTGCTATCAACAATCTTTCCAGCTTCCATTTTCAGCGAAAAGGTGTTATCATTATCGTGAGTTTGGTTATCCTTTGGGGAGTTTTCCCTTACTCTAGCAAGTAGAAAGTCGTCATGCCACGATCCAGTAAAGGTTGAGAGTGTGATGGCAGTTATTCTTCAGAAGGTAATTATCAATGTAGCGACTTAGTTCAGTCGCAGAGGCAGTTTTATGAACTGCCAGTCTGGCAGGATGCTGAGATATCTGATATAGTAGACCTTGATATTTCTTCCTCTCTTAAATATGTGTAAGCTTTGATTTTTTCGATCGATTTGGAAAGGATTGTCTTATCATATTTCCATAGTTTCCTAGGATGGCGTTTCTATTAAGAATCTGTTGCGGTAGAGGGGTGAGTTTCTTATACGATTTATTCCTGGCATTTATGAGACCCTACTAGTTTATCTGATCTAAATATGAGAGATTTGACGGTGAGTATTGCTATTTCCTGCTTGGCATCCTGTGATCCCACCTTGTGTTATTATGTCAAGTCATTTTACCTCTCTCCCCGGAAATCAGTGTTGGTAGGAAAATGGGATCCTAATTCTTCACCATCAGCAAGTGTTATCGTTTCTTCCAGTGTAAAGTGATTAGTAAGTAATATTCGATCTACGTATATTCTTTTGGTTCAAAACGCTGATAAAGTCATGTTATCCTATGAGCTTGTCTGGGTTATAAAAGGGTTTCTGGTAAATTGTCAGAGTTTCCTTCTTATGGGGAGATTAAATTGACATAGATTTTGTTCCATAAAGCTCATTTAATGTCTATTTCTTCAATTGCGGTTCTTTGGCTAGCCTAACTCGGAAGTAATCTAGCTCCGGTAGCCAAGCAAAAAAAAGAAAAAAAAAAGATGAACTTCCTGAAGCTTTAATTATTTCTATCCTCGATCCATTTCCCTTTCTTCTTCGTCCGGCACTAGTGAGCTTGGGCGATTGGTAGCCGCTTGTGACATTCCCTGTGTTGAGCCAGAGTATGTGTTATTGTAGCCAGGTAAGCATATTATTGTTTTGATATCAGTTTATCCGGGTATCCATTCCCATGTATAGTATAGTGCTGGTTCTGTTTTGCGGATCATCCAGTTTCAGGGGAAACTCTACCGAAATTTTTATATAGAAGTACCATCCATTAGGCAGTGGTGTTTACGACAAAGGAATGGAGTTGTGAACTTAAGAGTTGCAGTTGTTTGGCAACTCGAAAGGGTAGTTGGTAGTTTAGGTTTGCCTACGTTCAGCTTTTAGCTAAATCTTCTTTAGTCCAGCAGACTGTGCGAGGATGGTTATTCCTATTCAAATGGCTGCATGAGTTTGTGCTTTAAGTGGAGGAGTCTTCCTCCAAATACTAAATGGTAATACTAAATCTCTAAGGCGTTGATACCACTTTTGTCACGACCCAACCTAAGGCCACGACAGAAATCTACAATGAGTGTCGATCATTGCTAAACCTACTAATAATCGATTAATGCTAGAGATAAGCTGGCAACCTGATCATATATATACGTACCTATCTGCTGAAAGCATAAAGTATGGAAAGATGATACGACTTTAACCTGCTGGCAATTAGAACACTGAGCCACAAATTCTGCTGTGCCACACTTCATTGCGTCCCACCAATGAATCTGCTTAAGATCATGGTACATCTTAGTCGAACTTGGATAAACAGTGTATTAGGAATAATGTGCCTCTATCATAATCTGTCCACGTAAATCTGCAACATCAGGAACACAAAGTATATCTTTATACATGAGAACACAGTTAGTAGCAACCCTGTATTGTGACTCCGATTTTCTTCTGGCTATCTGGCTGTATTCAACTAGAACTGGATCCTCATACTGCCATTGTTTTTGCTTCATGGAAATTTAGAGTTAAAGGTTTAGTGCAGCTTGTCGACAATCCATCATATATCTCCTTCACACCTCAATTCTTTGAGAAGTTACTTTAGCGTTGTAAGTGTTCATGTAATCAACTTTGTTGCTGGTATTCTGCCTCAGCTCATGGTCCAACTACATGTATCTTTTATTTTTACTTTTTCAAGTCATAATATTTTCAATTCAAAGACAATACCCTGTTCAGATGAACCTTTGACATACATTAGGATATGAGTAACTACATTCCCACAAGGAGCTTGCGGAGCAACACTAAAATTAACTGAGATATTGCAAAGTGCATTCGTAAAAATAATATAGCTTGCATCAAATCTTTTATAGTGAGTAGTGACAAGGTACTTCAAAAACTTCCCGTAGTGTATCAGCGTGAGCTAATTCTTAGTTCCATCGACCTATTCTATATCGAAAGGTATATCGAAGAGGTGATTATCGACAGAATCATGTTAATCCATTCAAAGTTTCGTATATCTTTGCTTCGAAAATGTAGAACTCTCCTCTCGTGATTGAGGAAGGATCATCTTAGTCAGAATAATCCGGGCAATGGTATTATCATATTATCCAGATATGTTTTATTCCAAGAGTTCGGTGTTCGTGTTATAATCTTGATTCTGTAATCATGAAAAAAATTCTGTGGGATAGTTTATGAAGGTCGTGCAAGTTCTTTTGTTATCAGCGTGAATCTTGCTTTAGACTTAGGCTCGTTCGAGGACGAACGAGAGTTTAAGTGGAGGAGAATGAAACGACCTCGGTAAGTCGTTTCGAAAGTTAGAACTCCGATTGGCATGCCGATAATTTTAAAATATCTGTTATGTCTATTAGAACCTGTCTGTAAAATTTGAGCTAAATCAGGCCTCGTTTGATAGACATCGGAAGAAGGTTTCAGTTTTTATTGGCGATAAATATTAAAAAGAGATTTTCGAGCTCGGTTTTGCCGAATGAACTCCGATTCGAAATCCGAAAGCGTCGTTGGGTTCGTATGATTATTTATGACCTTTGTGAACTTTCGAAAGTGAATTTTGATAGTGTTCGGCTAGTTTCCGCTAAAATGCCGAAAGTTAAATAATTTAACTTTTTTTTCATTTAAATTCGCATCTTGAGTTTCGGGAGTCCAATTTGAGATCCGCCTTCGTGAGTATGTTACATATATTTTGTATAACTTGTATACAAAAGTTGGAATTTTTTCGAATATCGTAAGGTACCGTTTTAATTTTCGTTAAGAAAAGAAAATAAAATAAAGAAAAGAAAGTAAAAAGCAAAAGAAAGATTAAAGGAAAGAAAACAAAGGGAGGCGGTGCAAAGTTTCTACTCCCTTAGCTGATTATATTTATAAAGTAAAACGAAACAGAGCAGTAAACACACGAAACAGAGAACACGGCGAAGAGGAAAAGAAAAATGCCAGAAAATAAGAAAAGGGACCGGAAAAAAGTAGAATTTTCGCTCTGAAACATTCAGGTAATGATCCTAATATATTATTTTAGTTTATTACGTGTGTTTGAATATGTTCTAACGGTAAAACTTGGAATATTATACATCATTTCAATAAGTTCAATTAATAGTTTAAAGGGTCAAATGGACCCCGATAATGGAATTGATTATATATTCGTACTCAGTGAGTTAACATATAGATGTAATTTATTTGGGGTTTGGTTATGTGGCTTTGAACCCTGTATATAGGCCTGGCCTGCGTATTGCGTATGCGAATAGGGTATGAGGTTCCTACCTGGATTGCCCTAAGATGTGAGGAATGAAGCCTTTAGCCTAATGTGATATATTTTTCTGCTTATTGAACACAGTGGGATCGTTTGGCAATGAATCCAAAGGACAAAGCGGTTATTGAGTGGCTGTACTAACTTTGTAACAAGGTAAGTGTTTGTATCCATTTCTTTGGAGGCACCTGGCCTCGTGGATTTTCTACCACGTGTTCCTTACGTGTGTAGCTGCCGGTAGGCGTACTCATTACGCCTTAGCTTTGGATTTACATTGTATATTATATGTTATGTCCTGTTGTTGGTATTGCATTGAGGATTTGAGCATTGTACTCTTATTGTGAGTTGGCATCTACTTCTCGGCTGTCGATGAGAGTCCAGCGCCGGTGAAGGGTTATTATTTCATCACACTGCATTCATATGCACTACATTGCATATCATATTTGGTGCAGGAGTATTCCGCCCCAGGAGCAGGAGGATTCCGCTCCATTGTATCATATTGAGAGTAGGAGGATTCCGCCCCAAGAGCAGGAGTATTCCGCTCTTATGTCAGATATTGAGTGCAGGAGTATTCTGCCTCAGCTTTATATTATATCGGGTGCCGGAGTATTCCGCCCCAGGAGAGTGCAGGAGTATTCCGCCTCTGGTTTATATTATATCGGGTGCAGGAGTATTCCGCCCCAGGAGCAGGAGTATTCCGCTCCAGTTAGTTATCAGATTGGATTCCCCTCGAATGCAGGAGTATTCCGCTTCGGGATGGGATTACGGGCACATGTGACCCTTTACATCATATTTCATTTCATTTCATCTCTTCATTTCATTTCATCTTAATTCATACCATTGTGTAGACTTGCGGTACATGATTACTGTTCAGCTTATACGTGCATTGCTTATTTGTTGATATGTTTCTGGCACGCATCCTTGGTTGAGTTTAGAAGTCCTTACGTGTTTTCGGTTGTTATCTGGTTCTGCCTTTTTATAATTTAAATAAAAGAAATTTGGTCTATCTTTTTCTTCTCCCTGGCTAGCTATCCTATTCTTTGAGGTGGCTAGTCTGCCCCACTTATTGAGTCCTTTTGACTCACCCTTGTTTGTTGTTTGTTTCTTGTCTATCTATTTCGTTTCGGCAGGTTCGCTCCAGGATTGAGTTCGCCACGTTGTGAAGGAGCGAAGACGACTTCAGCTGTCAGGGTGAGCCAGCTTTTATTCCGGATGGCCACCAGTTTATTAGTTATTATTTCAGCTGCATTTTGCTCCCTTCAGGAGGTATCTGTCTTCTTTTGTACTCTTAGATGTCTAGTCTGGATAGCCCTAAACCTGGTATGTTGGGTAGTCAGCTGTAATTTCTTTTGTACAGCTTAGAGGTATCAGTATGTCTATGTTTTCTGTTTAAGTCTTGTCCTTATTTATGAATTGTTATATTTATTTTCCAAATTAAATTAGTAAGGGTTCGCCCGACAGGTCTAGGGGAGGATGTCGGGTGCCCGCACGGCCTAACCGGATTCCGGGTCGTGTCAAAAAAGTACCTTTTATTTTTTAGGAAACGCGTTTCATTTTAAACGAACTACTTAATAGATAATTATGTTTGGCACGTTCAAAAGAACGTTCTAATATCTCAAAAAAGAAATGTACCCCCTCCCCCTCCCCCCCCCCCCCCGGCTCTATTTTATACAAAAATGGGACGCGCGTGGAATTCGGAACAAAAAAAAAAGGTGGGGCCTTAATGGCAATTATGACAACCCCAAAAGTGAAGTTTTAATTAAAAATGCGGCTGATCAGTCTTATCAATTCCATCATTTCAAACATCGAACACCCGCCCCTTTCTTCTCTTATACACTTCTCAAGTCTTCTTCTCGAGTCTTCTATTTCGTCGCCGGCCATCAACATAATATTCTCCGGTAACATCTAAAGGTAAATTTTGTACTATATTGATGTTTTCAAGTGAATCGGGGTTTATTTTTTTGCTATTTGGCTATTTCGATAAAGCTAGGGTTTTTACGCCTTCTTTCTGGTTCTGGACTGAAATTCTCGTGAAAAATCTCTATTTTTGTTGAGTTTTTTCGTCAAATAGTGCTGTGTTGTTGTACAAATAGTGAAGCTTTTGCATGTTTGTGTTAATAACAATTTTAAGGTCATACTCCTTCTGCTATGTCAAACATCTTCATACAGTACTCTGAACTTTTGTTAGGATGTTTCAACTTGCTGATGCATTTTAGATGGATGTTGTTAAAATATATGCTAGCATGTTTATGTTAATAACGATGTCAAACATCTTCATACGATGCTTGGAACGTGTGTTAGAATGTTTCAAGTTGCTGATGAAGTTTAGGCGTTCACTAATAATATGTAGTGGAAGTATTATCAGCTTAACACATAATCTGATAATTTTCATTCATACTTAAGAAAACAAAATACATATACAAAAGTACTTGACATAATGCTTAGACAAAAGTACTAGATATAATGCTTAAACAAAAGTTCTAGTTGTCAGTATTGGGAGAATTTGGAGGAGTATCAAACTGCTCCGGATTCATCCCTTGTTGGAGAAAGAGTCGCAAAAGCATTCTTTCAATACGCTCCGAGCGCTGAATTAACACTTGCCTTATACTCCATACATCAGCAGATAAGCGGTCCACAGCATGGTTGATTGCAGTGATGTCGGTTTGTATACCGGCAATATCCCAGGCAATGTTTCCATAATATTCGTTATGGTCAGGTTCGACTGGGGCATAGTGGCCATTAGCGACAACTTCGTTTTGGTTATTTTCCATTTGTGTTTGTTATCTATAAAGAAATTTTGATAATTCAAGTAGGAGGATAATTGTGTTTATGGCGGAACAAGAAAATATATGTATTTATAGATGAATTTAGCATAAAAAAACACCAAAAGCCGTGATATGAACATTGAAAAGCACTACTCTCTAGGTGATGTATCTGGATTAATTAATGCCTTTTTTCGTATGTAGGTTTTGAGGGATGCTTTCACACCTTTTAATTGCACAAGGCAACCCTTCGCTTGAATCAGCATGACTATTGCATTACACTGAACATCCCGTTTGCAGTATTAGAACATCTGTATGATGATCAATTTGAATTACATACTACAAAAATAATAGGAATTTGGAACGCCATTGATAAATGCTCGAAACATTAAGTTAAACGTTCAAATATATAAATATATAAAATTGTCGAGATTAAAATTCAAAAAGCAACACTTTGAGTTTGGGAGGATTGTCCACTATCCACTCGTTTTGGGCAAGTAGTTCTTTTGTGGCCTGACCTTTTGCAGATGCTACATTTGTTTCTCCTACTTGAAAATACTTCACCAACTGATGGTATCCGCTTTTTCCTTCGTCTACCCTTACCCACGACGATGAAATGAGGCAATATTCGTCTCTCAAGCAGCTTAAGAGGAACATTCCAAAATTCTTCCGGTAGAACGGCATTGATCGGTTCTGCATAGGCAAGCATATATGACTCTAACTTGTAATATGCAGAAGTGAAGTCATAGACGCACGCTCCATAGTCTTCTGGACGCAGCATTCTGATAGCTGCCATAGCATGTTTACAGGGTATTAAGTCAATTTGATACTCTCTGCACGTACAAGTTCTGTTGAGTAAATCGACTTCTGCTCCCTGGCCTGGACTGATGATGGTGAAACCATACGTACCTTTTCGACTAATTGCGAGCTTATCCCCTTCCTCCAGGTTGAATCTTATTTTTCCTAAATTGAAGGGACACATATGGTTGAAACCTTGAGGAACTCCGTAGCTCTCACATGGAATTTTTCACCAAATGTACGATTGATATGATTTAATAGGGCAACAATAAGATATTCTCTTTCATCCCTCAGCATTGCATTTGTGGACTCAGCAATGTTCGAGGTCATCACTGCAAATCTGAAACTGTAACAAACAAACAAAGACCTTAATGCTAAATACGTCTAATCCAAGTGCGAACATTAAGCATGCGATCAGAACATCAATAATTACGTCATACACATCATTGGTACTATTTTGAACGTCAATTAGAATGTTCTCGGCTTAATTGCCATGTAAACATAGAACATTCCAACGCAAGGTTATGTTCATAGTCGTGTACCTATGCCCAGGGAAAAAGCATCTGCTCCATTTATGGAACCCCACGTCATCTTGAAGATATCTGGCAACCCTTGGATCGTTGTCTTCGATTTGCTTAAAGTGCGTTCTGAAATCCTCCACACGATATGCATCTGCTGCCAAGTAATAGGACCCCAGGTGGTCTCCAAACTGAAACTTTGTACGGATATTTTCAGCAAAGTGACTCGTGCAAACTCTGTAGTGAGCTTGGGGAAACCACTTGGCAACTGATTTTGCTATGCTTTTATGCCTGTCTAAAATGACGCTCAACTCATCATTGTACTGGGTTATGTCAACCAATTGTTCGAAAAAAAAATCATAAGAAGCATCACATTCTTTGTCCACAACGCAGAATGCAACAGGGAATATGTGCTTCTCTTCATCCTGGGCAACGGCAGACAACAACACACCGCTGTACTTGCCTGACAAATGAGTCCCATCAATAGCAAGGACTTTCCTCATATATAGAAAACCCCTAATCCAAGATCCGTAAGATATAAAAAAATACTTAAACTTCCCACAACTATCAAGCTTCAAAGTTGTCTTGCTTCCAATATTTTGGGACCTTACTATATAACTGTATGCTTCTAAAATTTCATAACTGTGTTCATGTGTCCCTCTTGCTATTGCCTTTGCAATCTCACATCCCTTCAAACTTTTCCAATAACTAATGTTGCATCCCAATTCTCTGTTAAATGCAACTCTTATGTCTTTTGGTGTTATTCCTTTCCACTCAATGTACCTATCTTTCATGTATTCACCAACAACATCAGTTGTGGCATGTGTATGGTGGCTTTGCAGGTGCTGCACACCGCACGTGTGCTCGCCATTGTAGATTGTAATATAAAATGTATCACTACTATGATACCTCAATGCTTGAAGCCACCACTTACAATTTGCATCAACACATCGGGCATAAAACAATTTTTTTATATTCTTCACAGCTTTGAAAGAAAAAGGCTTCCTCACTGCAGCAAGCCTCAACTTCACCACTAATTCTCGCTTGTTCTTGAAAGTCATACCCTTTACAAAACCTGTGCCGTCTTTTCCAAAAAAATCATTGCGGCTGCTCTGTGATGGTGCTCTTGCTGAAGGATTACCAACTACTTCTCCACCATCTTCACCTTCTTCGTCTGCCTCTCCACCTTGTTTTAATTCATCTTCATCCATATCAACATGCATATCTTGTTCATTTGAACTTGAAATTCCTTCAGGCCTTGGAATCACACTAACCCTTAGTGTTGGCCTAGCCCCAGCTGGGTCTACATCAGCCATATAAAGCTGAACATCATCATTAGTCCTAATTTTAGATGGAGCAGTCTTTTGCTTTGCGGCAACACTCAGCATATGTAAAATGCAAAGATCCCTAGGATCATCACTTACCCCCCAACTGCGTATGATTTTATTGACAAGTTCATCATATGTAACATTCCTACTCACAAGGATAGGTCTTGTCTGTTTCACCTTAGGAATCCAAGCATAGCATTTCGAACGCTCAACCCATTCACCGAGAAAATCAACTCCTAGTAGTATGTTGTCCCCCATTACTTTAACGATATCTGCAAGATAGGATAAACATTCATCAAATATGGTTCAGGTAGCAAAAGATACTGGAACATCGAAAAACATATCCGAACATACCAAGGGATGTTTAAGAATACAAGCATACCTATGTGAAACATCGATACATCAGTTCCGACCATCTACAAAAATGTTCCAACATTATGAATAGCATTTACTGAACATGCTGTAAGATTATTCGGGCAACCAAAATTATGTTCCGTAACTCTGATTAGCACAATAGGAACATCAAAAGGATTATCCTGAGCATCTAATACAATGTTCCATATGACTACGTTGTACGAGTATTTGTAGAACAATCTATATGATATTGCGATCGTCACGGTAAGATATTTCAAAACAGCTACATACTGTTTAAAAGGGTTTTTACAAAAATTAGAATAGTAGAGATTAGCAAGACGGAGGTTTACACTTACAGGAGATATGGGACTTGTCAAGCTTTCCAGTTTGAAGTAATGCCCAACCTTAGTCAAACAATTTCGACGACAAGCTTTCCAATTTCAAGTAATAGCCAACAGGTAAACATTATTCAAAGCATTTCAACGTCAAGCAAACCAATTAAAAGTAATGCCAACCAGAAATTGTTATTCAAAGAATTGCAGCGTATTTTCCCCAAATTATTTTTTCAATTAGAGTCAATAATACCTAATTAACCGAAAAGGATTTAGATCTGATAATATTTTGTATTTGGGAGAGTTGGAATGCAAGAATAATAGCGAAAACGAAGAGAGATTGAAGAAAGCAGATGCGCAGCAGCTATGGTGTTTTCAGGTCGCGAGGGAGAAGAGAGAGAGAGAGAGAGAGAGAGAGAGAGAGAGAGAGAGAGAGAGAGAGAGAGAGAGAGAGAGAGAGAGAGAGAGAGAGAGAGAGAGAGAGAGAGAGAGAGAGAGAGAGAGGAGGGAATAAACGGAGGGAAAAATATTTCCTAATTTGGCAAATTTTATTTTTTATATACGTGAGGACCAAAGTGTAAGAAATAAAACTTTAGGGTGAAGGAAAGTTATGTTTAAGAGCCTTAATTAGATGTGTCCCTTCTACTACATTAATTAAGACTTTGTCCCTTTTACCTATTTACACTATTGAGTGTCCCTTTTGACCAAATGTCCCAAGTCACTACCATTATTAACTTCGAATAGATGTAATATTTACTTGGCGTACGGAAATTGATGACATCGATGAGAAGGAAAATAAATTAATCATATAATTACTACCAAATGTGATGGTCAGTGATAAGTACTCATTCAATCTTAATTAAATATAACAAGTTTAAACTGAAATAATGAAGCCAGTTGATAGGAATCTTTTATAAGCAAAATGAAACTTTTCCATACGAATTCTTATTAGTCGCTTAAGCGCGACAGCTTTGAGTCGAGCTCCTTAACTTGAGCTATGCCATAAAGACATTTATCTGGTGCAAGTAGCGAGACAACCTTAGGACCATAGGCTGTTCTCCACGTGTCAAAACAAAGTGTCTGATGACATGGCACAAGGCACATGCTGACTCTGAAATCTGGCTCTACGGATAAGATGACTCACATGTCATCCAAACACATGACTCCTGACACATTTTCATGGTGAAAAGTAGCTCCACGTGTACATGAAAAAAAAATGACAAATTCTTTTAAAATGAATTCTAAACCCTGACTTTGTGCTGTTGAACTAGGAAACCAAATCACTTTTGACAAGTCGTAGTGTAGATATGCTATCCCTGTAGGTTTGGATAAGCTTAGTGTCAATTCACTTACCATTAAGGGGTAACAAAGTTTCCATTCCTAATAGCAAATGTTTGAAAACTTTTATAGCCACAACCCCCATTTTCAAACATTATTTGTCTCTTATGTTGTTGCATCATATCAAGTCATAGTGGCCTCATCCACGAATCATATCCACGGAACTCAGACGCAATGTTAACACAAACGGAATGGTAATAACTTAGTTGTTATACCAAACAAATAGATACACATACAAATCAAGTGATAAAAACTTAGTCTTGCTTAGTATTATACCAAACAAATAGACACACAAATCATAAGGTAGTCAAATCAATTAATCAGCCTACAATGTATAATCACAAAGGCCAACTTTTCTAGCCACATTGTCCATTTTCCGACATTATTTGGCCTTTATGTTTTTGCATCACCTCGAAGACCCACGAATCATACCCAGGGAACTAGGCACAATGTTAATTAATCAAATTTTAAAAATTTATCTACACTCGGCGTTTATATCAAACCAAAAGATACAATACCCAAATCATATGATAAATAAATCAACAAATCATGGCTGCAATACTAACTGTAATCACAAGGTCTCATATTTTCATGGAATATTAGCGTAATGTATTCTGCGGAAACAAATGAATACAGTAAAATAATAAGACTGGAAACCAGGTCATCAATATCTACAAATCTTTTCAATGGCCTAGAACTAACACTTGGTCACCGAAGAATATGGCGACTTTAGTGACATATTTGGACAATAACATTGAGTGGATCCCATAATGAGTACCTGGTCGGAAGTTCATGGAAAAGAGATTCTAAAATGATGCAAAGTCATACTAGATAAAATCATACAAAATACTCCACAAGATTCTCCGTTCCACCTCAGCAGCATTAACTCCATGAAACAAACATGTTTGGAAAGGGAAATGTTCGGTTGTTCTGATTCACTTTCTTGGAAGATGAGGCTTTGTTGATTCTACAACCACCTGCTTATCCACCCACCCCACCCCCCACAAAAACAAAAGAGGAAAACACATAAATACAACAAAATACTTGGCACCAATTCTCAGAAGCTTCAAATCCAGTCGTTAATATATCTAAGATAACTTTCAGGCTATATAACAAGCTTAGACATAAAAGACTAAATGCCAGAGTGGACACGTTTCTATGTCACCCAGAAATCTGGACTCAGGACTCCAACACAAGCAAAGAAACAGATGCAATTGGAAGTTAAAACTATAACTACACTTTATACAATTAAATTAATATCGTAGTTATGATAATAAATTAATCAAGTAAAGAAGCTGAAATAGCTGTTGAATATAGTAATTAAAGATGGATGTTAAATTTTTGGCACAAAAATATTATCCGCCCATTGCCCCAAGAATCAAACGTAATGCATGAACAACAATACTTTAATGCAAATCAAAGCTAAGACGGACTGCAAAATCAAGCGTAATTTCCATAGACAACATATATATTTTCTTCTACATTCTAATTCGAGGTCTTACCCTTCCATCATATGACAACGATGCGAAAAGCCATGGCTCTCGACAGCTCCAAGCTAGTCCTACAACCAAGATGGACTAGTCAAGTGCTGATTAGATAGTAAGCTGATAAGGCAACAGAGAGTGCACACTTACCATACACACTATCTTCGTAGTCACTATATGAATTAAGCAATGTATCAACTGGTCTGTTAGAGGGATCCGAGCTGAAAATCCACAAAGCTTCATGAGATATAGTGAGAAGACATTTCCCAAGCGATTTTTTTTCCTTTGTCTTTCTTTTCTTCTTTGAGAAGAAAGGGGGGGGGGGGGGGGGGTTAAGAAAATGACCTCTCTGAAGTTGGTTTGTCACCACTAGGAGGAGAAGCCAGCCACAAATTGACAGCGGAATCAGTTCCAGCACTCTACGAAAGATTTTGTTTCATCAGCTAAATATCAATGACCAGAGTAGAATACAGTACCTGTTTTAATACTAAAACCATACACATTGTAAATAACACATGCTGTCAAGAGCTTTAGATGCAAGTTACAGATGTAAAAGCAGATTCACTAAGGAAAGATTGAACTTTTTTCCTGGAACGTAGACTCAACTTAAACATCCTGAGACTGCTTTAGGGAAAATTCAGCATAGATGCTTGCATCTCTAGGTGCAGTATGCTGAGGGATAAAATTTTCATTCACACCATGATGTGTTTAGTGAGTGCGTGCACAAGAGTGCTTGCCACATAGAGAGGATAGCAAATAGATTCAGAAAAAGAAGAGAAAGAACCAGAATTAAGTCTTCATATTCGGGATTGCACTTGACAGTCCATGTCCTGTAAACAAACACCAACTGGATTTACTAAATATAGAAACAGAAATCGAGAACGAAATTTAACCCTAAATTCTAACCAAAGTAGACATTTCATAAATTTATAGGGACATAGTGAAACACATACTGAAAGTCCAGACAAAAATCATATATCAAGAATTCAATTAACAAAAGATATCGATAAGCAGCCTCATTATTGCCAAAAAGTAGTACCAATGAGCATGTCCAGGGAGCTCAAGGACTGGAAACTTCAGCATTCTAAGATCCCATATATGTATCCCCGATTCATCTTCAGCCGTTACCTGCAGAATTTAAGCACATTAGTCCAACTAACCATTCATAATTTCAACTTTTGATATCTTACTTGGTATCTTCTACTGCTCTGTTTAATGAATTAACAGAGTTCCAAGAACGACAGAAACTAGGGTTAATCGATACAGAAGATTCAAGAACACAGGATAATCATCTACACATGCAACTAAGCATGTTAAGAGTTGACATACCTGTATTATGGTAGATGGAGATATTAAAGAACATTAGCACACTAACATCTTCAGAAGTAAACAACAAATCATTTTGCAAAAATCAGAAGCCCGAAAAAGAAGGCATCATTAGAAACACCAGCCTACAGAGTACAATTCAGAGGGCAGAATTTCTGATGTCGTACATTTTTCTCATGCAATCCCTCTCCAGAGAATGATCACTAGCAGGAAATGAGAAGTATAAAGTTGACGATTGAATGGTTTAGAGAACAAAAAGAATTATCTTTCCTTCTGCAAGCAGTAATCAGAGTACCTCTCAACTTCCCTGTTGAAACTTAAATTTTTAAAAAGTATAAAGGAAAAGGAAAGAAAAAGGTTTCCCATGATGAGTCCACAATAGTATGCCAAGTCCTAATATTTTTAAACATATGCGTAGAGGCAGAAAGATATACTTTACACATTCATAAAGAATTACCCAAAAAGATAATTAATTTGCAATCAATGGATGAAAAATCAAATGAGAGATGCAACTTAATAACTTCACAAAGCTATGTACTTACAAGCATAAACTTTCTCTTCACATTGTAGTCCAAATTACGTACATGGGGATGATCAATTGAATTCGTTTTCCTGCAGTAGAATTAACCAAAATGTAAATTATGCAAACAAAGCCCTTCTTCCTTTATAATTATTCAATTAAAAAGCCAAAAGCAGAAATAGCTTTTCCATGTACATAAAAAAGTAAATGAATAACAAGAGCTCTGCCTTAATCCTGTACCTTTTTTGTTATAAGCACATGCTGAGTTATCTTTGGGTCCTTGAAACTACTCAGTCTCTTTCATGATCTATAACTATTGTATGGCTTGGATCTATAGATAATGACATCGGATCATATGAAATAAATGGAGTATGTGCTTTACAGGTTTTTTCTCTGTGCAAATTAGGCTATATCAATTGCATGAGAGTGATCTCTTTTGCCCCCTATTTCAGAGCACAAATTGTACTAAGAGACTCAGCTTCCCATGCCACGCTACTTACCTTCCAAGTACTCTCTCTTCCACTCTTTCCTTGTATGATTATCTTGTTCACAAGTGAATAATGAATAGTGACCAACAACAAACCAACGAAACAGAATATAGAGAAACGATGAAAGAGAACATAGAAAATGAAGTACCAAGTTCACTTACTTCATTGTCCGTAGATCCCAAAGTTGGACTGATGATTCACATGTTAGTGCTAAAGCATTATAATCATGAGGATCCCAAGCGCCCCCAGATAAAGAATGTAGCATACCCGCTGATTCTTGTGATTGTACCTAAATTTTGCAGCAGACCTGAATAAAAATTAGCCCCACAAATCAGAAGTAACAACACTTCTACAACTACGGTTGAGGTTCTCAGGAAGAAAAGATATCCATCCAAATATGACAAACACAACGAAGCCTACAGTAATTACAAACCTCCTTCAATTTTATTATAAAGAGAGCGGGGGGGGGGGGGGAGGGGGGGGAGGGGGGGGGGATGGTTAAAACTTTCCAGATAGTTAGATATACCAAAACTTGAATGCAGGAGAGGAAATGCCTCACATCCACCTTGGATTTAACCCCTTAAATAATTTTTTTTAATGAAGAACCCCTTAAGTAATTTCACAAGAGAAGCCAATCAATATCCACCTTTGGGTGACCAGAGCCAGACAAACCGGGTACACCAACGTATTTGGACCTTTGGCTTTATAGAGTTTCCTGTCCTGAATCTCATCTCCGAATAAAATAGGACATTATAAAGTTGTCCCATGATGCAAGACTCCACATATGGCGCACGCAGTTCAATTGTGGAAACATCATGTGGACAAAGTAAAGTAAAGATATATTATTTCCAATCCAGTAAATCTAGGACTTAGAAACACTCTATAAAATGCAGACTACATGTTTAATTTGAGCAATCTATTTCTAGTCATCAAAAAGTTCAGTACTTTAAAACCTCTGGTGATGAGGAGCACCAGTGAACTTTCAGCCAAGATTGCCATTTCAAATAATTCATCAGAATTCACCCTATATGCATTGACAAGAGTATCGGTGTTCCTAACTTCCTAGTTCATTAGCATTTTCAAACTATAGTAGACACTTATGTACAATTGTAGTAACATCTATTCTGGCTTTGCTTCTCCCCACTGACTGTTCAAGAAAGCATGTCCGGGTACAACAAAAGTAAACTGGAATACTGAACATGATCACCATTCTTGAAGTGAAAACTTAGAGAAAAGCAAGGTCGAAAGTATTTACTTGGTCATCTTTACTTGGATAGATCTATAGAAATAACAATCCGCCGAAATATACCTGTGCATTCTTCTTTGAAGTATCTAAGCTCCAGAGGAAAAGATTCTGCTCATCAATACTAACCAACTTGTCATGCCTTCCAGTTGGCCACCAAAGTGTGCTGCCCGCCATTTCCAATAGATTTTAGGTCCAAATGAAATAGATAATTATTCAGTAAAATATATCCCCATCAGCATCACCATTTAAAAGGAAAATTGAAAAGGTGAACCCTCAAAGCATGATTACCTAAAAGGAAGTATCATAAGCATTAAGCTACTTGAGAACATGGCATGCAAGAATAAAAAGAGCCAATTTTTCAGTAATCCATAGCTATCAAATTCTGATTACTTGGCCAGCATCTCAAAGAGCTCACAATTCTTTAAGATTATGCAAAAGTTTTTTCAGGCAGTAGAATTACTAGTTGAGACCAATAAGCTTTGAATTGATTCATTTCAGAGACCAAAACAAAGAAAAGGAATAACAAGAAAAGGAACGTATAAAGAAAGGAAAGCCTTTGAGGTACTAGGATTTTCACTCCAAAAACGGAGGACTGAATATTTATATATATTTGGAGTACTCATGAGTCATGACATTCCACACCATGGAGATATTAGGTTAGCATTGTCGACAGGTAGTGTTGGAAAAATTATAAGCAATCAATGTAACAAGTGGAAATCATTTCAGCAATAAACGTAGCATTAGAAACAAGAAGAGCTCATGTAGCATGGGAAATGAAATAGGAGTTACAGTAGCATTGAAATTCATAGAAATCATAATTTTAAGCTTTCTTATTTTTGTAAAATAAGATGAAATTATGTGTTTATTACATAAATGGAAGCTGCTGTCTGTTGGGTAAGTTGCAAACTAAAATCTTAAGCACTAGAAGAGTTACAAGTGCAGCATCCATTCAAATGACAAAATGAACAAGTCAGTTAGGATGACAACACATTTATCAACAAATATAGAGATGCAGAATTTAGTACAAACAATGCGCCGAGTATTTCTATTCTCTTAAGCATTAATCTTTATTTTTCATTGCAGGCATGAAAAAAAAAAAATTGAGCTCAAGAGCTATGGTAAGAGGTTGTTAGTTTACCATATTACAAAAGACTTACCACTTTATCTTCGAACTATGAACATCAAGAGCAGCAACCCTCTCTAGTTGTGGAGAATTCAATTGGCCATACAGCTCAGGGATCTGCCATATTGCTGCCCCATAAGTTTCACCTACAAATAAATAGGGCATCATAGAATCTAGTTCTATACAAAAACATCAAATCACCAACACCACAAAATGTAAAATCAAAACGCAAAGAACTTCTTCCTGAATCCTGATATTGCTAAAGAAACAGACAAGTGTTATCATAAATTCCAGCTTTGAACTGACTAAAAAAGTGCTACAAAATCAAAAGAAACAAACTATTGCTCAATGCACCAATGAATAAGCAGCTTCATATAAACTAAAAAATTAACTTTTAGTGGTCAATGAAGTGGGTTAAGAACCATGAGGTCTCAAGTTCAAATCCTACTAGTGGCAAAAATACTAGGTGATTTCCCATTTATTCAAGTCTTGGTGGACAAAGTTACCCGATACATGTGTTGGTTGGAGGTAACAAGTACCTTGCGGAATTAGTCGAGGTGCTTGCAGACAGGCCGAAAACCAAGGTTATTAATAAAACCAAAAAAAGTTAACAAACAAAAAACTCTTTTTTTTCCGAACAATCTCAATGTCCTCGTTAAGAGTCGCTCTGTGAGACATCTAGTAGTCTCTAACTCGGTCTTCAAATCATAAGTCTCGGCCCGTTCCCTGTTGGGAAGGATACAACATGCACATTCAAGGACACTAGGTCAAGCTCAATTTCAAATTTTGTCACATACGTTCGTGCCATAGAAAGCTTACTATCTCCTCCATTAGCAAATTTAAGTGGCCCATGGAGATGGACAATGCACCTGACTACAAAGCATTGGGTGATCATATTAGTATTGAATTGCGCTTGGAAAGAGGGAACTTAACAGAAATAACCGCTCTAATCAGTATGCATACATCATGCACATATTACACACACAGTCTGCATGAAATATACAAATAATGGTTATTTTCTATTTAAGTGATCTATCCATTGTCCTGGCAGTGTAAATTTCCCTTGAAAATATCATGTGATCAGATAAGTCTTTAACCGAAGAAACAACAAACTTACGTACATTTAAATAAGCTCGATCGATCCAAATGTTATGAAAATGAAAGCGAGCTAACATGATTCATTAATAGAAAACCTCAAGTCTAAGAACACTAAAGCATAAACAACTCACCAGACGAATAAACAGTGGAAAAAATACGTTGATCGAAAGGACATGAAGCGAGGTCCCAGATCTCATTAGGATGAGAAAATAAACCTTCGCAAATCAATTCAGTACCAGTCGAAGAAAGCCTAATCAAATGTACCTATAAAAAGTATCACATTACTACTAAATTAACAATTAATTATGTAAAAATGAAGTAATTAAATAATAAACAACAAATGTACCTATAAAATTATGACATTACTACTAAAATCACAAAGTAATTATAAAAAGTAAAGCTAATTAATAAATAAATACCTCATTTTCTTCTTTGAGACTGAGAGTTCCGGTAAGGAAACTAGTGTGATCTGTATCGGCTTTTACATCGGCGATGCAGCGTGCCTGATTAGGTAATTAATTAGGGTTTGATTAATAGAAATGAAAAGGATTAGGGTTTTAATTAGTTACCTGATATTTGAGACCGTAACCAATTCCATTTGATCCTCCTTGCATTTGATTAGCAGCGTAGTAGAGACTTGACCTGAGCTGTGGATAGATATTTTCTGTTTACTGCTGCACATCTTAATGAAAAATCAGACTTTTTAAAAGTCCGCCCCAAAGTTTATAAAGTTGTCATAATAAGTCTAGTTCAGTACAAAATGTACCGAACTAGCCCCATAACTTAGACTGTTGCCACGTGAAAAGCTTAATCAGTCGCCAGAATTATACCTATAAATAAATATAAAAAGGGTGAATTGCATCAATAAATCAGACTGCATACATTTGTGATTATGGAGTCGCCGCAAAAACTTAGTCTGCTACAAACCTAAAAGTGTGGCATTTGTTCTCTACCGAACTCCAACATATAATAGTGGACTCCACGTATCCAAATTCTATTCAAACAGTTTAAACTACCTGTAACAACAAATTTCGAAATCTGAAAAATCAAGACTTGAAAATCTGTAACAAAATATAGTATTTGATTTAACAGAAGATGCAGGTTACAATCTCTAGAGTGTCACTAATTTTGTAAATGACGTCCTCTGATTCTTCTCCTCACGAACTTTAATTCGAGGGTTTGAAAGCTTGATTTTGAACTTAATGGACTTTGGATTTGATTTCAAGAAGCTTGATCTTGGATTTGTTGTGCGTCACGAACACTTCGATGTCCGTCACGAACAGGATTTGAGATTCAATGGCCACAAACAAATGATTTAAAGTCGTGTGCGCCGAACCTTGATTTGAACTCCGCCGTAGACCGTAACCTTTGTTGTTGGACTTGAACAGAAACGTAGATCGTAGCCTCCGTCGTTTACTTTGAACAGGGATGTAGATCGTTGCCTCCGTTGTTGAACTTGAATAGGGACGAAGATCGTGGCCACCGTTGTTGAATTTGAACGGGGACGAAGATCGCCAATGTAGCAGGAGACTTTGGATGCTTTGCTGCAGAGCTTCTCTAGCCTTCCTTCAATTTGCTTTTTGTGTATCCTTTTGGCCTTAAGTGAATCCCCTAGTTATAATGGTGGAATAGGAGAGTTGTGATAAGGCTAAATTTCCTTTGCTTTGATTTGATTGACTCGTTTGAATTTGCAAGCCAATATTGGATAAGCTCTCATTTAAATAGCTAGAACTTATCACTTGTACACGTGGCATATTTGTATTGGCATATTAATTTGACTTGGCATGCCATGTCACCTGCCATATGACATTATTTAATTAGCAATTCCATTTAACTTGTTGTCACATATTTGACACGTGGCATTGTATTTTTTTGAATTTAGGAATTAATACAAATTTCTTATGGATTAAATTCACCAAAATTTAGTTGCTTACAAATGCCCCATACTTCAAGACTTGTCGGGGTACAGACTAGTCAAGTTCAACGAAGAGACTTGAAGTACCATAAAAGAAAACGTTCTTTTGGTCGTCTTAAAACTTGGAATATGGTACATTAATAAATCAACTTTCCATAGCATGAATATCCCTTTATAGTATTGGTAGTTAGTCATGAATATAGTCACTTCATTTGATATTGTTTCTTGAATCAAATCCAGTATAATGCTCACTTGATGGCAGAATTAACCCATGGACAACCTTTTACAAACATATCCACGTAGAACTAATCTTGGAATGCATCCCATGAACTAAAGTAATACTTTATCTATTGCAACCTCTAACACAATGCAGACTTATATCTTTTTTCATCCAATTAGAGTTTTCTCATGGCTTAATTTGTTCACTTTTATCTTTGAATCAAGGAATTTTCAACACTTTGCTTAAATTTCATATCTTCCAAATCAGCCACGTGTTTATGCAAAGATATGCACTAGAAATCCAATAGTCATTATCGAAACTCCTCCTTTCTCATTGAAATAATATTTTGATCTTATCCATTTTCTTAGTTTCAACACCGGGGATGACAGATATCTTCCTATGATAACTCATGAGCTGCGTATCTTTTAATTGAAACTTATCTTCAGCTCCTTGCAACGCCTATAAAAAGCAACTGAAACTCATCCAACTGACCATAACCCAATCACAAGTTCTTTGAGATATCTACATATGATTCTTTTGAACTTGCAAAGCTACTTTAGCTTTTTCTATTACTTTTCACATCCTTTCTTTTCAGAGTCTTATTCACGTCTTCCAGATATTGTGATGAAAGTAATTTTCAGCAAGTTTTAAATGATGAACAATGTGCTGGATGGCATCATCTTGGGAAGCTTTGGAGTAGACGGACTGTGGAGAGCGCATTGATTTCAAGGAGTCATCTGCATAAGACTTCAACTATTATATTTCTTGATTTGTTTCATGTTCCGTGACTTGCTTTTTCTATTTTTTTATTTTTTATTTCTTTTGGTGCAGCACTGCAAAATCTTTTTTTGTATTAACCGGAAGATATGAAGTAAACCAGACACCTCCTAAGAGCATCATGTTGTCTGGTGAAGTAGTTTACGTAATGTTGGAGACTTGTGCTCGAACATACAAATTGGAGAGGATTGAAACTTTCTCCCACTGACAAAACTATTCAGCAAGACGAGTTGAAGTATTGCGTCCATCATGTCGACTTGAAGTAACCTGGCGTTAGCACCGTGGGCTCATGCTGCTGGCACCCAGCCACCCTGCTGAATCAAAACACTTCGGACAGTTCCCATCAAGGTTGTAGAATAAAAGCTTCGTGCAGATGCTTGAGACCACTTGGAGCTTTCCCCCCTTTTTCTTTTACTGGTTTGCAGCGTTACACCCATGGTGACAAACTACTTGGAGTGTCATATTTTCTTGCAGCTTTGCAATTTTGGTGAGACACTTCTTGGCGCCGCTCTCTAGTTGTTTTGTGGCTTTGGCTAAGGAACGACTTGCAGCATCCTCTTTGTAACTTTGTGGCTTTGGCGAGAGAGATTATTTCGTGCGTCTCCCTCCTTTGCAGCTTGGCGAGTGATCACTTTGGATAGGCATTGAATCCTTTGCAGATTGGCGAGTGATCACTTTGGATAGTCCTTTTCAATGCCTGAGATGAGTGGCCTTCTTTCCCGCAACCTTGGCAAGAGAATCACATGGCGCATCACCTTTGCGGCTTGAAAAGAGACACTTGGAGCAACTCTTCTATCTTTGGCAGGAAGCAAGCGACGCATCTTATCCTCTTTAACTTTGGCAAAGAATCAACAAGAGCTAGTTTGTTGAAGGTGTATGGCGTTTCAGTCCCAACTTTGAAGAATCAAATGAATCACTTTCTCTCTTGTAGCTGGGAAACGAAGAGTATGAAGCATCCTGTCTTTACGGCTTGGCAAGATATACTGGAGCACTCTTTTGAAGGCTTGGCGAGCATGTATCATGGAGCATGTCCTCTTCCAACTTTCATGACCTTGGGATCACTAAGAATATCTACTTCCTTTAGCTTGGCAAAGGAATCACATGGAACATCCTCTTCCTTGAAATTTAGCAACGACGCACATGGCAATTTCTTCGTCCCAAACTTTAATCAAGATGTAGGTGAACCACTCTCTCCTTTCATGACGTGCCTGCTTCTTTCAGCTTGACAAGAGACACTTGGAGTACTCCAGCCTTCAACTTCTTTAATCTCTCCATTCAAGATGACAAAGAAGTTCATTGAATTTGCGCCCCACCTTCAAACTTTGTAGAGTTTCTACTTCATGCAGCTTTGCTATCCGATGGTGAGATGGCTTTGGAGTCTATTTTTCCTTCTTTGTTTTGCAGGACTACTGAAGGACTTCAACTTCAAACTTGTTCATCGCCAAAGCTGGTCAAACTTGAAGCTTTGCGCAAATGCCTACTAGTAGCTGGTGCCGGTGGTCTTCCAGCTTAGCGCGTCTTCAGTAAAGAGTCCCTATTTTCTGTATGAGCATCCAAATCACGAGCTACTTGATTCTGAGGACACTATACTTCAACGAGTGTGACATATCAAATAATGAGAGCCAAACACCTTGTGGATCAGTCAGAATAAATTTTTTGAACTTACTCCCGGCGTCTGTCATGGAAGATTTTCAGTTTTTTGCACTCATGCCAAACAATTCATATCTCAAGATAGGAGCATCCAAAATTCCAAATCACGAGCCGTTTGTGTCATTGGAAAGAATACTACTGGAATTATAACATAGTCGAAATTCAGGTCTTCATTCAATCCAGATTTGTACAGTTTTGCTGTTGAAACCAGTTTTGCATTTTGAAACTTTACAACTTTGAGCACCTTGAAGGAAAAATCATATCTTCTTCTGGGAGCATCTGAATTGCAAGCCACTTTTTTCTTTAGAAAGAAGACTTTTGGATCTATAACATATTAGAAAATCAGATCAAAATCACGTCTGCATCAGCTGGAATTGATTTTTGAAGTCGACCAAGATGTCTGTCCGGTTGGTTTCACAGATTTGCGCAAGCTCACGGAAAAATTCATATCTCAAGCTATGAGTGCCCAAATCACGAGCCGCTTGATCCTCCAGAAACTAGACTAAGAGAACTACATGCATGCCAAAGACCAAAATTTAATTCATTCTGTATTGATACAGAAAAATCTTGGAAGTTGGCGCCGCAATCTGCACAATGTGTCTGTGGCTCCTTTTCTTTTAGTTCTTGTAAATTTATTTTGCAGGCTTGCTGCGGGAGCGTAGATGGTCTTAACATCTGATTGAACATATACATGAGAGGCCCATCCATATCTCCATGTTTTGACAAGAAGAAAAATGGTCATAAAAAAGAAGCGCCTTCAAAGTTTGCCCATAGTTGATCGACGAAGAGTTATTTGGAGTGTCTGCCCATCCACTTTGGAGAGAGTTGCTGTATCACTCTATCTGACTTTGGCAAGGAATCACATGTAGCATTCTCCCCTTTAGTCTTGGCGATGAAGAAAAGAGCACTTTCAACTTCCAATCTTTCTTGAAGAGCAGCAAGATTATTTGATCCTTTTGGTTGAGACATGGCTTGAGAAAATGGACGATGCCCCCAGCTGAATTACAAAGATCTTGGCTTTAAATTATTTTCAAGATTTAGGCTCTTTGTGCAGGATGATGCCTCGTTATTTTAATTCTTTTCTTTGAATCAGTGATGTATCAAATTCCTTCAATATTAAAGACTACTTCGATGCAAATTGTCTTCTTTTCCCTTTTCGCTTTCTCTGCATCTCCAATTGAAAGAATCAATGTAGAATTGTCAACTTAACATCAATGATCACAAAATAATTTGATTCTTTTTTAACTCATGCGACTGAACTTAGAATAATTCTAAGTTGCCTACGTACCTCGGTGAAGAGGATCAAGTCTTGACGTAGTTCAAACTAAATGAGTTTTTTTTTGTCCTAAATTTTGCCTGGGCCGTCTCTTTCGAGATTTTCAACCTAGAAATTTTATTTTTAAAATTTATTTGGCCGTGCACAGTTTATACTCTTGCGGGCCAGGAGTAACTTGCAGTTCATGCTCGTGCGCCAAGGAGCGTCCACTTGCATTTTTTATTTGTTGGAGACTTCTTATTCCAATTGGATATATCCTTGGCGGGCCAAATCCATAATTTTCTCTTGAGGATGAAGCACTTTTCGATGGGGTGGCCAATCAATCGACGATGCTTGCAGTAATTTGGATCATCAGTCTTGGCAGCTTCATTGGGCCGCTTCATGCCGGGAAGTTCAATGATCTTCAAGTTGAGGAGTTCATCAAACATAGCAAGAACATCGGAATCCAAGAATGGGTACTTCTTTTCTTGCATTTCTTTCAAAGTCAAATTTCGACTTGATTTGTTTTGCACGAGAGTTGTCTTCGCACTTTTCTTCTCACTTACTTTTGTGGTGACTTCCAAGGGAGCACTGTTGACATATATGGATTCTTTGATTTCATACTCGGATGAATACTTGCCCCTTTTGTCGGCTTCTTGCTTGTCTTCACCTTTACGAGGTTTGTAGATAGGCGGCTCGCGGTTTCCACTTGCAGCCATGCTCAATTCCATATCATGCGCACGTGTAGCTAGCTCTTCAAATGTTTTAGGCTTTATGCCTTACAAAATGTAGCGGAGGCCCCAATGCATCCCTTGAATGCACATTTCAATGCCAGAAGTTTCACTAAGGCGATCTTTGCAGTTCAGGCTCAAGCTCCTCCAGCGATTGATGAAATCGATGACCGATTCATCCTTCAATTGGTGAGAATTGGTAAGTTCAACCATGCTGACAAGACGCCTTGTGCTATAGAAGCGGTTAAGAAATTCTTGCTCAAGTTGCTCCCAACTATCAATAGAATTAGACTCAAGATCCGTGTACCAGTCAAAAGCATTTCCTTTGAGTGATCTGACGAACTTCTTGACGAGGTGATCACCATAAGTCCCAGCATTGTTGCACGTCTCGACGAAGTGCGCCACATGTTGTTTGGGATTTCCTTTGTCATCAAAGTGCTGAAGCTTTGGAGGTTGATAAGCAGCAGGCATCTTCAAGTTATCAATTCTTGGCGTGTAAGGTTTTTTATATGTGAGCGAAGATTTGGTTTGCGGTTCCACTTTATCTTTTATTGCCCCCAATATGAAGTCCTTCAATTGATCAACATGAAGTAGACTTTATGAAGACACTTGGATCCCCTTGGCCACAATTTCACGCCTTGTTGAGGACTCTCCTTTCTCCTTTGCTTCAGGAAGTTCCGTAGGTGCTTGGCTTGATTCTTCATCGGCTTTGTTATAAAACTTAGATTCTAACTTGGCAATTTGAGCATCTTGATCTTTCACGCATTTTGTCAGGCCTTCAACTGCTTTTGTCAAGATTGCAAGTTGTTCTTCTATGGTAGCCATCTTGGTGTTCTTGAACTTTAGAGAAGAGATGAGAGGTAGAGAGGTCCCACTGGGCGTGCCAAATTTGTAACAACAAATTTCGAAGTCTGGAAAATCAAGACTTGAAAATGTGTAACAAAATATAGTATTTGATTTAACAGAAGATGCAGGTTACAATCTCTAGAGTGTCACTAATTTTGTAAATGACGTCCTCTGATTCTTCTCCTCACGAACTTTAATTCGAGGGCTTGAAAGCTTGATTTTGAACTTAATGGACTTTGGATTTGATTTCAAGAAGCTTGATCTTGGATTTGTTGTGCGTCACGAACACTTCGATGTCCGTCACGAACAGGATTTGAGATTCAATCGCCACAAACAAATGATTTGAAAGCGCCGAACCTTGATTTGAACTCCGTCGTAGACCGTAACCTCTGTTGTTGGACTTGAACAGAAACGTAGATCGCAGCCTCCGTCGTTTACTTTGAACAGGGACGTAGATCGTTGCCTCCGTTGTTGAACTTGAACAGGGACGAAGATCGTGGCCACCGTTGTTGAATTTGAACAGGGACGAAGATCGCCAATGTAGCAGGAGACTTTGTATGCTTTGCTGCAGAGCTTCTCTAGCCTTCCTTCAATTTGCTTTTTGTGTATCCTTTTGGCCTTAAGTGAATCGTCTATTTATAATGGTGGAATAGGAGAGTTGTGATAAGGCTAAATTTCCTTTGCTTTGATTTGATTGGCCCATTTGAATTTGCAAGTCAATCTTGGATAAGCTCTAATTTAAATGGCTAGAACTTATCACTTGTACACATAGCATATTTGTATTGGCATATTAATTTGACTTGGCATGCCATGTCACCCGCCATATGATATTATTTAATTAGCAATTCCATTTAACTTGGTGTCACATATTTGATACGTGGCATTGTATTTTTTTGAATTTAGGAATTAATACAAATTTTTTATGGATTAAATTCACCGAAATTTAGTTGCTTACACTACCGTCTACTTAGAGCTACGTCATAGATTATGAAGGCAAAAGACGAACCTTATTTTCTAAATTTTAGGTAATATTAATCAAACTCAATAAGATTAGATTTTGATTGGCGCTCTGACGTTTTGTCAAGAAGCAGTAAAGTAACTTTTCTATTCTTTCAACTATATGAAGCACGAAGGCTATTTTTGCAAGAAATGATTTTAAACGGGGAGAAAATATAAATAATGGCCTCAAATCGATCCTATTTGCGCATTCACAAGGCTATATTTGCAAGAAAATGATTTTAAACAGGAAGAAAATATAATGGTGGCTTCAAATCCATCCTACTTGTGCAAATATAACAATATACTAGAAAAATCGTACAAGTGAGGTATGGGAAACGCGAGTTCATGCACACCTTATTCTTATCTTGAATGAGGTAGAGAGGCTGTTTCGAAAAGATTGATAATTGAGCCCAATAAGTAAATATTTAATCCCGTAACCTGTTTGCATCGCGCTAAATGAAAACTAACCAGTATTTTAAAATATTTCATGAAAAAATCCAGTAAGATTTTTGAACTAAAATTTTCAAAATTTCAGTGTTTTATGATGGGACTTCAAATATAAAGCTTCAGAATACTTTTCTGGAAGTTTAAACTAAACTCCAGGAAATTATACTAGAGTTTTGTTCAAATTCTCGGATTTTTTTACTATGGCTAGGATTTAAAAAAAAGTGTGCTATTTTCTAAAAATTTAGTAATTATTGACTGATTTTCTTTAAGTGATGCCAAAACTGGCTAGTCATCAAAATTACCCGAACAGAGAAAGCCCAGAATTATCACTTACAGACGTTTGACTCATTCATCTAAGCTTTTCATGTTAATGGTGAAGAAGATAAACCTATAGGGTTTTAATAGTTAACTAAAAGAATTCTTCATATTTTTTTTACAAGAATGTCTTCATTAGCATTAAAACCAACGTTTCTCTTACAATCTTCTTCCTCCCCATCATTCAATAATCTGCAGTTTTGTTCTTTAATTAGTTTCCATAACAAGAAATCATTTCCCAAACAAAAGAGATTAATTTTGAGAGCTCAATCCTTAAATTCCTCCCAGAATAACAATGAAAATATGGTATGTATGTTTACTCAATTTCTTGTTTCTTTTTTTATTTATTAATATGAATTATTGGAAAGTTGTGCATACAAATTATTGAAATGGGGTGTTTTTATTTTACGAGTTAAGTTATATCCACTGTCAGTGTAAAGACTTTTTAACATTTCAGTTAAAATGCTGTTATGGAAGATGTCATTTTTATTAATGTCATTGTAGTACATGATCAGGAGGGAATTTCTGTTGGAGTACTTTTTTACGAGTTTAAGTTATATACACTGTCAATGTAAAGACTTTTTAACGTTTCAGTTAAAATGCTGGAAAGCAGTGAAGGATTTCATTTTTAATTATGTTATTGCAGCACAAGACTAGGAGGGAAATTCTATTGGAGTAATTTTTTACGAGTTCAAGTTATATACGATGTCAAAAGAATTTGTTTACACTATCAGTTGAAATGTTAGTTTGTGAGAAAATGCTGAAAAGGAGGTTGAAAGATGTTATTTTTATTAATGTTGTTGCAGCAGAAGAGCAGGAGGGAAATTTTGTTGGAGTATGTACAAAATGTACAACCAGAATTCATGGAGTTGTTTGTTAAAAGGGCCCCACAACAGGTATTTTTTAGCACTAAATTTTCTAACTTTTCAATATTTTTGTGTGTGTATGGAATGGATATAGAGGACTCATATGAGCTCGAGTACAGAGGCTGAGCAAGATTTGAAGCGTATGGGTTCAGAACTCTAATCCTTTTTAGTTGCAGGGTTCTAAGTTCTAAACTAATACTACATACTAATTTGTACATATGACATGAACTTAAGACATATATAGGTTTAGAACAAAGCTATTAGGTTCAGCTAAGCCATCTTCCTACCCTCTAGCTCTGCCTCTGAGCTCGACTAGTTTGGGATTGAGGTATAGTTGTTGTGTTTGCTGTTGTTCAAGTGCACATATACAAACTTGCTTGAAATTCAAGGTAAACAAAAAAAAAAAAATCTCATAATTCTTGCTAGGTAGTTGAAGAGAAATAGATTTAGAGGACTCATGCAGACGAGCTAAAACTAGTTTCGGGTTGAGGCGTAGTAGTTGTTTTTGTCGTCAAAGTTGAAGTTCATGTAACTGAAACAGCTAATGCAACTTTTAGAAACTCAGCTTGAAATTCAAGGTGATAATGTAAATCTATTTGGATGATTGTTATTTGTGCTAGGTAGTTGAAGCAATGCGCCAAACTGTGACAAACATGATTGGAACATTACCTCCACAATTTTTCGCCGTTACTGTAACCACGGTAAGTGGCTGTGATCTCAAGGCTTGCGAGCCATTATATTTGAGACGAGGCGTCCTTTGATGAAGGACATTTATGTCATCTGTTGAGCCGATGCTAATTTTGGGCAATGTTGACTTTTCCTTAGGTCGCTGAAAATCTTGCTCAGCTTATGTATAGTGTGCTGATGACTGGATATATGTTTAGGAATGCTCAATTTCGCTTAGAATTGCAACAAAGCTTGGAACAGGCTGCGCTTCCTGAAGCAGAGGAGGAAAAGGTAAGTTCTTTTTTGTGTATGCCAGTTCTGGGAAAAATGAAATACTCCTTTTACCACCAACTAATGTACCGATTTCAATTTGGATAACAACTTATCTTGGTTGTTTTGGAGTTATTAGTTCCTTTTTATGAGTTAGAATCCTCTTAGCAACACTTGGAAGATAAAGGAAATTTAGCAACTTGCTGTACCCAATGCAAGAAACGGAAGGTTTTATAACTATTCTGTATCCAATGCAACAAACAGAAGGTTATAATCAGTCTGCTTGTATAACTATTTCTTGTTTATCTCTCTTTGTTTCTCAGAAAAGTTTGATTGGGAAAACATCTTTTTGAGTTGAAAGATCACGATGGCTGAATAACACAAAAGGTTTTATTAACTTTTAATTTTCACAGAGAAGCTGTCAGTTTGTCCACGCGTCTATGTTTCTCTTATTTATTGCCCCCCCCCCTCCCCCTCTCTCTCTCTTCTGTTGACGGAAGGCAGGAGTGTTACAATTCTTGTTCTGTTTCTTCCGTTATTAGAACTGCTGCTTGAGTCCCTATGGTTGCAAATATGTCTGATGAGTAACTTAAAATTCTTTATAAACTGTGCAGGATTCGCCAGATTATGCATCAGGTACCCAGAAAAAAGTGACTGGAGAAGTCATAAGGTGGAATAACGTCACAGGTCCTGAAAAAATAGACGCTTTGAAGTATATTGAGTTACTTGAAGCAGAAGTAGAGGAATTGAATCGTCAAATGGAAAGGAAATCTGCTAATGGTTATAACGAGCTGTTGGATTATCTAAAGACTCTTGAGCCCCAAAATATCAAGGTCAGGAAGCATGTGATTTGAATTTGGGGAGGGTATTTGAACATTCTTTGATATTTTAGTCTAGGTTGGGCAGGGTTTTTGAACATTCTAGGACGTTCTAGCGTAGGTAAGTTTTGCTAAAAAACTGTTTGCTTTGTATTTGGTTTTCTGATTTTACATAACCACTATGGACGACTAATACCTATTTCATAGACCTTGAACTGCTACTGAATCCGCGGGCAGGCAAGATACAACCTAGCGATTGAGCATACCATTATTTATTTGTACAACTTTATCTAAATAGAGGAGGTAAATTTTGTTCATTCTTTGTTATGTACTGAGATGTTGCAGGAGCTGACAAGTACGGCTGGAGAAGATGTTGTGCTTGCCATGAACGCATTCATTAAGCGTCTTTTAGCTGTTTCAGATCCTAATCAAATGAAGGTATAATATTTTCATCTGTGATACTGCTTTACTGTGCTCATTCTCTTGATTCATTTCTGCAAAGATTCTAAAATTTCAGGCAGGCATGGCTAGTGTACATGTAAAAGATGTTATACTTCAGCCGATATAGATCAACTAGTGTTTAGTAAGATCTTTATGATGCTGATGTGTTCAAAACTCTCCACTCGTTGTGCTTATTTTGCTAAATCAGATAAGCAAACAAGTGTTGTAATCCAATTAAACAAGATGTTCTCTTCAAACTTTGTGAACTAAGACAAGTGTATTTATCATGTAGTATTATCAGATAGCAATGGAAAAGGCTGCACTACCTAAGTTTGTCTACTTTTGCATGTTGTAGATATGATGCAACATTGGAGTGTAAAAACATGTCTGTTGGTGTGCTTATCTTTTTCTTTCATATGGAATGCAGACTAGTGTAACAGAGACAAGTGCCCCAGAACTTGCCAAACTACTTTATTGGCTCATGGTGGTTGGTTATAGTATACGAAATATTGAAGTCCGCTTTGATATGGAACGGGTACTAGGTACTCCTCCAAAGCTTGCGGAGCTGCCTCCCGGTGAAAATATTTAGCCACATCCATAGTAAATGTCAGCAAGCTTGTACAACTATCTGGGAGGACAACAGCCAAAATTGATTTTTTGTTGTATTTTCTTCATTATTATTCTCAGATGGAGAGCATCATTAATAGGCTACAAGAAACTTTACTAAAAATTGATAGTATAGAATAGGACAACGTAAGTGAGTTCTCCTGATTCCAGGCCCTCTAAATTGTACCTCTACGTTGACTAGTGAGAAGCTTTTTTTCCTTTTAGAAGGCCTAAGTTTCTGATATTTGATATGATGACTAATACCATTTGTTTGCTACTCCTATTAAACAACTCGGTCCGTACGCTTGAAATGGTTATATGAACCTCATTGACTAGATGAGGTATTATTGGTTATTCAGCGAAAGTTATCGCTATAAATTTCAAGAAGAAAAGAAAAATTGCCACGTTTGCTGCATATAATGTACGAGGGGCTAATGGTGCCGCTTATTCGTTTAGTACAAGTGTATGAGAAATATGACTAGATAGTTATACATAAACTTGGTACAGGTTGATCCTTATTTAACAAAAAGAAATAGTGCAAATACGTTTGGGTTGGGAACCCCTGAACTTGACAACTTTTATTAGGTGTACACTTAAATTTTGCTTAGTTCTAATTATTCCCTGGACTTGGTATTTTTATAATCGTGACCCTCCTAAAGTGTCACCCGGCTAAGAAGGTAGCTTCAAGTGACATTGGGCGCGTGGGGAGGCTAAAAAAGGCCATATCAGATAATTTATAGATTAAAAAAACAATTACCATATAATAATTTTAAATACCATTTTCTTTTCTTTCGTCTTTTTTGTTTCACTTTTTCTTTATTCTTTTCCTCAAAGTTACCTCCACAATAACTACTACCTCCATAGTAGCAACCACCAAGCCACCACCAAATTAAACATCAATACGAACACAAAGTCATTTTCCAAAAATTCGAAAATCACTATAAACTACACCAAAATTCAAAATCACAACAAATCATATTTAAATGTTCTAAATGACCACCAAATCACCTCCCAAAAATTTGAAATAATATGAACTGAAATCTGAAAGGGAAAAAAGAAAAAAACTGAATGAAAAGATAGGTATGTTGGGTGAGGATTGGTGGATGTAGTGCTATGGAAAAGAAGAAAAAAAAACGAAGAGAAAAAAATGAATATAAAAAGAAAAGAGAAGGAAATGTAGAGAAACAACGAATGATTGTTAAATTTACAAAAATGTGGTGAAAATGGTGAATTAAAACAAGAAAGAGAAAAAAAATGGCATTTCATTTATCTAAGGTGCTTTTTCCACGTGGACAGCCATATACGTTGCCTTTTCCACGTGGACAGCGTGTGTGTCCACTCCTACATAGTTTTGCACTTCTTGGGGGATAATAAAATTAGAAAAACCAACTACAAGTATAATTAAGACTAGGCATAGTGTAAGTATACACCAAGGCATAGTGTAAGTATACACCAAATAAAAGTGGGCAAGTTCGGGGGTTCGAACTTATTTGCTCAAAGAAATAATGTGTTATTCTGAGGAGTCCCAACATACACTCCCCCAATCTAGATGAATCAGATCTAATCCCTAAGGATCAAGGTAGGGTCGTTATACTTAATTGCTTTAAGGGTAAGGCGAGAAAGTTTTAATTAAGGGTATTAATTAATGAAACATAAGTCGGGGAGGAAAAGCAAAAGTAAAAGTAGGATTTTAATATTCTTAACAGCCCATGGTAAACTCAAATTTAGTGGGCAAAGGCTTTTAATTTGTCTATAAAAATTTCATGAGTACTCCCAACAAAAAGTACTTACAATCTCTCGTCTTTAAAATTAATATATTCTCATCAAAAGTATTAGGTTGATACAAGCTAAGCATGTTGCCTACATTGGTCACTCTTAATAATAAGAATGAGACCGAGTATGAGAAGTTTAAAAGTTTTGATGATATGTTGGAGCATTTTTTTCAATACGGGGAATAATAATATGAAAAAGCTGTGCCTTAACCCTGATGACGCTTCCGTCGCCTGGTTGGAGCGGCATCTCCAGAAGAAGAGAAATGATTTGATTATTTTGATCTAGACATCGACCATGCAGCGCCAGGGTTTAATCATTGTTGCACGAGCTTCAGACCCATGATCGGATTTCAAGATAATCGTGACTTTGTGAATGAGCTTATGGGTTATACTTCCATGGCAATCAAACAGTACTTTGGCGACGAAGGCTTGAATGTCAAAGAGATTGTCAAGGTAAATGGTGTGTTATAAAATTTGGGAGAGCAAGACAACATAAAAGAACACTCTAAACTCACAAAGAAGAAAGTAGATGAGAAGATGATTTCTATTCAACTTGACTTGCTCTAAATGACTAGGAATACATGAGTATTTATAGGAAAAGTCTTTCATGTATCTATCCTATACTATACCTTTCAATCGGGTCAGGACCGGTCCAGACCGGCCCGTTAAGGGTCGGCTCAGCGTCCCAGTACCGGTCCGGGCCGGTCTAGTCTGTTACCGGTCCGGTACGAACCGATTTTTTTTTCAAGAATTTTAAGCCCGGCTCAGCCCTAGCCCTTTAAGCACCGGTCAGGTTCGGTCCAATAAAAAATCTTTTTCATGTTTTAGTTAAGTCTGTACACTTTCAAATCTAGCAAGAGTGACGAATTAATTCAAACTACTAGATTTTTCATGTTTTACTCCTACTAGTTGCATTTTATGTGCCATGTTATTTTATTTAGGTGACATATACTGTGTATATAAAGTGCCCGTATATTTTTCATGCACTTCTCAAAAAATAAAAATAAATAAACTAACAATATAACCTTATTAAATACCATAAATATTCATTGTATATAAATACTATGGATATTTCTGGTGTAACTCATGTACAATGGATGCTAGAATAAAGTAAAAAGATCAAAAATATATTATCATGATTTAAATGGAAGGAATAATTTGGTTATTATGGGCATTAAAATCTACTGATTAGATAAGGATAGATTTGGTGGGATTCATCTTATTTTGGAAACGGAGAGAATCTCGGCAACCTCTATCAGCACAAGTTTGCTATTTCTGAAATACTTATGGTGCCAACACTTTGTTGATTAAATTAGGGTGCTAGTTTTAAGTAATTATTCTTCAAAAATTGTCTACTTATAAAAAATTCCCCTATAAAATAAGCAACCAAACCGGTCCGGTCCAGTTCGGTTCACCTGGTGGGCCAAAGACCAGTCTTTTACCGGTTCGCTGTAACCGGTCTTTTCGTTAAGTCCAGTTCGGCCCACAACCATCTTCCTCCTTGTCAAGGACCGTTTATAATAAATCGGTCCGGTCCGGTCCAGTATTGGGTCAGCCCGACCCAATATACATGTATAGCCTACACTATATGTAAACACATTAACTTAGTCCACACTTTACCTCTTCCAAGCTACATGGATGACACCAATACATAGATGAGTTCACACTCCGATGCATGTACTAACTTAATATTCTAGTTCATGAACTAATGTAAACAAACGTGATGATCCGCCACGTCATCATGCCACATAGGTGCCATTTGGCGCATATGTTGCCATGTGGAAGCTTACTTGGAAGGGAGCCTAGCACCTTGATGGAATATTCTAGAGAGGTATGGAAATATTCCCTTGGGAATACTCTAGATACTTATGGATTAGCTAGGAAGACTTTAGGAAGCCCTTAGAATATTCTAGCAATGCAGATAATTCTAGTATAGGGGCCTATTTATAAATATGAGGATAATTCTAGAGAGGGACTTGTAAAATAATTAATATCTGCACTCTAGCCCCTAGGAGAGTAGTATAAATAGAGGGGCCATTCATTTGTAACTCATCAAGAAACCAACCAAGCAATCTTCCAAATAATAAAAAGCTTTCTTTGGCAAATCTTCCTTGTTCATTTCTATTCTCTTAGCGATCCTTAGTGATCTCGGCTGACTTGGCATAACGAGATCTTGAGCAAATTGTCAGGTACCGCACGATTCGCTTAGTTCAAGACTAAGGTCGTGACAAGGTGGTATCAGAGTGATGGTTGTGACTAAGGGAATGACTAACGTAGAGAGAACCAACAACCAACTCAACATTGCCAACATTCCAACCAACGTCATTTGGGAGTTCGCCACCAAGAAAGGGCGAAGTAGAAAGAAAAATGCCAACCAGAGTAAGAAAGGGCCTTCTAGTGTTATTCTAAGCGAAGGAGCTACATCTCTTAACCCACCAACCACCAAGGTAAGTAAGGATGAAGAAAAGGACCTCGTGCCTGGGAAAAAGTGGATCTTGAAGGTCGAAGCGGGGATGGAAGCCATGGACATCGTCGACCAACGCTTGGGAAACTAGAAGGTGCTTTCGACACTCTTGAGAGACACACTCTTGATGAGATTGAGGATGTCCTGAAGGAGTTGGAGAAACATAATCAAGCTGAGTTCGAGCTAAAACAGACCATCACTACCTTGGAGTGCAGGCTCATGGAGGCGCTGAGCACCATCGATACCATGAAGACCAAGATTGAGGCACTCAAGAGCAGGTCGATGTTGGTGTGGCCGAGGTAACCATCAATATAGTTGTGAAGAGGGAGGCTAAGCTCGAGGCTCCCAAGCTGCCAGTGTTCAAGGGAGTTCGTGACGCGCAAGAGGTGGAGAACTTCCTTTGGCACTTGGAGAACTACTTTAGGCATGGCAAAGTGAGGGACGAAGAGGTCCAGATCAACACTATTGTGTTGTACCTCTCGGAAACTACCATGCTTTAGTGGAGAAGGAAGATGGCTGACATCGAGAAAGGCTTCTGCTCCATTAGCACGTGGGAGCAGTTCAAGGTGGACTTCAAGTGTTAGTTCTTCCCCAACAGCATCGTGTACGAGGCAAGGCACAAGTTTAGGGAGTTGAAGCAGACAAAGAGAATTCGGGACTAGGTGAAGGAGTATACCACCCTCATGCTTTAAATTCCCAACCTCACTAGTGATGACTTGTTATTCCACTTCATGGATGGGCTGCGAAATTTGGCTAAGCAGAAGTTGCAACACCGGCAAGTCACCAACATAGACCAAGCCATAGTTGAGGCTGAGTTTTTAATAGATTTCAGGCATGACAAACATGACAAAGGCAAGGGCAAAGGGTCAAAAGGTGGCTCTACTAAAGGTGGGGGAGACCGTGGTAGAGGCAAGGAGACGCAACATCAACATCCTAAGGCTCAAGATGCCAACAAGTCTGATGGAAAGAAGAGTGGACATCAGAGTAATGTTGAGAAAAAGGGGAAGTCTAAGAAGAAAGGATGCTACCTATGTGGGCGACCGCATGGTTTTAGGAATTGTCCCGACCTAAAGAGTCTCAGTGCCGTAGTGCGAGAGCGGAAGGAGAAGGAACAAGGGGAGAGTTCAGGCACAACACAATTGGGTACGATTGGACTATGTGGCGCTGTCACGAGGCAAGATAACAAGGCCAACGACTATAGTACTCAGTACGTAGATCTCACTATCAACAACAAGCCCACTCGTTCCATGGTCGACACTAGAGCAACAAACAACTTCATGACTGATGATGCAGCAAAGAGACTAAGGTTGAAGCTCGCTCCAAGCATGATGCAAGCTAGATTAAGAACAATAAGAACAAGATAGAAAGCTAGACGTAGTTTGAACTACAATAAGGGATTTAGTAGGAACTAGTCTACTCACCCTCTTGTTAGAAGTCAAAGAACACATAAGCTACACTACAATCCTCAAAACAAACCTGTGTCTTGCAAATTGAATGATCAAGTTATGGAAACAGCTCAATTTGATTTCACTCAAATTTGCAAGTTTCACGTAACAAAGGTTTAAGATAATAAAAACTGTGTTATGTTTTTTTATAGGTGCTGAATGAAAATAATATTAAGTGTAGGCTTTTATAGTAGAAACCCTACACGCCTAACTAGTCAAGAAACAAGCACGAAAAGGGCTTGATAAAAACAACTACGTAGGGCCAAATAAGTGTCATTGTCTTACTTAAGACTATCTATGCAAAATAACTTGTAGGAGCTCGTTGAGAGCACCAAAATTCTGCCCAAGAAACAAGTAATTAATGCCTCAAATAACAAGCTAATTGAGGTGCTCGTTAAGCTCCAAAGCTCTCGGCCTCAACCATCAACCAACGCCCTCCTTCTCCAATGCTAACCAAAGTGCTTCTTGTCGCCTCTAGCAAGCTGCCCGTTTCCTCAAAGGGTACGCCATCATGACACTTCATCACCATCAAGTGCACATCATGAAACTCCTTAGCTTAGCTCCTCGTAAACGGCCTAGAAGTCACAAGCTTGGCTTGATCAGGCTGGACTGCATCATTCTCCCATTCTTGAGAAGATTTCATCCTCGAAATCGAGTCATCATCATCTCTCAAAGCGGCTCTACCTGCAACACGAGGAGTTAAGTCATAAACATTGAAAGTATTGGAAACATTATACTCACCAGGCAGGTTTACAACATAGGCGTTATTGTTGATCTTTTGAAGCACTTGGAATAGACCATCTCTCCTCGAGGCTAGCTTCCCATTTCTTTGGCTCGGGAACCTCTCCTTTCGAAAGTGCACCCAAACTCAATCACCCTTCTTCAAATCCAGCTTTTTCCACCCCTTATTGTTCTTAGACGCCTCCTTCGCATAGATTTCTTCCAAGTTCTTCCTTATCTTAGCATGAAGCTCAAGCAACGGGGCTGCTCGACTTTCACCTTCAACACTAATAGTTATATTTCTAGGCAAAGGAACAAGATCAAGTGGAATTAAGGGGTTAAAACCATAAACACATTCAGATGGAGTCATACTAGTCATCATATGCACAGTTCTATTATATGCAAACTCCATAATAGGCAAACTTTCAGCCCACATCCCAGCCTTACCTTTGGTCATAGATCTAAGGAGAGCTCCCAAGGTGCGGTTAACAACCTCAGTTTGCCTATCCGTCTGAGGCTGATGAGACGTAGAAAATACCAATTTGGTGCCAAGAGTACCCCACAAACACTTCCAGAAGTGACTCAAAAACTTAGAACCCCTATCACTAATAATTGTATGAGGCACACCATGCATTTTATACACATTAGCAATAAACAGAGAGGCCACATATTGTACATCATCATATTTTTTACAAGGGATAAAATGATCCATCTTAGAGAACCTATCAACAACCACATATATATTATCATGACCACCCCTAGAACGAGGCAACCCCATCACAAAATCCGTAGAGATGTCTACCCAAGGACCAGTAGGAACGGGTAAGGGACTGTACAAACCATAGTTACTAGACCTAGACTTAACCCGTTTGCAGTCTAAATAAGCCCCACAAACACGCTCAATATCACGCCTCATAATGAAACTGTTCACCTAGTATAGCTAAGGTCTTATCTACCCCAAAGTGCCCCATCAAGCCCCTACAATGTGCCTCACGCACCAGCAACTCACACCATGAAGACTCGAGTATACAAATTCTCCCGTTCTTAAAAATGTACCGATCTTGCCATTGATACTTCTCTACTCAGTTCCCATTAGATATGTCATCACATACACTCTTAAGTTTAGGGTCATGCATGTACATAGACTTAATACTCTCAAAACCTATCAGCCTAGATGCTAAAGTGGTAGCTAAGACAAACTTCCTAGAAAGTACGTCAACAACTACATTCTCCTTTCCCTTTTTGTAATGAATTACGTAATGGAAACTCTCAATGAACTCAACACATTTGGCACGCCTTTTGTTCAGCTTCTCTTGGCCCCTAAGTTGTTTGAATGACTCATGATCACTCCTAATGAAAAACTCTCTAGGCCATAGATAGTGCTGCCAATGAGCTAAAGCTCTCACGAGGGCATACAACTCCTTGTCATACGTAGAGTAAATCAAGGCTACACCCTTCAACTTCTCACCAACATAAGCAATAGGCTTCCCATCTTACAATAGGACGCCTCCTATGCTAACCCCTGAGGCATCACACTCAATCTCAAATGTCTTGCTAAAGTCAGGAAATTACAACAATGGGGCAGAACTAAGCCTATGTTTCAACTCTTGGAAAGCCTTCTCTCGAGGCTCTCCCCAAACAAAGAGTCGATCTTTCTTCACCAGCTCAGTGAGTGGTGCTGCTATGGTGCTAAAATCTATCACAAATCGCCTATAGAAGCTAGCAAGGCCATGGAAACTTCTAATATGAGAAACATTAGCAGGAGTAGGCCAATCTCTAATAGCCTCAACCTTAGACTCAACTAAGTCTACACCATTAGCACTGACTACAAATCCCATAAATACAGCTCGCTCTACACAAAAGGCACACTTCTTATAATTAGCATAGAGCTTTTCAGCCCTCAACACATCAAGTACTTGCCTTAAGTGATTAACATGATCATATACACTTTTACTATGAATTAGAATATCATCAAAGTAGACAACCACAAACTTATTAATAAACGGCTTAAGTACATGGTTCATTAGCCTCATAAATGTACTAGGTGCATTGAAGAAGCCAAAAAGCATCACCAACCATTCATATAGACAAAACTTGGTCTTGAATGCAGTTTTTCACTCGTCAGTCGGTTTCATATGGATTTGGTGGTAACCAAATCTAAGATCAATTTTCGAGAACACACTCGAACCACTTAACTCATCTAGCATGTCACCTAATCTAAGGATGGGATGACGATACTTTACCGTTATTTTGTTGACTGCCCGGCAATAAACACACATCCTTCATGTACCGTCCTTTTTTGGAACGAGGATCACCGACACGGCACATGGGCTTAGACTCTCACAAACTAGCCCCTTGGTTAGCAGCTCATCTACTTGACGCAGCAGCTCCTTGGTGTCCTCCGGGTTGCTCCGGTAGGCTGGGTTGTTAGGAATTTGTGACCCTGGGACGAAGTCAATTTGGTGTTCTATCCCCGTCAATAGAGGCATCCCACTTAACATCTCCTCGGGAAACATATCCACATATTCCTGCAAAATATCATCAACAACACTAGGCAATGGGTGAATATTAGTAGAATCATCCTCATTAGAACTCAAATAAACACCCTTATGAACTAGGCAAATTAATAATTTAGAACTGTCATTACCTCTTAAATACTCACCTGGTTGCATCATTTCACATCCACTACCTGGCAGGGCTGGTGTAATAGTATTATCTACAACCTTAGGCTTGGTCCCTATAGGAGACTTAGCTTTAGACGCCTCTTTCAGCTCTTGCGCCTATAATCATCACTACCTTATTTGGGTGTCAAGGGCTTGAGTGTAAAACTCTTGCCCTCTAGCTTGGCCGTATAAGTGTTGGCCTTGCCATCACGAACGACACCTCTATCAAATTTCCAAGGCCTACCCAACAACAAATGGCAAGCCTGCATAGGTACTACATCAATATGAGCTCATCTTGTTATGCCCACATTTTAAATTTTATAAGCACTTGCTTCACTACTTTCAACTCACCACACTCACTCAACCACGACACCCTATAAGGATGGGGATGTTTTAATGTGGGCAGCCCTAGTTGAGTCACCAACTTTTGACTTGCTACATTGGTACAACTACCCGAATCAATTATCATAGAGCACACCCTTCCCTTCACCCTACACCTAGCATGAAACAAGTTCTCACACTGCACATCTCCCTCCTCCTCTATACTCATGGCGCTCAAACTTTTACGCACTATTAGAAACATTTTCACACCTTCATCCTCCGCTACGTCTTCCTCACACTCAACTCAATCAGCCCCCTCATCTTCCTCAATCTCCTCATCACTCTCCATCTCACAATAGTTCCATCATCAAGGATAAGCATGGTTTTTCACGTAGGAAAATCCTTGGCAGAGTGCCCATAACCCTTATATTTATGACATTGAAAAGAAGATTCACTAGGAGTATTAAGCTGAGTTTTAGATTCACGTCCCGACTCCTTAGAATTACTCTTAGGCGCCCCATTCTTTGCTGGTTTCTTCACCTCACGGCTCACACTATCTCCTCCCGAACTTGGTGTTTTCCACTCTTTGTTTCGGCTCATGGGAGTAGAATTAGAGCTCCCTCTATAACGGGTTGTCTTGTATTCTTTAATCATCTTTTCAGCTTCAATGGCAGCTAGGAGTGCATCATAGAGTGTCAAGAAATTATGCAACTTCAATTGATTGGAGATGTCACGATTCAAACCACCCTTGAACCGTATGATAGCCTCGTTTTCTTCTTCTTATTCCATGTCAAGAGCTAGCCGAATTTCCGCAAACTCATCATGGTATTCTTCTACAGGTTTCATCCCTTGTTTCAAGTCATATAGCCTCCTGAGCTGCTCTTGTTTATGCTTTAGATTGACATACCTTTGGGTCATCACTTGTTTCAATTCCCCCCAAGTAATGCGTGCCGGCTGATTATGCCTTACTCTAGATCTCTTTTCGGCCTCCCAGCAAGTAGAAGCATAGGACTCAAAGGCAGCAATGACATAGGTAGCTTTCTTCTCCTCTGACATGCCATTTATCTCAAATATTCTCTCAACTTGAACCCTCTATTCTAGAAATTTGTCAGGATCACTAGTTCTCTTGAATGAAGGAATAGTAACCTTGACACTATTCAAGCCACTCTCACGACCACCATGGGATGGTTCGGGATACCCCTCATAAGGTTCAGGATAAGCATCAAATTTGGGTTCCAAATTCCTTCCTCCAAAGCCCCTTCGAGGTCCATGACCAAAGCCACGACCCCTCATGTTACCACGGTCTCCATGCACTTGTCTCACCCTCGATTTTTTCTGCTCAAAATCATCATCTTTATATCCTTCATGTTCAGATTGTTCTACATCATGAGCTGCTCCTCTTCCCCCAGTGGGCACTACAAGTCTCTGGGCTTGCATAACTGGTGGTACATTACCTTGGAAAATGCCCAAGGCTCTCACATTTCGAGCAGCCCTTTCCCTCAACTCTTGTTGACGAGATGCTTAAGCAAATTGTTCAGGTCTTATGGTGGAACCATCATTAGTTCCTTCTCCGGCATCTTTTTTAGCACTAGCTAATTTTTCCCTTTCAATGTTCTCTATTCGGGAGAGTTCGGCCAAGGTGATCTCAGGCACACCCTCGATCTTTTCTCCTTCTCCATCCATGTACCTGCATACAAGCAAAGACTAGAAAATATGTTACGATTAGTAAAATACCTCATTTGCTCCCTCACTCTTGAATGACACTCAGGATCACTCAATTTTAGGGTAGGGTCACTTAAACTTGTCACAAATGGCTTCCTCAAATTGATCAAGTTTCCCAACGACCTTTTAAGTTCACAAGATTCACTAGTTCTCTTCGGGATGAGTGAATTAATGTGACTCTATATGCGGATATTTTTTTTTAAAGTGAGCACGATAAGTTAAAGAAATTACTGCAAATATTAGGGAAAATTTCTGAAATTAGCACGAAAATCCTACAAGCTCAAGAGTTAGTAATAGCTTAAGTAGAAGAAATACCTAAGAATTACTAATTAGGAGTAGCGTTTAACAAAAAAAAATAAGGAAATCCTAAGAGAAATCTGAATTCTACCCCTGTAATAGGCGCCCCAAGCTTCCCTTTTTAGATTAGGATAAGTTTTCTCTCTTTTTCCTCACTTTCCAACTCAAATTTGGAGAACTTTTACCCTTTTTTCCAACTACTTCACACGCCTAAGCTTGCTGAAATCCCCTTAGGTTCAACGTTTATTTTTCCTCTCCTAAAGCCTAAGGAAAACTAATTTTCTTATATAAAAGTGGGTAAACTTTTTCTTTTTGAATTGGGAGTTATTTCCCTCTTGAATTAGGGTTAGCGTTTTCTCCTTTAACACTAATATGCAGTGCCTCTCAAAATTTCAGCAATTCAACATTACAATTAACGTGTAGATGCTTATGGATTCAAGGATCAAACTGTTCACTATGTAAATTAATTCAAGAACAACAAGTTGTTGTCCAAGAACTTCAAGAATTCAATGAAAAACAATTCAAGAACAGCCCCTACACGTTGGTTCCAAGCAAGATCAAGAATTCAGTCCAACCACGCTCAAGAAAACGTCCAACAATCAAGAATTCAACCAAGATTATACCGAAATTTCCACGAACAAGTTCAAGAATGCTTCCAACCTATTCTAGGGTTTCAAGAATGTAACAAAATAATCAAGAAATCAATATTTTCCAAACCCTAGGCATCCAAACATGCTACACACGGCTGAAACACTTCTACTTCGTCTCTTTCACATTATTTATCTATTTATTTATTAATAAAAATAAAAATACAAGAAACTAAACTAAGAACCCTAATTCTTCAGGCACGAAGAATAATATTAGGGTTGTATAAACAATCACTTTTCTTGCTCTGATACCAACTAATGCAAGCTAGATTAAGAATAATAAGAACAAGATAGAAAGCTAGACGTGGTTCGAACTACACCAAGGAATTTAGCAAGAGCTAGTCTACTCACCCCCTTGTTAGAAGTCAAAGAACACCTATCCTATGCTACGCTACCATTCTCAAGACAGAGATGTGTCTTGCAAAGTGAATGATGAAGTTGTGGAAGAAGCTTAATTGATTTCACTCAAAAGTGCAAGTTTCATGCAACAAAAGTTCAAGAGCATAAAAGTTGCGTTATGTTTTTCTAGGTGCTGAATGAAAATAATACTAAGTGTAGGCTTTTATTGTATAAATCCTACATGCCTAACTAGTCCAGAAACAACCACGAATCTAAGCAAAATAACTAGTAGGTGCTCCTTGAGAGCACCACAATTCTGCCCAAGAAACAAGTAATTAATGCCCCAAATAACAAGCTTGTTGAGGTATTCATTGAGCTCCAAAGCTCTCAGCCTTAACCATCAACCAATGCCCCTCCTTCTCCAATGTTAACCAAAGTGCTTCTTGTCGCCTCTAGCAAGCTACCCGCTTCCTCAAAGGCCACGCCATCAAGAGTCTTCATCACCATAAAGTGCACATCATGAAGCTCCTTAGCTTGGCTCATCGTAAATATTCTAGAAGGTATGAGCTTGGCTTGATCAGGCTGGACTGTTTCAAAGAAACACCCAGCTTAAGACCGTTAATGCCAAGCTGACGAAGGTGTGCGGAGTAGCCAATGATGTTAGTGTCAAGTTGGGTACTTATAAAGGTATGACAAGCTTCACCGTTGCACCTATGGATATCTTTGACATCATACTTGGGCAAGAGTTCTTCCAACAATGTCATACTATGATCGATCACTACCTAAAACATCTCTCGGTCATGGAGCGAGAAGGATCTTGCATGGTGCCTACAGTGACTATGCCGTAGAGAAAATGTTAGACTCGACTTTCAGCTATGCAGCTTGTCAAAGGGCTCAAGAAAGGGGAGCCAACATTCATAGCAACTCTAGCAAACGTAGAGAATGACGGTGGTGAGCCAGAGACATTGTCGCCTTGTATAGAGGAGTTGCTCGAAGAAAACAAAGATGTTATGCCCGAGGAGCTACCTAAGCACTTACCCCCTAGACGCAAAGTGGATTACAAGATCGAGTTGGAGACAGGGGAAGCCACCCACATTTGCCTCATACGGGATGGCACCGCCTGAGTTGGAAGAGCTTAGAAACAATTGAAGGAGCTACTAGATGCCGGTCATATCCGCCCATTGAAGGCACCCTTTCGCGCACCGATATTGTTCTAGAAGAAGAAGGATGGATCATTGCGCCTATGCATAGACTACCAGGCGCTTAACAATGGCACGATGACAATATGTGTGACGAGATACAGAGCCTTTGAGTGGTATGTGATGCGCTTCGGCTTAACCAACACACCTGCTACATTTTGCACTCTTATGAACAAGATTTTTCATCCCTACCTTGATCAGTTCGTGGTGGTCTACTTGGATGACATAATCATCTATAACAATACTCTGGAGGATCACGTGGAGTACTTAAGGAAGGTTTTCCAAGTCTTACGTGAGAATGAGCTATACATCAAACGGGAGAAGTGTGAGTTTGCCCAGCCGAAGGTGCACTTCTTGGGGCATGTCATTAGCAGCGGTACATGGACAAGGCTAAGGTACGAGCTATCCAGGAATGGGAGGCACCAACTATGGTAACCGAGTTGAGATCTTTCCTTGGCCTTGTCAAATACTACCGCTGGTTCATTAGTGGCTATTCAGCCAGGATCGCACCACTGACTGAGTTGTTGAAGAAGAATAAGCCGTGGGATTGGACGGAGATTGCCTACAGGCGTTTGAAGGCCTTATGGCAGCGGTAATGAAGGAAACGGACTTAGCATTGCCAGACTTTGCCAAGATGTTTGAGGTACATATAAATGCTTCATGCTCTGCTATTGGGGGTGTATTGATGCAAAATAAGCATCATATAGCCTTTGAGAGCTGCAAGTTGAATGACATGTAGTGCTGCTACATAGTGCAAGCGAAGGAGATGACCTCTATTGTGCATTGCCTACGCACATGGCAACATTATTTGCTTGGGTCAAATTTCGTGGTCAAGATTGATAATATGGCCACTAACTATTTTCAGACACAGAAGAAGCTCACATCGAAGCAAGCTAGGTGGCAGGATTTCTTGATCGGGTTTGACTATTTGCTGGAGTATAAGCCAGGCAACGTTGTGGCCGATACCTTGAGTTTGAAAGCTGAACTTGCCGCCATCACTTCAACAAGTTGTGACATTCGCGAGGCTATCAAGGAAGGCATGCAGTATGACCCAGCAGCCAAGCAGCTCATAGTGTTATCCACCCTAGGCAAGATGAGACGCTTTTGGGTGGAAGATGGACTATTGTTTACCATGAGAATGAGGTCTATGTGCCTAAGTTTGAAGACAACAGGTGGTGCATCATAAAGGAGAGCCATGATACTTTGTGGGCCGGTCATCCAGGACAATGTCGCACGAGGGCCTTGGTCGAGTTGGTCTACTACTGGCCCAACATGCGGGATGACATATAGTGTTATGTGCAGACTTGTCTTGTGTGCCAATAGGACAAGGTTGAGGAGCAGAAGTCGGAAGGACTTTTGGAACCACTACCAGTTGCAGAGCATCCATGGGAGAGCGTGACTATGGACTTTATCACATGATTGCCAAAGTTTGATGGTTACAACACTATTATGGTGGTCGTGGACATTTTTCAATGTAAGTGTTATGCCCGCCTCAGCCAGTTACATAGCCAATGAAGCCGCCACGTTATTCTTCAAGAACGTGGTAAGTATCGGGGCTTACCGAGGCACATTATTAGTGACTAAGACCCTCGCTTCAGTGGACATTTCTAGAAAGAGCTATTTGAAATGCTTGGTATAGAGCTGCACTTTTCTACTAGCTTCCATCCGCAGACAGATGGACAGACAGAACGGATCATTGCCTTACTAAAGTGCTACCTGAGGTATTATGTGAGTTCACATAAGAAGGATTGGTGCAAGACTTTTGGATATAGCCCAATTCTCTTACAACTTGCAGCAGAGCGAGTCTACTGGACGAACACCATTTGAGCTAGCCACTGGTCAACAACCACAAACTCCGCATTCTCTACCTACATCATTCGAAGGCAAGAGTCTGGGGGCTTATCATATAGCCAAGGTTGGGAAGAGCAGCTTGATACCGCTAAGTCCTACTTGGACAAGGCGGCTAAACAAATGAAGAAATTCGCAGATCGTAAGCGACGTCCCACAGACTATAGAGTTGGTGACATGGTCATGATAAAGTTTAACCCGAAGAAGTTCAAGCCATTACGGGGCATGCACCATAACTTGATACACAAGTACGAGGGTTCGTTCAAGATCATTGCCAATGTTGGTAAGATCTTCTGCAAGCTTGAATTGCCACCGCATCTTAAAATCTATCTCGTCTTACATGCCAGCATGCTCAAGCCATACCACGAAGATAAGGATGATCCAAGTAGAGGCCAGACGAGTCGTGCTCCTATCACTATCACTGCCTTGCATGATCGGGAGATTGAAGCTATCATTGACTACCAAGCCATACGGAAATAGGGACAAAAGGCCACATCCATGTTCCTAGTACAGTGGAAGGGACAAGCACTAGATGAGGCCACATGGGATCGGTATGAAGACTTGTGGCAATTCAAAGACAAGATCCGAGAGTTTATGCAGCAGCATTGCGCCTCGGTTGCCACAATATTAGGTGGGAAGAGTGTCACGTCATCATGCCACGTAGGTGCCATTTGGCGCATGTGTTTGCCATGTGGAAGCTTACTTGGAAGGGAGCCTAACACCTTGATGGAATATTCTAGAGAGGTATGGAGATATCCCCTTAGGAATACTCTAGATACTTATGGATTAGCTAGGAAGACTTTAGGAAGTCCTTAGAATATTCTAGCAATGTATATAATTCTAGAATAGGGGCCTATTTGTAAATATGAAGATAATTCTAGAGAGGGACTTGTAGAATAATTAATATTTATACTCTAGCCCTTAGATGAGTAGTATAAATAGAGGGCCCATTCATTTGTAACTCATCAAGCAACCAACCAAGAAATCTTCCAAATAGTAAACAGCTTCCTTTAGAAAATCTTCCTTGTTCATTGCCATTCTCTTAGCGATCCTTAGAGATCTCGGCCGACTTGGCATAACAAGATCGTGAGCAAATTATCAATTGTCGCACGATTCGCTTACTTCTAGACTAAGGTCGTGAACAAATGTAAACTAATGTGAAAAAATGGAAACAAGTGTATTATGTTTCACATTTCAACATCCCCCCCTAAACTTGTTTCATCACTCCAAGTGTCATCCTTAACTTTTGAAAAAGCTCAATCTTCAACGGCTTGGTGAAAATATCCGCAATTTGATCTTGTGATTTCACGCGCTCAAGCTCCACAATTTTATTATATATGCAATCTCTAATAGTAAATTGATACCTCATATCAATATGTTTGTTCCTTTCATGACACACTGGGTTCTTGACCAATTCAATAGCCGATTTGTTGTCAAAAAAAATCTTTGTTGCTCCTTTATGTGGTTGGTGAAGTTCCTCCAACAAGCTCCTTAGCCAAATTGCATGACAAACACAAGAACAAGCTGCTACATACTCCGCTTCACAAGTTGACAAAGTTATAATTGGTTGTTTCTTAGAATTCCATGTAAATACGGAATTTCCAAGAAAGAAAACAAACCCAGTAGTGCTTTTTCGATTATCAATATCACCAGCCCAATTACTATCACAATATCCAAAAATCTCGTAGTCTTAGGAAGATGAATAAAATATTCCACAATCAAGTGTACCTTTGATATACCGAAGTATTCTTTTGGCTGCCTTCAAATGCGAGGTAGTAAGCTCTTCCATAAAGCGACTCACAAGTCCAACTGCATAAATAACATACGGCCTTGTACATGCCAAGTACCTTAGGCTTCCAACAAGACTCTTGAAAAGTGTGTGATTGATTTTTTCTCCATCTTCATGCTTAGACACTTTAACTCCATATTCAACAGGGGTGCTCATGGGATTGCAATTCTCCATATCAAATTTCTTGAGAATTTCCTTTACATATTCCTCTTGTGAAACAAAAATGTCATCCTTTCTTTGTTGCACTTTAATTCCAAGATAGTAGGACATTAAGCCAATGTCCGTCATCTCAAACTCTCATAGCCTCCTTGAATTCTTCAAACATCTTTAGATTATTTCATGTAAAAATCAAATCATCTACATACAAGCAAACAAGTAAGATGTCACCATTTTTAGCATCTTTACATAAAGTGCCTGTTCATGTGGACACTTTGAAAAATCATTTGCTTGGAAATATTTGTCAATTCTACTATTCCAAGCCCGTGACGCTTGCTTCAAGCCACAAAGAGCCTTCTTCAATTTTAACACTTTATTTGCATGTCCTTCAACTTTATAGCTCAAAGGTTGATCAATGTAAACTTCTTTCTCCAAAATATCATTCAAGAAGGCTGACTTCACATCCAATTGATGGATTTTCCATTGATTTTGAGTTTCCAAAGAAATAATAAAATGTATTGTTTCAAACGAGCAGCTGGTGCAAATAACTCATCATAGTCAATATCGGCCTTTTGCTTGTATCTCTTGGAAATCAATCTTTCTTTGTAACTTTCCACCTCTCCCTTGGAGTTTTTCTTCAACTTTTACATCCATTTGACACTAATGGTATTTTTTCCTTTTGGAAGTGTAGCCAACTCCCAAGTATCATTCTTATTTATTGCCTTAATTTCTTTATCCATTGCATCTCTCTATTTGGCATTTTGGGCAGCATCTTTATAAGTTAAAGGCTCACTATCCACCAACAAACAAAAGTAATTCAATCATATAAATCTTTTCTTACCACTTCCGTATTTTCATACAAGTCACGAAAACTTTTAGTCTTCTGAGGCACTTCACTTAAATAACTTGGACTTGATTCATCTTCTTCTTGAACTTGTGCTGGAGGTGTTGAAGTGGTGTGATAGGCTGCTCCACAACTTCTTCATCATCATCTTCATCAAAAAAAGACTAAAAGAGTAATCTTCTCTTTAGCTTTCTATTCCCAAACATTCTCTTCATCAAATTGTACATCTCTACTTATGGTGACCTTGTCATTTCTTGAGTTATATAATTTATAACCTTTAGAATTTTGATCATATCCAATGAAAACATACTTCTCACTTTTATCATCAAGCTTGGACCTCTTCTCATCCAGCACATGTGCACAGGCAATGCTCCCAAAAACTCGCAAATGAGCAACTTTTGGCTTGAAACCGCTCCAAGCCTCTTGAGGTTTTTGTCACGAACACTCTTGGTATGACACCGATTTGACAAATACACTGCACAAGCAACTATTTCAGCCCAAAACTCCTTTGGCATATTTTTGCTCTTCAACATACTCTGTGCCATCTTGAGAATAGTACGGTTCATTCTTTGCACGATGCCTTTTTGCTATGGTGATCTTCGAATAGTCAAAAAGTGACAAATTCCATTTTTTTCACAAAAAAAAAAAAAAAAACTTGAATTCATTTAAAGTGAATTCTCTACCATTATCGGACAACAATGACTTTATTTCTCCACCATGCACTTGAATATTTTGAAAGTATCAAACACCTAAGATTTCACCTTTAAAAAATACACCCAAGTTTTCCTAGAAAAATCATCAATAAAAAGTAAAAAATAATTTCTTTTACCAAGTATAGATGGCTTGATTCCATGTGAATCAACTCCAATGGGCATCGGGCTCTAGTCAAAGGCTCTTTAGGAAATATTTTTCTTGCTTGCTCTCCAAAGAGACATCCTTCACAAAGTTGGCTCGGATGATCAATTGTTGGCAATTCATTCACCATGCTCTCCTTCTTCATCAACCTTAGACTATCAAAATTCACATGACCAAATCTCATATGCCAAAGCCAAGATGAATCTTTGGTACATGAGAGAAAACACCTTGGAATATCACTTTGAAGATTCAAAATAAATATTTTATTATTAGTCATGGGAACTTTTTCTAACAATCCCCTATTTTCATCTCTCATGAACAACTTTTTATCTTTCAAATTAATATCATACGTTTTCTCCAAAAGCTATCTCAAACTTAAAATATTATTTATCATCTCCAGTACATACAAAATATTAGAAATTTAATTGGTGACTACCATCTTTCAAGCGAATTAAAATCGTACATTTTCCTTTGATTTTAACCCATGAAGAGTCTCCAAAAGTAATGTTGCCACCATTCAATTCTTTAAGCTCCACAAATAAAGTTTTTTTTTCCACAAATATGGCTACTTGCACCGGAGTCAAGGTACCATTGATTTCTCTCTACACTTTCCTCTCCTTTGCAAGCAAGAAGTAAAGTGTCATCTCCATCTTCATTTTTGCTCTCAACAAAATTATTTTTCTCCTCCATATTATTTTTACATTCCCAGCAAAAATGACCAAATTTATAACAAGTATAACATTCAATATTAGACTTATCATACCTTTCTTAGTTTTGACTCTATCCTCTACCTCTTCCACGGCGTCTTCCTTGGTTGGAGTCTTGGCTTTTATTCTCTTTTCTTGGTGGTTGACTAGCACCTTCCTCTTCCACCACGACCTCTTTGTTGCGAGCCACGAATTTCATATTTCTCCTTGAAAGAAAGTTTTGCTTGCAACGCTTGTGCAACCTATTCTTCTTTCAGTTTCTTCATGTATTTGCGAAGAACCCGTGAGTTCTTCAAAGGTCATGATGTCCAAATCTTTGGATTCTTCAATAGCAACAACAATATAATTAAATTTTGAATTAAGGGATTGTAGTATTTTTGCGACGACCCTATCATCACTCAAGTCTTCACCATATCTCTTAATTTGATTGACGATAGCCAAAGCTCTTGAAATAAAATCCAAAACAGATTCGGATTCCTTCATATGCTATGATTCAAACTCTCCTCTTAAGGTTTGGAGACGAACCCTTTTCACTTTATCCAAACCTTTAAAGGAAGTTTGAAGAATCTCTCATGCTTGCTTGGAGGTGGTTGCAATTGTAACCTTCTCAAACATCTTGTCATCCAAACTATGATGGATGGGAGTGAGCGCCTTTTGATCTTTCTTTCTAAAGGCAACATCATCCTCCGCTTCATCACCTCCAACTTCAACCGGCTCCTGAACATCACATGTACCAAGTAAGGCCTTCATTTGGATACACCAATTTCCATAGTTCTCTTTTGTGAGCATAGGAACTTGGAATGGAGTTCCATTACTATTTGTCATCTTTCTCCAAGTTTGGTTGTGTCTCAAACACACCGGCTCTGATACCAAATATTAGAAAGTTTGGGAGAGCAAGACAACACAAAAGAACACTCTAAACTCACAAAGAAGAAAGTGGAGGAAAGGATGATTTCTATTCAACTTGACTTGCTCCAAATGGATAGGATTACATGCCTATTTATAGAAAAAGTCTTTCATGTATCTAGCCTACACTACATTTAAACACATTAACTTAGTCCACACTTTACCTCTTCTAAGGTACATGGATGACACCAGTACATAGATTCACACTCTAATTCATATATTAACTTAATATTTTAGTTCATGAACTAATGTAAACAAATGTAAACTAATGGAAATAATTTTATTATGTTTCACATTTCAACATGGTGGACATGAAAATTACTATATCACCTTTAAAGTTACTGACAACAATGGGAATGAACAAACTTTTCAAGCACATATTAGACCGAAGGCTGATAGTGCTTGCTCCATGCATTCAGGTTTCCAGCTTCTTCAGATTCCAACTTGCAGGAGCAAGCTGAAGGTTATAGGACCTTCGACGATAAAGATGAGTGCTGCTAGTGATTGCTCCATGCATTTAGATTTGCAGGCTATTGAGATTCCAACTAGCAGGCGCAAGCTGAAGGTTGTAGGACCTTTGAAGTGAAAGCTGAGGAACATGAAGGTTTTAAGTTGATGCACGATGTGCACGCGGCTTATGCGTTTCTAAGAGAGAAAACACCCGAAGGTCGGTTTCCAACCATTGAATTTTTTGATAACTTGTTGATCATGGAGAACACAATTTTTGACGAACAGGCAACTGATGTTGTTCGCAAAGTGCTAGAATCCGAAAGTACATATTCAATAAGTATGTGGATGAGGGTGAGTTGGCTGAAGGCATGGGATGAACTTTATTCTTCCCTCCTTAGCCATACTGTTGAGACTGATTTATCTTTGAAAGAGAATATTGAGTTAGTTTTCCAGGTTCTACGAGTGTACACAGACATAGGCAAGTTTCCAATAACAGAGTATTTGGGAGAGAAACTGGACAAACTGAAAATGGAGGAGGAAAGAAGCTTGTTTGATGCAGTGTTCGACCAACAGATAGCTTTCGTTTTTAACCAAGTGATAGGATCTGAAACTCTACATCAGAAAAGTATGTTGTGGAAGGTGACCTTTAAGAATGCATGGAACCAATTCCTTCGTGCTGCCCTAATGTTGACGATGTGTTATGTACCTATGGTTGTGGTTTTTCCTTTACGACATAGGATGTGACCATAGGACATGCCTTTGGAGAAGTGTAGGAGTATACTAAATTGTCGGCTTATTTTTTGAACATGCCTTTCAATTTGCTCTTATTCCGTTAGTTGCTCTTCTTATTTGTTGGCGTTAATATAGTGTCCTTCTGTATTTCCTAAAAATGTGTTTCAGGTATTACAATTAAATTTATATTTAATTGAGTCTTAGACGACCGTTGATATCTTAATTTGACCGGTTGATCAGAAATTTTTGTTGGCAAGTGATCGATTTATCGAATATTGAATCGAATACAATATGAGCAGCGAATTCGACATAACAGATTACAGCAAGTTTCGATAGTATAATGCAGCAAGATTAATTCGAGGACAAATACGATCGAATAAAAAAAATGAACAATAGATTCACAGGCTTATAAGTAAACAATCACAAGCGATCGATTCTGTATGAGTTCAGGCAGGCGAATTATGAACGAAGTAAATAGCTAATGTTTTACTGAACACGATTTAAGTATTAGGTTTACGTGATATCTGATGAAAGATTAAATAAAATTCGATCAAGAATGTTGAGCTACAGTTAAATATGCACGATAATGTAATCCTATTAAGTTGGTGTTACGATCAAGATGACGATGATTAATTAACGTGATCGGTGACGATGAACAGATATATCAAACAATTGAGATAACATGCAAACAATGAAACAAATAGTATTAAATTAATAAATGAAAGCAATAAAGCTTATTGTATTATTCGATCGAAGGCTGGTGATCCGTTGAAAGAGATGAATCCTCCTTCAGACTTGAACCAATCAGTGTTTTGTGTCTGATACAATAATTGTGATAATAATGGCGGATTTGCAATAACAATGATGAAGATATGATAACTGAATGAAAATGGAGCTTTTTTGTTCAGAAGAACGTAAGTTACAAATGGAGAAATAGGGGCTTATTTATAGGTTAGTGAGATGTGGAGTTCCCAACCTTAGAAGGACTCCACTCCCCCACGTCTCTCCATCAGTCGCACAACAGCAGTTGCCCACGTCTGAAAAACTCTGCTGAATCCGTTCAGACAAAAGCGGGATAAGATCAGAAATTGTTATCTGGCAAGACGATTGTCTTCGGGATCTTCCGATCACGATCCAGCTTATTCGATCACATCACCAATCGAAGCTACCCACATCCAATCTCGTATCATAACGTCTTCGAAAATTGCTCTCATCTGGTCACGTAGTTGACCACGTGTCATTTGCGTGATCGGATAAAATTTGACCAATACAGATAATCCCCCCCACTTGTCAAGCGTGTGTTCGGAAACCTTGGCAAGTGGCTTGAAACTTTAGGTGGGAAAACACGTGGAGCATTTGTGGCCCTTCAATTTGAAACGTCAAGCTGTCAGTTCAACTTCCCATCATCGCACGTGTCAAGCATCGTGCGGTCGACAGTTTCCGCCGGTTACCGAGGCAATGATGACTTTTGTCTTTATAAATACCAACTTCAAAACAAATTTGCAAACTTTCCAACTTCCCAAAATTCTACACTCTCCAACTTCTTCAAGTCAGTTTCATAATTTCTCGCTTGTGTTCTTCAATTCTTCAGATTCTCAGTTTAGTTACTCAAATAACCAAGTTTACATTTGTTCAAGATGTCTTCCTCTGCTCAAAATATAGCCGATACTGATGTTACTGCTTCCGCTGTCGTTGCCGCCAAGGCGCCGCCGCAGTCTACTACGGCAGTGGAACAAGTCTCCACCATCGTTGGCCCTTCTGAGGATAAGAAGGGGAAAAAGAGGAAGGAAACAAAACCAAAATACTTTGGCCCGAAGAAGCTTTACACTGATATCCTCCCGAAAAGGTTTAGCTACGACAATGACTGTAAAGTCAGCGTTTAAAATGATGTTCAATTGAGCAAGAAGAAGAACATTCACGTGGACCCAGTATTATGTGCAGTCACTGAGGAGTCGATACCAAGAACCAGGGATGACTGTGGTTGGAAAGAATGTGAGATCGACGTGGTATGTCCTCCAAGGTGGTCAACTATGACCACTTTCTACGGCAGCCATTCAGCCGTTTTGACGTACCCGTTTACGATAGGGTTTACTCTTCCAGTCGACCAATTAATTGAGGAATTTTGTCGTATGTACAGAGTTTGTCTTGCACAGATTTCCCCGATAGTATGGTGGTTGGTTTCCATGTATCGGTGGATTGGAAAAAAGGTGGGAGTGGAGGTTACACTCAGACACATTCTTCACTTGTACTCCCCTCGAGTTTACAAGGCTGGAATCATTACCGAGCAAAAATGAGGTAGTCGGGCCTTGATTTCCAAAAACGAAGATGATCTCAGGGCGTGGGATCAGCGATTCGTTTTTATCCCAATGGGTCAGCTTGTAGCCCCAAGGGCTGAGCATCTCCCTATTAACTGGAACCGCACACGTAAGTGTTCAATTTTCGCTCGATGCCATGATTTTTCCTTACTTTGTGCCTTACCTGTTTCGTGTTTACAGCCAACAAGGTTTTTTTCAAATTGGTCCCTGACATCATCGATTGGCTCAATCGAGTCTTGGACAATACCACCAATGATCAAAGAGCTTGGAAACTGATCGCCGCCCTTTTGAAAGTGAAGGCGAAAAACCATGGTAAGCCTTTTTACAAACTCTGTTCAAAATTTACATTTTGTCAACCTAATAAACCATTTTCAATAGGCATCACTGGTGTTGGTGTTGGCCCGGTCGAGGGTCCGGTCGAAGAAGAGGCTGAGGAGGTAGGGGGAGAAGATTAGTGAAACTCCCCCAAAGAAGAAGAAGGCTTCCTATCACGAACTTAATGCTAAGTATCTTGCTAAGAGTACTTCGCAAGATCAAGGAGTTGGTTCATTGGCTGCTCCCAAATCGATCGAGCTTATTATCGAGGGGGCAGTATCAGCAGTTGAGGCGGTGAAGGCTGCCGAGGAGGGTGGACTTGCTCGTTTCCCCTCCGAAGAAGAAGGTGAAGAATCTGGATCCGAGCAGCTATTGAGGCGGCCGAAAAAGCCAAGAAGAGAGGTGATGCTCGAGACGGCTGAAAAGCTTAAAGCAGCCGAGGAGTATGACAGAGCTCAATCGACCGGTTTTGGGGTTGAGAAGCAGCTTCCCTTGTCTCCAATTGCGGAGGACATGATCGATGTCACTTCTGGCTCTGAAGGAAAGAGGGAGCCATCATCCCAAGGGATCAAGTATTCGAAGTTAGGGACGCCGATGGTACCCCTTTAGATGAGGCGCCAAGGGAAAGGGATCCCAGGAAGGGTAAGCTTCCTCTCGACCGCCCCACGGCGACGACGAAGTCAAAGCACACGGAGAGCTCTGGTTCATCGTTTTACGTGGCAGATCACGAGAAACCTATAGTTCGTTTCCTCCGATCTAAGGAGGCTGCCTTTTTTGCCGCTTACAAGAGAGCTAAAGCTGCTGGGGAAGCAAGCACCGGATCGGTGACAGTTACCGTCCCCAGAGAAGTGGATCTACTTAGGTGCCCAAGGCATCTTACTGACTACCTCTTCGAGGTGATGGGGCCGATGGAAAAAGCTCGGCTGAACTGTTACAGCGATGTGAGCTTGTCTTCTCAGATTGCCTTTAGTGCTTTTTGGGTAATTTCTTCTTACACTCAATCGCTTAATTTTCTTCTATTTTTCCTTCCTAACGACTTGCATTTCATTTTGATTTCAGAACACCATCATGGCTATCGAATCAGCTGATCGGATTCGATAGCTTGAGGCTGAGATAGCTCATTTGAACGAGCGAGTTGCCCTTCTTGCCTCTGCCAGTGATGGATGGATAATAATTTGAAGATCTTGAAGGTGAAGTATTCTGAGCTCGAAGTTGATTCGATTAAAAAGGCCAATGTTCATGCTCTTCGTGAGTCGAAGTAAGAGTCTCAAATTTAGGCTCTAAACGACCAACTTGGGAAATTCGAAGCGAGCATGGGCGGCAAATGTGCCAAGTTGGAATCCGAGCTGAGAGCCAAAGAGTCAGAACTCGTTCGTTTGAACGAAGAATTCCACGTTCTCCAAGGTAACAATGAAGATCTAGTTGGTCAGAACAATGCCTTGTCGGAGAGAAATTTGTTCCTTCAAAAAGAGTTGGTCGCTCAAAGGCATTCAATGGAGGAGAATTTCTAGCAGATGAGGGAGCTGATCTTAGCAGAATCAAGGTGAGACTTGCTTCGGGAAATGTCCGAGCGCAAAGTTGACGTGACTGCAGAGCTCGAAGAAGCTATCCAGGTTGTGAGGCTAACTCATAAAGAAATTGGCCTTCCTCCAGACTCCTCGGATGAAAGCTCCGACGGAGATGAATGAGCTATGACTCGTCTATTTTGATTGTATTTAGGCTGTTTCGACCAGCATTTTTTTTTAAAAAAAAAAAGAACGACGAGGCTGTTTCGCCGACTAATGTAAATGTCTTATTCGAATGAATTATGTTTTCGTAAATTCCCTTTTATCGCTTATTTTTTTCCGAATATGTGATTTTGCCTTGGGATTTTCCGAGAGACAAGTTAGTTCAATTGTTCGGAATGTTAACGATTTAGCGATAATCGTCGGTAAAATATGAAACGATTGGGGCCAAGTGTACTTAGTGCGTAATAAAGAATGACGTCTCATTTTCATGTATTGCACCCTTCGAACAATTTCAAGTTCGGAAATTTTCGGTTTAAACACTTAGTCAAAAATTGGAATTGTAAAATTCAACAATGTAAAGATCGATAACACAAAATGACAAGTGTTGTAGAGATTGAAAAAAATGATGTAAGTGTTGTATATTATTGAAGTATTGGCCACTGTCGGGCGCTTGATACATTATTCGATCGGTTAATTCGATCGGTTACACAATGTGGCCGTTTAAAGGCATTGATGAACAAAAATTCCTTGATCATTAATGGATCGCTTACATATTGCACGTCCTATCTAAACGAACAGTCCCCAGTTTGAGTGAAAACATTTGAAGTTTTCGTCAAATTTAAACAAGTCCCCATTTTGAGTGAAAACGTTGGGGCTTGAGACCTTCGTCGAATTTGAACGAGTCCCAGATTTTGTCTTCAAACGATCTCGTCTTAATTTCCGAAAGAAGTCCCCGGTTTCTGGGCAGTTCCCAGCCCTCGAATGCGCGATTATCCTACTAACTCCACCCCCCCAGTATTTGGGTGCGAAGTATGAGTAATCGAACACTGGACTTCGACTTTCGACATCTGAAACGAAAACGTTGAAAGACAAACATCGAGAGAAAGCGTTAAAGATGAAGACCACGTTAGAGTATTCGTCAGACTTATCGATCCCGATTGGAGCTTTTCGAGCTCAAGTATTCGTGGGTGATGTTTGTCATCATTCGATTGCAACTATGCCTATCATCTAAAAGTATTAGTATTAAATAATCAATAATCAAATGTGCCCGATGGAGGGAAAACGAAAATGATGTGAAGAAAAGTGAAATTTGATCATATGATACCGTAATGTTTTCAGAAATAATATTTCTTCAATTGTGTGATATTCTAATTGATATCGACTGGTTTGGAGTACACTGTTTCGAGCTGGTATGAGCCCTTTCCGACCACTGTTTTGACCCGATAGGGTCCCTCCCAATTTGCTCCCCAGTTTGCCTTCATTTGGTTCATCCTTTTTTGGCCTTTTGATGATCAATACATAATCACCTACATTAAAAGCTCGACACCTGATTTTTTTTGTTGAGGTAGTTTTCTGCCCTTTGTTTCTGTGCTTGTATCCGAACTAGTGCCATATCTCTTTTTGCCTCGATCAAATCCAGCTCCATCATCATTGCTTCCTTATTTGATTCATCGGTGGAATGAGCGAACCAAAGACTTGGTTCGCTGACTTTCACCGGAATCAATGCTTCTGCGCCATAGACAAGTGAGAACGGAGTCTCTCCAGTGCTGTGTTTCACCATTGTTTGATGAGCCCACAGCGCACCGGGGAGCTCGTTCGGCCAATTGCCCTTTGATTCATCCATCATTTTCTTCAAGTACTCGATTATTGTATTTTTGGAAGACTCAACTTGTCCGTTTGCGCTGGGGTGATCGGGTGTTGATGCGATCCGCTTGCTCCCCCACTTCCTGAAAAAAGCTGTGATTCGACTTCCCACGAACTGTTTGCCGTTGTCGCATGTGATCTCTTTTGGGATCCCAAAACGACAAATGATGTTCTGGTGAATGAACTTGATAACTTCATGTTCATGAATTTTAGCCAAAGCAATTGCTTCTATCCACTTAGAAAAATAATTTGTTAAAATTAAAATGAATTTTACCCCACCGGGCGCTGTCGGAAGCGGTCCGGCCAAATTCATTTCCCACTTCATGAACGGCCACGGTGACGTGACCGAATGAAGGGGCTCTGCTTGTTGATGTATGAGGTTGCCAAATCGTTGACATTTATCACACTTACGAACGAAGTCCTTCGCGTCCTCTGCGATCGTTGGCCAATAATATCCAGCTCTGATTATCTTCCATACCAACGATTTGCTGCCGGAGTGATTGCCACTTTCGCCTTCGTGAACCTCCCTCAACACATAGCTCGTGCTATCTGGCCCAACACATTTTGCTAAATGGCCATTTAACATTCGCCTATATAGTTGGTTATCTATAGGGCAATATCTGGCCGCTTTAGCTTTGAGTGATCGGGCAGATTTCTTGTCCTCGGGAAGAGTACTTGCCTGCAAATAGGACAAATATTTGTTTCTCCAATCCCAAGTATGGTTAACATTGTTTACCTCTTTGATGCTCCGACAGAGTGAGGATTCGAACAAGTGAACCACTGTTTCATCGAGTTCTCCCTCGATGGCAGCTGCGGAACCAAGGTTAGCCAAAGCGTCTACCACGATGTTATCTTCCCTCGGGATTTGGGCTATCTTCCATTCCTGAAAAGAAGTTAGAAGATTTTGTACCTTGTTGCGCAGTTGTTGCATCCTCGAGTCTCGAACGCTAAAATCTCCTTGGATTTAGTTCACCACTAGTTGGGAATCGCTCTTGATGCCCAACTGTTCGATTTTCAAATCCTTTGTGATCTTTAAGCCTGCAGCGAGGGCCTCATATTCTGCCTCATTGTTAGTTTTGCCATGTAATTTGATCGCGTACCTGAGTTTTTTACCGGTTGGTGCTATTAGCAGGACTCCGAGGCCAGTTCCTTTCACGTTCGAAGCTCCATCGGTATATATCATCCAGATTTCGGGGTCTGGATCCCTCATCATAAGTTCCTCCTTCTTCGCTTCCGGAAGGATGTTGGCGCTAAAATCTGCTACAAAATCAGCCAATACTTGTGATTTGATGGCGGTGCGAGGCTGGTAAGTGATATCGTACTCACTCAGCTCGACCGTCCATTTCATTAATCGACCGGAGAGATCCGGCCGATGTAAAATATTTCGTAAAGGAAAAGTAGTTACAACAGATATGGCGTGACATTGAAAATACGGTCTTAGTTTTCGTGCTGCTGTGACTAGTGCGAGTTTTTCTAAGTGCGGATATCTTGTTTCAGCATCTAGTAATGTTTTGCTAACATAATATAGAGGAATTGATTACCTCCGTCCTCGCGAACGAGGACATCGCTTACAGCCACTTTGGAAATAGCCAAGTAGATCAACAACACTTTTCCTTCGGTCGGTTTTGCAAGCAATGGAGGGTTGGACAAATATTGCTTCAACTCTTTGAGGGCTCATTTGCATTCCGGTGTCCGATCAAAGCTTGTGTTCTTCCTCAGCACCGAAAAGAACTTGTGACATTGTTCAGATGACCTCGAGATGAACCTGCTGAGATAGGCTACTCGACCGGTCAGCTGCTGAACTTCTTTCACCGTTGTCAACTCTTCGGGTATGCTTTCTATTGCTTTGATTTTGTCTGGATTAGCCTCGATCCCTCTCTGCTATACGATGAATCCTAAGAACTTGCCGGATCCGACCCCAAACGCGCATTTCTCCGGGTTCAGCCTCATGTTGAACCGCCTTAGTATCGTAAACGTCTCTTTCAAATGACTTAAATGATCCTTCATTTCTAATGATTTAACCAACATATCATCAATGTACACTTCAACCGTTTTCCCGATCAAATCCTTAAACATGGTGGTAACCAAACGTTGATAAGTAGCCCCAGCATTTTTGAGACCGAATGGCATGACCGTGTAACAATAAGTCCTCATGTCTATAATAAAAGAAGTTTGCATGACCACGTGTAATTTGCGTGATCGGACAAAATTCGACCAATACACCTTCTTCAATACAATGTCTGTTCTATACCTAGAGTACTCAAATTTTTTGCTTGCTGACGAAATAATAAGGTGCCGTCTTATTTTCTTTAAGTGTGCCTTTCAATCTGCTTTGAATGTCTTGGTCCCTCTATTTTTGTTAGTAGAATGTTGAATTCATTAATTGGGACCTGATGCATCACATGAAGACACACAAGTATCTCCATCCACAACCTATGAACCTAAATGAGCGATAAACCTAAATTTAACAGTTATGAACTCTCAAATATAAATCCGTCCACTAACAAGTGTTATGGCGGTGGCCAATATTTTAAAAGACGGGCACAAGGCGAGGCATTTTACTTACAATGAGGCGAGGCGTAAACCCCGAGACACGGGACGTAAGTCCCATGGATCTTATTTTTTAATTAATTTTAAATTAATAAAATAGAATAATGAACCAAAAAAATATCAAAAGTACAAAAAAATGAAGAAAATTAAAAATAAGAAAAAGATTATAAAAATAAAAGATCTAACTTTTTTAACAATTGTAAGAAACTAAATAATGTTACAGTTTTTATGAGATACAAATAAACCATAGGGCCTTAACTTTCAAATAATTAAAAATAAAAATTTGTTACTATAAAAAGTGAATGAATAATAAAATTTATACTATTATAATTTAAAACATTAATTTTCATTGATAAATATAAAAATTACTTCTAAATTGCAAAATATTGAAGTCTAAGACCAATAACAAGTGATGATATTATAAACATCAGCTATGCATTTTTAGATTAAGTATACAAATGATATTCTCAATTATAATACATGTAATATTATGTCTCGTTAATTGAACTATACTCGATTTTTGACTTTATATAGATGAATATAACTTTATTTTTAAAGAAAATTGTGGATGAACAATCTTAATTAGGAAATTGGACAGATCATTTGCATAGGTTTTATAAGGCGAGTCCCGAGCATTGGGCGTGCTCTGGACGCATCGTCGAACGCTTGAAGCGTAAGTCTCTCTCAGAGCGTTTTGCAAGTACCCGTCCGAGACGAGTCCCGGGCAAGTCCCAAAACTGCCTTTTAAAACAGAGGCGGTGACAATTGTAGAAGAATGCACATGTAGGAGACAATAATGCAACTGGACAACTCAGGTCCGCAACACCACACACTTTTAGCGCGAGTACAAAGAAAAAATGAATAAATACTCATATTACATTTTGCAGAACAGAGTAGTATATGCTAGTATTAGCTAACAAAACTCACTAACCAATGGATAATAGGTTTCACTGTTATCGAGACTTTTTTCAGCACTAATATACACTACATGTTGGTACAACAAAATGGAGGGATCAGTTCAAAAATATCCTACAAAACTAGATTAATTCACGATCAGATTTTTTTTTTTTCCTAACTGGTCCTGCTGAAGCTTATCCTGTACAATCAATCAGCAAGGCATAGCCGACAAAATTGCCAAAAGTTTCACACAATGGAAGATTCAGACTTGACGACCTATGCAGAACACACCTGGTATTGAAATGAGAAACATATTCCTGTTAACCGCTTCCGATCCTTAAAATGTCACATGTTGCATTATCAGAACTGAGAAGTGTCATACCAGGCTATTTGCAAGATTAGAAGAGTCTACCAATGTAGTCCAACCATGAAACCTTCATAGAGGACCACTCCTTGAAGCAAGATTACTTGAAAGTCTCTTGGCCCACTGACTTTCCTCAGGTGACCAAGATACTGGATATCCAATTATGGCACACCATCTTAATTGCAGTAAGGCAACGGTAAGATATTCCTTCGAGTCTTTGAAAGGCTCAAGAATCTCGGACTCATCTTCTAAGTCTTCAAGAATTAGATTTTCAAGTTCAGTTTGCTTTTCCACTAGATTGTTATAACCAGCAATCATTCGCACACTTAAAATTTGCAATGCTTCCATGGCTGTATTATGGAATCCATTCTCTACATATGCAGTGAAAACATGACTGCAAGTCGATGGATCTGGTAGAATCCCATGAAGGTGCATCTGCGCCACAATGAGCTCGATGAGATCTATTCTTCCCTGGAACAATAGTTTCATGACCTAGTCAGAAATCATGCTAATTTCTTCAAGTAAGCAGTAAAAGGTGACAAATACAGCTGAACATTTCATTCAAAATTTAGAAGTGGAGGTTCATTCAGTTCTACACTTCTCCTACTTTACTCTTTGCCTCTTTGGTCTGTTCCAGAAGATGTCCAACTTTATTAGTACCCTTAAGTTGAAATATGGGCTACTGTACAACAGGGTAGGGGGCTTTTGTGTTCTTAATTTTTAAGTAGCTCGCATTCTCAACCCACCCCCACCCCCGGGGCCCTGAAACCGATGTAACTTCAGCTCTCCCCAACCTCTGCTTTTTTTCCCCTTATCTTTCCACCCCATCTCAAGTAAATCCTAAAGCAGAAATACCTTGTTTTTGGTTTTTTAAAATCTCAAAAAAATACCGAAAAACAAACCCCAATTGAACAGGTAGAACATCTAGTTGTTGCAATAGAAGCAGAATTGTCTTGGATTCAGCTACTATCTTATGGTAGCCCAAAAGAATAATAATTGAAACAGCGAAAAAAGTTGATTGTGAATCTTCTGTTCCTACAATTTCAAGATGAGTACCAGCCTACCAGGGCACTACCAGATACCAGAAAAGAAAATCAAATATACTATGCAACAAATTCATGTTATCCTAAACATGAAAAAGGTCTGGCTTCTACTGATAGGAAGAATACAAACATAAGGAACTTTGAATTTCATGAGAAGATAAAAAGCAGAACCAGGAAACAAGTCATTTCTTTTGTCTTCTCCACAATTTAGCTCATTGATACTCGATTACATGCATTTACTAGTCTAGTGAAGATTTTATTAACAGCATTACACTACCTATAGTTTTGTTAATTACCTTCTCAGATGCCACTTGAAGAACAGTGTTATATAAAAGTACATCAAGCTGGATCCCTTCTGAAATTCCTTGATTCAACAGCTTTAACGCTCCATCAAAATTCTCAGATCTCAGCAATATCTGACAGCAGAAAAAACTCGGTTTCAGTTGGAACATCAGTGGGTACCATTTGCATATCAACTAGTCATCGAAGGAGGAAACAAACTGCTGAACAATAATAGTGCTTCCATGAAACTAGAGTTAGCTATCTATTATTTCTTGTGTAACATTCACCTGAAGGAAATGTTTTTTATCCACCAACAGCTAAAATGTAGTGTAGCACTAAAGGCAGATAAGTGATAGTTGTGGACACTGGACACTGATTGGGTCAAGACATTTTGTCCAAACCAACGGCCAATATTTTCATTTCAAAGAAAGCCCCTTCCAGCTCAATAAAGTATCGTCCAAACCCAAAGCGTTTCAGGCTTTTAGCCTTCTCAAAAACCAACAAATTAGTTATGGTGGTCTTGCGTTTACGAGGTTTAGAAAATCATTTGATTGATTTTCATGCCAAAGTTTCTGCACGATCAAGAAGTTGGCAGAGTAAGTGCTAGAAGCCACATACTGTCCACCTCATAAAATGTCCTTTTAATCATGTAAAGAAGGCAAGGTGCTAAAGCTCAAGTTTGTGCAATTTTAATTTTTATTTTTTAATTAATGATCCAGCTCCCCGAGAATAGCTAAACAAGGCTAAACTAATACCTTTAACAGCCCAGTTACAGTCACTGCTTGAGGAGTGAAACCATTGCGGAACATCATAGAGATCAGGGCAAGTGCAGATCTGAAACATCCGATAATGCTACAACAATCAATCATGATGTTATATGTTGCTGCATCAGGTGGAACTCCGCAAGACACCATAGATTTGAATATTTGTGTTGCCATTTGGCTCTGAATAGAGAAAAAGAGTTGGAGCCAATCAGCGGACAAAGTGTAACTGTAACTATGAAATAGATACGTATATAGTAAAAGTCCAAATTACCTCTTTAGCCTCAACAAGGGAATGTAAAACTGTGTTATAGACGGGTGTGACCATATAAGTGTCGTACCGAGAGAACTTATTTTCTGCAGCATGTAAATATTGAATCAGCTCCTTTATCATTCCCTCTGTTCCAAGAGCTTTCAACTGGAAAATAATAAAGAGTAAAAGCCATGGTATTGCAGTTAAGCATGCAGCTATAGAATAACTGGAACTCAAGTCCTATTGCAGTTAAGCATGCAGCAATATAATAACTGGAACTCAAGTCCTTTGAGTATTAGGGCCTAAAATTGTGGAGCATCTGTAGTAGAAGCATAAAGAAAAATTTCAACCAAAGGAGCTGTTTGATAACTCAATTCAGCATTTAAACTGAAGTCAGCCATTAGATGTGTTTGATAAGGGAAATAGAAAATCACTTCAAACATAATAAAGCGGCACATAAAATGCTTCAGATATCTTAAGTGAGAGACACATACCTACTACCGAATCGGAAATGGTGCATGTTATATTACATACTTCCAATAAAAGATAAACTAATAACTAAATGGTGGGAAAGCCTAGTGGCAAGAGCCTTCCACCTCAACCGTGAGGATGGGGGCTCTAGTCCCAAGGGAGCAAAGTGTGAAAAGACATGGTTGGTCTCCTGGGCAGAGGGATTTGGAGGAGGGTGAGGTTTACCTTATCCAAAAAAATGAACAAATAAGAACTTGAGAAAAGTTTTAACAAAGAAATTCTATTATGAAAATTCACATAAAAATATAGATAAATTATTAGCAATATTGACATTACAACGTGAATATCATGACAATTTAGGTTATACGATGTCATGCGGCAACTAAATATCACATTCGGTTTATAACTTAACATCTTCAATAAAGCTCTGTTAAATCATACTAAATTTACTCAGCAGGCATCTTCAGATTTCAGATATCCTTAAAATAATAATAATAATAATAATAATAATAATAATAATAATAATAATAATAATAATAATAAATAAAAAAGAAAAAAGAAAAAACCGGGCCCTAAGTGGATCCTTCCTTGAAAGTCATCTTGCAATGTCGAAGTATATATCCGAAGGGAGTAAATGATCATAATTAGGAGCAGTTGCTCCTGTTCCAATATGCTCTGTATAGGAACTACACATCCAAGACCTGGTACATGATGGAGCAGAAGTTCCATTTTCTCTAATTGCTTCCATGATAGAGAGCCTCCACTAATAACTAATAAGAGTCATGAAGTATATATAAGAAAGGTTATAACATTCAACACTACCAGACAGATTGATAAGGGGCAAACCTACAAAAGCGATAAAGAGATAAAAGCGAGACGAGACTTACACTAAAGTTCGAGTAGCAACGAAGAACTTGTTCCGTTACACCCTAAACGATTGGAAAGAATCACCTAACACTATGCAACTATCCTCAAGAGACACGAGGCTCAAGCAAATAGAATGATCGAAGATGGATTGAAGAGCAACTTGGATTCATCCAATTGATTTCAAGCCAAAAAGGGTTACAAGTGTTCAAGAGCAATGCTCATTAATGTTCTTTGTTCAAAGTAAGGTAAAGAGCAATAAATGAAAGAGGGGTGTTATAAATACACCCCTTTACAAGGTTTTCCTAGTTTCTGGTCCGAGACTGCCAAAGTGTTCATCGCGATCGCGCATGATTATATGCGATCGCGAGGCACACTTAAAAACTAGTCGCGCGATCGCGCAAGACAAGGCGCGAAGGCGAAGAACAAAAAAGAACCCTTCGCGATCGCGAAGGTGCGCACGCGATCGCGAAGAACAAAAGTCCAGCTTCAGGCAGTAAGCTCAGCAGGTGTTCCCCTGTTTTGCCCTGTTTTGCTCCCCTGCTTCCTGCACTGTTTCCTGCCCTGTTTCAACGTTGATTGAGCTCCAATGCATCGTCTTCAAGTCTTCTCCCGAGCTCATATCGTCCATGCCCTTCCGGATCAAGTGTAAGTGAGTATCATGAAGTGCTTTGGCTTGGCTTCTCGTAAAGGGCCTTGTGGTGGGGGTTTGCCCCGCATCATTCTCCCCTTCTTGAGAAGATTCCGTCCTCGAAATTGAAGTATCCACCTCCACGGCATCATCCTCTACGGCATCATGACCTACATCAAGAGGAGCCAAGTCACCAACATTAAAAGTATTTGATACATTGTACCCACCTGGCAAATCGATCACATATGCGTTGTTGTTGATCTTGGAGAGCACTTGAAAGGGGCCATCCCCTCGGGGTGCCAACTTCCCTTTTCTAAGGTTTGGAAACCTCTCTTTGCGGAAGTGCACCCACACCCAATCTCCTTTCTTGAGTTCCAACTTCTTCCTCCCCTTGTTCTTCTTGAGGGCAACTTTGTCATAGGCTTCCTCCAATCGCTTCCTCGCTTTGGCATGGATTTCAAGCATAGCTTTAGCTCGGTTTTCACCTTCAAAATTAACAACCATTTCCTTGGGCAAAGGGGTTAGATCAAGTGGAATCAAAGGATTAAAACCATAGACGCACTCAAACGGAGTCAAACCAATCATGCTATGCAATGTGCGGTTATAAGCAAACTCCATAAGAGGCAACTTATCAACCCACGTCCCGGCCTTACCTCGGGTCATGGCTCTAAAAAGAGCACCCAAAGTTCGGTTCACCACTTCGGTTTGACCATCCGTTTGGGGGTGGTGGGACGTAGAAAACAACAACTTGGTGCCAAGAGCACCCCAAAGACACCTCCAAAAATGGCTAAGGAACTTAGAGTCCCTATCACTCACAATTGTTCGAGGCACACCATGCAACTTTAACACATTATCAATGAACAAAGAAGCTACATGTTGTGCATCATGACTCTTTTTACAAGGAATAAAGTGAGCCATTTTGGAGAACCTATCCACGACAACATAAATGCTATCGTGCCCCCCTTTAGACCGTGGCAAACCCATAACAAAATCCATCGAAATGTCCACCCACGGGCTAGTAGGGATAGGGAGGGGAGTATACAAACCATGGGAATTAGATTTGGACTTAGCATACTTGCAATCTAAGCAAGTATTGCAAAGTCTCTCAACTTGCACACCCATCTTTGGCCAATGGAATTGCTCCATGAGAATGGCCAAGGTTTTGTTCCTCCCAAAGTGACCCATCAAGCCCCCACAATGTGCTTCACGAACAAGCAACTCCCTCCATGAGGACTCGGGCACACAAACTCTTCCATTTTTAAAAATGTAGCCATCAACCCATTGGTATTTCTCCACCCGCTTTCCACTCACTAGAGCATCATAAATGCTCTTGAACTTTGGGTCATGTTCATACAAAGACTTTATACTCTCAAAACCCATAAGTCTAGAGGTAAGAGTGGTAGCAAGGGCGAACTTCCTAGAAAGCGCATCGGCTACAACATTGTCCTTACCCTTTTTGTAATGAATTACATAAGGAAAGGACTCAATGAACTCCACCCACTTGGCATGTCTCTTGTTCAACTTTTCTTGACCTCTTAGATGCTTGAGTGACTCATGGTCACTCTTGATCACAAATTCCCGAGGCCATAGATAGTGTTGCCAATGGGCTAAAGCTCTCACTAGGGCATACAACTCCTTGCCATACGTGGAGTAATTCAAGGTTGCGCCCTTCAACTTCTCACTAAAGTAGGCAACGGGCTTCCCTTCTTGCATGAGAACACCCCCAATTCCCACCCCCGAGGCATCACATTCTACCTCAAAAGCCTTCCCGAAGTCGGGCAATTGCAACAATGGGGCGGTACTTAGCCTACTTTTCAATTCTTGGAAAGCCTTTTCTTGCGGCTCTCCCCAAACAAAGGGCTTGTCCTTTTTCACCAACTCGGTGAGTGGTGCGGCAATGGTGCTAAAGTCTCTAACAAAGCGCCTATAGAAACTAGCTAGGCCATGGAAACTCCTCACATGAGAAACGGTGGTAGGAGTAGGCCAATCTCTAATGGCTTCAACTTTGGACTCATCAACTTCTACACCATTGACACTAACAACAAAGCCCAAAAAGACAACCTTTTCAACACAAAAGGCACACTTCTTAAAGTTGGCATAGAGCTTTTCGGCTCGTAGCACTTCAAGCACTTGACTCAAGTGGCCAACGTGGTCATCTATTGACTTGCTATAAATCAATATGTCGTCAAAATAGACAACCACGAATTTGTTGATGAATGGCTTTAGCACGTGGTTCATTAGTCTCATGAAGGTACTAGGTGCGTTGGATAGGCCGAAAGGCATCACCAACCATTCATAAAGACCGAATTTAGTCTTGAATGCGGTTTTCCACTCATCACCCGGTTTCATCCGGATTTGGTGGTAGCCGGACCTAAGGTCTATTTTTGAAAAGACACTAGAACCACTAAGCTCATCCAACATATCATCCAAACGAGGTATGGGATGTCGATACTTTACCGTGATCTTGTTGACCGCTCGACAATCCACACACATCCTCCAAGTGCCATCCTTCTTTGGAACAAGGATCACGGGCACGGCACAAGGACTCAAGCTCTCCCTCACCAAGCCTTTGGTAAGCAACTCATCAATTTGCTTTTGTAACTCCCTTGTGTCCTCGGGATTACTTCTATAAGCCGGCTTGTTGGGAATTTGAGATCCCGGGACAAAGTCAATTTGATGCTCAATACCTCTCAAGGGAGGTAATCCATCCGGCATCTACTCCGGGAACATGTCTTCATAGACCTTCAAAACATTTTCAATGGCACTAGGCAAAGGGTTAGGGTTAGAAAAATAATCACTTTCGGAATTTAAAACCATACCTTTGTGCACTAGGCAAATGAGCATCTTGGTGCCATCATTACCTCTCAAATACTCACCCGGTTGCATCATGGCACACATGCGACCGGTGGAAGATGGTGGAGTCTCGGCCAAAGGTTTGGCCACAATCGGGGACTTGGCCTTAGCCGCTTCCCTCAACTCTTTCATGCGCCGATAGTCTTCACTTACTTGTTTCGGGGTCAAAGGTGTAAGCACAAACCTTTTTGCCTCATGTTTCACCGTGTAAGTGTTGGCCCGGCCATCATGAACCACTTGTTTGTCGTATTGCCAAGGCCTTCCAAACAAAAGATGGCAAGCTTGCATTGGCACCACGTCAAACATGTGTTCATCTTGATAGTTTCCAATCTTGAATCTAATCAAGACTTGCTTCACTACCCTCAATTCCCCACACTCACTTAGCCATTGCAAACGGTAGGGGCTCGGGTGTTTAATGGTAGTTAACTTCAATTGTGAGACCAAGGATTGGCTCACCACATTTGCGCAACTACCCGAGTCAATGATCATGGAACAAACTTGCCCCTTCACTCTACAACGGGCATGGAACAAGTTCTCCCTTTGCTCATCTTCCCTCTCCTCACTCAACATAGTTCCCAAAATGCGGCGTACCACAAGGAACATATTAGGATCATCCTCCTCCGTCGCTCTCTCCTCACCTTCACCCTCAACTTCCTCACTCTCCTCCTCATCATCTCCCTCGGGCTCACTTTCCCCCTCATAGACCAACCCATCATCCATCACAATCATTGTTTTCCGGGTAGGGCACTCTTTGGCAAAGTGACCATAACCCTTGCATTTATGGCATTGGAAAGAAGAAGGAGAAGGAGTATTTAAAGTAGTTTTAGAAGTACCTCCAACTTCTTTGTGGTCGCTCTTCGGGGTAGCCTTCTCAAAAGGCTTCTTTACATCTCTATTCCCACTTGTTCCACTAGCATATGGGCTCTTCCATTCTTTGGTGCGAGTTGAAGGAGTGGTAGTGGTAGTACTCCTATAGCGAGGAGCCTTTTCTTCTTTGAGCCATTTCTCGGCTTCAACTGCAGCATCACAAACATCTTGTAAGAAGTGGAAGATGTGAAGTCTCAATTGGGAGGCAATCTCCCTACTCAAGCCACTTTTGAAACGGATGATAGCTTGTTCCTCATCCTCCGTTTCCATATCAAGAGCCATCCGATTTTTCTCAAAGTCGTTGAAATATTCATCAACGGACTTGTAGCCTTGCTTCAATTCATAGAGCTTTTTGAGTTGCTCTTGTCGATACTTGGGAGTCACATACTTGTTGTTCATAACTTCCTTCAACTCTTCCCAAGTGATGTTCATCCGCAACCCAAGTCTCCTCCTTGATCGCTTGATGGATTCCCACCAAGTAGAGGCATAGGACTCAAATGAAGATATAGCATAAGTGGCCTTCTTCTCCTCGGTCATATCATTGGTGTCAAAGACCCGCTCCAATTAGATCTTCCATTCAAGAAATGCTTCCGGATCACTAGTCCCTTTGAAAGGTGGGATAGTGATCTTGACACTATTGAGATTAGTGTCACGACCCCCACGGTTTGGTTCCAGTTGAACCCCATAGTTGTCATCAACATCTTCATATTCCTTTCCCAAAGTTTCTTCCCATATAAGCTCTTGGTGGTCCTCGACCTCGACCACGACCCCTATCTACACCTCGGCCTCCATTCATCGCCCTCCTATTTGGATAGGGAGCATCAAAGTAATCATCATCAAGTCCGAGGCCCTCCCCTTCGTGAGCTTCATCAACTTGCTCAAGAGGTGCAATGTTTCTCCGTGGCCTTAGGAATGGAACATCTCCTTGGGGATTGCCCAAGGGTTGGGGATTGCCCAACATTCTCTCTCTAGCAAGAGCCTCATCCCTCAACTGTTGTCGACGAACTAGCTCCGCATATTGATCCGGCTTCATGATGGAATCATCACTAGTGCCTTCATTGGGGTCCTTTTGGACACTCGGGGTCCTCTCCTTTTCAAGAGCCTCCATTTTAAGGTTTAGGGCCTTCACCTCGGCTAACAAGTTAGCCAAGACGTCGGTTGGAACCTCAATGGTACTCTTTGCTTTCTCCTCCGCCATGTACCTACAACAATCAAAAACAAGAAAGGAAGATTAGAGCAAAAGTCCTCACTCACTCCCTCACTTTTGTTTGTCGCTCGGGTTCACTCAAGCTTGGGGTTAGGTTCACACAAACTTGAAATCAATGGCCTCCTCGTAGTTGCGCAACCTCCTCAATGATCAAACCAAAATACAAAAACCCAAATGCTCTTCGGGAAGAGTGGATTCAATGGGACTCGATAAACGCTAAGCTATTTGGTGCGCACTTGAGCCAAACAATTAACTACGAATCTTCTTTGAATTCTACTCTCCTTCTAGGCACGAGGATCCTACTCGCAAAATGGATTAGTACAATTTAGGTAGAAGTGTTACCCTCCAAGTACTAACCGGAAGTGACGCGATCAAATGTTCAAAGATCGAATCGTCACTAAACGGATTCGGAATTGAATGAATTTTGGTTTGTGATCTAGAAACTCACCATATTTGATGATGCTATGGGAGTTTTGGGGGTTGGAAACTGTTACGATGCCTTTGCGAACATTCTGTCCAACTTCAGGAAATTCTGGAAATTGGTACCCTTCGCGATCGCGTGCAGAGGGGCGCGATCGCGATGAACAAAAATTCAGAAATGGCGCGACAGCGCGAGACCTGGCGCGATCGCGCAGGTTTGTTCAACAGAACCAGGAACTCGACAGAAAAATGCTGTTTTGGCATACACAACAACCCAAATTCAACTTGTTTCAGTTTCCAAGCTTTCAAGTGGTGTTTTCAACTGTAGTAAACAATTCCCAATGGTTTAAGCAAATAAACAACCATCAAACTACTTGTTTTCAATGATTTTTGATTTTCAAATTCTTCAAAATGTTCAAACCTTCAAAAACCAAATTTTTGATTTTCACTACAACACTCCAAATGATGTTATGGTGGTATCAAAACGACGGGAAAACTATGAGGAGTAAACCCCGATACCAAACAACCAAGATTTCATAACATCAATTGAGTTCTAGCAAATTTTGCAAATATTCAACCTAGGGTTCCAAATTTTCAACTTTTGATTTTCAACTCCAAAACGTGTTTTGTTGGTTCCCAATTGTCGAGATTACATAAACATACAATCCCCGATAATCAACACCAACAAAATCGTAACAAACAACAACTTCTAGCAAATTTTTGGGTTTTCTACTTTTGAATTTTTTTCTTCTTTTTCAATAAAACAAGAACAAGAACATGAAAATAAACACAGAACAGGAAGGACAAGCACGAAGAGTAGGACGAGGGCTCGTAAGAACGCAACCCTAGCCTTGCTCTGATACCAACTGATAAGGGGCAAACCTACGAAAGCGATAAAGAGATAAAAGCGAGACGAGACTTACACTAAAGTTCGAGTAGCAACGAAGAACTTGTTCCGTTACACCCTAAACGATTGGAAAGAATCACCTAACACTATGCAACTATCCTCAAGAGACACGAGGCTCAAGCAAATAGAATGATCGAAGATGGATTGAAGAGCAACTTGGATTCATCCAATTGATTTCAAGCCAAAAAGGGTTACAAGTGTTCAAGAGCAATGCTCATTAATGTTCTTTGTTCAAAGTAAGGTAAAGAGCAGTAAATGAAAGAGGGGTGTTATAAATACACCCCTTTACAAGGTTTTTCTAGTTTCTGGTCCGAGACTGCCAAAGTGTTCATCGCGATCGCGCATGATTATATGCGATCGCGAAGCACACTTAAAAACTAGTCGCGCGATCGCGCGAGACAAGGCGCGAAGGCGAAGAACAAAAAAGAACCCTTCGCGATCGCGAAGGTGCGCACGCGATCGCGAAGAACAAAAGTCCAGCTTCAGGCAGTAAGCTCAGCAGGTGTTCCCCTGTTTTGCCCTGTTTTGCTCCCCTGCTTCCTGCACTGTTTCCTGCCCTGTTTCAACGTTGATTGAGCTCCAATGCATCGTCTTCAAATCTTCTCCCGAGCTCATATCATCCATGCCCTTCCGGATCAAGTGTAAGTGAGCATCATGAAGTGCTTTGGCTTGGCTTCTCGTAAAGGGCCTTGTGGTGGGGGTTTGCCCCGCATCACAGATAAACCATGGACCTACTTGTTTGATATACCAGAAAGTCATGTGAAGTGAAGTATACAGGTTTGCTCTAAAGCAATTCAACACACACTGTGAAAGAGCTGCTAGCCCCCTCATGTTAATAGTTGTGATCACAAATATGCAGCCTCTTGATGAATTTGGGAATCATAAACCTAGTATATCACTTATGCACCATCAAAAATAACCACTTCGTAGCTCTCTTCAGTCGTCTTAATCATCGTAAAATGAATGGATTCAACCATCAAAGTGAACTGCAAAAGCTCCTGAATGAACCATCGTTCTAAAGACATCATATATTCAACTATAATGGTGCAGGTATCGTGATGCACAAAACTGAGGCTATTCAATGTCCTAAGGCACGTTCTCTCAGAAGGATGGTACAATCATTTTGCACTGAGATGATTCATCGGATCATCATCCCTACTGAGTGCAGGAAGTAAAATAGAAATAAAATAGATTAATATAACAATTTGTTTTAGACGAGGGAAAGCATCATTACCACATTCTTCAATGACAAATGACTGTGCTGAAGGCCATTTTTCATCATATCGATTTCTATAGCATTTATCCTTTTAGCAACATCCACTTGTGACAACATGTTTCCCTCTTCATAAGGTGCATTCACATTACCAAACAGTGAGAATAACAATTCATATGTCCTGATATTCGGCAGAAGATTTGACTTTTTCATCTTAGCCAATACCTGAACTGCTCGTTCAGGTCGATCCTACAATATATAATTTGAACAAGAATCACAAACTGGACATCTCAGTCTAATACGATTGACAAGAGAGATGCATATTCTACCAAAAAGATGCTGCAGGAACGAAGTGATAGCAGATATAGTAGAATTCAGAAGACCATAAAGCAATAAATCTAGGCCTAGTTACAAAAAGAGAGGGTGTTGGCCATATTTGAATGTGTAAGATGTTAGGAGTCAGAGGGTTATTATAGTTGCAAATTTTAGCTTGAAGCATAAAACTCTTTTGCTGAGAGCTAGTTATAATATTTCATATTCCTAACAACATAGGAGAGAGAAAAACCAAGGGGCCATGACATCAAGATATGGAGAAGCAAGATTATGCTCAGAAAAATAGTTTTGACTAGCAAGAAAAAAGAGAAGCCTGCACAAGATGGTTGGCCATATTGAATAATCCAAAGAAGCGATTTAACTAGCTGTCAAACCCTCACAGTTCTGATTGTACTGATCCAAGAACGGGACATGATCTAGGTGCTTTCACATTATATGAAGTTCTTTTTCAAAACAACAATGTACTGTCTCACCAGGAAATCACATGCTTCAAGGAAAGCATTATAAGGATAAGGACTTCGAATTTCGGACATCTCATCCAAGTAAGCTTCTGCCAAATCAAGTTGTAACTCTCTACTGCAGATGACTGCTAAACCAGCCAGAGTTGAATCACTAGGCTTAATATTTTTCTCTTGCATAACCTTTAGCTGCAAAATTTGACAAATTACATCTTGAGTAAACGAAGTGCTAAGTACTAATCTTGGAGAAGAGAAAATTCCTAAAGCAAATTACCATGGAAACTAAAATATCTTACCATTTCAACTCCATCATGAAAGCCTCTTGCAGTAACAATTGCCCTAATGAAGCCATCGTATGTACTCCTAGTTGGTTGCAAACCAAGAGTTTGCATCTAAACAAAAGAGGTGACTTATGTTAGTGAAACACAGACAGGATACTTATGAAACTGAGACAATTGCTGTTGGCATACTTATGTGTTCAACGATGATACATGTCTAGCCATGTGATTCTAAGGACTATTCTACTGATCACTGCACAATATTTTCTCAGGTTACCAAGTGGAGACATGGCATCTTTGATATTGTAGTAATACCTGCAACATTAACTGCTCTGCCAAATGACAATTTTGAACTTTTGCACAAGCATGCATCACATCGTTGAAGGACCACCTTAAAAGCTTCATAACAAGTGCACTTAATGGTTTTTTCACTGTGCTTATTTCCATGCTGCCAAGACTTTGCCTTTCCGTGTCAAAATTGGTGCTACCCTCTGTGTTGAAAGATACATCCATGAAACTCAGGTTACCAGTGGAAGGTGCTGGAATATCCAATCTTAAATCACAAAACCTTCCTTCAGCTGTTCTACTTATGTAAGATTTATCCCGAATGGCCAGCCTCACCATGTGCTGCAAGGTCGTGTAGGCTGATTCCAGATCTCGCAGCTCCGTAAAAGACCATATAAACTTCCTAAGAGAAATAATGCTGAGACTGTAATATTTACTACATTCCTTCCAGATTTCGTGGACAGCGGAGAGGTTTCGCTGCAAAACTGCAAGCTGAAACAATAAGCTTAGACCAGCATTTAGTTGGACAAAATATTAACTACTGTCTTCGCAAATACATTCAACATTTGGATGCCTGATTTAGAACAAATGAAACAGGTGTTAATTGAACAGCACACACTACCTAATTTGGTTAGCATGAAATCTATGGAAACTAGGCATTGGGAATATAATTAGAGGGATAATTGGAAGAAAATTTAAGATTTTAAACTTTTCAAGACGCTAACATTTCTTCTGAAAGCACCTCTAGACGCACCTTGAGAAGCTGAGCATATGTTATCTCATTCTTCCCCACCATCTGATGCTCCATCATATCCATGCATTCATTAGCATACCCTACTGTGTGTGTTTCATAACAAGCTGCCAAGAAGTTGTTATAAACCGGCAACATAGAGTAACTATTCGGGTTTTCTCCCATGATACTCATCAAACTGAGCGCCTGAATAGAGAAAAGCATTTTACTAAGAACTTATGAAACAAAAGGTTTACCATTGAAAGTATTGAATTAAGTGTCTTGATACAGATACAGACGGGAAACACATAAAACGACACAGGACAAGGAAAGCAATTATAATTTCTCAATGATATTGCAAGCAGTACAGCCGAATCACTCATTGGCTAGGATGTCACTTGAACTTTGGAAAGAGATATCAACAAAAATTCAGTTAATTGACCATGTGTTGAGCATACAACACCTTGCAACAAATAACAATATCCTCTTGTTATAGCTTTAACATCAAGCACCTAAATGTAGGTGGAGTCCAATTAACAGTCTGGCAATTCATATATATTGGTCATTCTGACAGATGAGAAAGATACCATTGGGGCTTGAATTTAACAGCTATTCTACCAGTTGTTTTAGTTGCCCGCCTATGCAAATTTAGAAAGCAAACTGGTATTCTCGTACCTCCTGTAAGTAACCACCTTTACAGAGTGCTCTAACGGCAAGAAAATAACACTTGGCACTAATGTCGATTTCCTTCTCCTCCATAATCTTCCAAGTCTCCATCACAAACTACAACAGAGAAAGAAAAAAAAAAAGAAGCACGGGACTCCTTCAAGTTATTGTTCAGATGGCAACAAAAAATATATGCAGAATAAAATTTCAGAAAGCTTTCTTATTGTTTAGTAAAAGTAAGAGACTTTAAAGTAGTTGCCACTGAAAGTGTCCATAATTCTTTGTTCGGGTATCTAACCTAGCATATAAAGCTATAATTGATTGACCATTTGAACTATCAGTTACTAATATGAGCTGATCTTTAACTTCCATAGAAATCTTCTGCAGCACAAAATTACATGTCACATGAGAGGAAAGAATGGAAGTTTATTTGCATACTTACTAATGGATCCGGCAATCTGGCACAAGTTTGTAGGATAGAAGCAAAATCATTGGCACTTAATTTGTTGTTTCCAAGACTAAACTCATAGAGTAGACTAACAGCTCTGCCTCTCTCTCCCAAGACAAGTGCATCAACAATTTGTTTTTGCCCTGATCTTGAAACTGGCTCCTCGAAATGCCCTGAACAGCCAAGACCAAACAAATTAACTCTTCTCTTCCACATGCATTTCCTATTTGACCTTACAAAATTGAAACTAGAGAAGTACACTTGCTATTAGCATGCAAAAGCAAGTTACGGTACTAAGTTCATGTGATTAGTTATGCAAGAATCATAACAGAGACGGTGTTATGTATCGAAAGATAAGACATGAATTGACATGTAATAAATAATACAAGCATAATGCAAAGATTGCTTATCTTAATCAAGAATTAACTTTTTTCTGGTATTGCTATAAGTATTCTTAGTCCATATTATGAGCCCGTTTGAGTAAGCTTAAAAAGTTGCTTAAAAAGCACATTTGTGCCTTTAAGTAAAAAGTGGGTGTTTGGTAACTAAAAAAACAAAGTATTTATAAGCACTTTTGTGCTTAAAAGAAGCCAAAAGTAAGAAGTTGGGATTTCCTAACTTCTCAAAAATGACTTATAAGTAACTTTTTACTTTTAAGCTACTTAAAATAAGCCCACCCAAACGGGGCCTATATTCCGTATAAAACAATACTAGATTCGCATAAGTTAAGTAAGTAGAATTTTAACCATAAACCACATGTTCTAGTAATAAAAATATAGCATATTATCCCAATATTGTTTGTTCCCTTCTTATATAGACCAAAAAACTCTCTAAAAGTACATCATAAGCATATCCTCTTTGCATGTCTACACAAGATACACCAATATTTTGTACCAAATAAATATGAATATCCATGTTAACAAATACGAGTTTAGGTTACATACACTATCGATCGAAATATTAGTAGACAGACTTCCTCAAAAAGTGGGACCTGCAATCTTTTAATAAGGACAGTTACATATTACAACAGCTAAAGGTGACCTGAGAGTGTAACTTCTTTTTACACAGTGTACACAACCTAAACTCCACAAATATCAACAAGTTTATGATTCACATTATTAATAAGGACAATTACCTATTACAACAATTAAAGGTGACCTGACCGTGTAATTTTTTTTTTTAACTCTACCAGTGTATATAACTTAAACTCCAATATCAACAAGCTATGATTCGTATCATTAACAAGGACGGTTACCTATTACAACAGCTAAACTGACCTGATAGAGTAAATTTACTTTTTTAACACTGATAGTGCACATAACTTAAACTTCACAAATATCAACAAGTTTATAATTTGTATGATTAACAAGACACCTATTACAACAGCTAAAGGTGACCTGACAGTGTAAATTTACTTTTTTAATACTGACAATGTACATAACTTAAACTCCATAAATATCAACAATTTTATGATTCATATCATCAATAAGGAAGATTACCTATTACAACAGCGAAAAGTGACCTGACAGTGTAAATTCTCTTTTTTGATGCTGACAGTGCCCATAACTTAAACTCCACAAATATCAACAAGTTTATGATTCATATCATCAACAAGGACGAATACCTAATACAACAGCGAAAAGTAACGTGACAGTGTACAAAACTTAAACTCCATAACTATCACTAGTAATGACGGTTACCTATTAGTACAACATATAAAGGTGACCTTATAGTGTAAATTTACTTTTTTAATACCGACAGTGTATGTAATTTAAACTCGACAAGTATCGAAGAAGTTTATAATTCATACCATTAGAGGTAGTGAAAGTTCTCATAATAGCTGAACTATAGCCTCCAACTTCCTTATTTCCCTGTAAATTAAAAACTTTATCATTTAGAATTCAGTTTTCAGCAATAATTTCAACTTTAAGCCATAAATTTCCTTACATTTCGAGTAGCATTTAGTTTCGAAAATCTTCGCAATATTGAACTCGCACAGAATTTCGATCTGGTAAGAACACATAATTAGAAAATGATCAGTTATATATTTAAAGAAATTGGATAAATTTTAAATTAATTTAAGGAATTTTTGTGTACTTACAAAAATTTAGGCATGTTCGCTGTGAAATAAATTGATATTATTAGAAACTCGCCGGCGCCGGAGGTCCGGCGACTTTATAGATAGCGAGCTCCGGCGAGGACGGTGATTTCCGGCGGCACTGGTTTTTGGTTTCTCTGCAACTCTTGAAGAAGAAGCTGGTTTCTGCTCAAAATGGATTCTGTTTATGGGCTGGGCTTTTCATTCCGTCCGTATAATTTGGGGTTCTTTACATAAATAGCAGCCCATATGAAAATATTTACTATTCTTTAGCTCTTACTTTAGTAGCCACAACATTACACTAAAATAATTAAAAAAAATCCTAGTGTTAATAATTATATACTAATACTATTTTTCTTAAATAAAAGATATATATCAATGCTAAAAAAGTAAAATATATATCACCTAAAAAGAAGAATTTGCATAATACTATTTTTTATTTTTTATATTTTAGTCGTCATATTTAATATTTGCATAAACAAAACACATATCACCTAAAAATAATAATAAAAAATACTAAAATAAATAATATTAAATATACACCATATTCAAATAGTGATATATTGTATTAAAATAATAAATATTGATACTAATATTTATTTATTAGATATTTAATATATATTACATATCGTATATTTAATATTTAATCACTTAATATTTTAACATATGTATTTAATATTTATTGAATTATTATTTTATATATTAATATTTATTAGATACAAAATATATGGATGATATTTAATATTTATTTTATATCTATTAATATATATTAGATACACCATATAATTATGAAATTTTTATATTTTTATTTAAAAGATACACTATATATTTATGATATTAATATTTTATATATTTTATTAAATATTTATAAAATATTATTATTTTATATATTAATATTTTTTAGATACACGATACTAAATGTATCAAAAATTTAGATATTATTTAATATTTCAAATTGTGGTTAATCCCTAAATACAATGGATAAATATTTTTTTATGAAATACAGTTAATAATATATAAATAAATATTCTTAAGTAAACCTAAAATACTTGCATATCTAATATTTTAATATTTTAACATATTATTGTCTATGTCGTGTTTATTGTACATATACAAATAGTAAAGAACCCTACACAAATAGTACATAAACAATATCATGTATTTAATATTTATTAATTAAATGTACAATATCTAATATATATATCGTGTATTTAAATAATTATTCTCTTATTTTTTTAAAATAATATGTATGTATTGTTTATATGTTACTAATATTTGTTTTATATGTACACACATGGGAAGGATTTAAATCGTTAAAAAGTTGATTTTGCGCTAAATATAGTATATAGGCGATTTTAGGCGTCAAAACACAATTAACAAATTCATTATTATCTCTACATAAATACACAATTATTTTTAAATATAATAACACAATAATATGAATAAGATAATAAATATTAAAAAAAATAAGTAAAATATGCTCTATATGTGTGTGTGTAATATACTGAATCATTATTATATTATAACTATTAAAAATAATTCTTGAAATATTCATTTTGTACTTTTAAAATATAAACATAAATAAATATGCAATAAGAAAGGAAATATAAAATAGTTGAATTTGATAGTTATGGAAATATTATATGTTCTTATGCATACTAACTAATGGAAAGAAAATATTTTATTAACTAGCAGTAGAAAAAAATATTAAAGAGATTTTAAAAAATAATAATAATATACTCCTATAATAAATCATGTCTTTAATTCTTAAAACAACATTAACAAATATGAGATCAGCATTAATTAAACCCTTAAATTAAGGGATAATTTTTTTTATTATGTATAACATAGGTGAATTACTTTATAAATTAACTAATGGCTAGAGAAAGAAAGGGAGTGAAAAGTGGGGCTAAGATCAGTAAATAAGTACTACTCATGTGCTTATTGAGTAATTTTTCTCTATAATTTGGGCTTTTGGTATTTATCCGGGCAAAGTGCACGAATAGTCACTGTTTGGCTCGCCTTTATAGTTGGAGCCACTTTTTTAAAATATTTAGTTTTTAGCATTTTGAATTTCAATCCTTGTGAGCTGAACTTCATACCTTGTGGTTGAACTTCATACTGAACTTTCAGGCATAGAATGCGTAAACTTCAGCTTTTGTGGGCTGAAGTTGAACTTCATACCTTCTCAGCCCATAAGGGCTGAATTTCCAAAAAGTGACTTCTTTTGCACAACACTACAAGAAAAATAGCTTTTAGCGAGGGGAAATTTGGTCGTTAAAAGGTCAAATCCTGTCGCTATAAGTCTATAACGACGGGAAAAAAGTCGGTCGTCACCGGTCGTTATAGGTCTTCACGTTAAAAGTTAACGACCGGATTTCATGTCGGCCGTTATAGAGCCTTTAATGACAAGCATAAATCCAGTCGTTACACTATCTTTAGCGACCTACTTATCCCTTCGCTAATTTGATAATCCGGTCGTTGAAAAGCTTAACAGCTAACAAGGAATCCAACCATTTTATTTTGCTTTCAACACCAATTTTCCTTTCGCTAAGTGTAGTTCCTTTCAACAATAATACTTTATGTACATACATAAATATACATGAGCATTGCACACATGAAATGTATAAAATAATCTATATTCATATAAACGTAAGAGATCATTACAAGATAAAAGTATCAAATTACCAAGAAAATATACACATCCAAATTGTATGAATATACATATATGAATTCCCACCAGCAGAGAAAATAGAGTTGCATCAAGTACAAATGAGAACATTTTTAAACGACCTCTAACAAAACAGACAAATGGTTCCCCTTGTGCTTCAACTTGTTCTTTAACATTTTTAGTTGTATCAACATTGCTGATCACTTTCTTCAATACTGGGATCGTCAAACTTCAGATTCACAATCTGTTAAATATCAAGCTCATATCAGTTTAGCAACAAATTAAAGCTCATTTAGAATGCAAATGAATTATTTGAGATTGCTAGATTGTTGCTACGATAAGCTGGATAAGGAGAGCCATACCTTTTAAAATGCTTTCTCGAATCCATTCGAACTTTTTAAGTAAATTATATTCTCCTAAAGGAAGAAGACTTTCAATGGACTTAGAGAAAAGATTGCCAATGATTCAAACTAATATAAAATTAGCCAAAAGTGATAGTACTCCTACTAAAACTAAACAGTCTAAAAAAATCTCAAACTAACAGGGATTTAACTAAAACAATCGACATGTTGTATATTTAAGCATATAATACAATTAACATGTTGTACATCTAAGCATACAATACAATTCACATGTGTATATTTGGTACAGACAAGCAAATACAACAAAAAAAGTAGGATGCTTGCTTCTCCTTTTCAATTTATCCATCATCTTTTCTTTTAACAAGTAGAGAGCATCAGACAGTCAATACGAAATCTTGAGACGACATCCTTACCAAATTCGCTACATCGATTGGTTTAATCTCAAAGGAAGATCAAAAAGACAAAGAATGAATGAAAAGAATGGTCTTTCCATGATAGCCATCGGGAAGAAAAAATCACAATTAAGCAGAGCCTGATTCAACTCCTTGACTGATTAAACCAAATAAAAAGAATAAGAACAAGTGATCAGAAAAATCGAACACTTTGAATGATTATTTTCCTTGGTATTCATTCATACTTCCACCTTCTCAACTCCTTATGGAGCAATTAAAAAGTGAGGGGAAAAATGAGATGAAAGAACTACGTCTTCAACCAAATCAGAACCCGAAAAAAACTAAACAAAAACCATCCTTTTTGTTTTTTTTCCATCCTCCATCGTAACACGCATGCATATACACACTTATGCAACATATATCTCTTTTTCAGTTTAGAAAGAGAATATGAAACCACTAAGAATGTGAAAGAAAAAATTATACAGTAGCGCGATGAGTTCAAATATCATTTTGTCTTCCTTTTCAATCCAAGCTAAGGATAGAAAATTGATTTTCTCACTTTTCTTCAACATTCTCGTCATGTCATATCTGTAAGATCTATACAAACAATAAAAATACATGAAGTTCTTATATGAGACTTTCATGGAATAGATAAAACAATTCAAAATAAATGGTGAGTTTATAAAATTTTAAGTTAGATGTATAACTAGACTTACAAAATCTTGATCTGAAACTATAGGCCCGAGGCAGAACCAACTTTTGTTCAAAATGCTCATGATGAATGATGCAATAAACAGTTTGCCTGAACAATTTTGTTAGATAAGTTAGTTCACTGGACAAATAATACAAAATCAAAAGAACATAGTCCTCCTAGCAAAATCAGGAAAAGTAAAATGTAAACATGCTTATATTGATTAAAGTTATCTGCTAGTAAGAGAGATAAAATGATTCAAAATAATTAATGAAAATCTTTTACAAAGAGGCCAAAAAAAAAAAACAACAACAAAAAAACAAAAAATGCATATAAAAACAAAAAACTTCTCGTAAAGGAGCCAAAAGTAGATGAAACCTTTCTAATGTACATTAATCAAAATTATTCAAGATGGAGTTGGGAGTGACGAGGGAATTTTATAATTAAGAGCTTTCTAAAATCCTTCTCATTCATTACTGCACATTTGTCTATTCCAGATCTTTTCTAATGAAAAGATTTTTCCCTTTGAAATAATGTAATTTCTATAGACACCAATCAGTTTTGGAAGTGTAACATTCAATCAGACAAATTGAGGCACTTGAGTCTTATATTGGAGGTGTCAGCTAGCAAATTATATCAATAAATAACCCTTGTCAGCCAATAAAAGTTCTACCTTGTACTGTAAATATAGGTCAGTTGGTAATTAGAATTTTTCAATTACCAAAAAGGCAATAAAACAGAGTTTAACATTACCGTATCGGATTTAAGCAGATGAAACCGAACTCTGAACCAGTAGTGAAATTTAGAAGACAATGCTACTGCTGAAAATAGTCCTTTGTCTATCTGGGTAACAATAAAAATTAGGCAACTACTAACAAATCAAATCCACACGAAATTGTTTGACTATAAGACCTACCAGTAATCTTGTTTTAACAGCGGATCCACTAGTAAAAAAATAAAAGTACAGTGAAGAGTTAGACCTCGTCTGTTTTGACAGATCTACCATCATTAAACCACCGGAGCTTTGAAGGAGAAGGACTTTACTGTTGGAATTCGACTGGTTCGACAGAAAGATTATTCCAATTTTCGTGCTGGTAACCGTCTTTTTGGTGAATGGGTGGAAGAAAACTTAAATCTAGGGTTGTTTTCCCTATTAACTTGGCATTTAATGTATTTTGGAAAAGCAAAATTTTAGTGGGATAATTAAAAATTGTATTTCCCGCCTAATAATTAGTATTAACGTCCGAATATTGTGGTTATTAGCGATTGGGTTTTTATCCCCTCGCTATTGTGGAACTGTAAATGCGATTTAACATCCGGATAAAAAGATGGTCGTTGTATCTATACATATAACGACCGGATTCATGTCCCTTCGTTAAAAAATGGTCGTTAATAGTCAATTTTCTTGTTGTGCAATCAAGGAAAAAGTGGCCTAAAATCAAATAACAGTGGCAAAAGTGGTAAAATTTCGTACACGGACCACTTTTACTAGTTGTCTTTGGTTTGAGGCCACTTTTTTTATTGGTTTTGTATGAGAGATCATTTTTCGAAACTTTAATCTTTGTGGACTGAACTTCACACCACAAAGGTTGAAGTTCAATTTCAGCCCACCACAAGGATTAAAGTTTAACTCATCCCACAAGAGTTGAAGTTTATGCATTTTATGCCGAAAAATTAGAACTTCATACCTTAGGCATGAAGTTCAGCCCGTAAGGTTTGAACTTCAGCCCACAAGAATTGAAGTTCTAAAAAGTGACTTCTCATACAAAATCAATAAAAAAAAATGTGACCTCATACCAAAGACCACTGAAAAAGTAGCTATTCGTGCACTTTGCCGCAAAAGTGGTCTCTTGGACAAAATTTTTAGGATTTATCGAGGAAGTATATTTTTGCGGGCCATTTACAAAAATACCCAAAGAACCCTAAATATTTACATCAAAATACCCATTACATTTTTGCCCACTATTTTATTTACATCCAATGCCCATTCCCCTATTACCCGCTCTTCTCCCTTGTTACCCGCTCTTCTCCCCTGTTCCCTCCTTTAATTTTTTCTCCACTTTTCACACGATTTTTTCAAAATCAACTGCTCAAATTGTTGCAACTTTTTCATGATTTCAAAGTTTTTCATTAGATTTTCCTAAATCACTAATTCAAAATCGTGTTTTTCTGAAATTTAGGTAAATTTTGCATTATACAGCATATTATTTGCCAATAGATGATGAATATTGCTACATTTTAGTTCAACATAGCGGAATTTGGACTGAAAATCATATATATCAAAATTTTCATGTTGAAGCATTGTCGATCAGATCGTCATCAAATTTTTTGGAATTTCATAACACAATCCGAAAAATTCCTCTCCTATCTGTTGCTAATGGATTGCTTGATATCAAATATTCCGTGAAGGAAGGTATTCCGCCTATCACCGTATACAACGATATGGGAGTTGCTGTGTATTTTGGATTGAAGAAAAAGAAATTAGATATAACTGATTATCCTCTCTGCGTGTCGTTTGATGTTAACGATTTGATTGCGACTAGTTCAAGTACTAATGTTGCTACTGCATCAGCAAGTGTAATACCAATGCAACAGTATACTGAAGGAGTTGCTGACAGTATACAGTTATGTGAGGATGCGACAGCAATAAGCACTGTTATTAGTGAAGATGAAATAATTTACAATCCTTTTCATCATACGATTGCAATAGGACAAATTTTCGTGGAAAAGGAAATATTGAGCACAGTTGTAAAGCGTTATGCAATTCATAAGAAATTTCAATTTAAAGTTCATAAATCGTGCTAAAAAAGGTAAGTAAATGCTGTGTTTTTGTTGTAGGATTTATATCTAAATTGCTAATTTGAGTAGTGTATACTGATGTTATCAGTATACTCTACGGGATATACAGTGCTTATTTTGACCACTGCTATTATATAGATCATCATAAATTTTAACAGTATACCCATACTGATGAAATAATTTACAATCCTTTTCATCAGACGATTGCAATAGGACAAATTTTCATGGAAAAGGAAATATTGAGCACAGTTGTAAAGCGTTATGCAATTCATAAGAAATTTCAATTTAAAATTCATAAATTGTGCTAAAAAAGGTAAGTAAATGTTGTGTTTTTGTTGTAGGATTTATATCTAAATTGCTAATTTGAGCAGTGTATACTACTGTCATCAGTATACTCTACGGGATATACAGTGCTTATTTTGACCACTGCTATTATATAGATCATCATAAATTTTAACAGTATACCTTAGGGGTATACTGCTGAATGTAGTATACTGTAGAGGGGGTATACAGTGCTTATATGACAACTGCGTTTGTATATATCAACTTAAATTTTAACAGTATACCATAGGGGTATACTGCTGAATGAAATATACTGTAGGAGGTATACAGTGCATGTGTGGCGCTGTTTTGGTACATTCCAACCTATTCGAGCCGTGTATACCGTAGAGGTATATAGTTGTATTCAATATACTCTAGGGGGTATACAATGGTTATTTGACACCTGTTTTCAGTATACTCTATGGGGTGTATAGTGTTTATTTCACTGTTGTTTTAAAATACATAAATTCAGCATGCTGTAGTTGTATATAATGCATGTTTGCTTTTGCTTTAGACTAATTTAAGAAATATAGCATACTTGTATACTTCTGAATTCACTATACTGTAGGGGCGTATACAGTGATTAGTTTATTGCAGCTTTGGCATAGTTGAACAGGTATTCACATTCAAATCTTATTTTGAAATCAGGTATTGCCTTGGTTGTGTGGATGACCAGTGCTATTGGAATCTTAAGGCTTACAGCATTGGACAAACAAAACTTTTCAGAGTAACAAGTTTGTATGATGAGCACAATTGTGGAATTGACAAAAGATTTGGTGAACAGAGACAAGCCACCTCTGTTATAGTTGGTGGATTGATAAAAGACAAGTTAACTGATCCTAAAACAGTATACACGCCAGCAGATATAAAGAGAGATATGAAGAAAGATTTAAGTGTGGAAATGAATTACATGAAAGCTTGGAGGTCGAAAGAAAAGGCATTAGAAATATTAAGAGGAAAGCCAAGGGAAGCATATCAGAAATTACCAAGCTATCTATATATGTTGCAGCATACAAACCCAGGGTCGGTGGTAAAACTACAAACCACAGCAGAAGGACGTTTCCTGTACACATTTGTTGCACTTAATGCATCGATTAAAGGGTGGGTATATTGCAGGCCGACAGTAGTGGTTGATGGAAGCCATCTAAATTCAGCATACAATGGCACATATATCATTGCTTGCACACAAGATGCAGCAGGTCAGAATTATTGAATTACTAATGTTTATTGATTTATAATGTATTATTATCGATAGAGCAATAAGAAAGGTAAACCATTTGCTGCACACCATATGTAAATGACAAACTGATTTCTTCCTAAACATATAAAATTCTTTGTACTAACATATTCTACCACTTGCATATGCAGTGGTCGATTTGGAAAATGATGCTTCATGGGAATGGCTTTTTTCATGTTTTAGAGAAGCTTTTGGGAAACGAGAGGGGATGTGTATAGTATCAGATAGGCATGATAGCATAATAAGGGCAGTGCCTATAGTTTATCCTACGGTTCCACATTGCTTTTGCATGTTCCATTTGTGGAATAACATAAAGACCAAGTTCAAGAAGGGTACAAAGCAAATTTCAAAAGTATACTTTGCAGCAGCGAGAGCGTACACTATCCCCAAGTTCACCAACCAAATAGACAATATAGGAGGAGTTGATTACAGAGTAAAACAATATTTGGCAGCTGTTGGATACCAGAAATGGTCGCGCGCATATTGCACTGCAAATAGAACCTTCAACATGACTTCAAATATTGCTGAGTCGGTCAATTCAAAAGCAAGACATTCAAAAGGTCTCCCAGTTGTTCACTTTCTGGACTCTATGATGCATATCGTACAGGAATGGAACAATAATAACGGTGAAGAAGCAATGGGCACATTTAGAGAGTTGACTGACAAGTATGAAGAGTTATTGACAGCCAGCACTATTGCGTCACAAAGCATGACAGTAAGATACACTATTGTTCTTTCAGTTTATTATATATTTATAAATTTATGTGCAGCCGCCAATTTAAGTTCTTGAAATTCAGGTGATACCTTCAAGATATTTCCAGCATGAAGTAATTGGTGCTGGACAGAAACATGTTGTATCCATACCTGAAAGAACATGCACTTGTGGGAGGTTTCAAATGGAAGAGATTCCATGTTCACATGTGCTGGCTATTCTGGATAGAGTTCATATATCTCCTTATAAATATTGCTCTGAGTTCTACACAACAAAGAACTTTCGTAAAACATATAAGATACCAGTTTGTCCTATCCCAGGTGAAGCTACATGGCAGATTCCCCAAGAAGTGCTGGCACAGATAGTTCTACCACCAAGGGGAAGATCCAAACGAGGAAGGCCAACAAAAACAAGATTCAAATCTTCATGGGAAAAACCTGCTACTAGAAATAAAAATCACTGTGGATAGTGTGGGCAGAAAGGGCACAACCGCAAGACATGCAAAAATATCCCTATAGAGTCTTGATATACCAACAAATTATGTTACTTTCTTTATTTTACTGCGTGTCTGAAATGACTGATGCTTTTACTGTTGGTGCAATTTGTGCATAAGTACTAGTACTCTTGGTAGTGCAATTTGTGGTATACCCTGTTGCTATACTAGATTTATTGTGTTGGCTATGAAATGGTATGGTGTTCAATATCAATTAGTTGCTATACTGGATTTATTGTGTTGATTCTTTATCGTATAGTAAACTTTGTTCAATATGGGTATTTCATTGTATATCTTTCTATTATACATAATAGACTGTATCTTAATTAAAACAGTATAACATCAGAGTATACTGAATACCAAAAAGGTATACTTCTGAAAATATATTCCCAATTTTGCTTCAAAGGTATACAAGTTTTAGTTGTGACAGTATACTAGTAGCGGATTGGGCATTTTAGCATCTTACTGCATTTTACTTTGGTTTAATAACTGTCATGAACTTTTTGACTCGCTTAAAAAAATTTAAAAAAGTAACTTCATAAAACAAAATCTGCTTGCCAAAAGTAATTTAAGTAAAATAAATTATTCTATTTGAGCACTTATTTATGTGAATTTATCAGTTTAACTGCATGTAGTAGGCAGTTTTTGTTAGATGCAAACATGTATAGGTGCACATCTGCAGTTTCCTTTATTTAAGGTATGTAATGTGTAGGTATATGCCAAATGGTATACCTTTGGAGTATACGGTATACCCCAATGGTATACAACTTGAAAATGTCACACAAAATGGTATACCAGCCTTGAATGTTTATAATAAATTTATTTTTCCTTTCTATACAGTAGTATACCATACAGGTATACTTATCACAAAAGTATACTACTTCAACTAAAAATAAAATAATGCATTTGATATGATATACGCTCATGGTATACACATAAAAAAAACGTCTTGCTATTTGATACTTGCACCCTCTACCCCATTTCCCTATTTCCCTCCAAACAGTACTCAGTTTTTCTCTAAAATCAATTCTCTGCGGCATTTTCCCATATTCCATTTCCCCCATTTCGACCAAATTTGACCCGTTTCCCCTATGATTCAAACCCCTGCTTTAGTTGATTTTAACCCTTTCTACTAAACCCCATGATGAACCCTAGTTCAAAATTGAGTTTGAAGCACGTTTACCAACATAAACATGCCTGTCCTGAATCCTCTAGTTCTCCACCTATTGCAAACACACTGGAAATAGTTACTGTGGACGGGAATGAGCCTAAGGTACTTTACCGTGTACGAAAATATGTATTTGGGTAGGATAATTATACCCTTTCTGTGTTTACTAGTTTCTTTAGTTCATATTTGAATAGGTTATAGAGCCAATGATCATGTATAAATAGATCAAATTAAGTTTTGTTTGCAATTATAAATGCAATTGTTACTGTTTGTAATAGGTGCTAAATTATCCAATAGTTGTCATCCTTTCAATCATCTTTTTTTTTTATACTAAAGATGAAAAAATCCCTGTTGGTATACTGGATTTATTGTGTTGGCTATCAAATGGTATGGTGTTCAGAATCAATTGTTCTTTATCGTATAGTAAAATTTGTTCAATATGGGTATTTCATTGTATATCTTTCTAGAATACACTGTACGTTTACTCGTTAGTTCGTTTACAGGGCAAAATAGATTCACACTTTTGCTTTATTGTACTGGTATTGATTCTATATAATTGCTTTGTATATACTTATGTAGTATTTGGTTTACCACAAAGGTATACAAGTTTTAGTGTTACAAGTTTTGTTCTGTATACCTTTTTATTATTTATACCCTAATGGTATACTTCTTTAATTAAAAAAGAAGTATATTGACAGTTTATTAACAGTTATGTTGATACTTTACGTGCAGTTATATTGATAGTTTTTACTCTCAGTTTTGTTAATTACCATCTAATAGAATATTTTGAATTAATTAAAGAATTAGCTTAACTGCACGAAGTAGGTTTTAAACTTTGTCATATGTATTAAGTGCTTATGATGCCAATCTCCTTTTTTTTTTTTTGTAGGTTTGGGATTTTTATTTGCCTTTACATGAAACATACTTCCCAAAGATTGCGTATGATGCCAATCTAAATATTGTTGACGATTTGAAGTCAAACTTGACCTCAACAGAACTCCAGCTATTTCGGGAAACTTGCTTTGGATATTTCTTGGATATGCCAAAGCAAACAAAGCAGACTCGGTTTGTGCAGTATTTGATGAGTAGGCAAGTCCATCATGATTCACCAGACGTTTTATGGTTTGATTTGAATGGCTGTCAATTACGTTTTGGACTTGGTGAGTTTGCATTAGTCACAGGTCTAAAATGTACGGCTGTCCAGGAGGTGGTTTATCGTGAAGACAATAACCTATTGCGCATGTATTTTAATGGGTCTGCCAATGTCTCCCGACAGGAGATAGCGCATCGTTTTGAAACGAAATGTTGGGGAAATTCTGACACTGATGCGGTGAAGATTGCTGTTTTGCATTTTCTTTCTTCATTTCTTTTTCTACCATTAAAAACAGCATGTCTTGCTCGGTGTTATGTTGACTTGGTTGATAGTGGTAACTTTAATGATTGCCCATGGGGTATCGATATATTTAAGGTTACAAGGGAATCACTTCATAAAAAGCTGTTAGATGTCCCTACATTTGTAAGGCATGCTGGGTTTACGCATGATTTTCAGATTTGGTTTTGTGAGTGTTGTCCATTGATTGGGGGAAAAGTTGCTACTCGGGTTGGCACCAAGGTTCCTTGTATGCTCAATTGGGAAGGAAAGAAGCGACTTGCAGCTAATAGTTCTGAGTTGGATGTATTTTATTTGCCTGTTGAAACGGTACATGTAGTGTAACTTTTATAGAATATGTTATTTTGCAGAATATGTCGTGTCAGTATACTACTTTGTGGTATTTCACCTTTAAAGTATACCTTTACATTTTTGTTATTGTTTTGCTTTTGCATATTGCATTATAATTCAACAGTTGAAGCCTAGTAACATTACTCCAAAGTGATGCTGAGTGGGCAGAATTAGAGTTGGATGGTTTAGAATTTGGCATACCCAATGAGTATCAGGACAGTCGTTTCATTGTCATTGAGCATACTAAGAATAAACAGCAAAGTAAGCAAGGTGATATTGGAACATGTCAGATTCAATAAGGACTGAATGAAGAGTTTACTGCAGCTGCAAAAGCTAGCAAGGCAGCTAGGACATTTGCTGCTTCAACATCAATTCCTTCTCAAACAAGAGCTTTTGATACGAATGAAAACCTCGGAGAATTCAAGAAAGTGGTATGTTTAATCTTTTCTGTTTTGCTGACTATCAGTTACTCTACAGTATTTTTAGAACTTTTCATATTTCTGACATTTTTTTTATTAGGTTGATAGTGGCTTTCAATCTTTGCAGGCTTACGTTGATACCAAATTCATAGAGGTTCATTGTGTTTTTTCTACTTTTTATGCGTTTCCATGATCTATAGGACTTTATACATTTGTTCATCTAATTTAGGGAAAGAAAGAATTTGATGATTTCAAGGAACAAATCAATGGTAAGTTGGACGAGCTGTTAAAGGCAATTGCTTTAGTTGCTGATAAACGTGTGCCCCAATCTACGATAATATTTTTCTTTTGTTATTCTATATATCTAGATTCTTAAATTATGTAATTCAGTATACCATTGTACTATACATCATGCTAAAAGGTTATACACTGAATAATAGTATACCTAAATGGTATACCATTTTTTTCCTTTTCTAATTTGATGTTACCATGAATACTTTTTTCTGTATTTCTAGGATGGTGCCAAAGGTCATCAGGATGATGTTATGGAAAATGATGGTAGCAGTGGTCGATTGAATAGCAATCCTATCATGTTTGAACAAAACAGTCCTCATCATGCAGCATTTGTATCTCTTAGCAGTCCGAATGTTAATACAGGTATGGCTCCTTTTTCAGTCTGAATTATACCTTTGGTCTTCTGGTTTGGATTGTGATACTCACCAGTGTTTGTTTGGTGCAACAGCAGTTGATAATCAGACATTAGAAGATGGCAATATAAATCATGAACTTTTTTTTCCACTGTCTCTGGAACAACTGAAGGAAGAATAACTGAACTCTCTGATGGAATGGAAAATGGAATTGCTTTAGTTGCTGATAAGCGTGTGCTTGAATATATGGTAATCCTTTTCTTTTGTTGTTGTATATTTCTAGATTCTTAAATGTATATAATTCACTTAACTTAATTTATAACAAAAAAGGTGGGTAGTTTTTAGTTAAAGTAGTATATAGTTTTGTGGGTATACAGTCTAGCATTAATGAGCATACAAATAGAAAAAGAAGTTTTTTAGTATTGTTAAGCCTGGTATACCATTATAGTATACATCATGGTAAAAGGCTATACACTAAATTATATTATACCTGAATGGTATACTATTTTTTTCCTTTTCTAATTTGATGTTACAATGAAGACTTTTTTCATTATTCCTAGGATGGTACCAAAGGTCATCAGGCTAATGTCATGGAAAATGATGGTAGCACTGGTCGATTGGATAGCGATCCTATCAGGTTGGAACAAAGCAGTCCTGAAAAAGCCGTATTTGTACGACTTAGCAGTCCAAATGTTACTCCAGGAATGGCTCTTTTTTCAGTCTAATTTATACCCTTGGCCTTCTGGTCTGAGTTGGGATACTCACCAGTGTTTGTTTGGCGCAACAACAGTTGATAATCAGATATTAGAAGATGGCGATATAAATCATGAACCCTTTTGTCCCACCGTTTCTGCAACAACTGAAGGAAGAATAACTGAACTCTCTGAAGGAATGGAAAATGATGGTGATGCTGGTCGAAAGGAAAGAAATCATATTACCTTGGAACAAAACAGTCTTGAACTCAACATCGGTAGGGGTTAATCAATGCTACTGCAGGTATGGCTCCTTTTTCAGTCTGATTTATACCCTTGGCCTTCTGGTCTGCATAAGTATTTGTTTGGCACAACAGCAGTTGATAATCAGATATTAGAAGATGGCGATATAAATCATGAACCTTTTCGTCCCACCGTCTCTGCAACATCTGAAGGAATATTAACTGAACTCTCTGAAGGAATGGAAAATGATGGTGATGCTGGTCGAAAGGAAAGAAATCATATTACCTTGCAACAGCACAGTCTTGAACTTCCAACATCGGTAGGGGTTACCAGTATCAATGCTACTGCAGGTATGGCTCCTTTTTCAGTCTGATTTATACCCTTGGCCTTCTGGTCTGCATAAGTATTTGTTTGGCACAACAGCAGTTGATAATCAGATATTAGAAGATGGCGATATAAATCATGAACCTTTTCGTCCCACCGTCTCTGCAACATCTGAAGGAACAATAACTGAACTCTCTGATGGAATGGAAAATGATGGTGAACTTCAAATGACTGAGTCTCAACTTAATGAATTAGTTGGTGGTATTGCACGCCAAGCAACATATGATGTTACAGATAAAACCTCAGGTATGCACTTTTTAATTGTTCATCTTTGAATAGAAATTTCATAATATCTAATTACCTTTTTTTATCAGTAACTGCAGCTCAGGGTCCTGAGCTGGAAAGGAGCGTGTCAAAATCTTACAGTCGTATTACACTCATTGCGCTCCCGGCGACATATTCAAAGGTGATTTTTCAAGTTTATTATTGGTATACCTTTACTTTTAACTAGAACGTATACTTTAATGTTATACACTTATGTTGCGGGTATATTGGCATTCATTTTACTTCGATATAATAACGTTATTTGTATTTATTTAGCTGCAGGTCCCGAGTAAAGGTGATTCCAAGGATTATAACACTGAATCGCATGATGATGATGTGTTTGAAAAAGGTGACAATGATGTTGTAGCTTGTATGAAAAGACGTAGTATTAAGAAGACACATGTGGTTCGTAAAAGATGCAGACGTACTGCAGCAGTTAAACAGTCTCCTTATGTCTCTACATGGAATTCCGGTGCAAGTGTTATTTCAATATTTGAGGGAAACGTAAATGCAGCATCATCACCAAAAAAGGTTGTATCCAAGAAGTTTCCGTTCGTTGGAAATATAACACAGCATGTTGATTTCAATCTTGAGTGTGAATTCAACAATTTTGTGAAGAAGAAAAAGGGGTGAGTTTAATGAGATTTTTTATTACTGTGTTACAACTGTGATGTTTTGAGTTTAACAATGTATTGGTTGTGTTTTTGATTTTGGTTTTATTCAATTCAAATTAGGGAATCCGAGAAGCTTGACAAATTATTTGAATTTGAAGTTGGTGAGATCAGCAGTAAGAGTTGGTTTCGTACCTTATATACTCCTAGAAAAGATCTGACTTTTTTGGTATGTACAGTTTCAAATTCGTATTTTTTTGGAGCTGTTTTTATGTTTGTATACATGCACAGTATACTGATATTTTATTTTTTTTAGCATCTAGATGTCATTTTCTACTATATGAGGAAGAAAGCTAAATACGCACTTAAATTGAAGATGACAACAACAGATTACAACTTTCATAAGACCCTCACAGAGGCTTATGAAGATTTAACTGGAAATGGAGAAAACAAATTTAACATAGATAAGTATGATGATGTGATTGACTACATGCTTGGTTTTACTATGTTTTGCAACACTGCATGGTATGATGTTGATGAGGTTCTATGTCTTGTTCATGACCTAACTGGGTGGCACTGGATCTTGGCTAGAATATCTCTTGTAGATAGATGTATATATGTGTATGATTCTCTGGGGGATCCAAGTGGTGAAATTTCTGTCAAGAGGTCATTACAACCCTATTCTGTGTTGCTGCCACTATTTCTGCTGACGATTAATTTTTTTGAGAAGAGGGATGACATTGAGATACAAGGTGGTAGGCATAAGGGTAGAGAGTTGGCAGATCCTTACACAATTGAGTATCCCTACACAGGATGGTATGTAAGAATTGAATTCTTTGCTTTTTTATTTACTTAACATTTATAACTAATGTATATGTTAGATTCTGAGATATTGCTAATGCCTGTAATACAGCGATTGTGGGGCTTTTGTCGCCAGCTTTGCTGAGCATATATCGAAGGTGTAGAGATTCCCAAATTTGATGTACACTCATGCAGAGCAAGATTTGCAGTTTTGTTGTGGAAATATGGAAAGGACAAACAGGAACGCAATGAACAAAGTGACTCTGAGGATCCTGGTCGGAATCCTGAAAGGCAGGGTAAACATCGTCGAGGAAAGAAGCGCAAGAAATAGATTAGATTTATATGTTTTAAAATGAGCAGTAAAATGTTAAACATCTTAGTGGTGAAATTGCAATATCTTAGACATTACTGTCTTGGAATGTTATTCGAAATTTCTTATGTTTATGGATAGGGTACTAATTTGTTTAGTACTTATGGATATTAGTACGTGAATTTGTCGTTTCTATTCATGTATTCTAATTGTATACTTATGCTTTTAAGTGATATACTGTTGAGCGAAAGCATTTTTTCCATCTAAGATACTCTTGTTGTATACAGACACATGGGGTTTGAACGCGTAAATCTATGTATTTCAGTCGATTTAATTTTTACATAAATTAGTATTCTTTTGTGCAAAAGTGATCATCTGTTTTCCTATAGTATGCTATTTTAGTGCTCTGTATACCATAGAAGTATACTTGTATGCTGTGTCCTATTGTACACGATCAGGGCCATATCATGCACTAAAAAGTTATACAAAAGAACCATGCTTTCGTGTATACCAATATATTACAAAGGTATACAAAATAGAAGTATGGTTTTCCACTACTACAAAATGAACTTGTATGCCACACTAGTATATACCTATCTACCCAACAGTATACGTTTTAGCATAGAAGACTTCAGTATAGTACACTTAAAATGGTCTGACAAAACAAATGTGTATACCATTCGGCCTATCCTGTATACTACAAAGGTATACGACTGTGCCATGATTTTCTATTAATAAAAAGTATACTGTGACAAATCAAATCTGTATATCATTGTGGTATACTGTTTACTAGAAAAGTATATAATTGAAAATGGTATTCTTTTTGTTAGTAGGGACAAATATGTTAAAAATATATAATATTTTAAATCAGATTACAAAAATATATTAAAAAATCAGTTATTTGTCTAAAAATGTATTACAAAAAAATATATTTTTCAAAAATATATTACACAATATTTTAGGTATACTGTTAAGTAGAAAGGTATACACTTGCAACATACTTCCTTATATTTAATAGGGAGGTATGTTTTGACAAAACAAATGTGTATACCATTCGGGCTATCCTATATACTACAAAGGTATATAACTGTACCATGATTTTCTATTAATAAAAAGTATATTGTGACAAATCAAATCTGTGTACCATTGTGGTATACTGTTATATATCTTTCACCTGGGATATAACTATACCAGCATGCTATACAATAGAAAGAATTTTTTTGTTACCCAAAAGCAAGTCAGGTGCAAAACAAAGTAAAAAGGTATACCTTTCTAGGTATACTGTTGAGTAGAAAGGTATACACTTGCAACATAATTCCTTGGGGAAGTATGTTTTGACAAAACAAATGTGTATACCATTCGGCCTATCTTGTATACTACAAAGGTATACAACTGTGCCATAATTTTTTATTAATAAAAAGTATATTGTGACAAATCAAATCTATATACCATTGTGGTATACTGTTTACTAGAAAAATATATAATTGAAAATGGTATTCTTTTTGGTAGTAGGGACAAATATGTTAAAAATATATAATATTTTAAATCAAATTACAAAAATATATTAAAAAATCAGTTAGTTGTCAAAAAATGTATTACAAAACAATATATTTTTCAAAAGTATATTACACAACATTTTCTAGAGTCACATCCAACATCTCTTCCTTTCTTTTAATTTAACTATTTATTGTATGTCTTCCACCTACTTCCTTTCTTTCTTCCACGCCAAAAGTGTGCATTTGCATCTTTCTATTAGTAATTTACTGTGTAATCGTTCAATTGGGTGAATTTCTTTGATACGCACTAATGGGTCGTGCATCAAGTCGAAAAATTTGTAATACTGAACAGATTAATAGTTGTGGCAGTCGCGTTGATGATGCTAAAGATAAGGTTAAGGTAAGTTTTCATTTGTTATGGGCAAATTTGTATTAGTCAACAGATTTTAGTACATGCATAAATTAAATTTTTTTGTAAAGTGTATATAGTACGTAATTTTTTGTGGTATATCTGTGAAAGTATAAAAGGGTTATGTGATATTTTATTAAAAATTAATTAAAAGTGTTCCTATATGTGTCGTTTATACCAAAGTAATGTATAGCAAGTAATTACTATTATGTTGTTTCTTATATGTTTTCTAGGATTGGAATTATTATGCTGCACCTTCTAGCTATGATCGGTATACTCCGAAAATCAACAATGATCTCAATGTTAACATCGTTAAAGAGTTAACTGACAACTTGACGGAGTGTCAACTTGAGATGTTTCGTAGGACATGTTTTGGATATTTTTTGGATATGCCACAACAAATTCGTCAGAATGCTGTTCTTCATTGGTTAATGATGACGCAAATCAAGCCTGCATCTGGTGATGATTTGTGGTTTGATGTGAATGGTCATCATCTTCATTTTGGGTTGGGCGAGTTTCGTTTGGTCACAGGGTTGAAGTGTACAGGTGATGTGGAGCAGAACACACCTCCTACGAACAATTATTTGATGAAAAAGTATTTTGGTGGAAAGGTGCGTCTTTACCGGTCTGATTTAACTACTTGCTTCAGTAACAAATGTTGGAAAAATAATGACGCAGATGCGTTGAAGATAGCAATGTTGTATTTTATTTGCAGTTTTCTATTTGCTACACGGAAAGATCATGGCTATGTTGACATGAAATATGTTGATATTGTTGAGAAGGGAGACTATGACAACTATCCTTGAGGTGTTGATGTTTTCAAGATAACAAAAGCGTCAATAGACAAGAAGCTTCTATCAAGGCCTAGTAGTTATAAAATTCTTAGTTTTACACTTGCAATTCAAGCATGGTTGTGTGAGACTTGTCCACCAATTGCGGGAGTGATTGCTTCCCGGATTTTATCTGTAGGTGGTTCAAAGATACCACGACTTCTGAATTGGAGCGGAGATGACAGGGATGCTGTTTCTATTTCTCAACTGCTCGGCATATTTACTAAGTCAGTTGAACAGGTTAGTTTTCTTCACTTCTATAGTTTGAAGGTATACTTTTGTGTAATTAGTATATAGTACAGTTTTTGCAGAAGGATTCTTTTATTTTTAAGGAAACTGTGAAGGTATCCTTATTTATTGCAGTATGTATACCTTTACATTGTACATCTATAATTATGCTTGTTTTTTGTTCTTTGCTTTTACTTATTTCAGTACTTGTTGAACAGTTAAACATAAGAAACATACTACCAACTAATGCTGAGCGCGAACAGTTAGGCCTATATGGTTTTCAATTTATTGATATTGCTGAAAAAGACTTGAGTTCCACTGTTGGGCAAACACAGAAAAGGGGGCCATCTCCTGAAGCTAGTGATGTTGGTAAAGAAGACTTGGGTGCTGATGGTGGACAAACTCATAATCAGAGTTCTGTTCCTGAAGCTAGCAATGTTGCTACTAGAATGCAAGACCCACTGGGCAAAGAGGTTCAGTTTATATTCTTATATTTTAATGTGATGATTAAGTGTAACTTCTTAATATATTATGTTGTTCCCTTTCTGATTATAAAGCCAAACCGTATGCAGAAGAGTAGGAAAGACCGTTCCCAAGAAAGTAGTGCTGCTGCCAATGATTGCTCTCCCGATTTAATGAAATGGGTATTAGTGCAGTTGTCTTTATTATACTGCCTTTTTTTGTTGCGTGAAATTTGCCTGTATTTTAAATAGTTTATTAATTTAACAGGTGAAGCAGTATGTTGATAACAAGATTGCGGATGCGCTAAATGCAATTGCTTCAATTATTGATAAACATTCCAGATAATTAGGTAATTTTCTTTTTTGTTATTGAATATTTTCAGATTGTTAAAGATCGATTGTTTCTTTATTTTCTAGGATGGCACCAGACCTGATCTGGCTGATGGTATGGAAACTGGTGATAGAGCTCGTCAAAGGAATAGAGATTTTATCAGGTCTGAAGAAAAAAGTTATGAACATGCAGCATGTAGGGAAAACCCTACTCAGGAAAGTAGTGCCAATGATTCCTCTCCCGATTTAATGAAGCGGGTATACTGTATTTGTCTTTTTGTTTCCCCCTGTATTTGTCTTTCTTTTTCCCCTAGAATTATACCTGCTTCTTATATTAGGCAAAATTTGCCTGCATCTTATCTAGTTTATTAATTTAATAGGTTAAGCAGTATGTTGACGACAGGATTGCGAATGACCTAGATGATATTGCTTCAATTATTGATAAACATTTGACAGAAAATAAGGTAATTTCTTGTTTAGTTATTGTATATTTCCAGATTCTTAAAGGTTAAACTTTTCTTTATTCCTAGGATGCAACCAGAGCTAATCAGTCTGATAATATGGAAAGTGGTGTTCGAGCTGGTCAAAACAATAGAGATTATATCAAGTTTGAACAAAACAGTTCCGAACAAGCAGCATTTGTAGGTCGTACCAGTCCGAATATTTATTCAGGTATCCAACTTTCTATAGCCACACTTTGTCATACCTGTTCAGATTGTCTACTTAGCAGTCTTTGTTCCGTGCAACAGCCGTTCATAATCAGGGATTAGAAGATGGAAAGGTAAATCATGAAACTTTGGGTCCCAGTGCCTGTGCAATGACTGAAGTTTCTGATGGTATTGCAAATCATGGCGACACTGGTCGAATGGATGAGCAGAAGAGTCATCAGAAAGCAGTAGTAGTAGATGGTAGTGGTCCCAATCTTACTGCAGGTTTGGATTTTCCTATAGCTGCACTTTGTCATACATGTCCAGATTGGCTACTTACCAGTGTTTGTTTGGTGGAACATCAGTTATCAATCAAGGATTAAAACATGCAGATGTGAATTCTGAACGTGTACATCCTAGTGTCTCTACAAGAAATGAAATTTCTCCTGTCAAGTATCGTCCTAAAAGAAAGGCTCAAAGCTCTCCAATCTCTGGTCCTCGTCAAACCAAAAGAATAACTGAATGTGTGCAGCATTCACCTTCTGCCATTAAATGTGATTCTGGCACTAGTGTTGTCACTGTATTGCCAAAGAAGAAGAAAAAGATATTGTTTGGACGGTCGCCATTTGAAAAATCTATTTCAAAGGGTTGTAGCTCTGACTGTTTGACTGCATTGAAGAAAGCGATGTATAAGCCTAAGGGACAGTAAGTATCGACTCTTGCCGGTTTTTGACTTTTTTATATTCTATACTTTTATTTTAATTCTTTACTTTTATATATTTTGCTTGGTGATTTTATGTCTTCTCGATTGCATAGTAAGGAAGCAGATGATGTTCTTGATCCAGTTATTGATTTGGGGGTTGCTCAGATTACAAGTAAGGATTGGTTTCGGGTATTACAAATGTGTGGTGCTCTAGTATCTTCTGAGGTATATCAACTTCTATTTGAACTTTTTTTATTGTTTAGCTTTCTGTATCATTCATTGGAAGTATAGTGTTGTTTTTAATTTTGTTTATCAACTTATGCTAATTCCTGCAAACACATTTGTTTCAGCATCTAGATGTTATCTTCTACTACCTTAGAAAGAAGATAAAGTACCATCTTGAAGTGAAGATTACAACTACTGATCATTATTTTGACAACACCATTCAAGATGTTTATCAATTAATGAAAAGAGGAGCACGAGTGGACACGCTGAAGGGAGCAGATGAAATTCAGAAGTATATGCTTGGTTATCGTCTCTGCTGCAACATTCCATAGCATTATGTTGACGAGGTTCTATCTTTTGTTTATATTAACAAAAAGTCCCATTGGATTCTCTTGAGACTGTTGCTATGGACCAGGGTTATATATGTATACGACTCGATGCCTACTCGACGGATAACTAAAGCTATTGAAGATGCAGTGAATGCTTATTCTGTAGTTGTCCCTTTGCTTTTGTGCCATAGTGGGTGTTATACTAACAGGTATGACCTTGATATGCAAAATGGATTACATAATGGGAAGACTTTGACGGAGCGATACGACACTGAGTATATCGAGAAACTTCCTAAGCAGAATTTAGCGTAAGCAGCCTTTCTGCACATATACTTTTACAAGAACTTATTGTTTTTTTTCATATTTCTTTAATAATCTATGCAATTTATGTGTGTGTATAGAGATTGTGGAGCATTTGTTGCTACTTTTGCAGAGCACATTGTTGAGGGGATCGCCATCAAATTACATGGTTTTGATATACACAAATTTCGTTCAAGATATGTTGCACTTTTATGGGAGCATGGTTGTCAGAAAATCGCACAAAATGAAGAAACTGATTCTGAATATCCTGGAAAATGCATGGCGATGGTTGTCAGGAAATAGTAACTAGCAATTAGTGAAGAAACTTCAGGGCACCCTTTTTTTTGGTCATATGAAATGTATATGTTTACATTTTAGGAAGTAATATTGTGAACTACCACCTTCACTGTTGAATTAGATTCAGCTTTTTACCATTTATAAATGATGAATTTTGTTTCATTTGCTCGTTGTAATTCAAAGCAGATTGTGTTGTTTCATTTTCACATATTATAGCCTTCAACCTGGGATATAACTATACGAACATTGTATACAATAGAAAGATATAGTTGTGTTACCCAAAGCAAGTCTGGTGCAAAAACAAAGTAAAAAGGTGTATACCATTCGGGCTATCCTGTATACTACAAAGGTATACAGCTGTGCCATGATTTTCTATTAATAAAAAGTATAGTGTGACAAATCAAATCTGTATACCATTGTCGTATACTGTTTACTAGAAAAGTATATAATTGAAAATGGTATTCTTTTTGTTAGTAGGGACAAATATGTTAATGAAAGCAAAGCCTTGTACGTTTGAGAAAGTCGTATACCATTGGAGTAATATCATATATTAGAAAGGTATCAAATTGCGAGATATTTTTTTTTAGTTGTATAACATTGGATTTATATAGTAATACTACAAAGGTGTATACCATTCGGGCTATCCTGTATACTACAAAGGTATACAGATGTGCCATGATTTTCTATTAATAAAAAGTATCGTGTGACAAATCAAATCTCTATACCATTGTCGTATACTGTTTACTAGAAAAGTATGTAACTGAAAATGGTATTCTTTTTGTTAGTAGGGACAAATATGTTAATGAAAGCAAAGCCTTGTACGCTTGAGAAAGTCGTATGCCGTTGGAGTAATATCATATATTAGAAAGCTATCAAATTGCGAGATGTTTTTTTTAGTTGTATAACATTGTATTGATATAGTATACTACAAAGGTATACAACATTAGCAAGGTACCATGCGTGATTAGACAGGTTTTATCTGTGGTGACCGAATTTCTATGTGATGGCTGGTTGATTGCTAAGTTCTTTCCTCTTTCAGAAGTTTTCTGCAGATTGTTGCTCTCCCTTGTTTCACATCTAAAAACTGCCAATTTGGTGCAGTTAAAATGTATTTTATATTAATTTTAAAATGATAGCACAGATAGAGCCCGAAAGGTATACATTTGTTCCATGGTTGAATAGTTTAACTTATGACAGTTAAAATGTATTTTACATTAAATAAATTGCACGGATACAGTAATTGAAATTTAAAATAATAGCACTGTTAATGAAAAAAACTGACAGTTAAATCTGTCAATATAACAGCACGCACACATGGCAATGTCCCAATCTGTCAATATAACTAATTCAAAAACCTGTTAAAAAACAGCGTGACCCATTGTAAACATTGTACCTTCTGAGAATTTCTAAAGTGACTCTTACAAACAGATGCCATTTTTATCTATAAATTCCCACCCAATCTGTCATTTTTGTTATTGAACCAAAAAGAAAAAGAAATTCTATCAAATATACTATCTGATAAAAAAGTACCTATGGAGAATACTCACAGACCATCGAATGGCCACGGACCATCCAATGGCCACGGACCATCTAATGGAAGACAGGTTTTCCAGAATAGTCATGGACCATCAACTCAAAGGCATGTTACAAACATGCCTTCAATACCAAGACACCTCTGTTGGCGTTTTGAAAATCTGAAGAATGAGGTGGAATCCTTGAACGAATTCAGAAAGAAATGTGAAGATGAGTTGTGGAATTTAAGGTACACGCAGCGACAATATTACGAAAAATTGATGGAATTGCTTAAGGTAATGGCAGATCCGCTGCAATTGCACAATGGAGGGCCAGGGGAACCAATGTTTAGAAATTATGGAGAATAAACAAGGTTTTTATTTTATATATTATCTATTGTTGTTCTTTCACATATTACTATTTTTTTTTTTATAATGATAGGTAATTCTAGGTATTCTGTGTAACTTTATATCTAGATTTATGTTTCAATTGTATCCTTTTTTTTTTTTTGCCTTTCAGATTATAAAAGTTGTGTTCAGGATTTCAATTTTTTGTTGTGTTATATTTTATAAGTTATATATACCAAGGCTTGTAGCACAAAATTTGTTAAGAAGGTATACAGAACAAAAGTCCTATACTGTTGTAATTTGACAGTTCTAATACTGCAGTGACTGTAAAGCAGTATACTATTGTGAAAACTGTACAATAGAAAGGTATATTGAAGAAAGCAGTTTATATGAGTTTAACTAAATAATAAACTATTAGGGTATATAGTATACTAGAAACGTATACCAGTGATAAAAGTACAACATCTTTAAATGCTAATAAGACCAATCATGGTACAGTGTTGGTATTAGGGTATATAGTATGCTAGAAACGTATACCAGTGATAAAACTCTAAATGTATACAGTATTCAAATAGGCAGAATGTCATAAAAACAGAATGAAACTGCAATTCACAACTAATATTTCATTTAACATTTAAAGACTACTGTTTGGACATCATCTTCTATGATAGATTTTCATATGAAAATAATACGGTCGAGCATACACAAAAAACAGACATCTTTATAAAATGATCAGTTTTTGGAGACCACCATCTTCTTGCGCTGCTTTGCCGCAACAACTTCATCAACCATTCCAGATTCGTCAAAATCACTACACTCATTCTGCTCAACTTTATGCTTACCATATTTCCACAGTTTAAGAGAATATCTCGCTCGACATGCCTGTATACAAATTTTCTCATAATCAATTGGGATATTTTCAATCAGGTACTCTGCGTAAACAGCAACAAAGGCTCCGCAGTCCCTGTAAGAATAGAAACACTCAGGAATTTTAGTGAAACAGTAGTGTATAAAAACATAAACAAAATGTTACAGTAGATTAGAAAAGGAGTGCTTACGTAGTTTTCTCTTTGGGAAAATCTAGAATATACATAATATTAAATGGATCTGTTAAAGCATGTCCATTGTGCAATCTATCTTGCAAGATGATGTCATCCCTCTCAGCATAAAAGTTAGTTGCATTTAATAACAAAGGTAATTGGAAAGCATATGCCATTACTACTTGCTTAACTTTTTTAGCAGCATCTGTGTTTTGATCGAAGTCATATACATATATGCACCTATCACGGAACGAAACCCTCCCTAGCATCCAATGCCACTCCACTAACACATGCATAGGAAGGGGGACCTCATCAACATTCTTCCATGGTGTGTTACATAACAACCTGTGACCAAGGATATACTCCTTCAAAGCAAGTTTTGTTGCTGCTAGTCTCTGATTCCCTTCCAAACCTATGGACTTCTTATACAGACTTTGAATGGCATTGTCAAAATAACTGTCTGTTGTTGTCATCTTTGCTTTAACTCCATACTTTGCCTTCTTTCGAAGGTAGTAGAAAAAGACATCTATGTGCTGGAAGAGAACTATAATGCATGAGTATACATTCTAAGATAATATTATACATTATTAACAAATAAACGAAGCAGTAGTCTTTTTTAGTTTTTCTAATTTTATTATGAATGGATTGATCAAGAGAGAATGATCACACGTTGCAAGACAGTTCATATTCTCATCAGTTAACCCCATGAAGACAATTCATCATAAAATGGATAAAACCAGTATAAATATAAGGCATACGATATACCAAAAAAGTATACAACAGTGAGAATAAACCCGGGAAATCAATAAATGTTCAAGTCAGTCAAACAGTATACTATATTGAGTATACAGTATATGATAAAGGTATACAATAATAACAATAAACAAAAGTATACACACCACATGAGAAAAAGAAGCAGTACTCCTTTTTAACTGCTAAAACCACTCTTTATCTTCTATTGTAGCAACCTCAAAGCTGTATGCTGGCTTGAGCATGTCGTCCTCCCGATTTCTGTTCAGGTCCTTGTTCATTTTCGTAACAATAGTGTAAATAGAAGCAGTACTAATACTTTCTTCAAATGGGTAGCGTCCATACATAATACTCCCTTTAGTTGCTCGTCGAACACGTATACCAGATCCCCATTCTGAAATGCGAGCTGACTGTATCAGAGGTATAAATTTTGGTATCCTTGAAGGAGCAATACACGTTGTTCCAGAAGACATCGCTCCCGGTGCTGCATACTTCACTATTGCAGGTACTACTATATTCAAAGTAGCACCATCACAAGCAATACCACTTGCATTGTAGGCTGGTTGGGTGCTAGGAGTAGTTGTATACAAATAGTCAGAACTTGAAAGTGGATCCATAGAAGATTGCTCCAAACTACCATAAATTGAATCTTCAGTGAAATTCAGGTACTCAGAACTTGATAGTGGATCTACAGAAGATTGCTCTAAATCACTGGGATCAATTGAATCAGTTAAATTCACACAGTCGGAACTCGAGAAACGGTGTACATTATTGTCATACTGGGCAAAACAACGTTGATCTCTATTCATCCAATCGGCAAAACAATTACATTCATCATTATCCTTGCGATCATCTCTAGTCATATCCTTAAAAAAAAGTAGCAAACCTAAGTATTATGCTCTAAAAGAGTCTGGTAAACACTTTGAGAAAATTTTTTGTCTTGTTGCAAAACAGTTAAACAAGTATACTTTTATGGTATACAGACTACTACAATGGTATACAGTAAGAAAATAACTTTTTGTTATTTTTTTCCAAAAATGGACATAGAAATGTTAAGGTAGTATACCGTTGACGTATATAGCATAGTGAAATGGTATACAAGTGTAGATAATAAACCAAAAAAGAAAGTACCTCTGGATACGGCAGAAATTTAGGTTTTCCAAGTAAAGCAACAGCTGCAAGCATGTCATCAAATTTTACAGCAACATGTTCCTTTAAGTTTCCCAATTCTTTCTTTATAGATTGAGACTCACTTGCTATCTGATGAAGTAAGTAGCAAAAATGCAATCTGTAAATAATGTAGGAAGTGTTAATTAACAAAAATAAAATTTATAAACATACAAGTTTCTTAAATTCTGCAACATTGACGTTGGCACCAACTATTTGATCTTTTCCATTATCGTGAACAAGAGGGTTTTTTGCAATTCGTTTGAAATCCATAAATCAAGATTTTGAAATAATTGGCTAGCAAAATTGTTGCGTCTTTGTCCTAATCATGCTAATCAAAGTACACTACCGGAAAGAAATGCAGAATAATTGACAAGTCACGTGGTTTCCTTCTGTTCTATAACACGTTGCATTAGTAATAGATTTGTGCAGTGAAATTGTCATTTTTGTTCTACTTATGAAAAATGTGGTATTTTTAGTTTAGATGTCATCTTACTAGAGATATAGCCTAAATATTCCAACCTATTTTTTGTGAAAATATTCTCAATACTGATGCATACGGGAGGCTCATGATGTCGTTAATGATAGACAGGTGTATGTCTTTTGCGACTATAAATGTTCATTTCGGACTAAATATAATGTTATCTCAATACAGAGTGTTTTTTTGTCGAATTTGTTTGAATATATTGCAACACAAGTGAACTTGTACACTTTTACTTGAGAGTGCTACTATTGTATACAATAGGAAAGTATTAGGGAGCGTATACCTAGTCAATGCAGTATACCATTTGGGTATACTTCATAATAGAAAGGTATACTAATACTGACTTAATAAAAAATTGGTCGCTTTAATGGCAATCGAGTGCAACAGGTGTTGTGCTCCTCTTCATTTGTTCCAGTTAACGACCACAAAAACACCATATCTATGTCTTGCCTGCTTGTAGCTGTTGGTTAGGTCAGGTTGGTTAAATCTTTTCTATAATTAATATTTTTAATTGAATTAGGCAGAATCGGTATTTGCGGGATAAATTATTCAACTGTCATCACTTAAACTATTCAACCATTTTCCAAATCAACAACACTAACTTGTTAGTTTTAACAGCAGCCCTAAGTGTTGTCAATTTGCAAAACCTTGTGTGCAATTGAACTTTTGATTCGCCTATTGGAACTTGAAATTTGAGATTGTTTTGTAGAAATTTCTTAAATATCAAAAAAATTAAACAGTACCCATTTGGGTATACTGCATAGTATAAAGGTATACAGAACGATATTTGTATACTGCCGTAAGCTGACAATCTTCAATTCACGTATAGTTTTGTAATATCCAGTATATCTTTCTGCTATACTTCTTTAATTTTGTACTAGTATACCCTGGTGGTATACAGTCACATATTTTATAAGCCATAAAGCCACAAAACTGGTTTTCAAACATAAAACTAGTAATAAAATAAGTAAGCAAACTTAAATAAACAACAATGTTTAATTAAAGCATACTACAAGTTGTTTAAGTATAAAAGAGAAGCATCAGGGCTACACTGAATAGTGACAGTGATAACAGCCATATTAACCAAAAACATTCAATAGGATTTAGAAAGTAATTCCTAGACAGTAGATTACTAGGTAAATATACAATAGGATTACTACTTCATTAACACATTTCTACTTCTTGTGTTTGTTTCATAGACCATCTGTAATCTTGCAGCATTTTGAACAGGATCCTCAGAATTTCTAGGCTCTATTCAGGATCACTTTCTTCATGGTTCATGGTTTTGTTAGAGCCACACTCCCACAAAAGTGCAGCATATCTATACCGAAATCGCTCAATGTTAAAATCATTAGCTTTAATAGGGATATTCTCTATGAGGTGCTCTGCAAAACTAGCTACAAACGCTCCGCAATCCCTGCACACACATACATTTCACAGAATGTCAAAAACACAAACCTGAATAATATATTAACAAATGTGAATACTATACATGGGAAAAAGAGTCCTTACGCTAATGACTGGCTTGGAAGATTTTCAACAAATACAACTTTATACGGCTTTGTCAACGTCTGGCCAATGTGTAAGCCATCATGCAAAACAATATCTTTCCTCTTATCATAAAACCTAATTTTGCATAGAAACAAAGGGACTACAAAGGCATAAGCTTGGACCATCTCTTCAACATCTTTAGATTTCCAGCTAGACTGCATTGAGTCATATACAAGGATAGTCCTAGTTCGTAGTGATAATATCAATAGAATCCAATGCAATTTTTCCAGGACATGACCAAAACTGAGCACATCATCAACATTATACTATGGAGTGTTGCAATTCAAACAACAACCAGTCATGTACTGCTCAATTACATGTCATCCCTCCAATACTTCAATAGATACTGCTCCTCTCAACTGCTGATAAATATTTTGAATGGTGTTGTGAAAATAATAATCAGTAGTTGTAATCTTTGCTTCAAGCCTATGCTTCATCTTCTTCCGCAGATAGTAAAAGATGGCATCTAGATGCTGAATATAATTTGATGAGTTAGCACAACATAACGCACAAAATGAGAAGCGACGACAATATAGTGACAGTTATACAAATCACATACCTGAGAAGACAATGGGGGTCCCATTAGTGCTTAATGCCCGGAACCAATCCTTATCGTTAATCTTGGCAATCACAAAATCAAGAGGCGGATCAAGAATATCATATGTTTTCTTGCTGTCAAATCACCAATACATAAAACAAGAAAGACAAAATATAAAAAAGTAAACCATAAAGTGAGCAAATACGTATACCAGTAAAGTATAATGTATACTTAAAAGTATACTAACTAAGTTATATAATGACCAACTTTGGAAAACAAAGTAAATTTGGTATACCTTTGGTATACCAACTAAGTACAAATACTTACTGTCCCTTCCGCTTGTGCATTGCTTCAGTCAATGCAACCAATGGTTCGTCATCACAGTCCGCTGTAATAGACATTTCAAATAGATACCGTCCGATCATAATTTCTTTCTTCTTCTTCAAGAAGTTGCAAGATGAATCTTGGACTGGTGGATCTTTTCTCTTTCCTTGGGTAGCAGTGCAAATTTGGGCTTCTACTTTCTCAGGTCGATTTCCATAATTCAAAAGCTGAAGTTGAGAATCACTCCAATCTGCAATATCATAAGGAATATCCTTTGACTTGGGACAGGCACTAGTTGTTTGAACACTCTTACGTGGTGCCTTCTCATTAGGAATACCCGAAGTTAGACGGTGACACTGACTCTCTGTCATACTCATGTCAGCAATATCATGTAGATGGACTGATGATTTGGGGAAAGCAATACGTGTATCAGTAGGGAGGACTTGACCAATTTCTTCTTTAACCAAATTCTTGATAGCATCCGTATCCTAGAAATAAACAGGAAGCCTATTCTATAAGAATATGGAAATATACTATACAAAAATAACAAAAACTACCTTTGAATCTGCCACATGCTTATAATGAAATTGATCTTGCTTAATATCAACAACATCAGTCTTTAACGAAGTAAATTGATCTTGCACCTAAAATGAACAAAAAAAATGTAAAAAGCATGTAAAAACAACCCCCTGCCCTCCCTGCCCCCCCCCCCCTCCCCACAAAAAAAAAAAAAAAACTAATGAGCATACCATTTGCTTTAAATCAGCAACAGAATCATTTCCAACACCACTGCTTGATTGACAAGGCCCTTTTATACTACCCTGTATACCTTTTGACTTCATGAACACAAAAGCAAGAATATATTCAAGTATAATAAATAGAGATATAGTAGTTATTTATTAACTTAAACTATAAGTATATACATAAAACCTCTTCAGACAGTGGTTGTCTTCTAGTACCAACATCACTAGCTTCAGGAAGTGCTTGCTCATTGTCTTGCTCAGCAAAATAAGTACCTTGTGGAAGAGTTTGCTCATTCTGTATTTTCCCAGCAACAGTACGCAACTCTTGTTCAGCATCACCACTAATTTTAGGAACAGGTTGGTCATCAACAAATTCAATACCATCTACATCTAGCGCTCCCTGCTCAGAATCAGTTGGGGACCATGTTTGTTAAATTCAACTGTTGAAAGTAAGTATATAACGTATTGAAATAAGTAAAACTAAACTACATAAAACTTATAGTATACTGGAAAATAAGAACAGGTATACCATTAATGTTTACTTTAAATCAAAAGTATCTTTTTTGTTAAAAATAGACCTGTAATATTCTATACTAATCATATAAAAGTACATCTTCAAAGTAGTATACTAAGTTGATATAACGCAAACAATATAAAGGAACTTTAAAATCAAACAAAAATTTACCTTTAGCTTAGTCGCATCTTGACTATTTTGGGTTAAAGGGCTATCACTCGAAAATAATGACGAATCCATTTCATGATCAATACGAAAACTTGGAAAATTAGCGGAAGACCTTATTTTACGCTTCATAACTTGAAACCCTTGATTTTGAATCACCCTAGTTTGAGAAGAAAAGTTCTTCAAATGAAAATGGGTACCAAACACGTTGGTCTTTTTGACTGTTTAAATGTATTTATTACTGTCAATATAAAAGTTGAATTATTATATTTTTAGTTGAAGTAGTATACTTTCTTATAAGTATACTTGTATGGTATACTACTGTATAGAAAGGAAAAATAACTTTATTATAAACAATCAAGGCTGGTATAAGTAATTTTGAAGTTGTATACCATTGCGATTTCACTGTATACTGCAAAGGTATAACATTTGGCATATACCTAATATCATAAAGCAATGGTATACAGTATTCTGGGAAGGTATACATTAGAAAGATGCATAGTAGATGGAGATTTGAATAAAGATAAACGACGACATCAGAGATCTTCTATAACTTCTCTATGAACAGTATACATTACAATAAAAATACAAGACAATAACAACTACACATGTAACATAAACAGGCTACTTAACTGAAAGAAACATGATAGAACACAACAAACCATAAAATATTTCACCTAAAACAGAAAATATTACTTAAATTGACCACTTGACAGAAGACTTCAAATTTCTGGAGAAGTATAGTAGTCAGCAGGGTCCATTTTATGATCTGCAAGAAGACCATGAAGCATTTTCTTCATTCGACGAACATCCTTCTTGTACTGTTGAACGAATTCCTCAAAAATAGCCGTAAAAGTTGCTAGTTCATCTCTTAATTCATACACTGCCATCTTTGTTGTTGGTGCAGAGGAAGATCCTGCAATGCTTGGTCTACGAGCCATTTCTCTCTGTGTGCGTGTATTTAGGTAATTTTTTTCAGAAAATGAAACAAATTGTGCTAATATTAGATTTTGAAGAATAAAAGAGCAAAATAACCCCTTTTTATAGGTCAGGTTTCATACATAAACTACTACACATTACATGCCTTAAAAAAAGGGAACTGCACAGCTGCACCATTACACGTTTGCATCTAAAAAAAACTGCCTACTTCATGCAATTAAGCTCTAATTTTTTAATTAATTCAGAAACCGTTAATATAAATGTCAATATACTTCTTTTTTAATTAATCATTAGGGTATACTGCATAATATAAATACAAAGCAAACTATGATGTTGTAGTATACCCTTCTGCTTGACAGTATACCAAAATAATATATGATTTTACTATATCCCACCTGATTTATGAGTTTCAGTAACATAAAATAAAGGGAACTGCACAGCTGCACCTTTACATGTTTGCATCTAACCAAAACATCCTAGTTCATGCAATTAAGCTCTGATTTGTTAATTAATACAGAAACTGTTAATGTAATTGTCAACTGGTCAGTATACCCTAATGATATACTTCTTTAATTATGCAGTATATCCTAATGATATACTTCTTTAATTAAAAAAGAAGTATATTGACAGTTATATTAGCAGTTTCTGTATAACTAGTTGTACAGTATTTGACTAACACCAACACATTCTGTCCGCTTTGAGTTACATCCGCCAAATGAAAGAAAGAAATATAAATTAAAAACATAACAAAGATCTTCAATTATAAAGAGTTACCACAAAAGATTGCAATTCAACAGTTTATCTAGTAGTTGCACAATACTACTTCGTACAATATAAAGCTATACATTTCATCATTAATTGCTACCAACTATTTTCTAACAACCATCGCCATACATTTACTAGGAAATTCAGAATCACTATCTTCATTGTTAGAGATTTTCTGACAACCATGCTCCCATAAAAGTGCAGCATATCTTAAATGATATTTGTGAATATCATAACCCTTATGTTTAATAGCAATTTGCTCAATGATGTGCTCTGCAAAAGAAGCCACATATGCTCCACAATCCCTGTACAGATGCATAAAATGCAAACAGCATCAAAAAAATAAATATAAATAAAACAATAAGGTAATGGAAAAAATATATCTGCAGAAAATGTGCTTACGCTAATCTCTGTTTGGGAAGTTTCTCGACATATACAATTTTGTATGGCTCTGTCAAAGCCTTCCCATTATGTAAGCCATTTTGCAGTACAAGGTCATTCCTCTTATTATAAAACGCAGTACGGTCCAAAAGCAAAGGGACAAATACAGCATAAGCTTTCACCACATCATCAATAGCTTTAGTTACCCGTCGAGTGGCTAGCGAGTCGTATACAAAGATATCCCTAGTCCGTAGCAACAATCTCAACAGAATCCGATGCGACTTCTTGTCAATATAAACAAAAGAGAGGACCTCATCAACATCATACCACGGAGTGTTGCAGCAGAGACGATAACCAAGGATATACTCCTCAATTTCAATTCGTCCATTCAGCGTTTCCACACATGCTCCTCGTTTCATTAATTGGTAAACAACTTGAATGGTGTTGTCAAAGTAATGATCGGTCGTTGTAATCTTCACTTTAAGATCGTGCTTTATCTTCTTTCTAAGATAGTAGAAGATAACATCTAGATGCTGAAAGAAACGCGTTTGCATGAATTAGCATAACTTGACAAACAAAAAACAAATGCAACAACACTATACTTCCAATGATACCAAAAAATTAAACAATAAAAAATGTTCAAAAGAAGTTGATATACGTCAGAAGTCACTAGAGCACCACAGGTTTGTAACACCCGAAACCAATCTTTAGTTGTAATCTCGGCAACCCCAAAATCAATAGTCGGATCAAGAAGATCATCTGCTTTCTTACTGTGCAATCAGTAAGACATAAAATAAGCAAAACGAAATACATAAAAGTAAACCATTAAAATAAAAGTAAATAATACAAAAGTGGCAAGTCTAGATGCTCACTGTTTCCTAGGTTTGCGCATAGCTTCAATTAATGCAGTCAGACAGTCGTTACCACAATCCTCTGAAATTGATTTTTGAAAAGGGGATCGTCCAGAGACTATCTTCTTCATCTTCTTCGGCAATGCACCGACATCACTAGTGCCTGGATCATATTCAATGACAAAAGATGGACGCTGCGCAGATTCAACTGTTATTTTGCTTCGACGAGCAGTGCAGTTTGGAGAGCCTTGAGCTTTTCTTTTACGACCACGCTTGACAGGAGCAACTTCTGTTGTTGTAAAAACAGTGGGACGTATAGGTTCATGATTCAAATCTCCATCTTCTAATCTCTCAGTAAGAACTGTTGTTGGACCAAACAAACACTGATAAGTACACAAACCAACCGAGTATAACAAAGTATGACTTAGGAAATTGCAAACCTGCAGTAACATTGGGACTGTTACCATCAACAAAAGTTGCATTTTCAGGAATCTTCTGCTCAAAGTTGATATCATTTGTATTTGTTCGACCAGCGTCGTCATCATTTTCCATAGCAACAGATATTTCAGCTTTTCTTTTTACAGTATCATTGCCATCGGAAACTTCAGTTGTTGCACAGACACTGGGATGAAAAGATTCATGATTTACATCTCTATCTTCTAATGCCTGATTATGAACTGCTGTTGCACCAAACAAAGACTCCTAAGTACACGATCTGAACAAGTATGACAAACTATGATTATAGGAAGTTGCTTACCTGCACTATCATTTGGACTTGTACGACCTACAAATGCTACATGTTCTGGACTGTTTTGTTCAAACATAATATCATCTCTATTATCTTGACCAGGACTATAATCATTTTCCATAGCATGAGGCTGATCACCTCTGGTCCCATCCTAGAAATAAAGAAAAAGTTGAACCTTTAACAATCTGGAAATATACAATAAGAAAATAAAAAGATTACCTTATAATCTGGCACATGTTTGTGAATAATTGAAGCAATTCCATTTAGCACCTCCACTATCTTGATATCAACGTATTGCTCAAACTAGTAAATTAATAAAATATATAAGATGCACAGAAATGGCGGTGAGAAAAAAGAAGCCAATATAATACTAGGGTATACGAATAAAAGATTATACTGTATACCAAAAAGCTATACTGTACATGGTGCAAGCAATCCCGAAGGAAATGCTAAACACGAAACGCGGAAGAAAATAACAAGAAAGTAAAGATAGAAGCAAGACAAATCTTGCTTCGGTTCGAAAGAACAGTGAGGAACCTGTCTCAAAGCTCGATCGAAGGGAAATCAAGACGCACCTATACTATGCAACAATCCTCAAGAAAGACCCGCTTCTTGCAAATTGAATGATCAAGAAGAAATTGTTCAAACGAATAACACCGATTGACACAAGTTCTTTAAAAGCCCACGTCGGGGTTCGGCTCCATCGGAGACTCACAATAGCTCTTGCTATGTTTTCATAAACTCAAAACTGTATATCCTTTACAATGAAATGAAATGGACTATTTATAGGCTATACTAAGGATAACGTAGTAAATAGTCACAAGTGACTAATAAGAACAAGCCACACAGGGCTTAGACAAGTTTGTGTTCGGCAGCCTTGACTTCGGTGCTAGGTTGTTTGCTCGAACTCATTGTCTTCGGGCGCTCAATTGTCCTCGAGCTCATTGCCCTTGGTCACTTTGCCTTCGGGCTCAAATCTGAAGATAATGCCTTCGGTTCTTGAGCCCGACCACTCAGTTTCGGAGCAATTGTTTTCCTTCGGCCAGGCTAAGTGAATATGCACATCGTGCAGCAGCTTGGCTTGACTTCTTGTCATCGGTCTCCTCGGTGGATCGAACACTTGATCAGCACGTGTTCGGGCTGCATCATCCTCCCCTTCTTGAGAAGATTTTGTCCTCGAAATCGAGCCCTCCTCGTCCTCGGAAGTTTGACCTACAACACAAGGAACTAAGTCAGCAACATTAAAGGTGTTGGACACGTTATACTCACCAGGGAGGTCGATCACGTAAGCATTGTTGTTGATCTTGGTCAACACTTGAAATGGACCATCCCCTCGAGGAGCCAACTTTCCTTTCCTTTGGTTCGGGAAGCGTTCCCTTCGTAAGTGAACCCAAACCCAATCTCCCTTCTTTAATTCCAGCTTTTTACGCCCCTTGTTTTTCTTCAAGGCAACCTTTGCATAGGCTTCCTCGAGGTTCCTCTTCACCTTTGCGTGCAATTCGATCAAAGCAGCTGCTCGTCGAGTACCTTCAAAATCAAGAACAGAATCTCGAGGCAATGGGGTTAAATAAAGTGGAATCAAAGGATTAAAGCCATACACACATTCAAACGGGGTCATGTTGATCATTCTATGCACCGTTCGATTGTATGCAAACTCCATCATGGGCAAACGATCAGCCCAGTTCCCAACCTTGCCTTTGGTCATTGCTCGAAGCAAATATCCCAAGGTCCGGTTAACTACCTCGGTATGTCCATCAGTCTGAGGATGGTGAGACGTCGAGAATAGTAGCTTGGTGCCGAGGGCACCCCACAAACACTTCCAAAAATGACTCAAGAATTTTGAGTCTCGATCACTCACAATAGTGCGAGGTACACCATGCAATTTCAACACATTAGAAACAAACAATGTAGCTACATGTTGTGCACCATCACACTTTTTGCAAGGAATAAAGTGAGCCATTTTTGAAAAACGGTCAACCACAACGAAGATGCTATCATGTCCTCCCCCCGACCTCGGTAACCCCAAGACAAAGTCCATGGATATATCAACCCAAGGTCGATCAGGCACAGGTAACGGGGTGTACAAACCATGAGGGTTGGACTTCGATTTAGCTTTCTTGCAAACGAGACAAGCGTTGCAAAGCTTTTTCCACATCTCGTCGCATTTTGGGCCAATGGATTTGCTCGGTCAAGATGCCAAGAGTTTTGTCGACACCGAAGTGTCCCATCAGTCCACCGGAGTGAGCTTCTCGAACTAAGAGCTCTCTCCATGATGACACTGGCACACAAACCCTCCCATTTTTGAAGAGGTAGCCATCGTGCCACTGATACTTCTCAACCCTTCGGCCACTCAAGATTGCGTCACGAACGCATTTCAGCTTGGGATCGTCTTCGTACATCGACTTGATGCTTTCAAATCCCATAAGCCTAGAGGCGAGAGTGGTCGCTAAGGCAAATTTCCTTGATAGCGCATCGGCCACAACATTGTCTTTACCCTTTTTGTAATGAATTACATAGGGAAAGCTCTCAATGAATTCAACCCATTTGGCATGTCTTCGGTTCAATTTCTCCTGAACTCGGAGATGCTTCAAAGAATCATGATCACTTTTGATCAAAAACTCTCGAGGCCACAAATAATGCTGCCAATGGGCGAGTGCTCGAACGAGGGCATACAATTCTTTGTCATACGTAGAGTAGTTCAAAGTTGCACCCTTAAGCTTTTCGCTAAAGTAAGCGATTGGCTTCGATTCTTGCATTAGCACTCCTCCGATCCCAACTCCGGATGCATCACACTCGACTTCGAATGCTTTGCCGAAGTCAGGGAGTTGCAACAACGGGGCAGAGCAAAGCCTCCGTTTCAACTCTTGGAAAGACCTCTCTTGGGACTCTCCCCACACAAATGGATGGTCTTTCTTCACCAGCTCGGTTAAAGGAGCTGTCACGGTGCTAAAGTCACGAACAAACCTTCGGTAAAAGCTAGCTAAGCCATGGAAGCTACGAACTTGTGATACCGAGGTTGGAGTTGGCCAATCTTTGATGGCTTTAACTTTTGACTCGTCGACTTCAACACCATTAGCACTGACAACGAATCCAAGAAAGACTACACGCTCGACACAAAAGGCACATTTCTTGAAGTTAGCATATAACTTCTCTTCTCTAAGCTTATCAAGTACTAGCCTTAGGTGTTCAACATGTTCATCCACAGATTTACTATAAACAAGTATGTCATCGAAGTAAACGACAACAAACTTATTTATGAACGGTTTGAGCACATGGTTCATCAGTCGCATGAATGTGCTCGGTGCATTGGATAAGCCAAAAGGCATCACCAACCATTCATAGAGACCGAACTTGGTCTTGAATGCGGTTTTCCACTCATCTCCGGGTTTCATTCGGATTTGGTGGTAACCGGACCTGAGGTCTATCTTCGTAAAGCATGAAGAACCACTTAACTCATCTAGCATGTCATCTAATCGAGGGATAGGATGACGATACTTTACCGTTATTTTGTTGACTGCTCGGCAATCAACACACATTCGCCACGTTCCATCTTTCTTTGGGATGAGTATTACAGGAACGGCGCAAGGACTCAAGCTCTCTCGAACAAGGCCCTTGTTCAAAAACTCATCAACCTGCCGTTGGAGCTCTTTGGTGTCTTCGGGATTACACCGGTATACAGGTTTGTTGGGGATTTGTGACCCCGGTACGAAGTCAATTTGGTGCTCGATTCCTCTCAACGGAGGTAATCCACCTGGCATTTCTTCAGGGAACATGTCTCCAAAGTCCTGCAAAACACTTTGTACAGCACTAGGCAAAGGGTTATCATTAGAAAAATCATCATTAGAGTTAAGAAAGATACCCTTGTGCACGAGGCAAATCATCATCTGATCGTTGTCGTTGCCTCGTAGTAACTCACCCGGTTGCATGATTGCACAGATTTCTTTTACTTCGGGCGGTGAGTTGGTCTCTTCGGCCCCCAATTTTGCTCCCATCAGAAGCTTAGCTTTGGCCGCTTCTTTCAATTCCTTCATCCGTTTATAGTCCTTGGTGACTTGTTTTGGAGACAAGGGCTTGAGTACGAAACTCTTCCCATCGAGCTTTACAGTGTAAGTGTTGGATCTGCCATTGTGAACAGCTGTTCGGTCATATTGCTATGGTCGTCCCAATAGCAAATGACAAGTTTGCATCGGCACCACATCGAATATCATTTCATCTTGATATTCTCCGATTCTGAACTTGATCCACACTTGTTTGACAACTCTCAATTCTCCACACTCATTCAGCCATTGTAATTTGTAAGGGTGGGGATGCTTCAAAGTAGTTAGTCCCATTTGTGAAACCAAGGTTTGGCTCACCACATTTGCACAACTACCAGAATCAATGATCATCGAATACACCTTACCCCTTACTCGACATCGGGCATGAAAGAGGTTTTCTCTTTGGTTGTCCTCTTCTTCAAGAGTCATGCAGCTCAAATTTCTTCGAACCACAAGAAACATTTCCGGATGATCAGCTTCGGTAGCTTCACGATCATCATCACCTTCAGCTCGGTCAATCTCCTCGATAAATTCCTCCTCGGTGTCACTCGCTTGCTCATGGACGGTTCCATCTTCGAGCAGAAGCATAACTTTGCGAGTTGGACACTCTTTTGCCATGTGACCATAACCCTTGCATTTATGACACTGAATATTTGAAGCACTAGGAGAGTTGAGTTGAACTTTACCTCCCACTTCTCTTGATTGGTTAACGGTCACACCCCTCTCGAAGGGTCTCTTCGAATCTCGAACAGTGTTGGCACTTGTTTGGTTTGGACTCTTCCATTCTTTACCTCGGTTCAAAGGAGTAGAAGTAGTGACTCTTCGATACCGGTTTGCCTTATCGTCCTTCACTAATTTTTCAGCTTCGGTGGCAGCATCGAACAAATCTTCCAACGTGTGATACACGTGGAGCCTCAATTGAGATGACACATCCCTAGCCAAGCCATTTTTTAACCTGATAATGGCTTGCTCTTCATCTTCGATCAGATCAAGATTCAATCGAACCTTTTCGAACTCATCATGGTACTCTTGAACTGACTTGGTCCCTTGCTTTAGCTCATAGAGCTTTTGCATTTGAGTTTGCCTGTACTTGGCACTCAAATACTTAGCATCCATAGCTCTCATCAACTGTGGCCACGTATTGACTACTGGATAGTAATTTCTTCTCCTATGCCTCTTGTCAGATTCCCACCATGTTGACGCATAAGCTTCAAACGAAGCAATAGCATGGGCAGCTTTTCTCTCTTCGGTCATCTCATTGGTTTCAAAGATGCTCTCCATCTTAAGCTTCCATTCAAGATATTCATCTGGATCACTAGTTTCTTTAAAGGGTGGAATAGTGATCTTGACACTGTTCAAGTTTGAGTCTCGAACACCACGAACCTGTTCGGGATACTCATCACCACGATCATCAGCCTCACGCTCAATATTTCTTTCAACATTTGCGCCTCGGCCTCGACCTCGGAAATTTCCACGACCTCGTTGAGCGAATGGCGGCTCATTCTCATATTCGTCCTCGTGAAATTCCTCTTCGACAACCTCTTCGGCAACGGCTCCAAGATCTCTTCGGGCCCTTGGAAGTGGTACATTTTCTCCTCGGGGAATGCCCAAGTTTTGATAGCCAGCTTGGGGATTGCCCAAGTTAAGTTGCGCTTGGGGATTGCCCAAGTTAAGTTCTCTTCGAATTGCTTCACTTGTCAACTGATGTTGTCGAACAAGCTCAGCATACAGCTCAGGTTTCATTGGAGTGGAATGGCTAGTTCCAGCGCCGGACCCATTAATGGCCACGGACGCACTTCCTTGCTCGAGTAGAGTCACTCGAGCAGTCACTCCTCTTACTTCGGCACTGACGCCTTGTATCGCAGCCATGAGATCGGCTAACGACACTTTGGGCTTCTCAATGCCTTTGCCATCGCCTCCATTCCCAGCCATGGTTCCTGCACAGATCAAAGACCAAACAAAATGTTAAGGTTAGAAATCACCTCACACACTCCCTCACCTTTGATGGGTGGCACTCGGGTCCACTCAATTTATGGGTTCGGTTTTTGGTCACTCAAGAACTTGTAGCCAATGGCTTCCTCGGTTGATCAATCTCTCTCAATTCCTTCGAATTTGACAATCAATGATGTCTTACTTCGGGAAGAGTGAGTTGATTAGACTCAATGGAACGGGCAGCTATTTACTCTTGCGCTTCGGAAGTCAAAAGAATTTTCTACGAAGTTGGACTTCGGTCACCCACGCACGAGTTCCTATCAGCTCAAATGAGTTAGTACGACCTCGAGTAGAACAATTACTCAAAAGATCCACTAACTAGAATCTCGGCCAGAAGAAAGTGAAAACCTAGGAGAATCTACCCTTTGATTCCCTTTTGGAATCTTTTTCGATCACACCAACTCTTGTCCGTACAAGAGTGGTCCCTCCTTGGTACGGATAGGGTTTTACTTTATCCACTTTCCTTTTCTCAGCCGACAACTTTTCACCTGGGGTTTTGATGTTTACACTTTACCCCTTTCTTCTTCAATGGAACAGTGAAGCTTTGCTCCGGCGTACGGATTAAACAGCTTCGGTTCACTGACCACAAATTCAACAAGATCTGGGTTGCTCTTTCAACTCCGGTTTCAAACAACACGGAGGTATTCAAACAAAGTTCCTGAGCTAAGATTCAGCTCCTTCGTGTCGCACACTGTTACACTTCGTAACAACTTTCTGGCGTACGGACAACGAATTCAACACAGAACTTCGAAAATTAAGCACCAAACAAACCTAAATCACTGAAGAACCACCAATCTTCATCGGTTTCATCCAATCACGATGGGGTTCGAGTTCCAGTCACCATTAAAGCTCAAAAAGTCCAAAATTTCACCAAGAAACCCTAGTCATGAAATCAGTACGTCGGGTGCTTGTTGGAATCAGGAAACAATGGTGAACAAGAATCAATGGTTGTTTAATCCAAACAACCAACAATCAAACACAATTTTTGAATTTTTGTTTTTCTACTTTTTTTTACTTTTTTTTTTTTATAAACGCTCAGCAACAACAATCAAACACATAGAAGAAAGCTGAAACTGAAGACACAAGCACGATTTAAGTGAACAGGATTTGAGGTTGTAAGAACAAACTCAAACCTTGCTCTGATACAAGATGGTGCAAGCAATCCCGAAGGAAATGCTAAACACGAAACGCGGAAGAAAATAACAAGAAAGTAAAGATAGAAGCAAGACAAATCTTGCTTCGGTTCGAAAGAACAGTGAGGAACCTGTCTCAAAGCTCGATCGAAGGGAAATCAAGACGCACCTATACTATGCAACAATCCTCAAGAAAGACCCGCTTCTTGCAAATTGAATGATCAAGAAGAAATTGTTCAAACGAATAACACCGATTGACACAAGTTCTTTAAAAGCCCACGTCGGGGTTCGGCTCCATCGGAGACTCACAATAGCTCTTGCTATGTTTTCATAAACTCAAAACTGTATATCCTTTACAATGAAATGAAATGGACTATTTATAGGCTATACTAAAGATAACGTAGTAAATAGTCACAAGTGACTAATAAGAACAAGCCACGCAGGGCTTAGACAAGTTTGTGTTCGGCAGCCTTGACTTCGGTGCTCGGTTGTTTGCTCGAACTCATTGTCTTCGGGCGCTCAATTGTCCTCGAGCTCATTGCCCTTGGTCACTTTGCCTTCGGGCTCAAATCTGAAGATAATGCCTTCGGTTCTTGAGCCCGGCCACTCAGCTTCGGAGCAATTGTTTTCCTTCGGCCATGCTAAGTGAATGTGCACATCGTGCAGCAGCTTGGCTTGGCTTCTTGTCATCGGTCTCCTCGGTGGATCGAACACTTGATCAGCACGTGTTCGGGCTGCATCAGTACACAACTCTATAAAAGCAATACACTAAAGGGGGTATACTGCAATGGAGAAAAGTATACAATGAGAAAATTACCAGGAAAAAAAACACTAACAGAAAAGGGATGTATTTGGGTAACAACCACCAAAATAAACACAAATAATATCACAAAAGAAATCAACATAATAATTGTAGGTAAAATGAAATCACCTTTTCTTTAACATCAGTCTTAAAAGAAGCAAGTTCATCTTGCACCTAAACAAATAAAAAAGCAAAAACATAAGTATATATCAAAGTAAGTTGTTATTCTTACGGGAAAAAAAAAGACAAATACAACATACCAATTTCATTAAATCAGCTTTGCAATTATTTTAAGCAGCAGTACTGTGTTGAGAAAGGTCTTTCATACTCCGTTGTGTACAGTTTGGCTTCAAACACATATAAGCAACAACATCTTAAAGCAAAAATAAATTAAAAATAACACTTACTCATCAAATTAAAATATAAGCGTATAAATTTAAACCTCTTTGCGAACTGGCTCTTGCTTTCGAGCAGCAACATTATTAGCGTCAGGAACAACTCCCTGATTATAACTTTGCGCACCATCAGCAATCAAGTGTTGTTCACCAACATCACTACCTTCAGGAACGGCTCCCTGATTATAACTTTGCACACCATCAGCAACCAAGTGTTCTTCACCAACATCACTATTTCCAGGAACAGCTCCCTGATTATAACTTTGCACACCATCAGCAACCAAGGGTTCTTCGCCAAGATCACTATTTCCAGGAACACCTCCCTGATTATAACTTTGGACACCATCAGCAACCAAGTGTTCTTCACCAACCACACGACCTTCAGAAACAACTCCCTGAGTTTGAGGACAACCAGCACCCAAATCTTCTTCAGCAACATCACTAGCTTCAGGAGCAACTCGCTCAGTAGCACTCAAATCTTTTTCAGCAATTTGAATACCATCTACGACTACCTCTTCTCCCTCAGCATCATTTGGGAGTATGTTTCTTATATTTAACTGTTCAAAAAGTATTGAAATAAGTAAAAGCAAAGAACAAAAAACAAGCGTAATTATACTAGTACACTGTAAAGGTATACTGCAATAAATAAGTACACCTTCACAGTTTACTTCAAATAAAAATTATCCTTATGCAAACAGAACTGTACTGTATACTAATTACACCAAAGTATACCTTCAAAATACAAAAATGCAGAATAATAACCTGTTCAACTGAATTAGCAAATATGTCGAGCAGCTGAGAATTTGAAACAGGCTGCGTGTCAACTCCACTCCAATTCAGAAGGCGTGGTACGTTTGAATCACCTATAGAAGGAACTCGTGAAGCAATTACTCTTGCAATTGCTGGACAAGTCTCACACAACCAAGCTTGAATTGCAAGCGTAAAACCAGAATGTCTATAACTACTCGGCTTATGAACAATCTTCTTGTCTAGAGACGCTTTTGTAATGTTGAAAACATCAACACCCCAAGGGTATTTGTCATACTCTCCCTTCTCAACAACATCAACATACTTCATGTCAATACGGCCTATATCTTTCCGGGTTGGGGTTGCAAATAAAAAAGTGCAGATAAAATAGAGCATTGCTATCTTCAACGCATCTGCATCATTATTTTTCCAACATTTACTGTGGAAACAACTAGTTAAATGAAACCGGTAAAGACTAGACTTTCCACCAAAATACTTTTGGTTTAAACGATTCGTCCCAGGAAGTGTACTTTCCTCTACAGCACCAGTACACTTCAACCCACTGACCAAACCAAACTCGCCCAACCCAAAATGAAGCCGATAACCATTCACATCAAACCATAAATCATCACCAGATGCAGGCTTAATCTGTCTCGTCATCAACCAATGAAGAAGTGCATTATGACAAATTTATTTCGGCATATCTAAAAAATATCCAAAACATGTACTACGAAACATCTGAAGTTGACGCTTTGTCAAGGTGGCAGTTAACTCTTCAACGACTTTAACATTGACATCATTATTGATTTTGGGAGTATAATGATCATATGTAGAAGGAGCAACAAAGAAATCCCAAGCCTAGAAAACACAGAAGAAACAACACAATAATAATTACCTGGTATACATTACTTTGGTATAAAAAAGCACATATAACAAAAACTTTTTTAGTTAATTTTTAGTACATATCCTACAAAGTGAGCCCGATCAATCAATGTTAGTGGATCTAATAAGTTACTGCAGAAACCAAAGTACGGAGGGTCCAAGTACAAGATTGCCCTTTTCTACACTCAGAAGAGGACACAACAAAAATAAAATTGAAAAAGTCTGAAAGATTTGATTATTTTCCATCTCGCTCAACAACTTCTTCACTTTTGTTCTAACTACTTGCTATACATTACAAAACACAATATACAAACAGGTATACACTTCTAAAAGACCATATACTACACAAGTATACTACTACAAAGTAATTACTATAGATAATGTACCACAAATTAACTACTATATACATTTAAGTAAAAATGAATTTATGCATGCACGAAAACTTGAAAAAAATGCACTGTGGAATTGAAGTTTGACCATAGCAAATGAAAAATTACCTTAACCTCATCTTTACAAGCAGCAACGCGAATTCCAGTCGAAAACAAACGCGTATCAACGTGTTCAATACTACGAATTTTTGGACTTGACAGTGAAGACCTAGGTTTACGACCCATAAGTGCGTATCAAATTGAACGGTAATGAAAACGAATGCTGGAAGTGGAAAGAGAAGTGTGAGACGGTTCTGAACATGTATTTTGTGAATATTCAGGTGGCGGCGGACGGTGGTTCTGCGGCGGAAGACAGTAGTGCACGGCGAGATAATTGAGGGGAAGGAGAAGTGCAATGGGCCAGATTGGGAAAGGGGAGGTGAAATGGGCCAAATGGGTATTGTTGTAAATAAAATTGGGCCTAATGGGCATAGACTGTAAATAAGATGGGTTCTATGTGTAGTGGGTGAAAAGTAAGTTTTAATGGGCATAAAAGGGTAAATAAGTTGCTTTTATGGGCATATGATGTAAAAAGCCCTATTTTTGCTGGGTAATTTAACACGCAGCCACCATTTAAAAGTTTTGCAAGCGTAGCCACTAAACTTGAGAATCGGGTATCTAAAGTTAACATGTGATAGACTTAAACTATATTTAAATGGAGTCCAACTTTGTCTGATGAACGGACTCGAAGCTTCGCAAAAAATGATTTCGTCCTAAATAGTGTTGTATAAACTGGTTATTTGTGCACTTCACTCATCTTCTGAAAAAATAAAAAACATGCAGCGCCCTCCATAAGCACTGGTCTTACCAATTTGCCCTCACTTTCAAATATTTTAAGTAAATGTCTTCCACATCATCCATCACTATGTGAAAGGACTATTTTGCCTCTATCTAAACTCAATTCACATGGAACATTCTCCTTCTTTCTTTTCTCCTTCTTTTCCTTCGCTCCTTCATTCTTCATTTCCTTCTTTCTTCTTTGCGTCCTAGATAGATTTAGGAAATTTGTAAAAAAATTATTTATTTTATTATTTTTTAATTTGTGTTATAATGTAATTTTTATTTTGCCTAATCCTTTATTTGTATTTATTTTTTCTGTATTTTTATTGGTAATTATTATCTATACACTTATCTGTAAGTTTTTTCCATTTTGATTGATGATCGTTGAATTAAATTTGATGCTCCTGTGAATTTTTTTTTACTTCTTATGCTTGATTAAGATGATTTTAAGGTTCTTATTGACAATAACAACTGGATATTGTTGTTTCTCATTGTACAGAGCTTAAAGTCTTGGCTATTGCCATTAATGGAGAGACTTTCTCTGCAAGTAACCTTTATTGCACAGAGATTAAAGTCTTGGTTATTGCCAAGACTTGAAGAGACTTTCTCTGCAAGTTGTCTATTGCATAGATCTTAAAGTCTTGGATATTGCCAATACTTGTAGAGACTTTGTCTGTAGGTTGCCTATTGCACCAGATCGTAAAGTATTGGCAAGTGTCAAATACTTTCTGAGACTTTTCCTACAAGTTGCCTCCTTCCACCCGACCTTAAAGTGTTGGCTATTATCAAAAGTTCCAGAGAATTTGGTAACATCACTTGGGTGTTGTTACCATTGATAAAAGAAGTTGGTTTCTTGATTTGTCCAGTGAGAAGTTGACCCTTAATGACGATGTTCGTAACTTTCATTCAATCTTGTTTTTATTTTTCTTGTCTTAGATTCCACTTTGATTTCCTAGTTAAGGCACCCATTGCACCAGAGCTTGAACTCTTGGCAATAACCAAGACTTGCGGAGACTTCTCGCAAATTACCCAATGCAACAAGGCTTGAAGTCTTGGCAATTGCCAAGAAGTCTGTGTAAGGTGCCCATTGCACCAGAGCTTGAACTCTTGGCAATAGCCAAGACTTGAAGAGACTTTCTCTGCAAATTACCCACTGCAACAGGGCTTGAAATCTTGACAATTGCCAAGAAGTCTGTGCAAGGTGCCCATTGCACTAGAGCTTGAACTCTTGGCAATAACCAAGACTTGTAAAACAGGGCTTGAAGTCTTGGCAATTGCCAGGAAGTCTTTGTAAGGTGCCCATTAAACCAGAGCTTAAACTCTTGGCAATAGCCAAGATTTGCAGAGACTTTCTTTTGCAAGTTGGCCACTACAATAGAATTTGAAGTCTTGGAAATTGCCAGAGAAGTCTGTGTAAGGTGCCATTGTACCAGAGCTTAAACTCTTTGCATAGCCAAGACTTGCAGAGACAAGTTGCCCATTGCAATAGGGCTTAAAGTTTTCTCAATTGCCAGGAAGTTTGTGCAAGGTGCCCATTACCAAGAAGTCTGTGTAAGATACCGATTTTCATAAATTTTCTAAAAGGTTATCCAAATGAATGTAAGAGAGTAGGAATTTGAAGGAATCTAACCTAAAATCTTCGTTTCAATGGAGGAATCTGTAAAGGTTGTAGGTTTTTAGGATTTAGAGATTGTTTGAATGGAGAAAAGGAAAGGGAGGATAGTGTGGGTCTTTTTATTAGTTGTGAGGGGTATTTTCGTCCGGAATAAGTTTCATTAAACTAATGGAGGGCAGTTTTGCTAAACTACTATTATTGAAGGCATTTTGGCAAACCATTGCTTCCCGTGTCATATTTTACAATTCAGCCCATCTTCTGAGACCTTATGGGCCGTCCAAGAATAGCAGATAAAAATTTTGCGTAGGAGTCACTTTTCACTGTGTTAGTCAAGCAGTAGTCCATGCGCACAAATTCGTTGAAAAGTAACCAGATTCCAAAAAGTCCTTGTATTTATACTGGTACTTTATCTCAGGTATAAAATACTAGGAGTTTGAACTATGTTAGTTCAAAGTCCCAGTATTTTGTACTTGGACTCTAAATATAAAACTCCGATTTTTTGCTGAAACTTTGAATAACACTCCAGATTTTCTTACTGGAGTTTAGTTCAAAGTATCAGGTATTTGTACTATGGCTAGTCTTCTGTGTTGTTTAACATCAAGAAGCTGTAAATGCACGGGGAGGTAATTTAGCTATTTCTCAATAAATTATGAAATGGTGGATGAAACTCACTTAGGGCGTCCAAAAATGGCTACTCATCAAAATTTTGCAAATGGCAGATATGAGAATTTTTGTTAGGTAGCTTTTGCAAGCGTAGTCGCTCATTTTTAAACCATAGGGTCTGAGTTAATGTATTCGATTTTAAATCATGGAGCAAAGTTCACTCATTTAAGATTTTTTGGTCTAAAAATGACTCAGTTTTAAACAAAAAGTGTGAAACTGGCTCAACTTCAAACCAAAGAGCAAAAAACGAAACCATCTGATTTCAACTTCAAACTATAAAGGCTAAAGTTAACTTAATGTGGAGTGTACTTCAACTACAATAGTTTGAAGAAATGCAATTTTGGTCTGAAGCGCCAGCTATTGCAAAGGCACACCCACAACTGACTAACACTATAATGAAGTGCGCAAAAAAGACTATCGGAGTGCACAAAATGGACTATTCGTGTACTTATCGCATGGATATGACTATTCTCCAAAGGTTAGTTTATAATTCCTCAAAACTTTAGTATGCTCAATTCGATTTCAAGCGTTGGATCAGTTTCTTTTAGTATCATTATCAGTCTAATAATATTGAACTAGTTCCTTTGTCTCAAAACAACCAACTCAAATTTGCACTGAGTTATGGTTAAATTGACTTTCTAAATTCCTAGTTAGCCTCTTATTTGGGTAGTATGCAACTTCACTTATATACAAAATTGATTGAAGAAAAACTAATCACCATAAATATAAAATCTACAGAAGCAAATGAACTGGGCAAGAAGTTCTTTGCCTACACTAAGAGAAAATAATAAATAAGTGACGCAAAATTGATTTGTGGCACAAAAATTGAGCTAGCATATATGATATATTGTATAAAATAAACTGGTTTCTGACAAACCGTAGGGGAAAGAAAAGGAAACAAAGTAAAAATTTCCCCCCATTAGAAAAACCCCCCTTAAAGAAACCATTCTGAACCAGAGCTTCATTCCCATGTGCAGCAAAGACGATTTCTCATCTTTCATACTGTTAGAGAAACCATAGACCATGGCCACTTCTTGACCTTTCTAAGCATCTGTCATAGGGAACCACTTTTCCGGCCACTTGGGATAAGTGCGTTTAAACAAACTCATGCATACAGTGTCATGTTGCTGGAGAACTCCATTGAGGATGCACTTCATTGCCCCTATACCAAAAAAAAAAAAAAAACTATATCATTGAATAAATCCAATAACAAACTCGAAATAATTATACTTGTCACATTTAATAGAACATGCAACAAACAGTTCATCTCAAAAGGGTCAAATAGTTCCATCATCCACAAATAGAAGGGCAGTAGAATGATCATGCTTGGTCTCCTTTAAGCTGAAGACAGCAAAGAGATCAAAGAACCCGAGTACATGAAAGCTTCTTGTATTTACTAAAATCAAATTGCTCATATCGCAAGCATACAGGATGCACAAAAAATTTCTGGCTGATTGGACCTATTACAGCACCACAGCATGGCAATAATTTGCTCTTTCTTTTTGTCCTTTCCCTTATAGGCTTGCTTTTCTTATTTTTGGCAAATTGCCATTAAGGAAATTCTGATTATTACACGAATAACGTGATCAGTCAATGTTGAAAAGGCGGCTTTATGGGCCACTTGTCCCATAATCACTGGGAAAATGACAAGCTTAAGCATGGCTAATACCAATAGCATAACTGTACTACATTGCACACCACTGGATTCTAAATTGTGAAGTCTATGGAGTTAATTACTGCAACTTTGTTAATGATTAAAAAGGACAAGCTTGCTTCCTTTTTTTCCCTTTTGGGAGTTGATAGAAGAAGAGGGAATAACTCCAAATTCACATTTCGAAGACATACCATGTGTACCGACAGGTTCCTTAATGCGGCCACGGCGACCACACTTTGAAAAAACTTCAACAGGCTACAAAAGGTCCAGACAATTTGTTAAAGTTAATAGGCATCACAAATAAGAAAATGCAAAAGTGAATGGTTTACTTACCTTGAACCATCTGACATCCTCTGGGTTATGAAACATGTATCTTACAGTCGCTTTCAGTTTTGAAACTCGTTGAGGGTAACTGCACCAGAGATGACATATCTTGTGAACAAAGTGAACTGACACAATATGGCTCTCTACATATCAACTTTGGCCCTTTCTAGGACTAACAAGATTCCTGCATTCTAAGGAATAAAAGCAATGCAAATATAACTAGAAGATACTCCTCTTAACTTTTCCATGATCCCACCACGCACACACAGTTAACAAGAATTATGCGGTAGAAAATTACATGCCATGTTATGCCAAGTAAAAGAACAAAACCTATATGATGGCACTAAGTAGGTTCAACCCATAAACCAAATTTGATCAGAAAGATAAAAAAATGAAGTCTTAGTTATTCAGCAAGAAAAGATCCAAAAATAATCATCTAAACCTTCTCTTCCCAGTCTAAACAAATATACGCAAAGCAACAACCAAACCGAGATAAACCTAAACTAGCAGTACATCATCCAGCCAGCCATCCTAAAAGATCAAACCCTTCCTCCATATGATTATCCTAAGACATCCCTTAAAAATTTCAGATGAATCTTACCCTGTTAAAATAATTTTCTTTAGAATAATCCTATCAGGGTCAATGCTTCTCAAAGAGCCAGTGGCAGCAACAGTGGCAGAAGAGGTGTCGTCTTTACTCTTCAAGGCAATTAAAGGAAGTGGAGGAAATGAAATAGGAGCATATATTGAAGCTACAGAAAAACGCCCTGCATGAAGAAACCTCTCCATTTTTTGCTTATCAGAGTTGAAATTATCTGAAGAATATATTGGCCTGCAATCAGTTCCAGGGAAGGGGGACAGAAAGAAGTGGATTAAGATTAGTACTTTTTTTTTAACAAGGATGAAGGTTAGTACTTAATCTGGGAAAAGTTACAAAGTTTTTTTAAACAGAAGAAAAGCACCTTGCAACAAACTGGCGAAAGCCAAGATTGAATATCAGCTCTTCTTTAGCTTTTATTGGAGCAGTATAACTTTCATGCTTTTTTATGCTGCAAATAGAAAGATATGTAAGTCTTAAAAATTACAAATAAAATCATTAGGAAAAGAAAGTAAGGGGAAAATATTACAAAAGCTTATAACAAGATGAAGTACCTGAAATGAAGGACAGATATTTTAGACTCATGCTGCAGCAGACCACACAGGGTCACAGGCATTGTCTTTGTTACAACATTTAACTTGTTTGCCACACCAATTGGAACTTCCTGGATATGGAGCCTTGCATATGAGCCTGCTGGTATGCATTCATCAATGTTCTGTTCCATCTCTCGGGCTCTAGACAATACATGTTTCTGCGTCCTACTAAAATTATCAAATGCAAAGATTCTAGCATACTCTTGAGGTAGAGATTCCTGCAAATCCCATCCAAGATTTTTAATGCAATTAGATCATGCCCAAAACAACATTTGTTTTCCATACCAAAATTATTCAATCAAAAGAAAAAGATACTTTGGGGTCCCAGGAAGACGTTCTGAAAGACTTGAGGCCTCTGTACTTGGCAAAACGCTTCCTAGCAGGAACATCCAATGGAGTATCCACTTCATCGGGGAATTCTGTAGGAAAAAAGATGCAAGGGAAATAACTCAAAAGCAGTTCCACGAAATACCAAAACGTAGGAAGCTGCTAAGCAATGGAAATTAAAAAAGTACCTTCGTCCTCAGCATGTTCTTCTTTAATTTTTCTTATCTCCTCTTCTATTTGCTCCTTAGTCATGTCATCATCACCCTACACAATAAGTTCAGCAAGACATACTCAGAGAAATAATACATGAAAAGGCTGGTTTTTCAAAATGGTAAGTCTAAACTTCACGAGATAAGCAGTTAACAACCATTACCCTTTTTGATCATCCTGATTACTCTCAGCTTTACTTCAATGCTACGAGGCATAAATGAAAACACGATAGTACTGTCTATGCTGATACATAGTAATACTCACCATCATCACAGAATGAGTCTCAGTTTCTTCATCCGTCTCAAGTGATAGAGAGGCCTGGTCATCGTCAAGCTCAAATCCATCCATACGCCCTTGGCTATTAAAGGCATTCTCCCCTTCATCCAAGACCATACCATCATCTTCTTCATTCTCGCTCTCAGAAACATCAACGTCTGAGCCTTCTACAATCCAAGCAGCCTGCAAGTCATCTAATTATTTCTGGGATATACCAATACACCCAGGTTACAATAAAGAATACATGTTTAGGCAACTTTTGACAGAAAAGAAACCTGGTATTCAGAAGTGCCCTTAGGAAGAGTCTTTCTTTTCTGCTTTTTCTCCTCTAGATTTCTTTCTGCTTCAGCCATTTCAGCCTCAGTAGGCCATGTCTGATTAAAACCAAAATTAGCATCAAGCATTGGAACAAATTAGAGATGGCTAGAAGAATGGCACAAGTAGGTAGGAGTGATGTGCGTGTGCACTTCATCACAAATTGTAAACCCAGTAGAGACAAAAGAAATGCACAAGGCGGAATGATAACTTTGTCCACAAATACTTTTAGACACTGAACAACAAAATTGTAAAAAGAATAGAGCATACCTGCTCTCCAGCCAATGGATCAGGCACATTTTCAACAAGTAAAGGTTCTTGCTTCATAGGATCAGGAGTCAAGCAACTGATGACCTGTAATACATTGGAAGAAGTAGCTGGCATAAGGAGAGATGGACACCAACAGTATTCTGCTCAATGAAACATGAATATGCTATGGTAGGCCCAGGAGGAAAATGGATGTTTACATATATTGCTGCACAACTCAAGGAGAGAGGTTGGAGGTTTTGAAAATGCATCATCCAGAAAAGGGGAAGGAAAGATGACAACTGCACTAGGAGCACTTAGCTACAATGTCGTAGGCATCCCTTTATTCTAATACACGTGTATAACAGAACTTAATTAATAACTTAAGCATTTACACCTCTAAATAATTCAAGATGCATGTTCCATCGTCTAAATACAATATATTAAGTTCATTAACATATTGTATGTTGGTGTTTGGCCAAATAAGTGGATTTATGCCAAGATGAAAGAAAGGGAAGAAAGGTGAGAGAAGAAATGAATTCACAGAAATTCAAGAATGAATAGGAAATCACTGTTTTACAGATAAATCTTATCTTATCATATAATTTCATCAATACCAGAAAGAGATTTTGTTTAGGTATACAAATAAAAGTTTACCTGTGCCTCATTCATGTCATCAGAATCCATCAAGTCCCCTCCTTTTCTCACATTCAGAGGACATGGATCCTTGAGAAGTTCGATCCTGGATAACTGAAAATCTCCAGCACCTGCTATGTGAACCTGATCAGGCAATAAGTGTCAAGGGCAATTCTTTATATTCCAGAGTTACATGACAGAAGCGAAACAATTACCAGCTGATTCACAGACAGGTTACGAGCCCGAATATAGCCACAAAGGAGGAGTGTACATTTTCCTGAAATGGGATCAGCTACCATATCCACCTGAAACACAAGAAGACCCCAAGAGAGAAATTAATCTAGAACCCGGAACTACAATTATCTGCCAAAGGAAGTACAAAGACCAAGACCATAGTTGAGAACAAAGTCAATGCAAAGTTGCCTGCCATGATATTAAGTAAATGAAATCATGGTCTAGGGATGCAAAGTTGCCTGCCATGATGTTCTAGCTGCAATGGCTTGTTCTAGTTTTCGGGTAGTCAATTATGGTCTAGTTAATCGCAAACTAGTTAGACTCGGCTAAATGAATCCTCCGTAACCATTCCAGTTCATACAGGCTCATAGTGAGGATTCATCGTAGTTAAATTGTAATTTATGCTAATATCAACACATGTATGCCTTACAGTTAAGAATAAATAAATAATTGATATGAAATATGTACCTCCATTAACAATCGTGAAGACAGCTAAATTTTCAGAGATCGGTCAAAAATGAACAAGCCATCGCAGCCATACTTTCTAGGAATGTATTAGGGACAGCATACACATTATCTAAGATTTACGAACCAGCTAAACTTGTTGAACCAGATCCAAGATCAATCAATATCTATAAATCAATCAACTATACAACCATCTTAAATAGGTTGGGATAAGCTATTTCATGCAATATTGGAGAAATTTCATGCAAGGTCACCATACTAAGCTAATGACAAAATTCAAGTCTGATTTAACCATATACTAAAGTTGGAACAATGCTTTGGGTTTGCTCCTATTTGTAATTTGGTGAATAGACTTCAACCAAAAAGCTTTATATATATATATATATATAGAAAGTAGAAAATGGACGGTCCATACCTTTTGAGCCATTAGATATGGCCGCTGATTACGCCAATGAGGTACTGATAGCCTTTGCTCCTTAAAAAGCCACAAGAACTACAAACAACAAACCATGACCCAAGAAGTATGTCAGAAGACATCATAGCAATTAGCTTACAACTATCCTAGCAATAAAACACAAATCCAATCATTACCTTATGCAATTCATCCTTTGTATCAGCTGGATAAAACTTGCAATCCTCTGGAAATTCAGAAGCAAGGCTAGATGCAAACGCCTTCTTTGAATCATTTTTCTTTTTTAACTCACTGGGCAGATCCTAAAGCACAGAACAAACTTACTCAAGAGTCAACTTCTTAAATATTTACCAAAGCAAATGACGAGGATTCTATCTTCCTTTCAGAAAAGTATCTTAATTCTTACACGAAGCAGTACTGCAGTGCTAGGAAGACCGAGAGCTCTAAAGACAGAAAGGCAGTGAGATCCAAATGCGTCTATATAGCCATCTTCTTCATTAGAGGAACTTGCAGATGCAACAAAAGCAATCAAATCAGCAACCTGCAAATGTGACAGCATCTAAGTTGAACATTCTTTGATGCAAAGAACCTACGAGCAACCAGAACCTGGAAATAGCTCAGAGCATTAAATGGATTGTACCTTGGCCATCTCCATACATGCCAAGAGATCACCATGAGGTGCTTTTAATACCTAGACAAATAATAGCATCAAACTTCTTCAAAACAGTCTGAAGAAGAAACATGTCAAAGCAAAGAATACTACTTAACTATCTGACAAACACTTTACAGTTTGATGCTTCTGGCTACACATAACAACAAAATAGCTACACATGAAAAATATAAAAGTAATTATGACTTTTTCTCAGGCACTGGTGTGGCATACACATGCCTGATCGCTAGCCTCCTCTTAGTCTTGGCTATTTTTAAGCGCATTCGCTCCTTCCATCCTGTAATGCACTGATAAAGCTTATAATCATGTAGACTCCCTATCTCTTCTGAAGTTCTTTCCAAGGTTAGAAAGGGGACCGAGATTCTGCTTTTGAAATCTGTACATATTTCATTGTCTTCTTTCAGTAATGAATTTAACTCAATGAAAGAAGAATTTGGTGTATTAATCCACCATCCCGCAGATAATCAGGTGACTGAATTCAATTGATTCCAAGAGTAAGGCATCTAAGTCCTCCAAAAACATTCATATTATCAACTACGTACAATAATAGCTTCACTAAATAAGGTCCAACAGGCACTTCAAAGGCAAGAAACTGACGAACTGGACTTCACGTTGACAAATATCACTTTCGCCGCTATTCTGAGTCGCCAACTACTCAGAAATATAGGCAATTTTCTTTTTATTTTTAATGGAATGTGATTCTAAGGAAAATCATGGCAGATGAATATGTTTGACACACTTTTTCCCATGACAAATTTGTTACCGTATTAACCAGATAGCAGTGAATGGTTAAAGAGGATTTATTTTTGGATTGAGGTCAGCTAATTGATTTACTGATTACACCTAAGCAACTGTGCTCCGCAGAGATTCAAAACCAATATCTCCATTTGCTTATAATATGATACCTTCACCTAAGTTAAAACCAGAGACCAATCCAGAAGACAAGTATTATTCGTCTATGTATCACTTTATAACTAGTAATAGTAGACATAGAACAGGAATTCCCATGATACAAAACGCACTTCCTACCGTTGCTCTTAGCTTGTATTCCGAGGAAGCAACTGCTGGAAACGCAACACCAGTTCCATCTGCAGACAATAGCCTCAGAAGATCTTGTTCAAGTGCACTAAGGTCAACTGATTCAGATAGACCAAACAGAACCTGTCAAGTAAACAATAGTTAGAAAACACTTAAATTCCTGTGATTTATGCCACAAAATACATGTGATATACTCAAATGTTGGAAGAATGCTATGGGGAGAACTAGGGAGAAGAAGTGGTGGAATTGGAATACGACTCTGGCTTGTATCCGGTGGACTGTGTGGAAAGAACGAAATTCCAACTGTCTTGAAGATAAGAGCACCTCAATCCAGCAGATTAAGTTAAATTGTATAGGATCCTTTTATTTTTGATGCAAGGAAAATGTCATAGAAAATGACAAAGTATGACATTGACAAAGCTTTGATTGAATTTTTTGACATTCTGTAGGTTGATCATACCTATTGTATAGTTAAATTAGGCTACCAACATCACTTTGGTGGTTGATGAATAAAATTTGTTATCTTTTTCTAAATATCTTCCTTCTCCTGCACTCCAGCTTACCGTGTCTGACCCTGTAGATTAGTTAGAATAATTGTTTTGTGTTTTAATACCAATTTGGTGTTTGTTGTTATTTTTTATAACCGAAAAATCCTTGAGCTCCCGTTTGCACACAGTTTGAAACTAGGGGGATAATGGTCGGGGTGCTTTATCCTTCTCTACTTAAATTCCAAGCTCTCTGTGGCAGGAATCCAAACCTGTGACGTGCAGTGCACCCAACCCACACATCACAAGTTGAGCTCTTACCAATTGCTATTTTGCTCGGACTCTCCACGTGTGTGTGTGTTGGATCCTCCAAAGTAATACATAGGTTCCGACACAAGTACTTCTGGACAGTCCGAAGCAACTTTTAGCTTACCACTTGACGAAAGCCTTGGGGGCATAATTAACCTTTTATTTTTGTACTTAACAACACATAAAACAGAAAAAAGAAAAAGCCTACTTACAATAACTCGGGGAGGACTATTAGAACCAGAAGAAGCTCTTTTCTCTTTCAAGAGGGCATCTTTTTTCTGCTCCCTCATCTGCATAATTGCAATGCGGCATATAAAACTCAACATACAACTCAATAACTCATAAAGCAATAATCTTTTCTCTTATTTCTATAATCCAATAAGTGGAAAACAACCACTACTATACATAGAAACAACGAATAAACTAACACGATAACTCTTAACCTCATAAAGCAAGAATCCTTTTTCTTATTTCTATAATCCAATAACCACAATAACTATTATACATAGAAAACATGAATAAATTTACCATTTTATTTCGCTGGAGCCGAGCTGCCCGAGCTCCCTTGATGAGATTCCGATCAGGTTTCGATATTTTTCTCTTATCTAACAACACCAATATATCAACACAAATTAAACAACTTCAATGACACCAACACATCATTAATACATAAATTAAACATATTTAACAGCACCACATATCACTAATACGAAGGGGAGTCTTGGAGCAACCGGTAAAGTTGTATTTGTGTGACCTATAAGTCACGGGCTCAAACTGTGGAAACAGCCACGATGCTTGCATCAGGCTAGGCTGTGTACAATCACACCCCTTTTGGGGTGTAGCCCTTCCCCAGACCCTGGGTGAACACAAGATGGTTTGTGCACCGAACTACCTTTTAACATATCATTAATACAAAAATTAAACAAATTTAACAACACCAACATATTATTAATACATAAAGTTTAAAACTTTAACAAAATTAAGCTCAAAATCAAGAAAAAGATTGTACCTTGGGAAGAAATTTTGTGAACATTACGAGATGATTTTGAAGCAAAACGAGTTTTATGAGGCTTGTTTACTTGATTTCGCGAATTCCCCATTTTCACTGCTTTTGTGATTCAATAATAAACCCTAGCAGCTCATTTAGCTGAATTACTAGTAGGGTTTAAGGTTTCTTGTTTGTTTCATTGCTGTTGTTGTAACTTATATGTATGTATTTACGTATATTGCTGATTTTGCCTGTCTACTTTTGTGACATTACAAATAGATACCCTAAAGTTTAAGAAACTACAAATGCACCCTCTTTAGTTGCACTGTCCGAATCTCGGAACCTTGCTCGTTCTGAACACAAAGGTTGCGCCTCTAATCTATATAAAAAATAAGTATGATTTCCTGTTCAAGGTGAATTACTAGTAGGGTTTAAGGTTTCTTATTGCATTGTTGTTGAGTAAATCGTTGATTTTGCCAGTATAGTTTTGTTACATTACAAATAGATACCTTAAGTTTAACAAAATTATAAAGACAGATACCTAGATGGCCCTTTGAAGTTGTACACAATTTCCAGATAGACACCTCAACTTACCTACTGAACAATTAGACACCCATGTCGTCCCCAATGTGTCTGGTGAACCCCTCATGGTGACATGACAAATCAAGTGTATTTCACACAATTCCGAGCGTGTGAAATGTTTATTTTTGTGTTTTTTCTCTTTTTCTTTTTAGATAAATTGCTTTTATCTGGATTCCGCAACACATTTTTCATTTCCTCATAATATTTTTCACTTTTATGTGCATCCCCTTTAAAAAAAAAAAAGAGTTCCAAGCTTTTTCCTCCACGAAACCCTCTGCCACTCCTCACCGTAGTTGATCTCGAGAGAGAGGAAATTTTGTCAAATTTCGTATACATATGAGCCGATTCATTAATTCCAGAATTAATATTCTTTCATTAATAGTCCTGTTGTTCTCAAATTATTTAAATTGGTAGCCTTAATTTTATTTAATAGTTCATCCTTTATTTCTAATTGTAATTTCTTATCTGTTAATATTTATACTTATGAATTCTCAATAAAGAGTGTTGGTAATAACGAACCCCTGTAATTGTCATAATAAATAATAACTTATTGGAGTGGGGTGAAAGTGTGGGAGTGGTCAGAGTTTGCCGTTGATGACAGTTTCGTGTTTCTTTATCTTTATTTTTTTAGTTTGACTCTTATCGTTTTTGTCAGAAGTAACTTATCAAAGCTTTTATTTTGCTATGTTAACTACGCAGTATTTACTTTTAGGGTGTTGGATGGTGTGATAGAACCTCCACTACCATGGTGTTTAGTTTTGGAGGAGGGGGGTGGCGCTGGTTTGGGGTATAAGGGTTAAAGAGAAGAAAGAATTTTATTAAAAGCATTTAATAATTATATTTTTTTCCCAATTAGTTATATTTAGAAATTTTTTCATGAAAAATACACCTGTCATCTTTTGATTTGCTCATTTGGCACGTCATCAGAAAGTGTAACTCATCATTTGGCTTATTCCACTTGGGTGCTCACGAGACATATTCGAGACGTTATGAGGTGTCTAATTGTTCACTAGGTAAGTTGAGGCGTCTATCTAGAAATTGGGTACAATTTAAAGGGGCTACCTATGTATTATGCCAATTATAAATGCACCCTCATTTGTACATTGGGAGTGGTGTCACTGGTGGGATCGATGTATCAGAATCTCAAATTTGAACCCCATAAATAAAAATACCTTCGATATGGAGTATGTTTCCTTTTATTTGCGCGTGTAATCTATAAATGAGTATGCTTTATATTAAAACTATATAAACATTATTGAAAAGTATGTTTGAGTTTTATATGATGTACAAAAATAAATCGTAGAAAATTATGAACGTTTTAATTATTTAGATGAATCATAACATGAAACCACACCCAACACAACTATAAAGTACACAGAGAGAAGAATACAGAAAATAGTTTTATTTTTTAAAGAAAAAAGAAAAGAAAAAGTGAACTAGCGGAAGATGGATGTGAAGTGATCCAAATCTGTAAAGTGAACCATTAAATTTAAGTAGTCACATAATTTTGTGTATAGTGTTCTTTTTTATTTATGAGGTATAATTACTAAAGTAACACTTTTTCTAATAATATTACAAATTGTAAGCAGTTATAGCTTGTATTATATATAAGAAAATTATTATTATTATTATTGTAGTAAAAGCATCTAGGAAGGGTTTCAAAATAACGCACCAATAATGATAAGTTTCAAACCTTAGTAGTTAGGATTGATTATATGATTGCAGGAATTTGTTGATAAAATCTTGCATCAAATAATTTTGTCTTGTGCTTTTCGAAAGGCGCAGATCAAACTCAAGAAATAATTTTCTATTGAAAATTTTACATCAGATGACAATTCTATTAACAAAATTACAAAAAATAACGATACTTTTAAATATTTATAATACATAATGATATTTTTACATATATTACAATACATACCATTTTTTCCATTTCCCTCACTCCCTAACACAAAACCCGAATTTCTCTCCCTTTTTCTCCCCTCCACCCACCTATCCAGCCACCTACCTGCCCGCCATCCTTCCCCCATCTCCAGCGACCAGCCGGTGTATATCTCTGGTGAGGCAGCGCGTTTTTTGCTGCTGCTGCTACTGTTCGCGTCATTCCCTTTGTCGTGCAGTCGCTGGAGTGGTGGTGTTGTTATTGCTCCCAGATTTGTTGTTGTTGGTGTCCGCTGGTGGCGGCTGGAGCTGCCGCCGCCGATCTGCTTCTCTTCTTTTTTTAATTTTTTTTTTTTGTTTTGGAAGTGTATTAATGTGTATATACATATATACCTTTTGTATTAATGTGTATGTGTATGTGTATTTGTGGTGCCTTAAAACACTGTAAAATTATTTTGAATGGCTAGTTGATTTTTTTTGTATTCTATTATATATTTGTGCATTTTTGTATTTCAATTGTATGTTTGCGAATATCTTTGATTGTGTATTTGTATATTTTTGTATATACTCGTATTTAAATGTATGTGTATATCATATGTATGTAAATAAGTCTTTTGTATATCCAAAAATTTATTTGTATGTCTTTATATGTTGTGGGTGTATATAAGTGTATGTTTCGTGTATTTTAATTTTACGTATGTTTATGTATTTTCATTGGTTAAATATACTCTTTTTAAAGTATGAATGTGCATTGAGTGTAGACATTGTATATACGTGAGAAGATCACAACTGTATACACCGTGACATTATACATTGTGTATTAGTTTTGTGTATACTGGCAATAAAATTTAAGTGCTATTCAAAAATAATAGGGGAGTTGACCGGATGTTTTGGTAATTATCCCAAAAAATTATTGATATGTTTTGCAAAGTGGTAAAGTGTCGGTATTTTTTGTAAATAATGGTGTTAGGGTTGTATATTTTTGTAAATCTCCCTTTTCTATTTTATATCTCTATGTAGTATGAACAAATATATAAAACATTTAGTAAGATCGTGGATTGGCAAATATTAAAAAATAAAGACTTACCAAACAATTCACAACTAAAATCCATGCAAGAATACATTATCCTTTTGTAGAATATGGATGTTGGTGTCAGTGTACGACTTCAAATTTCCCTCGTACTGGCCCAGGTGCCCTTTTAAGTCTTAGCGCCGTGAGTCTATAGGGTTAGGGTTAGGGATCGAGTACGTAATTCCGTGATGCCGGGCAAATTGATCCAAGACACACCAGCCATCAAGAGCCAAGCTTGAAGGACGCAAAAGAGTGCAGAAGGAAGAGCTTTGAAGATGGAGGCTTCAGAAATGATTTGAAAGCCGTGCATTTGAGTGCCTTAGACTGTTCCGCCTAGTGCACTAGGCGGAGCGCCTACTTTTTCATCAGCCTCAGGATTGGCACCAGGCGGAGTGACTCTAAGAACCAAGCGGAGTACCTCTGAGAACCAGGCGGAGCACCCACTCTCTGATGCACTGCAACAGGTGGGGCGCCTCTTTTCCTGAAGCTCAAGATGGGATTTTGAGTGAAATACCTATTTTGGCCCTACGTGGATTGTATTATTTTAACCCACTTCAGGGGTGTTTTAAACATTTCATTTGGAAGTGTGGGAAACCTATAAATACCACACTTAGTCATTTCATTTCAGAAGTTAGAATTTGACATTGAATAATAGAACATAGAAGTGGCTTAGCCTCTTGTATTTGAAGCTTGAAGCTTCATTTATCTCTTGACTTGGAATCATGTAAATTTCATCCTAGTATGAAATCCTTGTAAGGTTCGATTTTCACTTCTCCCTTTGAATAATCAATTCATGATTTGAATCACTTTATCCATTCTTTCTTCTATTTCTGTTCTTCCTCATCTTCTATTTCTTGTTATCTTGTTGACTCTATCATTTATTGCTTCCGCGTCTTGTCATTTGCTTCCGCTCATTTTTACCCTGCATCAGTTGGTATCAGAGCACGGCTAGGGTTTGTTCTTACACGCTCTCGTCCTGTTCATCGTGCCTAGTATCTTTACTTCTTGTTGTTCTTATTGTTCTTGTTCTTGTTATCTCGAAAAAGAACGAAAAAATTGAAAAACTAGAAAACTTCAAAAAAAAATTCATAGATCGGGTTGGATTTGATTCCCCAAGTGTTAAAAGTTATTGGGGATCGTTCTATATCGTTTACCCGTTGATTTGGTACCCTTGTTACGTGATTTGGTGTTGTGAATCAAAAGTTGAAGATTCAAAATTCTCAATTTCTTGAAACCCTTGAAAATTTTGCTCAAATCATAAAATCCAACTTGTTGTTGATTGTTTGGGTGTAAAAACTATTGAGGATTGTTTAGATTCATTGAAAATTTGGGTATCTTTGGTTTGGAAAAACAAGTTGAAAACATTGAAAATTTTGGTGCAAAATGGACCAAAACCCGTTCTCGGCTGCAGAAAGTTGCAGCAGGCGGACCGGCTAGTGTACCAGGTGGACCGCCTACTCTGGACAGCCTCTCTGGACTTTTGGTAGGCTGACCGCCTTCTCTGCAGAGGCGGGGGGCCTATTTTTATAAAGGGTTTTGAGTAGTTTTCTTCTAGGTTGCTTGTTCTTTTGCTTCCAAACTTCTTGGTTAGTGTTTCTTAAGTAATTGTCCTACTCCATTGACACTAACTCTTGAACTTTTATGATCTCGTGCGTCTTGGAGCTTTCCCTATAGTTGTAGAACTTTCTTGACTTCAAGTGCACACTTAAAATAATTGTCTGTCCATCGAGTCACATAAATTCCATTTCGAACCAATACTTGGACATACTAGTTGGTGATCTTGCCACCATGGTTTCTAAGAGATAACAAACATCTTTGGGTGGGGGTTTGGCAGTGTGAATCCTAAAAGAGTGTTGAGCGCCACCATCAAAAGGGAGAGAGAGTAAGTAAAGTTGTTTTGCACTAACCGTTTGCTTTCTTAAGATGTCTCGTGTAGGTATATGGAGCCATTAGGAAGGTTTGGATGGAAGTGGAGATGATGAGAAGAGTGTAAGCGAGACCGAGTTGTCTCAAGCCTATGTTCAAGTCCTTTGGACCGAGATAAAATCAATGAGTGCTCGAGTTCAATGCTTGACACAAGGAGAGAGTTCTATAGGTGAAAAGGAGACCGAGGAAAGGGATGGTATGAGTAGTTCTAGTGGTTGTGGAACCAAGGTGGGTGGAAAAGGTTTCTACCACACTCCTATTTCAAGGAGCAGTTCCTAGGGGTAGGTTCCATGATGAGACTCTTTCCTCAACTTTCAACAGCACATCTAATGTTGGAAGATTGACGAGAAGTGGACACAACTCTTATGGTGTTGCTAGTAGTGGAGAAATAAGTAAGTACCCATCTCGTGGTAGTGCCTCAAGTGAGACTACTATTGATGGGAAGTTTAAGGGACACTACTACGATGAACTCATAAGAAAAAGAGAGTGGTGTCAATTCATAGTGAGCTTTGGTGAGAATCGTGGGTATGTGCTTCAAGTGGATGAAGGTCAAGCAAGTTGGATTAGTCCTCTTGTGGTGAGAAGGTTGGGAATACCTTGTGTTGATAGAATGGCTCGGGTAGTTATTTCGCAAAGTAACTTTGAAAAAGAAGTTGAGTGCCAAGTGGGTCCTTTAGAGGGATGTGATATTATGTTGGGAAAGCCATGGCTTCTCCATAGATACTTCAAGTTCAACTATGGCCTTGGCGGCTATCATGTTAAAGCAAAAGGGAAGTTACAATTCCTCATTCCTAGGAAAGAAGAAGTACAAGCAAGACATCCCGCGAGCATGAGAAATAGTGGGACACCATTGAGGAGAAGTCCTATAAATAAAATAGTGCAATCAAGAAGTCCTACAAATACAAGAGGAAGTGGGACAAGTGCAAGTAAAGGGTTGACAAGTGTCAACAAGGTGAACCCGAAACCACAAGATTCAAAATCAAGTGGTTCACCAAAGAAGAAGGAGACATCACGTGATTATTCTCTAAGTCCTAGATTCAAGGTTGATATAAAGAGTCCACCTACTCCGGCTAAAGGTATTCTTGGGACTTGTCCCAACTCCCCCGAATATGAGAGATAAAAGATTGAGAGGAGTAAGGAAGTGACCGATGACATTCCTCGAGTGGAAAAAGGAGAGGATGTGTTGAGTGATGTGAGTGGGATGTCACCACCCGAATCTACACCCGATCTTGAAAAGAAAATGAGGGAGAAGAGAGAGGGAAAAAGAATCATTGAGAGTGAGGGCACCCCTTATTCTAACACTTACTCTTTATCTTCTTCTGCTACTTGTGTGAATTTTTATGTAGGTATTCTTGGAGGCAAACCAATAGAGCCTCAACCATGTTCCAAGATGGAAAGACAAGGTGAAGAAGATCTTCAATGTGAGCTTCAAGGTGAAGAAACTAGCCATGATACTTCAAGTGCATTGAACTCAAATGTAAGTGTTAGTTCTTCTTCCTATGAGCATGTTACTTCCTTGTCATGTGATAATGTTTGTGAAAACTCCATGCTAGTTGATGATTTGTACGACTACAATGTGTTTGCAACTAGTGTAGAGTCCCTTAGTCAACTTATGTATGCATATGAACCACTAGTTGAGAGGATTGATAAGTCACATCATGATGTGAGACCGGTATTTAATGAACCTCTCTTTAGTGAAGATCTTGAAGTTGACCTTGCTTGTGACCCTTGTTATGACATACCACCAATTTTTGATAAAGGGGAAGATGAGTTGTTTGATCATACCCTTGTTGATATAATTGCCTATGGTAGACCTATGTGTTGTAGTGAGGATGGTAGTGACCTTGAGGAGTCCATAGTGGATGAGATGGATATAATTGTATTTCATAACTCCTCAAGTGTGGATGTTATCTCTAATTTGGATACTTCACCTTTGACGGGTAATGAACTTGAGAAGTGTGCCTATAATAATCCTTTGTATGAAGGCATCTTCAATAGTGATGGTGATTTGTGTCAAACTAAAGTAGAGTGTGAATTTGAACCTCCATGGATTGGAAAACTTAACTCTATAAATAATGCATTGTTTGAAACCCCAAGTGGGATGAGAGACCTTGGTCTTGATCGTGATGGTCCATCTTCTAGTAGTCCTAATCTTGATTGTGTGGGCTATAATGATGAAGAAGCTAATGTGAGGACCTTCCTTGGGAGTTTATCTCGTGAGGAGGATTGTCTTGGGGTACAATGTGGAAGTGAGGAGGGTACCTCTTGGTGTGTGTAAGAGTGCTTCCAAGAAGGGAGTGGAGTATTTGATGTTAGTTGTCGTTTGAATTATTTTGCTTACTCTATTCTATCTATTGATCACACCTTGAGTGTTGAGCATGCCAAAGCCATTGTGCCACAATATGGTGAAAATACATTGAAGGCTTGGTATGTTGGTCATGAGCTTAAGGGTCGTAGGGAATTGGATTGCTATATCTTGCATGTTCCATGTCCTATTGATCTCTTTGCTTGTTCTTGCATTGAGTGCACTTTATTTTTGAGTCAAGTACTTGTTGTTTCCTTTGGAGACATGAGCTTTTTTGTTATTATTGATACTTGGCTCTATCACAAGAGTGTGTTTTCCACACTACTTGCACTCATTCTTGTTGAGCTAACCTACTCTTATAGTCGGAAGTTTTTGTGCTTCTCTTTACTTATAGGCCTTGATGGTGTGATTTCGATGACGAAGTCCTTTCAAGAAGGGGAGGATGATGCTGGGCAAATTGAGCCAAGACACACCAACCATCAAGAGCCAAGCTTAAAGGACGCAAAAGAGTGCAAAAGGAAGAGCTTTGAAGATTGAGGCTTCAGAGATGATTTGAAGGCCATGCACTCGAGTGCCTTAGACTCTTCAGCACTGGGCGGACCCCCCAGTGCACTATGCAGAGCGCCTACTTTTTGATCAGCCTCAGGATTGGCACCAGACGGAGCGCCCACTCTCTGATGCAGTGCAACAGGCAAGGCGCCTAGTATACTAGCGCGGGGCGCCTCTTTTCCTGAAGTTCAAGATGGGATTTTGAGTGAAATGCCTATTTTGGCCCTACGTGACTTGTATTATTTTAACCCACTTTGGGGGTGTTTTAGACATTTCATTTAGAAGTGTGGAAAACCTATAAATACAACACTCAATCATTTCATTTCAGAAGTTAGAATTTGACATTGAAGAATAGAACATAGAAGTGGCTTGGCCTCTCGTGTTTGAAGCTTGAAGCTTCATTTATCTCTTGATTTGGAATCATATGGATTTCATCCTAGTATGAAATCCTTGTAAGGTTCGAGCTTCACTTCTCCCTTTGAATAATCAATTCATGATTTGAATCACTTTATCCATTCTTTCTTCTATTTTTGTTCTTCCTCGTCTTCTATTTCTTGTTATCTTGTTGATTCTATCGTTTATTGCTTCCACGTCTTGTCATTTGCTTCTGCTCATTTTTACCCTGCATCATTCCGGTTGGACTAGCTTAAGTTGAAAACGTAAAAAAAAAGTGATAGTTTAAGGGAGTCTTTGACCATTTTCACTACTGAATTTATAGTATTTCATTGGAACATCAAAAGTTTCATTGTTTGACGAAAGGGGATAACAATACTAAACTTAGTTATCATAGATACCATTAGTCACAAGACGGGCAAGTACTCACCCACAACCAATATTTACATCAAGTCAATAGTCTATATTGGAAATAGTCTCTCTACTTCAGCCGAGGTAGGGGTAAGGCTTGTATACACCTCACCTTCTCTAGACCCTACTTGTAAGACCATACTAGGTATGATGTTGTTTTTGTTGTTATTGTAACTAATATTTACATCAAACAAAAGAAATTGCCTCAACAATTACAAATTAAATTGAGCACACACATCAGTGAACCATAGAAAATGCTAACGGTTTGTACGAGAGACACATGTCCTTCCATTCATTTCTCAGGTGTAAACATCGGATGCAAATAAGTTTTTCCCGTCATTAGACCAAGTCTTAAGAGTGATATTTAGTTCAAATGAAACTATATATATATATATATAAGGAAAGTAGTAGTTATATTAGTTAGCATAGTAGTTAGGAAAATAGTTAGGACAACATTTATAATGAAATTTCATTCAAATTTAAATTGGAATATTAGGGCATTTAAAAAAAATCATAGCAAATAGTTTTAAAGATAAAACCTAGAGTGTTATCTTAACTAAAATGATTGTTTAATTTATCTTTTTGAATTTGATTAAGAAGATAGTAAATATTTATCTATATTCTATAATTTTCTTAAATAAAAAGATAAAATTATAAAATCATAATAAAATATTTTAAAAAGATAAAACCTATTGTCCTATCTTAACTAACACATAAATGTTTATTTGTTTGAATTTAAATGAGAAAATAATAAACATTTATCTATATTCAATATTCCTTTTAAAAAGAAGATATTGTCCTAGCTTTTGAAGATAGCATATCAAAGAACGATTTTCCAAATGTTTAGATGGATGAGTAGAAATTTAATTTGAGATGAAAAAGTCATAATAAGAAAAGTAACTACGTAATATATATCCATTAGAAGTAAATTTGAAATCTAAATCTTAATAAAAAAATAATTATAATAATTTAATATTAATTAAACTATAGTATTTAAGAATAGATAGATAAGATGCAGATAAGTATGTAATTGCAATCTTATCTTTTGAGATATACATTTTGTTAATACAAAAACCTTATCTCCAACAAACTGATATGATTACGAATTTGAATTTAAAAGAAATTAAACTTGATTTAGAACTTCATTCTACTTTCTTAGCTTCTTATGTATATCTCTTAGTGACACATAAATCAAGGTTAGATCTCCTCCTCCCCTCTCTCTCTTGGTGATAATTTGCTCTACGCATTCTTCTGTATCAACAAGATCATGCAGAAATGAGGTACGTGGCTATATGTTTTATATTTAATTTTATTATATCTTTCTAAATTTAATAGCCTATTAATAATAGTTGTTTTAATTTATTTTTGACAAGATACCCGATATTTCTTTTCTTATTAGTATACGGAAAACATGTTTATCAATCTCAGTAAGTTGTAGATTTTCTTCTTTGATATATAAACTATATAGTATCATCTGTTGATCAACAAAATATATAAAATTAATATAATTTTTTCAGTTTTTATGAATTTATATTCTCTTTCTTCTTTGTGTATTTTAAAATTTATATCAACTAATTAAGAAAATATTAGTAAAAAGTGAATTCTTGGGATTTTGTAGGTCGATCAATGAAGTGGTTGGTGGCAATTCGTGGAGAATGTTCACATAGAGTACTATGCAAATCGTTTATCCTTTTATTTTGTATGTATGTACTTTAATTTTTTTTTATCTACTTCGAGGATTATGGAAGTAATTTAAATTCTTTTATGCTTGATTCTACTTCACATTTTTTTTGCATTGCAGCCACATATGCTCGTTATGAATTCATGCATGGCCAAGCGAGAATTTTATTTACTATTCAGTGTATTCTCCATGCTTTGTCATAAGTCTATTTCAGAAAATGGTAACATACTCTTATAATGGTTTATATGGTTTTGTTATAGCTGTTCCTTATAGCATGAAATATATGCTGCTCGATCTTAGTTCTCCAACATCCTCAATATATTTTTTTTTGCATTTATTATTTTCTTATCGATTCTTGCGACATAACATTTGTGTGCCTCATGAATTTTTTGTTTCTCCATCTACTTATTTGTGGTAGTCGATGAATCTTTTCATTAATGTTATATCTCTGTTTAGTTGCAGGAACTAGCTAGCTGAGGCAAAGAAGAAAAAACATCACGCATTAGAAAAGTATGAAAAATCTTGGTACCTCATTCCACTCCCAAGGTGAACTTCATGTGCATACTTTTATTTAATAATATTACTTTTTTATTTTATTCTATTTTTGCTCAATGAAATTAATAGATTTGCATTAGCAAAAGGTCAACAACTACAAATAGGAAGAAATTTTAATAGTAGAATAAATGAACCATTTAGTGTGCTCAAAAAATATTATTTTAAAAGATAGTAATATTCTTTTATGGTTAGTTTGTTTTAGTATTCTCCGTACATCCTTATCTTATTATTTTAAAGACATGTTAATTAATTACTTTATTTTTTGAATTTGAAATATATATGAATAAAGTTTTTGAAATGAAAGATAAAGAATTCAAATTAATGATTGTAGATAAACTCTTTTTTAATTAAATAAAGCCAAAATTCTACCAAATATATTATATTATTATTCTTTAAGTTGTTTTTTTTTTTTTTTGAAAATATAAGACCTATTGGCTATTTTAACTATAACTTTTTTTGGAATTTAAATTGAAATGCAGTTAATCAACATTTAAAGATAAAAACTACTAATTATCTTAACTAATTATTATAAAGATAAGATGAGGATATACTACTACTACAAAATTATTGACAATCTAACAAAAAAATTATTGACACTATCTACGTAATAGGAGTAATCACTTCGAAGACTTCGGCAAAATTTCTAAGTGGAGTAAATAGATTTTATATTAATCTATTATTATCCTCTTGAAATATTTTGTCTATAGATAGATTATAGAATTCAACAAAATTGCAAAGCTACAGTTTGTTTAAAAAAATGTAAAACAATAAGATAAGAATACGACACGTTTTAAATTTAAATGCAGTTAGTTTTTAGTTTTGAATATAAAATAAAAACAAATCTATATTTCTATATATTTATACCTTAGATTTTAAGTTTAGTATAGTTAATTTTTAAATTTGAGAAATTTTGAATTGGGTGTTGTTATAAATTCCAAGATTCAGTGGCTTCCTTTAGCACCAGAAATCTGATATTTGTTTCTTACCCCCTCTTTTCTCTAATTGTGTTTAATAGTTTCTACTTTTTTTTTTTTTAATTTTGTATTATAACTTTTGTTTATTAGTGTGAATTATTTGAAGAATTCTACTCTAAGTTTTGGACCTTTTTACTGTAAATATTGATGTAGTTGTTGTTGCTTATCACATAAAGAAGGGATATTAAAGTGATAAGTGACATACATGTTGTCAGGTTGTTTATGTCATTAATTAATAGCAAGATCTTCCTAATTCTGTTGTGTTTTCCAGGTTTCCTTTATGATTCATATTAATTTGATCTGATATATATTGTGTAGCAGTAGTTTAGGTAATAAAGACAAGTCTTGAGAATTTTTCTATGCAAATGTATCTTTGATGTATATCACTTAAAAAGAGTGATTTTAATTGATTTTATCACTTAAAATGAGTGAGTTTAATTGATTTTGTTGATGAATGATATATGATCCTATTTAAACTGATATTTATCACTTCTATTTGTTGTTTAATGTTTATTTATTTGATCCAATTCAGAAAGGAATTTCGATGCTTCATTTGGAGGAAAGAAGCCTAAAGAAACAGAGAAATTGGTAATTCGATAGTTTTTCAGTAGGAATAGATTAAATGATTGAATAGATGTTGAAGAGAATAAATGTTCTTTCCTGCCATGAAATGTTTTGGACTTTTGAATTAATAGAAAGAATGTAACATTTTTATTTGTTTTATTCGTTGAGCTTTAAGTTTCTTGAATGAAGTAATGATGATGAATTGATATATTCATAAACTTTGGGTCAAAGGAGATCTACCAACATATTGTAAAATTTATTAACTGAAGTTCATAGAAAATGAGAAGAGTGTTCAAGGAAATTTAGCTTCAATCGACTAATTCAAATGTATATTTTTTGACATATGCTGCATGTGCTTTGTCAGTAGATGTAAAATTTATTAATTACTTATTGAACACCTTAAGTCCTTCTTTCTGTCATCTATTTTGAATTCTGTCATCTAAGAAAGCTTTCTAAATACCATGGGTCATATACCCATTTATACCCCCAATATTCATTATCAAAGACGCACTTTGGTTTCATATCGTGAGAAACTTAAAGATTTCATTCTTGCTTGATTGCATTAAAAGGATGAAAATATTTTATATAACTGTATAATGAAGTGACGTCTTAATTTACTATTGAATTCATTCATTATAGTTATAGATTTGCGAGGGGAAGAAATAAAATTGTCACTAGGTAACTTTTTTTTATTAAGTGTGCGATGACTTAAAAGATACTCCTAACTAATACAGACTAAATGGAGTAATTATTTTGGAGGAATGGAGAAAGAAATTAGGTCTACGTAACATTGTGAGGAGAAGAACTTGGAACTCTCAAGATGCAATACAAGAGTTCTATCAACTATATAAGAATCACTGACGCAAACTTAAAAAAAATTCGTATTAATGGTTACTTATAATTTTTGTATGTGGTATTTGTAAAAACATTAAGGGGTCGTTCGGTTTGGCGCATTAAAGATTAATACCCGCACAAAACTCAGCGTTAATTTAGCGCGGCGTTCGGTTGGTTTTTGTGGAATTTTAATACCCGCATAAAATTAGTGCAACGTTTGGTTGCGTTTTCGTATATTCCGCATTATTAATACCCACATTATTAATGCGGGAATCTATGTATTATTTTATGCGGGGTAGAAGGTGGTATTAATAATGTGGGTATTAATAATGCAGGTATTAAAATTTAAAATGACAAAATTAACCCTCATAATAATAAGGATATTTCTAAATTTTATTTAAGGAGTAAATATTTTAAATAATAATATTTTTTGTTAATTTGTAATATATCATTGATTCAACAAATAATCCCTACGTTATAATATAATACCCACATTATTAAACCCCACATAACTAATACCCGCATTATCAATACCTACATTATTAATACACACATTATTAATACTCACATTATTAATACCCGCATTAATAATTAATACCCGCGTAAAAGAAACCCCAAACCGAACTACCCCTAAGAGCTTTCATTGTTGAAAGCTCCCCAAAAGGAGATACGGGAAGATGTGAATGGGTGAAGAGTGGGTTTTGGATTATCACTATTAGAGCAACATAAAATGTAAACAAGCATTAAACAACAGAATACATAAAGTGTGTGTTTTATCAAAATAGATCAATATACGTATTGAAAAATACAATATGGATAGATCACATAACCAAAATATCTATGTAAAGCAAAAAATAAAAACACATCCAGTTACGAGGAAAGAATTTTAAGCTATTAGTTAAGAAATATTATTATTATTTTCTTTGAGAAACTGAATACTTATATTATTTTAGTATTTTAAAATGTTACAATTCAAAGTGATGCTCCTCCGAGCATTTTGATTGTCTAATTAGTCCGGCAAGACTAGTACAAACTTGATCATAAATAGATTTAACCATGCTATTTTTAGATATATTGATTTTGAGCTCAATCACACTCAATAACATTTTCAAGTTGTTTGTATCACATACCGTATAATTATGATATTTGAGTTATATCCATGATTTAGTCAATGGTTATAGGAATTGTTTGTAAAAATTTCGTGGAGGGGCCTGTTTGGCGCGCGTTAATTGATTTGTAGCCGTAAAAAATAAATTCGCTGAGAAATAGCCATCTCTGACTGGGGCCTTGAACAAAACTTGTTAAAGCTCCAGTATTTATACTGGGAAGCTTCAGTAAACTTACCCCAGTATAAAATACTGGAGCTTTGAACAAGTTTTGTTCAAGGCTCCAGCATTTTGTTATGGGACTTTGTATAAAGCTTCAGTCCCATAACAAAATGATGGGGCTGTGAACAAAACTTGTTCAAAGCCCCAACGTTTTGTTATGGGACTGAAGCTTTATATATAAAGTCCCATAACCCATAACAAAATGCTGGGGCTGTGAACAAAACTTGTTCAAAGCCCCAGCATTTTGTTATGGGACTGAAGCTTTATATATAAAGTCCCATAACAAAATACTTAGGCTTTGAATTCAAAGCCCCAGTATTTTGTTATGGGACTAGTCTGGGGTGTTTTTCCAATGCTAATGAAGCTTAAGTGTGCGCGCGAATTTTTGGCTATTTTTCAATGAGTTTGGAAACAGTGGATAGTCCTTAATGAGCGCGTCCAAAAATGGTAAAAATTTCGCCCAACAGCCACTTTTAACACTAGTATTTAGTTTGAGGCCACTATTTTCTTTGGTCTTACACTAGAGGCCACTTTTGGGGCTTTACTAAATAAATGTTGGCTTAAGTTCTGATAGTTGACTGAAGTTCAGTCCATACGGCCCCTGGACTGAAGTTCCATCTCTTAAGGACTGAACTTTCAGTCCATATGGCCATGGACTGAACTTCAGTCCATGGCCATGGACTGAAGTTTTATCTTAAGGACTGGACTGAACTTCAGTCCATAATGGCCGTGGATTGAAGTTCAATCTTTAAGGACTGAACTTCAATCCGGCCTCTGGACTGAAGTTCTATCTCTTTAAGCAAAAGTGGCCACAAATTAAATGTTTTGGTATTAGTGGCCTGTGCCCAAAGACCAGTGGCAAAAGTGGCCTTTCGTGCACTTAGCCCCCAAAAATGGCTAGTGATCAAAATTTCCCGAATTGTTTTCTTTAGTTTTAAAAAGTTTTTACAATTGGTTATATAGCATTAAAAAATAAGATGATAATCGAAATTTTATTAAAACGTTATAATGTTATTATGCACTACGTACGAATACTAGTAGAAGAAACAAGAAAAAAGTTTCATAGGACATGACAAAAATCTTAAGTTATCTTTGCACACTCCAAATCAATGTTAACAACATGGACGATACAAGTCCTAACTAAAACAAGAGCCTTTCTGAGCTTCTACCGTGTCTATCAATTTGGAAGCAAAGGAAAAGAAATCAGGGAATAAATTACATAGCTAAAGAATAATTTGGCACACCCTTTTTCACTTTACAGCTCTCAAAACTGTTAAGCTAAATCTCAAGGGCAGCAAAGAATAAGTTCACAAGGACATAGCAGAAACAATTTGTCGACCGCTCTTTGAGATTCTTGAACAAAACATAAACATCAAGAGAACTGATGATAACAAGAACAATCTAAAGTATGTCCTAATCTCCTGCATCCCGAGGTCAAGTACCTCCATTTTCTTCCCATACCTACTTTTCCTTTCCATTAAATAACCATTCAGATAATCATCTATAGACACCCACTTCTCAAAACTGGTTGCATTTGAATGGAGTTCCTTCATTTGGAGTCCACCCAAACTGAACAGTGTAAAGAATGCTGCAGACCAATCATTGAGAACTCTCTGCAATTCAGAGTGAACACGGCTGAGTATTTACTACTGTCAACCCCTTTTTGTTGGAAAAAACAGACACATGGCAAAAAAAGATGCATCATCAAACATACATTAAAAGTGGTGATGTCAATGGGATTGAACATCTTAAAGCAGTCCTTTGATGAGGCCGTGCTATCACCATAAATCTGCTAACCAACAGATACATGCATTATATATACAAATCAGACATCGACTCATTATTAAGAAAAGAATATTTGACATTGACCAGGGTCATTAGCTATATATAAGTTGATTAAATGCAAAGACAAACCTCAAAGGTGAAAGACATGGGAACTCTTGCAATATCATACATGTAATCAGTTGCTGTCCCATGAGCTAGATACCTGTATAAGTGAGGCTTAGCAGGGAAAACAAACTTCTAAATTCTAAGGCTAGAGAATTACTAAATCAATCCTAATTTGTACCTCGAAAAAGGAAGAAAATTGTGATAATGCTGAAAGTAAAAAAAGGTAGCAGAAGGAAGAGATGGATGTGCACGTATTTCATGTCCAACATTATGCACACAACAATAAAGAGCTTATTGAACATATTAAAAATTCTGATGATGACAAGGGCAGCACACACAATATCATGATATTAGGGCCACGACAGTAGTAATTCAGGCACGCCCTGGACAAACTCTTCTAATCTTTTTAGCTAAAGCAAGCCCTGGACAAGCTTAGTGTGATACGAGTTCAATCTGTATCTTCAGTATCAATATAAAACCCATTCCAGGAAACTATATAACACAGAGATAGTAAGGCATAGTAACTGATACAAACCCAACAGAGCCTCCACCAGATCCAACTAAGCAACGATCATTCAGTTGAAAACGATTCAGCTTTTCAAGCATTAATTTCATTCTCTGAGAAGGTAATCCTTCTGGAGTCGTGTTCTTGTGATCATATGGCATAAATAGAGCCTGAAAAATGACGAAAACAACCTAAAAATCATTATTCATTAGCAAACCAAACTATAAAGAATTCGTTATTCAGAAAAAGAGGAAAAAAAAACTAGAAAGAATACTCTTCAAGGATAGATGACAAAAGTTTTCTGTGATCCTGATCTTTGGCAAAAATCAGTAAACATCATAAATATGAAAACAACAATTACTCCTGCCATCCATCAATTTAGTAGAGTTGGAATTGCTCCTAAGGTAGAGCAGTTTGACTAGTAAATTTATGGGAGTCGGTGCTATACAAATTTTCAAATGGAAGTTGGTTAAACTAATAAGTCCCATATACTTTGAATTAACGTGTATAACTAAGCAAGAATCTTGGGAAGATCAGGCACAAGCTGCAATCTATTAAGGGGAACTAGACCATGCAAAATATCTGGGGGAGAATCATAAATGTCTCCTCCATGTCCTAACATTTTTAAAAAAAGTGATGGGGAAGCTTGTAAATAGTGTCTGTTACATATGCAGAAAAAAACTAGAATGCAAATCAGAAGCAAGACATACTAATAAAAGTTGTAACTTGCCTCCATTCCAGAATGCACGTTAACCCATATATGTGGTTCAAATGATGCACATAATTTACGCATAATTTGCGTCTCAGGCTCACTAAAAGGGGCAGTTCCAGGATTTTCTTCATATGGATCATAATCCTGAAAAGGAAAAATCAAAGGCAAAGAGTTGTATAAGCAAATAGCTGCATAAACTTGAACTGGTAAACATAAACATGTATACAAGAATCCAGAAAAGTAATGTTAATTTGGTACTACGTGCAAACACTACTGTAGCACCCCGAGATGGCATAACAACAGCCTTACGATAAGAAAAGGAACACGAGCAGTCCATGCACCATTAAAAAAGAGAAACAACATCCAAACAGAAGTACATTTTCATCAGTAGCGGTCGAAAGGACAAACCTTCTCTTTCTTTCCCCAATCAACACTCCAGTTCCGATTAAGATCAACTCCTCTTCCTGCCAAAAATGGTTCGAACTTTAAATAACTTGGTACTTCTCTAAAGAATCAATTTATACGATCAAACTGGAAAGACAAACAGATATACCATTTCTTCTTTCACAGAGATCCCCCGCTTCTACAAGTTTACGACCATTCACATTCTCCATGGGAATAACCTGATAAGACGAATAAAAGAACATCCACAAGTAACATTAGCAATCAAGAGAATTTGGTTACTCTCTAAAAGTGAAGTATCTTTCTTTATCTTTCGACTTTCAGTCCTTTGGTATATGCTAATTTATCATAAGCAATTTGAATTTCTATACCAGCAAGAATTGACAAGCAAACAATGACTACCACAGAATTTTGCTGTGCAAAAAGAACAATCAGCAGTAAAAGAAAAGAATTTGAAAGATATTTACTGATGTCTAGCAAATCAATTATGCAATAACAAGCTCTTCTACGAGCCTGTGAGAAAGGTTAATCTGTCTTTGCCAATAGGAATTCCTCTGTATTGTTTGAAACATTCAAAAAGTGGGAGTAGTTGAGAATTTCCTAGCCAAAATGTTCAGTATATTGAGGAAATAGGGTCACAAATTCACACCAACTCATTAGTAGGAGTGCAGAAGCTCAAGATGAAGGAATTGCAGCAGGATTTTCAAAAAGGGTACTAAAAGAGTTAGGAAAGTAAACATCCGAAAAGGGAATTACAACAACTTCAAGGGTTTAGTTCTCTGATTACAAGAACTCCAATATAATACCACAAATAAGCATATTCTATTTTTCACATTATTTAACTCTGAGGTCCAAATAGACTTGGATTATACCTTTATGACAAGCTTATCAAGCGTGTTATTCAAATTAAGTGGGTATGTACTGGATAAGAATTCCTCTTCGCTTAAAATGGAAAGAATCCGCAACGCAAGCTCCGTAGTGATGAGCTCCCTCCCATGCTGCCCAAAACTCTGGAATACAAGCAATTTATCTGTCAAAAACACCAGCAATGACCAATCTGAGATTTTCTAGCTCTAATGACTAAATCAAAGTCTTCTTCAGAGATAATTGAGAGTAGAAGCCATCTATTTTCCCTCCTCTCTTCTTTTTCACAAGGCAACCATCTTTACATGGAAAGGTGTCCTAAGCAGCGACCAGGAGAGGTAGTATACATTATACAATGTATTTCCATTCTACTGGACTTAAAAGAAAAAAAGTAACGGATCAGAGAAAATGAACTTACAAGAAGGATCCTAAGCTTCGACCTGTCATCACAATCTTTCCTGTTCCGGCAATAAGTAACTACAGTCATCTCTGCACGATACCCTCTGTTTTGACTAGTAATTGTCTCGATCTGCATAAACATGAATCAAGATGGCATATTTAGAGAAGATTCATGTTTATTTAGTTTCAAATTTTCCCAAGACAAAAGCTAGAAAAGGTAGAGTATAGAGGAAGACCCACGGAGAGCTTGCTTGGGTGTCTATGGACCAATGATTCAATCTCTTCCAACAAAGCTCCCCTAGAAGATACCATAAATCTACATCAGATTTCCGACGAATATAAATATAAATTAAAAACAGAACATTTCCGAAAAGTGAACTATCAATCACCTCAAACCACCCTCCTCCACGAAACTACAGCAGATGGATGGGGGGGGGGGGGGGGGGGGGGGAGGACCTTTCTTGATCCATAACAAATAAAGTTCAAAATAGAGCCTCTCATACAACCTTAATGCATTAATATCGATAAAGATTCACTTTCAGTCAAATAAGATGTTAAGCTACCCACATCAATTAACATCACCAAAATTGTATTTTAAGCTACAACCTCCTTATTCCCCTCCATCCCCAGTAAAATATGAGAGTGTCATTTTTTACTGCTATGGACACTAAGAGTTCTTGGTGATGTCCTTCTAGCTCAAGAGAAACATTATCAATCAATCAACTACCCTCAGTCCCAAACAAGTTTGAGTCGGCTTTTCAGGACACGTTATGCACACTATTGAGTTCTTGGTAATGTCCTTCAAGAGAAATATTATCAATCAATCAACTATCCTCAGTCCCAAACAAGTTTGAGTCGGCTTTTCGTGACACGTTATGCACACTATGAGTTCTTGGTAATGTCCTTCAAGCTCAAGAGAAATAACTATCAATCGTTCAACTACCCTCGATCCCAAATAAGTTTGAGTTAGCTATATGAGTCCTCTATATCCATTAACTTCTATTCAGCTCCATCCCCTTCCAATACTTTAAAAATTGTTTCCCACTTAAGCAGTAATCTGTCTAAATTCAGCATAAGGACATTAAGTCATCACCTTTTTTAATACAACCCTATCAAATTAAGCTAATTATACAACCTTAATGCAATTAATACTCATAAAAGTTTATTTTCAGTCTAAGTAATTAATAAGCATCATTAAAGATTGTTACTTTAGTCTTTAAGAAACAACCTCTCTCCTCACTCGAGCCTGTGTACACCTCATTCTTCCGGACCCTACTTGTGGGATCATACTCTGTATGTTGTTGTTCTTGTATTAAAGATTGTTACTCCCTCCGTTTAAAAAAGGATGAACCTATTTACTTTTTAGTCTGTTTAAAAAAGAATGACCTCTTTCTAAATTTGGAAAGAAATATTCACTTTTACTCATCCCTAGATGATTTGTAGCCACACAAATATCTATAACTTATTTTAGACCACAAGTTTCAAAAGTCTTCTCTCTTCATTAAACTCCGTGCAAAGTCAAATGAGTTCATCTAAAGTGGAACGGAGGGAGTACTTTACAACAGCTTATAATAACCTTAAACAGCCTCTCTACCTCACTCGAGCCTGCGCACACCTCATCCTCCCCGGACCCCACTTGTGGAATCATACTCCGTATATGGTCGTTCTTGTATTAAAGATTGTTACTTTAGTCTTTCAGAAACAGCCGCTCTACCTCACTCGGTCTACGTACACATCATCCTCCCCAGACCCCACTTGTTGAATCATACGACGTAACGTTCTTGTATTAAAGATTGTTACTTTACAACAATCTTTAGTACTAACCAAAGTGGATCAAGAATACTTAATTACAAACAAAATTAAATGCAATAAGCAAGAATTAAAAAAAAAATTAAAAAAATTACCTGGTGTGATAAAGATCATGATTAATGGGTGTAAGAGGAATCTGAGTAACATTAGATTTTCCATTTACAATACAAGAACTCAAAAATATCAATAAAATTAATGGTGAAATGGGTGATGAATACATTTAAATTATGAATAAAGACACAATAAAAGTATTAAACATAGGAAATGTTTCAAGAAAGCTTTTAAGGTTTGATGAAGATTTGTTTGAAATGGCCGGCAGTGATGAGGTAAGAGAAAGGATTCAACGGCTATGATTGATTTGGATTATGGATCAACGGATAGGCTTTGATGGGGGTATCTAGATTTAACTGTATGTTCCCATTATTCACGATCCAATCCAGTATCATTGTCAGTTTGTAATTTGTACGGCTGTTTTTGGGCAATTTAGTCCATTTGGCATGAAGTTTCAATATTGTTGTCTCTAATTAGAGAAGGATAAAGAGTAGTCGAGACTCAGAGAGATGTCGGTAATATACTAATATTAATAATAGTATTATTCTTATTTATTGTTTCTCTTATTCATCGTCTTTATTATTATTGTCATATGTACTCTGGTTATTTTTATTTATTTATTTATTTTAATATCAGTTCTTTCTACCCGAAACAACACTTTCAGCACTCAGGTGGGGCGCCTGAAACTCAGGTGGGGCGCCTAGACTGTGCAGTGTTCCAGGCGGGGCGCCTGGGACTTAGGCAGTAGCCAAGTCAGGCGGGGCGCCTGGCTTAGGCGGGGCGCCTGGCCTGAAGCCTTTTCCAACTCGTTCCAAACTCGTTTCAAGTCGATTTTCAAGCCTCAAATCCGATGTTTTCAACTTGTTTTCACAATCCAATGATACCCAAAGTTGTTTTTGAGCTTCCTTAACAAACCCCAATCACATTAACATCCAAACAATCAATCAAATTCAAGATTCAATGCCAAGAACTCAAGAACAAGGGGGTTTTTCAAAGGGTTTTCAAAATGGATTGTGATTCATCAAACTTGGTGTTATACATACTCAAATCCCACAAAATTGGTATCAAATCGTTTGTTTTTCAATGAAGTTCAATCCCCAATATCAAGTTTTCAATCAAACATCAATCCAACCCAAGAATCAAGCCAAAATCATCAAGAACAAGTTCTTCAAGGGTTTAAGGGGTTTTGGGGTTTCAAATTTTCAAACTCCACCAATCCAAACAATTTTGGTATCCAAGTAACGGGAAACATGCTCTTTATATTTTTTAAGATTGGGACAAGACCCGCTACATCTCAACTTCCCCGTGTTCACTAGTAGGATAACACATATTGTTGTTGTTGAATTTTGTATCCCAATATAGTGAAAATGCATAATTACCTTTTAAATTTATCAATAAGGTCAGTTATATTTTTATATTTATACTAAACGGGAGTTCCCTTAGTCTCGTTTGGAATGAAATTAATACTCCTTAAATACTGACGGGGGAGGAAAAAAAGATATTTACCAAAAGCAAAGCTTATGGAGAGTAAAAACACACAAAAATAAAAACAAAAACAAAAAACAATCTCGCGTATTGATGATATACATATTATTATCCACAATGTAACATTATGTCATTATATACTATTATTTTATATTATGTATATTAGATTTTCGCATAGTATGTGGTGGAACAATACGATTCCTAGTGTTTATGCATGGATTTAACTTAATGAATTTTATATGGGAATGAAATAAGTCAGCATGTTTTAATTAAATATAAAGTACTATTTAATTAGTGATCCTTCGTCGGTTTGTTGGAAAGAAAAAGAAGGATCGGAAGATATTATATACTGACTTTGGTATCATAGAATTGCTTATCACTAATATCGCATACCCATTATTCATCGTATATTAATCTTTGGTACATTCTTATTCGGGCAAATTACGCTGCGTGTCGTTTTAGGCATCTTTTTTTTAAAAACATAACATTATTTTGCCTTTTTACCAAACATAGCAATACTTTTACCAATGCTACAAATCATATCAAAAACTGTTAAAAAATACTATTGAACAAAAACCCCCACCAAAAAGTCAAAAAATACAAAATAACCCATTAAACAACCATAGTTGCCATTCAACGTACTCATTACATTACACCCTCCCTTTTCAGGCGATTCTCAGTGCGATTTCTGGTGATTTTCGCCTCAATTTTCCAGTGCATGTGTCCGATTTTTATGTAAGTATTGCTTTTGTTCACTATTTTGTTTCGTAATTCAATTGATTTTCACGATTTTCACTTGTTTTTGCCCTTTATTTTTGCTTAGAAAACCCTAATTTTGTGCAGAATGGGTAAACCGGCTAGTACCCCTTCTCCGCGTCAACTTCGGGCTGAAATGCGGCAGTTTAAGGTGGAGATTACTCCTTCAAAAAATAAGGTCTATGAAGGAAAGGACGTTGATGTTCCTATATCTTCCAAAAGGAAGTCCAGGGCTGGTGAAATGATGTCTAAAGGGAAAAATATAGTTGATTCTGACTTTGTCGAAGAAGTCGCAGTTGGAGATACCCGGAAAAAATTGCGATTAGGTGTTGTAGATGAGGCTTCTGAGGTATTCCTTGTAATTTTTTATATTTTTCAGTTTTGCTGTGTATTTGATTCTGAGTTTGAGTTGTATACTGTGTAATTGTTGTTTGTTCAGTGTATATTATGTGGCTTTTTGAATTTTATGAACCAAATCTTAATGTATGTTCATTGTCTTATTCTTGTATATGCCATGTAGTTGCATTGTATGTTCACTGTATACACTAGTTATTGTGTTTCAAATTCATGGCTTTTGTGTATATTGAATTTTTTTTAAAAAGCTTGATGCTTTCCGATCATTCGTATGTCCAGTGTATATGTTGTGTGTGTAATTATACTTTTACTATGTCTGTGCCTTTAGTTATACTTTTACTATGTTACAATAGCATTTTAAGTGTATGAACCGAATGTTAGTGTATGTCACTGGCTAATTCTTGTATATATCCTGTAATTTTCATTGTATGTTTAGTGCATTTTGTATGTCCACTGTTTATGTAGTGTATGTAGTCATTCATATTCTTTGTGCTTGTATTTTCTAGGTCCCCATTTTTTATGTCCCTGAGGATACAGTTTATACAAAGACTGTCCATTTTACATGCCCCGTACAGACAGACTTTCTAATGTATTTGCAGAAGTACTTGTCTGAAGTACAGTTGAATATGTTTAGGAAGACATGCTTTGGCCCTTTTTTGGATTTGCCTGAAACATTTGCTCAACCTCAGTTGATTCGTCACTTGATGGCTAGGCAAATTCACACCGATAAGCCTGATATATTTGCTGTTTTTGTTAATGGTGTGAAGTTGGAGTTCGGGTTGAAGGAATTTGGTGCTATTTCTGGTTTGAAGTGTTATGGGGACGAGACTTGTGTGTTTGATTCTCGTGTGCCAAATCGTATTATGCGGAGTTACTTCCCTAATTTGGAAAAAGTTCCGCTTAGCTGCCTGGATGACTGTATTAAACAGAAACGGTGGATTGATGACAATGATGCAGTTAAGCTTTCGGTCTTGTATGTGATATACAATTTCATATATGCAGTTGGTGCGTCCAAGAAATGTTTTGTTGATAGGAAAGATATAGAGTTAGTTGAATCTGGTGCATTTGAGCATTTCCCCTGGGGAAAACATTCATTCGATTCATTGTTCTCAAGTGTTAACAAACGGTTGAAAGGTTCTGTTTTATGAGTGTTGCTCCAAAGTCGATCCTTCTCTTGTTGTTCCTATTCGCAATTTATTTCCTCGGATTCTGAAATGGCAAGTAGTTGACAGTCAACCTAGTTATAAGAAGTTGGCGAACGGCATGTTCAAATCTGTTGGCAATCTGGTACGTCCTTCTTTCGTATGTCCCTTATATTGCTCATGTATGCCAAATCTGCGTGGGGTTGTTATTTTCTTAAGTCAGTTTTGCTTTATTCTATGTTTGTAGGTTCAGTTTAGTAATTATTGTCCGACCGCTGCTGAGCTTTCTAATGTTGTTCCGCCCGAGCTTTTGGAGGATCCGCGTGTCCTCAATTTCAGCCCACCTAATGTAGATTATGCTCGTTTGTCCACTGATGACACACCACCAGTGGTGCATGCTGGTTCCGTGGTTGACTATGGCCATGAGATACAAAAATTGAAGAGTGATGTTGCTTTGATATCCAGTGATCTTGCATGTTAGAAGACATATGTATGTATTTGTCATTAATACAGTTTTTGTACTTAACGTTCGCTTTATATAGTTATTTTATGCAGCTTTTTCATGCATGTAGGTTCATTGTCAGTTTAAAGATCTTAGGGCATTTGTTGTTGAAACAGTGAATACAGCTATTGAGCATATTACTTTTTTCGAATGCGTCAAAGGTACTATTCATTTTATTCTTCCTGTATGCCTTTTGATGTGTTTTACTAATTTTTTTTCGTACCTTGCCTAGGATGTTCCAACTGTTTCTACTGTTATACATTCTCCGGCTCGCACCAATGTTCACTGTGACACTGATCATCAATTCGATCTGCCACGGTCTCCTATTCACAGCCCGGTAAGTGTACATATACACTTTTTTATTCCTTTCCTATCTATCTGTTTCATCTATAATTATATTTGTTATGTGTCCCATTTGAACAGGCGGTGGAGGCTGTTGGCGCGCAAGATCATCAAGGTCCTGCTGAATCTGTTGGTGCGCAGGATGGTAAGGACGTGCCTATATCTAAAACTTGTGCCCCTGCCAAATATGATGTTTCCAATTTAAATTTGGGCTCGATTCCATATCCACATGGCACTCCTGATAAGGTTACTTCCCCCTTTTTATTTCATAGTGCATTCCCTGTTCTTTTGTATGTGCAGTGTGTGTATTTTGTTTGTATATTGTATGCGAGTGTATGCAGTGTATTCTGTTTGTATGTGCGGTGTGTGCAGCGTGTTCTTTTTGTATTTGCAGTGTGTGCACATACACCATAGTGTGTATGCAGCTTGTATGTGTTGTGTGTGTGTTGTGTTTTCTAACAAAAAGGATACCATGAAGTACTGAAATTTAAGTGCATTTGTTTGCATAGGATGTAGCGACTCTTGGTGTTGAGGATATTCGCGATTGTCAGTCTGTACCTGTTCAATCTGATTTTCCCAATTTCGATTTGGAATTGACTCCATCGCCACAGGGCACTCCCGTGCAAGTTAGTCTTCTTTTTATTTTTCAGTGTATTTGTAATTTTTGTATGCAGCTTGTATTTCTAGTGTTTTCCTAGTGTCTGAACAGTGTATGTATTGTCACGTATATCTACTGGCCATCTTGGGCTGATTTATTTTCTTTTATATCAGGGTATCAAAAGTGCAGGATCGAATGTTCCTGGATCTAGCAAGGGGTTTACTCTTTATGACTATGATTTTCCTTTTAATATAGATGAGCTTGATGCTAATGTCAACAGTGTTGTTTCTTGGGGAAAGAGAGCTGATGTGAATGTGCAAGAAGGTAGTTTCAGTTTATTTGTTCTTGGTAATTATTTTGTAACCGTGCCACTTTTTTTGACATTTTTTTGATAGATGTAGGTGAAGATGGTGAAGATAATTCTTCTGATGAGTCTTCTGGAGACACTGATGCTAATGCCGCTATTCCTGCTGTACATAAGTCCCAGCTGGTGGTTGTTCAAAGCGAGGAAGGAGAAGCTGACAATGTAGGTGCAGATGGTAAGACTCCATTAGAAAGAGTAAGGCGTCCTGGAAAGTATGCAAAGTCTCCATTTCTACTGAATCTGAGTTCTGGAGAACTGAATTTGTCTCTAAAGAAAAATTTTGAGATAAAGCACCCTTTTATATGTCCAATCGGGGTTGAAGTTGATGAAAGTTTGCGCGATGCTTTTGGAACCTGGGTTTCTCAAGGCTCTACTCCAGATGGAAGAAGGTTTTGTAGATAAACTTACTGTGTTCTATACTATTGTTCTATTTTTTATGTTTTTTGTTTCTTGATTTCTTTTTTAACGAATTTTTAGGAAGGGTACTTATAGAAGAGCATTTAAAAAAATTTGGCCTAAATTTGACTTTGGAGTGAGTAAAGTTTAGACTAAGGAGTGGTTCCACATTTTGCTTAATGGTGGAAAGGCTTTTAATGATGTGGTATGTTTCATAAACCTTCACTTTACTTGAGTTGTATGTTTACTGTTTGCAGTTTGTATGTGTGTTGTTTACACAGTGTCCGTATGTGTAAGGATGTGTGATAATTTAGTTTTCTACCTAGTATTTATATAGATAAGTACTTTTTAATTTAAGTTTCTTGATAAGTGTTACAATATCTATTTAGAGATACAATGAAATGGAAAGATTGTAAACTGATGAAATGTCATGAGTTCAAAGAGTTAAGTGCAATAATACGAAGTTTGATGTGATACCTATGGTTAAAGCAAAAACTGTATTCTCCAGTTGAGGATGTGATATTTCCGGTCAATACAGTAAATCTCAGTGAGATCTAAGCTCAAGTAAGGGGGAAATACAGTCAATCACGTCGAGCAAGATTCACAAATTTGATGCTTTTTGAGTTAAAGGAACAAATACTGTATGTACGGTTGTATGCACATTGTATTTGAAGTGTTAGTGCAGTGTATGCGTAGTTTTTTGTATGTGCAGTGTGTGCATTTTGTGTGTACACCGTATGCGCAGTTGTATTCACCTTGTATGTGATGTGTATCCTCAGTTGTTTGTATGCACATTTGTATGTTGTTTTTCCTCTTTCTGTCTGAAATTTCTAAGTTTGCTAACACATTGTCAATTCATTTTTTTAGCACATTGATGTTATATTCTACTACCTAAGGAAGAAGGCAAAGTATGGCCCTGGCAACCCGATTACTTTCACTACTACGGATGGTCTTTTCAAAACAAGGGTTGTGGAGATGTATGAGCTATATAGAAACAGGGGCAATGACAGTAGTGTATGCTCTATAGAAGATGGTGTGGCTTAATACATTCTTGGCTTTAAGTTGCTTGCAAACGTTCCGTGGTGGCGTGTTGATTACGTTATGTTTCCTATCAATGTGAAGGATGACTTTCACTGGGTCATGGCTGTATTCAATATCAAAGAGAGGTTTATATGGGTGTATGATTCCCTACTTGGTGCAGCAATTCATAAAGCTACAGTTCGTGAGGTGGTGCAAGCTTTTTCTGTTATGTTGCCCTTTTATCTTCTTTGCACTGGTTTCTATGGTGCACGGGTCGATCTCAATGCTACATTGAATCCAGCATACAGTAACAAATCTGCTTCTGACCCCTTAGATGTTATTTTTCTCAAAAACCTGCCCCAACAGGAAGAAGAAACTCTGTAAGTGTCCACTTCATATCTAAGATTTTTTTTTTAAAGATACACATTGTTTCTTACTGTGTTTTTCATTCACTGTTTGCAGTGACTGTGGACTCTTTGTTGCTGCATATGCTGAGTATTTCAGCTGGGATTATGATGTCCCTCATTCTGATTTTGATGTTGCTATTTACCGCTCAAGGCTTGGCACTCTCCTCTGGGACTATGCACGAAGAAAGCAGAATGAGAATGCTATTAGTGACGATGAGGTTACCGGGCAACAGTTTAGAAAGAAGGGTGGTCCAAGGCGCAGAAAGTTTCGGGTTGTACCCTGACTTAGTAGTTTCATGGGATAGGTGTTTTAGGCTGTACTTGAACAGTTAACACAATTGTATTTTGTTTTTTGGAACAGTTTGTTCGCTATCAGATGATTAGTATTTCTGGAACACTTGAACTATCTGGATGTATGTATATAATGTCTAGATCTTATTTAATATATAATTTTTATATTTAGTGTTATGTGTATTTCTAATTTTTCGTATAGACAGTGTATGTTCTACGTATATGCACTTCAGTGTAAAGGTATGGGTTCTCTATCTATAGAGAATCACAGTTGTAGGAAAATACACTGTTTGGGTTTAACATGCTGTACAGACATAATATATAATTTACCTAACTGTATTAGAACGCTTATCAAATTTTTGGTACAAAATTAACGTAAGCTGTACCAAGGGCATCCACACACTGTACAGACATAATATATAGTGTATATACACTTCCAATACAACAGCCATACAGAATGTATATACACTCCCAATACAGCAGCCATACAGAGTGTATATACACTTCCAATACAACAGCCATACACTCTTATACACTCCCAATACAACAGCCATACAAAATGGACACAACAATTGTTCTCTTAGCAAACACACATGCCTTTTCACAATTCAAAAAAAATAGCTAAAATAGTAGTTTCCATGGATTGTCAACACTGAATGTTAACAAGATTTCCGCAATTATTCAACATTGTTTTTCAATTGTTAGCTAATTCAGAATCTGAAATACTAGCCAAAATAGTATGTAAAATAGAATGGTAACAACTGTAACTAACACAAATACTAATATGTCTTTGGATTCCTACAAGTTTTTCTGTTGTGCCCCTCTTGCCCACAAGCTCCGCATGTAATCTTTGATCTCTTTGTGTTCCTTTCCCAAGAATACTTGTATCTTGTTGTTTTTCGCCTTCCAGGTTGTTTTCCTCTAACAGGTGGTAGCACAACTTGTGCTAAGATATGTTCAGGGATGTCCCATGTGACTGCATCAGGAATATGATACACAGGAACTTCATATGTCTTGACCAAGTAGTTCCTCGTGTAATATAGGGAGCAGAAGTCTTCTTCGTCTATGTTCTTGCTTTTAAGTACAGCAACAGCGTGTGGACATGGCATTTCATCAATTTGAAATCTTCCACAACAACATGTACGCATTTTCAAATCAACCAGGTACTTTGTTTGTACTTTATCCCTTGGATCAGTCACAGTATATGAATCCCCGCTAGGCTTCACCTGTTGAGACAATGCACATACACCAGGTTTAAGTTAAAAAAAGGAATGCACACAATACCTAAAGCATACAGATACATGGGTTCCTAATGTCATTAACTTTCAAACCTAAAACCATGTCAAAGAGTGACACACTGCTTCCATACACTTAGCATACAGTTTTCGCTGCACATACACTTAACATACAACATAGAAAATAAAAATAAAACTCCAAAAATTCCTGTACATACACTTTCCATACAGAAGACATACACAACTCAACTACATACCTTTCCACAACTAAACACATAATAATTCAACTAAACACATACTAATTCAGCTTACATACACAGTGCTTTTACCTTCATTCGGACTGCTTGAGTTCGCCGGTCATTGAGCATCTTGTTATACTTTTTACCAAGTTTTGTGAATGTCCCATTTGCCCTTTCCCTATTATTGTTGCTCCAGGTTTCTACCAAATCTCTCATGAATTCCAAGAAAGCCAATATAGGCAGATCCCTCCCTTCCTTGTTCACTCCATTTATTGATTCTGCTATATTCGATGTCATTGTGCAAGACCTATTGGCTGTTGCATAAACTCTTGCCCACTTATGGTAGCCAATACGGGACAAGTACTCTTTCACCCGTGGATCTAGTTGTACCACGTTCTTCATTTTAGCATTAAACTCTCTCATTGTGTACGCTTTGGCCATGGTAAAGAATGCCTCATAAAGCTTCTCATTACTCCTCTTAAAGTTTTTCTTTATATTATTCCACAAATGCCAAATGCAGGCATAGTGTGGAATATCAGGATACACAATTGAGCTAGCCTTCAAAATGCTCTCGTGACGGTCTGATACGATGCACATGTCTGCCCTTTCACCATAAGCTTCTCTCAAACGCTGAAAGAACCACTCCCACACATCATTATTTTCAGAATCTACTACATCATATGCAAGTGGTAAGATGCAACCTGTTAACAAAAATATACACATGAGATAATGTGTAAATAAAATGCCGAGATGACAGTGGACACACTGTCCATACAGTGAACTTATCCATACAGTGAACATACACAGTAGACACAAACTTCCCTTTTTTGTATGTGCACTGTAAAACAAAGCTATATTAACCTACACTAATGTTTATGCATTGTGTGTGTGCTGTTTATGCATTTCTGTATGTGCAATGTATGTGCAGTGTGTGTTTGTAAAGCAAAGCTACATTAAAATACATGAAAGTGTGTGTGCTAAGTGTTGAAGCATTGTATAACAAAGCTATATTAACCTACACTGAACAGTGGGCACACATAATCCATACACAGTGGACATAGACAATAGACATAAAAACAGTGGACATACATTAACAAGTATGATTGTACACTTGACATGTAGTAGGCATACGACAAATGTTCATCAACAGTCAATTAAATATACCGAATGAGCTTTGAATTTTTGACACTTACCTGCAGCATCTAGTGTAGAAGCCGATAGGAATGTGCCTTTGTGTGCTGCCTTAAGGAAACTTGCATCTACAACTACAATTGGCCTACAATACTCCCATCCTTTGATCGACGAATTGAGTGCAACAAAGAAAAACAAGAAGCGGTCATCATATGACATACACAAATCAACTACTGAGCCTGGATTTCTCTCTCGTAACATGTACAAATAGCTTGGCAACTTGTTGTATGATTCAGTCGGATTGCCCCTCATCATTTCAAGTGCAATTTCCTTTGCTCTCCATGCCTTCATGTATGGAATATCCACGCTCATTTCTTTCCTGACATCTTCAATTATATCCTTAGGCCTGTGGATTCTTTTCGGATCAGTATACTTGTCCTTGATAATGCCCCCAATTACTGATGCCGTTGCTTGACGTTTTGAATAAATTCTGTCCTTTAACGTGCATGTGTGCTCATCAATGAATTTCCTAATCTTGAAAATGGTTGAAGTATTTAAGCTTGAAGCACGGAATTTCCATGTGCAACCTTCAGCAGTGCATATAAGGTTGAAGCTGTGCAATAGATTCCATACATATTAAAACAAAATCCAATTGAACAAGCCAATTACCAAAACTGTTACATAATTTGTGCAGTGTATGAACCGTATGTTCAGTGTGATGACAGTGTGTGCTTCATTTTGTATGTGCACTGTATGCACAGTGTGTGTTTATATGTACTGCATAGCAAAGCTACATTATCCTTCACTAAAGTGTATGTCGAATATAAATATAATGTATGTTCAGTGTTTAGCCTGTGTAGTGTATACCAAAAGCTACATGGAAGTGTTTAAGCATGGTATGTGCACTGTATTAACCTGCGCTAAAGTGTATGTCCAATGTAAATATAATGTATGTTCAGTGTTTAGGCATTGTATGTACAATGTATAGCAAAGTTACATTAACCTACACCAAAATATGCACATTACTGTGTGTGCATTGTATGTGTATTGTTTTATGCATCTCTGTATGTGCACTGTATGTGCACTGTCTTTTTATGTGTATTGCATAGCAAAGCTACATTAAGCTACAGTAAAGTATACGCCCAATGTAAATATAATGTATGTTCAGTGTTTAGGCATCGTATGTGCATTGTATATCAAAGCTACATTAACCTACACTAAAATACGCACATTACTGTGTATGCATTGTATGTGTATTGTTTTATGCATCTCTGTATGTGCACTGTATGTGCAGTGTGTGCACAGTGTCTTTTTATGTGTATTGCATAGCAAAGCTACATTAAGCTACACTAAAGTATACGCCCAATGTAAATATAATGTATGTTCAGTGTTTAGGCATTGTATGTGCATCGTATATCAAAGCTACATTAACCTACACTAAAGCTACATTACTCTAAAATTCTGCATACAAAGTGTAGAGACTTCATACCTAGTTCTACTTGATCTGCTGACTTTGTATTGAAACTTGTTCCTCAAAGCATAATGTTTCATCGTGTTGACAAGTGTAGCTTTATCCTGATAAACCTGTCCCTCGGCGACATTTTTTTGGTTAGGGTCACTAATTATTGTCGCATGCTCAGTTTCATCATCTTCACATTCTCCCAACATCATCAACATAGGATCACATACACTGTCTATGGCAGATGTATCCCCAGAGTGTATGGGAGATGTATTGACATTGTATATCTCTCCGGCATTGCTACTCTCTGCATGTTCATGTAAAGGAAGTGGTGATCCACTACCATATTGATCCATTACCATATCGATCAGGCCAATACACAACGGATACCTTTCTACATCCTTACACTGATTTTTTAACTCAATGTAAAATTCTACACCCATATCATTGTAAATCTGCAATGGTGGAGATCGATCATTCAGTTTGTACTTGATTTCAATATGTTTGTCTAGTGTATGAACTCCTAATTGCTTTCTAATTTCAGCTTCTAAATTTTTAAAAGTTGTCTTAACACAATTCCATCAATTGTGAAATCAATATGTCCCCCGTGTTGTAGTACAATTAACATTGTAAAAATCGAATTGTAGAAGAATTGTAGGAAAATTAGGGTTCTGAATTGTGATTTGGGGAGAGATTAGGGTTTGAATCTCGTTTTTGGGGAGAGATTAGCGAGAATTTGTGTGTTCATGGGAACAGAGTGTACGCGAGGGGTGTATTTAGGTATTTATACTTTGTACATAATTTGTGAAAAAATGTTGCTATGTTTTAAAAATGACAAAATATTGACATTTTAGTGTAAGAAAGAATGTTAGTTTGTACAGTTTTGTGAATTGCCCTGCTTATTCATTACTATATAACAATTCATGCCCCATATTTTTGCATAATCTATTCTTAACAAACGATCCTTAATGTTTATGCATTAAATAATATAATACTTTATTTAGATGACAACCAAATAAGTCAGCAGGTGTACGCAGGGGCGGACCTACATGGTAGGGGTGGGTGCACCGGCACCCGCTGGCATCGGAAAAATTTCGGTGTATATATATGTATGTATGACAGAAAACGTGTATATATATTTAAATGTGCACCTAGAAGAACAAAAACTAATTGGGTCTACTGGTAAATGTTTAAAGTTAGCTCCAGAGCTGGAGACTTGGGTTCAAATCCAAGCTTTTACAATTCTTTTATACTCTTTTATTCAATTTTATCTTGTGCCCCCACTGAGTTGAAATCGTGGGTCTGCCTCTGGGTGTGTACGCATACATTGTTTTGTGTTTATATTCTTTTCTTCAATTTTATCTTGTGCCCCTACTGAGTTGAAATCATGGGTCCACCTCTGGGTGTGTACGCATACATTGTTCTGGGTGTGTACGCATACATTGTTTTGTGTTTATATTCTTTTCTTCAATTTTATCTTGTGCCCCTACTGAGTTGAAATCATGGGTCCACCTCTGGGTGTGTACGCATACATTGTTTTGTGTATTAGTATAAACTAGGGAAGTAGCCCTGAAATCATCACAATAAATATGTTATAGTTTAGTTTATGTTAATCGTCCAAAAGTCATTATTAAAAGAGCTTAGTTTATAAGTCAAACTCTTATTACTCCTACTAATAAGTAATTGTTTCTTGTATAAGTTAACCCAATGATCTGATTATTCCTTAAACATTTTCTACGTTTAATATTTCAAAATAATTATATTCATGCAATATTTATTATTTCTATATCTCTGGGTAACTTCCTAGAAGCTTTAATTTAATTTGATTGCATCCTATTTCTGATACCCTATCACAGTTCACAAATTAATTAATGTTGAATATTAATTGTAACTTTATTATACTTTACTCTATGACTATGCTTTTAGCTACCCACGCTGCTTCTCATTTTTTCACATACTCCTTCATTAGACTCCAACGACCAATCCACCTGAAAACTTTAGTAGGAAGCTTATTAGATGAAAAAAGAAGTAAATAAGTTGAAAAATATTAAGGTTACAAAATATTTCTAATCTATGAAAAAGTAAACACAAATTTCCATTTTCTGGTCCCAAGTGTCTGAAAATGTCCTCCAAAAATTGCTTCTACAATTTTAAAAAAATTTCTCCAGTAATTAACATAGTAGTGTACTCCGTTGCCCTCTATGTTCATTTTCTTAAGACGGATTACTCTTAATTGGAATTTTCACTCTTAAAAAAAGTGAAAATTATTGCTAGGCTATAAATTTTGTTCTTTAACATGATGAAAATGAAAGAGGTTAGTCGTATTATTAATTATCAAAATCTTTAAACACCATATTCATCTTGAAGAGATACAGTTTTGTTGCTTAATATGATTATTTAAAATAAAACTTACATCCATCTATAGTACTCTTGCACGTGATTTACTGCCTTCAGTTCCTTCTCCACTCACAAATCTTATCATGAATTATACTTTTCACAAAAGAAAAAGGACACTATCATTAGTTTTATAATAATCAACAAATAAACATTACTAACTCCTACTCTGCCTAAAGCTTCTAGCAGACTCCTAATACTATAACTATAGAATACAGAGAACAATAAAGCGCATAATAGAGAGATATTAATCTTCAAATATGGTGAATTCACATTACCAATTAAACCATTGGAGAATAAAATACTTTTGAAGGAAATATAAGGCATCTAACGAATACATTATTTATTCTATGCTTTTATCTATCATACATAGATATGTTATATAACACAATATGCTATCGATACAATATGCTATCGTGAACCTCAACTTTCATTTTCTAATGAATGTGTTATTGAGGAATACGTATGTGACTAGAATTAGAACCTACGGGACGTCATAGACATCAAGGACTCTCGGAGTTTTTGGATTGTATTTAGAGTCTATTTCATTCATTGTAATTTGTACTTATCTAGGTTTTCTAGAGATAAATTGTAGTTGTAGTTGATAACCGTACTTGCACAGTTGTATAGGTATCTTTGTATATAAATATTGGGCGTTGTACATCGTTTGCATCAAGCAATAAATTAATATTCACGATTTGTCTCAAGTTTGATATTCAACAAACTTTTCATGATATCAGAGCAGGTCTGACATGGCAGATAAAACTCCAGCAGTTCCAAGTAAGCAAAAAAAGTGATGGACATAAATTCCCTTTACTTCCTCTCACCTTCGGATCATCCGGGACTCGTGTTCGTTGTCAATCCGCTGAAAGAGGATGGAGAAAACTATCACTATTGGCAGAAGAGTATGTATAATGCTCTGAATCCAAGAACAAAGCAGGCTTTGTGACTGGAGCGATTGCGAAGCCTGAAACCAAGTCTACAGAATATTAGTCATGGATGAAGTATAATGCAATGGTGTATTCATGGCTGGTTAACTCCATATCAAGGGAACTCCAAGCGAGTGTGGCTTATATCGAAATAGCCCAAGAAGTTTGGATCGAGTTGCGAGAGCGCTTTTTACTTGGAAACGCACCAAGGATCTATCAACCAAAGTGTAGGATCGCTGATTTACAGCAAGAAAAACTCACAGTCACCACATACTATGGCAAGTTGAAGGGCTTGTGGGATGAACTACAGTTATTAAATCCCTTACCATAACGCACATGTGGATGTCAATGTGGAGCTGGAAAAACACTTCAACTTATGAGAGAAAATGAGAAGGTTTATGACTTTCTGATAGGATTAGAAGGAACATATGCAACAATATGATCACGAATATTGGCCATGGAGTCGCTGCCAAACTTAAGCAAGTGCTACGGAATGGTTTCACAGGATGAAAGGCAACAAGCAGTGGCTGCTTCACGACTTCCATCAATTGAATGAGCAGCTTTATTCAGTTCAATAGTGGTGATCGATCAATTATGGGCAACATATTTTTTGGAAAAGAAGGTAGATATGGGGACAAGCCAAGGTGTGATCATTGCAAGAAGACAGGACACCATAAGAAGAAGTGCTTTGAGATTGTTGGCTATCCACCAAACTGGAGAAAGGAAGGAGGAAAAATGGACAATCACACAGCTAATGCAGCCATTAAAATGCAGCAAAACAATCCAAAAATGGTGAGGCAATGTCTCCAATACCAGGGCTTGGGTATGGCCAATATATGCAACTAATGAAGCTATTGGATGAACCGAAAGGTAGCAACCATGTAGCTAATTTATCTGGTAAGACAAACTCAAAGTTTCTTTGGATTATTGATATCGAGGCGACTGGCCATATTACTTGTTTTGAAGGATGGTTAAAAAATAAAATTGACAGTGTAGCTTTACCCCCAATTAGGATTCCTAACAAAAGGGAAGTGAGGGTAGATGCAATTGGTCACATTCATCTATGGGATAACTTGATATTGAGTGGTGTACTTTATGCCCCGGAATTTTATTGCAATTTAATCTCGGCAAGCAAGTTGGCTAAGGAATGGAATTGCACACTAACTTTTACTTGTGATTTGTGTTTGATACAGGAATTACTCTCGAGGAGGCTGATTGTAGTGGGTAAGGCAAGAGGAGGCTTATACTACTTGGAAAAGATGAGAGAGGGAAAAGCTCACGTGATCAAAAGGCAAGATGGTACAAAAACTTGGAACTAAAGGATGGGACATCTACCAATTGATCGAATGGATTGTATACCTCAATTGTCTTCTGAAGTTAGAGTAGGAGGTGATCTTATTTGTGATGCATGTTGTAGAGCAAAACAAACTAGGTTGCCGTTAGTGAGACTAGAAATAAATGTGCATTTGGTTTGATACATTGTGACATATGGGGACCCTATGAAACACCATTAAAATCAAATGCAAGGTATTTTTTGACAATTGTTGATGACTTTAGTCGAGCCACTTAGGTTTATCTAATGCAAAGCAAATCAGATACAAAATTATATTTGATGGATTTTTGCAATTGGGTCAAAAACAACTCCAAAGAAAGTGTCAAGATAATTAGAACGGATAATGGGGTTGAGTTTAATCACCATGATTTGTTAGTGGATTATTATGAAAATGGAGTTGAAAGGCAGACTAGTTGTGTCAACACACCGGAACAAAGCGGGGTGATTGAAAGAAAACCTCGTCACATTCTTGAGGTTGCAAGGGCATTTATACTCACGGCTGTTTATCTAATAAATAGAATGCCTAGCAAAGTACTTAAAAATAAAGCACCTTTTGAAATTCTGGTGGGAGAAGAGCCTAAATATGAACATCTATTTGGATGCTTGTGTTATTACAGCAAGAAACTAAGAGATAAGTTTGAGAGTCGCTCTAGGCAGGGAATATTTGTTGGGTATCCCGCTGGACAGAAAGGTTATAAAGTTTATGACCTTGATTTAGAATCTCATGTGATGTATTTTTTGAGAACTCATTTCCGCATGCTAACAAAGCTGGCCAAAATAACAAGTATGAAGGATTGCCTGAAACATTTGATGTTAGCCAAAAGGGAATGAATAGAGTTCTTGATCAACAAATGTATATGCTGGACAATACAGACATAATGGGCAATTGGACAAGTGAAGATCAAAAAGTACTCCTCAACAAACAGTTAATATTGAAGAGAGCGTCCAAAAATATTCTGATAGCAGTGAGGTTCCGGAAGTTATACAACTATTGTTCCTCAAGAATCTACACTAGTTGATCAAGGAAGGCCAAAGAGGAACAGAGAAGTACCACAAAAATTGTCACAGTAGGAGTACACATTGCCACCCTCTCTCGCCTTCAAAGACCCATCTCCAACCTCAGCTAACTCGACGGTATATCCTATATCCAGATATTTAACTTATGATAACTTTTCAACTAATCATAAAGCTTTTTTGATGCCCATCAGCACCACTGATGAGCCAAAGTCCTTTGCTCAAGCAGTTAAGAGCCAACATTTTAGAGAAGCTATGTTGAAAGAGATTCAAGCATTGGAGCAAAACATCACATGGACGCTTGAGAAGCTACCACCTGGGAAGAAGGCAGTAGACTCAAAATGGGTCTATCATGTGAAGTACAAGCCCGATGGAAGTGTGGAGCGTTATAAAGCACGATTGGTTGCCAAGGGATTCACCCAAGTGGAGGGAGAATATTTTCATGAAATTTATGCTCCAGCTGCGAAGTTAGTGACGGTTCGATGCTTGCTAGCAGTGGCAGCAATAAAAGGCTGGTATGTTCATCAATTAGATATGAATAATGTGTTCCTTCACGGAGACCTGAAAGAGGAGGTGTATATGCGGATACCACAAGGCTTTACCAAACAATGTGACAATAGAGTATGGAGATTGAGGAAATCCTTATATGGCTTAAGACAAGCTTTTAGAAATTGGTACCAGAAGTTTACAACATCACTCATTAGCATTAGGTTTCAACAATCAGCCAGCGACCACATACTTTTCATTTATAAAAGAGGACATCATTTTGTGGCATCACTAATTTATATGGATGATGTACTAGTGGCAGGTAACCATATCGAGAAGATACAAGCCTTAAAAGACCACTTGAATAAAGCTTTCCGCATCAAGGACCTAGGGAGATTGAAATACTTTCTTGGAATAGAGGTGGCTCGCTCACAGGAAGGATTTGTTCTCAATCAGCATAAGTACACACTAGACATAGTGATAGAGACAGGCATATTGGGAGCAAAGCATGCTTCGACTCCTCTTGAACAAAATCATTCTCTCGCATTGGATAAAAGTGCATCGCTGATGCAGCCCGAACACGTGTTGTTCAAGTGTTCGATCCCACCGAGGCCGATGACACGAAGCCAAGCCAAGCTGCTGCATGATGTTCATATTTACTTGGCTTGGTCGGGAGAAAGCAACCACTCCGAAGCTGATTGGCCGAGCTCAAGAATCGAAGGCTTCATTTATAAAATTGAGCTCGAAGAAGGGAGTGACCGAACCCAAATCGAGCACTCAACCTCGGCGCCGAAGTAAATCAAACAAACAATCGAAGGAAGAGCGACCGAAGTCAGCTTAAGCCGAGTCAAGAGCACCGAAGTCAAGAGCTCGAGCTGAAGTGATCGAATTTCAAGTATTCGGTTGAAGGAGTGACCGAACACTCACATATCCAGCCCTACATGACTTATTCCTATTGGTCGCCTGTGACCATACTGTTTTATCCCTAGAGTAGTCTATATATACCCATTTACATTTCATTGTAAGTAACTAGTTTTTGATGAATATTGATATAGCAGTTGCTATCTGAGTGTCTCCGATGGAGCCCGAACCTCGACGTGGGATTTTCAAAAAACTTGTGTCATTCGGTGTTATCGTTTGAACATTTTCTTCTTGGTCATTCAATTTGCAAGAAGCATCGTTCTTCTTGAGGATTGTTTTTGCCTCTAATTCGATCGAGCCTGAGACAAGTTCCTTTGAATCGAAGCAAGATTTGTCTTGCTTCTATCTTTACTTCTTGTTGTTTTCCGCATTTTCTTCGTGTTTAGGTTAAATCCGGTTTAGCTTGCACCATCTTGGTATCAGAGGACGGTTTGAGCTTGTTTCTGCAACCCAAATCCTGTTCGACGTTATCTTTAAATTTTCGTGCGCTTGTGTCTTTGTTTTTCGTTTCGTGTTCTTGTTATTGTTCTAGTGTTACTGTGGTGTTGTTATTACCCAAAAAAAAGTAGAAAAGAAAAAAAAAATTCAAAAATTTGGTTTGATTGTTGGTTGTTTGAATCAAACAACTATTGATTCTTGTTCATCGTCGTCTGCTAATTCCAACGAGCACCTGTCGTACACAATTTTCGACTAGGGTTTCTCAAAGGTTTTGGACTGTTTTGGACATGGTGGTGACTGTTACAAACCCCAGTCGTGTCTTGGTGGTTGTTGACGAAGACTGGTGGTTCTTGATTGTTTGTGGTTGTGTTTTGCGTTAAAATTGAAGTTCTGTGATTTGAGCCACCGTCCGTACGCCGGAAACTTGATGCATTGTAACAGTGTGCGGACAAAGTAAAAATTTTCTTGGCTCGAACTTCTGAAGTTGATTTCCTCCGACGCTAAAGTCACTGGAGTTAAAAGGCACCCCAAAGTCTGTTTAAACCTTGGTCAGTGAACGAGTTTAAAATTTTGTTCTTATGCCGGAGTAAAAGTTCACTGTTCTATTGAAGAAGAAAGGGGTAAAGTATAAAATCAAAACCCCAGGTAAAAATTTTGTCGGCTCGAAAAGGGAAATTGGATAAGGTAAAACCCTATCCGTACCAAGGAGGGACCACTTTTGTCCGAACAAGAGTTGGTATGATCGAAGGATTCCGAAGGAGGAACCGAAGGGTAGAATCTCCAAGGTTTTCACTTTTCTTGTGATCGTTAATTCACGATAGTGGATCTCTGGAGTAATATCTTCTACTCGAGGTCGTACTATCGAATTTGAGCTTTTAGGAACTTGTGAGAGGGGTGACCGAAGTCCAAACTTCGTAGAAAATTCTTTGACTTCCCGAGCGCAGTTAAATAGCGTCCGTTCCATCGAGTCATATCAATTCACTCTTCCCAAAGGAGACAGTGTAACTTGTCAAATTCGAAGGAACTGAGAGAAGTTGATCAACCGAGAAAGCCATTGGCTGCAAGTTCTTGAGTGACCAACAACCGAACCCATAAATTAAGTGGACCCGAGCGCCACCCAAAAAAGGTGAGGGAGTGTGTGAGGTGATTTTTAACCTTAACATTTTTCATTGGTCTTTGATATACCATGGCTATGAATGGAGGCGAAGGAAAGGGCATTGAGAAGCCCGAGGTGTCGTTAGCCGATCTCATGGCTGCGATACTAGGCATCAGTGCCGAGGTACGCGGAGTTAGTGCTTGAGTAGCTAACCTCGAGCAAGGTAGTGTGTCTGTGGCCATGCATGGGTCCGGCGCTGGAACTAGCAACTCCACTCCGATGAAACCTGAGCAATTTGCTGAGCTCATTCGACAACAACGGTTGTAGGACGAGGCTGTTCGAAATGAAACTATGGGAAATCCCCATGCTACACAAAACTTGGGCAATCCCTAAGTACAACAACAAAACTTGGGCAATCCCCAGCTGGTTATCAACAGTTGGGCATTCCCCGAGGTGAAAGAATGCCACCTCCAATGGCCCGAAGACAAGTTGTGGTCGTTGATGAAGGGGTCGATGAAGGAGAATTTTCCGAAGGCAAATATGATTATGAGCCACCATTCATTCAACGAAGGCAGGTTCAACGAGGTCATGGAAATTTCCGAGGTCGAGGCCGAGGCACAAATGTTGATCGAAATATAGCGCGTGAGGCTGATGACTATTATGATGAGTATCCGGAACCGATCCGAGGTGCTCGAGATTCAAACTTGAACAGTGTCAAGATCACTATTCCACCATTCAAAGGAACTAGTGATCCAGACCAATATCATGATTGGAAGCTTAAATTGGAGCGAATCTTTAAAACCAATGAGATGGCCAAAGAGAGAAAAGCTGCACATGATATTGCTTCGTTCGAGGCATATGCATCGACATGGTGGGAGGCTGACAAAAGGTTGAGACAAAGGAATGCTTACCCCGAGGTCACCACATGGGTGTAGTTGAAGAGAGCAATGGATGCTAAGTATGTGAATGCCAAATATCGGCAGGAGCAACTTCGGAAGCTCTTCGAATTGAAGCAAGGGTCCAGATCAATTGAAGAATACCATGATGAGTTTGAAAGGATTCGATTGGCCCTTGATATGGAGGAAGATGATGAGCAAGCCATCATTCGATTCAAAAATAGCTTCGCTCGAGATGTGTTATCTCAATTGAGGCTGTATGTGTATCAAACTTTAGAAGATGTGTTTCATGCTGCCATCGAAGCTGAGAAATGGGTTAAGGACGATAAAGCAAATCGGTACCGAGGAGTCACTACTTCAACTCCTTTGAACCGAAGTAAAGAATGGAAGAGTCCGAATCCAACAAGTACTAACATTGTTGGAGAACCGAAGAAACCCTTCGAGAGGGGAGTGACCGTTAACCAACCAAGAGAAGGGGGAGGTAAGGTTCAGCTTAATTGTCCCAATTCTGCAAGTATTCAGTGTCACAAATGTAGAGGCTATGGTCACATTGCAAAAGAATGTCCAACTCGCAAAGTCATGCTAGTGCTCGATGATGGAACCATTCAAGAGCAAGCGAGTGACACCGAGGAGGAAAATCTTGAGGAGACTGACCGAGCTGAAGATGATGATGGTTGTGAAGCTGCCGAAGCTGATCATCCAGAAATGTTTCTTGTGGTTCGAAGTAATTTGAGCTGCATGACTCTCGAAGAAGAGGACAACCAAAGAGAAAACCTTTTCCATGCCCGATGTCGAGTAAGGGGGAAAGTTTGTTCGATGATCATTGATTCGGGTAGTTGTGCGAATGTGGTGGGCCAAACCTTGGTTTTACAATTGGTACTACCTACCCTAAGACATCCCCATCCTTAGAAATTACAATGGTTAAATGGGTGTGAAGAATTGAAGGTTGTTAAACAAGTGTGGAACAAGTTCAAAATTTGAGAATATCAAGATAAGATGATGTTCGATGTGGTACCGATGCTAGCTTGTCATATGCTATTGGGTCGACCATGGCAGTATGACCGGTCAGTTGTTCATAATGGAAGATCCAACACTTACACCGTTAAGCTCGAATGGAAAAGTTTCATACTTAAACCCTTGTTTCCGAAACAAGTCAGCGAGGACTATAAACGAATGAAAGAATAGAAAAAAGTGGCCAAAGCTTAGCTTCCGATGGGAACACAAATTGTGGCCGAAGACAACAACTCACTGCCCGAGGTAAGAAATATTTGTGCAATCATGCAACCGGGTGAGTATCTACGAGGCAACGCCAACGATCAGATGATGATTTGCCTCATGCACTAGGGTATCTTTCTAAATTCTAATGATGATTTTTCTAACGATAACCCTTTGCCTAGTGTTGTAAAAAGAGTTTTGCAGGACTTCAACGATATGTTTCCTGAGGAAATGTCAGGTGAATTGCCTCTGTTGAGAGGAATCGAGCACCAAATTGACTTCGTACTGGAGTCTCAGATCCCCAACAAACCTGCATACCGGTGTAATCCCTGTCACACCCTAAAAAATTAAATTCTCTGCGAGTGTTTATTTATTTAAAGGCTCGTGACTGGTGTTCAAAAAGGTACAAAATTATTTAGAGAACTCGTAGTCACCACTTGACATAGTTTAAGGTGTGCCAAGTCACCAAAAGGTACCTTGGAACACCTCTGACTCGTCTAATAGTCTGCGTTAGAGATTCGGGTAAGGTTCTCAGTTGACTCTTTGGAAGGTATTAGGCACACTCGAGTCCTGTGTCGAGCACAGTTGCTTTATTGTCGCATTTTTAATTTATTAAATAATGGTTGTTATCTTGACGTTGATTTGAATTTAAACTTTGATTCAGAAAAATTTAAAAGTGTTATTCTTATCCAGCCTCACAGAGGATCGGATGAATTTACACTTTAATTCGGAAAATTTAAAAGCGTTATCCTTATCTAACCTCACAGAGGACCGGATGAATTTACGCTTTGATTTGAAGTAAATAAATAAATAAATAGATAAATAAAATGTATTACAACGTTTTCAACCTATCAAAGGACTTGTCCATTTTAAAAAAATTTAATTAACTTCGAAAAAATAATTAATTTAGGATTAGTTTAACTCAATTTAGTTTTCTTTTAGCCTAATAAGTAGATTACAAATCATATTCATCGTCTTGCCTAATTGCATGTGTCTTTCGCTCTTATCAATTTGCCTACTCGATTTAATTAAGTATAACTGCTAACTATTATTAAATGACAAATTGGGACTCCCAAATTTGCCTTTTTAAAAAAAAAATATGGATTATGAAAAGTATATACATACAATAGGCTGTCTATTAAATTGAAACAGTTTTATGGCCTATCTTTGAAAAAAAGAAAGATTTTACAAAAAGTATATACGGCTGTCACTTAAACTAATATGTGGGCTGAAAAGTTTGCAAAACTGGACTGTTTTAAAATCTGTTTGCAAAGCTAACACCTTTACTTTGTTTAATGATAATGATCGTATAAATAAAATAACATGTGGCCAGATTTAAAGAACGTCCTAAATTCAAAACCTATTCGTCCATGTTTAGAGATATTTATTTTGCATTATACTTTGCGTTCATAGTCCTATTTTTTAGCTCATTGTTTCCAAAAGAGATCCACTTTTAAATTCGAGTTTGTTAGAGTAGTCCTAAATTTGCCTACTAATTTAAAAAAATCTGTCTAGATTAATAAAACTGCATCATGTGGTTATTTTGAAAAATAAGCAAAATTCTAGCAAAGCTAAAACGTGTCATGAAAACTAAACATGATGCATATTCACATTTTTTTTGGGCCTTAGCAATTTGATTTACATACAAGGAAAGCAGTAAAACAAACAAAGGTAGTTGTGTTTACTTCTATGCCAAAGATCTTGTGCAAAAGAAGAAAATGACCCCAATAAAAGCAAACAAAAGGAGCAAGAACCGCAGCAAAATCAGCACCCGAACAGCCCTTAAAACAGCCTCTTAACACTCCTATTTAACCCTTAAGCTTAAAGATTTATACCCCAAAAGGCACTTGATGTAATGGTTTTTGGTTCTAAATCCTACTTTCAAACTTAACCCTTTTTTCCAAGTGTTTTTTAGCTCTCATTCAATTTGTTTTCAGCTGGTAGTTGTATGTTAAAATGAGGAGTAAATGCTCCTATTTATGGCTGAAATTGAAGGCAAAGGGGTGGAGTATGGACTTGTACAAAAGTACAAGCGCACACCCCTACATTTGAGTGTTTTGGTGCTATTTTCAGCATGATACAACAGCTGTGAAGCCACTGTTTCAGCGACCAAACAGTCCCAAAAAGCTGAAAATATACAAGTAGGGTCGGACACCCATTACTCATTGTACTAACTAGAAAGTCTAGGACCAAACTAGGCACACTAAATAAGGCCCCAAACTAACTAAAACTAAACTAAGCTAAGAACTATCAGATTTCAACCAAAAGCTAAACATGGTCATTTGGACTTATTAAAATCCATTTATCAAACCAAATCCAAACCATCTGACACGACCCGAAATCCGGTTAGGTCGTGCGGGCACCCGACATCCTCCCCTAGACCCGTCGGGCGAACCCTTACCAATTAAATTAGGAAAATAAATATAACAATTCATAAATAAGGACAAGACTAAAAATAAAAACACAGACATACTGATACCTTTAAGCTGTACAAAAAAAATTACAGCTGACTACCCAACATACTAGGTTTAGGGTTATCCAGACTAGACATCTAAGAGTACAAAAGAAGATAGATACCTCCTGAATGGAGCAGAATGCAACTGAAATAATAAAAAATAAACTGGTGGCCATCCGAAATAAAGCTGGCTCACCCCGACAGCTGGAGTCGTCTTCGCTCCTGAACAACGTGGCGAACTCAATCCTGGAGCGAACCTGCCGAAACGAAATAGATAGACAAGAAACAAACAACAAACAAGGGTGAGTCAAAAGGACTCAATAAGTGGGGCAGACTAGCCACCTCAAGGAATAGGATGGCTAGCCAGGGAGAAGAAATAGATAAAAAAAATTCCTTTTATTTAAATTATGAAAAGGCAGAGCCAGATAACAACCGAAAACATGTATGAAACCATAAACTCATCAACAACCAGGAACGTAAGATAACCAAAACATATAGGTATCCCGAACACATCAGCAATCAGAAATACATCCTGTTGCGGCATGCAACCCGATCCATATATTCATCCTGTTGCGGCGTGCAACCCAATCCATATATTTATACCGCTGCAACGTGCAACCCGATCCATATATTTATACCGTTGCGACGTGAAACCCGATCCATATATTTATACCGTTGCGACGTGCAACCCAATTCATATATTTATACTGTAGCGGTGTGCAACCCGATCCTCGCAGCTCAGAATACAAGCCAGAAATATATAGGCAAATAAGCAATGCACGTAGAAGCGGAACATCAGTTATGTACCACAAGTCTACACAATGGTATGAAATGAAATGGAATGGAATGAAATAAAATGAGATGAAATGAAATGAAATATGATGCAAAGGGTCACATGTGCCCGTCATCCCATCTCGAAGCGGAATACTCCTGCATTCGAGGGGAATCCAATCTGATAACCAACTGGAGCGGAATACTCCTGCTCCTGGGGCGGAATACTCCTGCACCCGATATAATATAAACCAGAGGCGGAATACTCCTGCACTCTCCTGGGGCGGAATACTCCTGCACCCGATATAATGTAAAGCTGAGGCGGAATACTCCTGCACTCAATATCTGACATAAGAGCGGAATACTCCTGCTCTTGGGGCGGAATCCTCCTGCCCTCAATATGATACAATGGAGCGGAATCCTCCTGCTCGTGGGGCGGAATACTCCTGCACCCAATATGATATGCAATGTAATGCATATGAATGCAATGTGATGCAACAATAACCCTTCACCGGCGCGGGACTCTCATCGACAGCCGGGAAGTAGATGCCAACTCAAAGCCAAAGTACAATACTCAGATTCTCAATGCAATACCAATAACAGGACATAACATATAATATAGAATGTAAATCCAAAGCTAAGGCGTAATGAGTACGCCTATCGGCAGCTACACACGTAAGGAACACGTGGTAGAAAATCCACGAGGCCAGGTGCCTCCAACGAAATGGATATAAACACTTACCTTGTTCCGAAGTTAACACTGCTACCCAACAACCGCTTTATTCTTTGAATTCATTGCCAAACGATCCCACTGTGTTCAATAAGCAGAAAAATATATCACATTAGGCTAAAGACTTCATTCCTCACATCTTAGGGCAATCCAGGTAGGAACCTGATACCCTATTCGCATACGCAATACGCAGGCCAGGCCTATATACAGGGTTTAAGGCCACATAACCAAATCCCAAATAAATTATATTTATAAGTTGCCCATAACTCACTGAGCACGAATACATAATCAATTTCATTATCGGGGTCCATTTGACCCTTTAAACTATCAATTTACGTCATTAGGGCGATGTCTAATATTCCTATTTTTACCGCAAAAATATATTTAAACACACGTAATAAACTCAAATAATATATTAGGATCATTACCTGAATATTTCGGGGTAAAAATTCTGCTTTTTCTCCGGCTCTTTTCTCATTTTCTGGCATATTTTTCCTCTGCTCCATTTCCTGTTTTTTTGTGTCTGTTTTTCTCACGCATTCTGTTACATATTCTCGTTCTTAGCTTAAGCTAAGAACCGCCAAACTTTCCATTCTTTCTTTTTTTTGTTTTTTTCCTTGTTTTGTCTTTTCCTTCTTTTTTTTTTCTTTTTCTTTTTAAAATTCGCTGTTACGGTAAAAATTAAAACGGTACCCTACGATATTCGGAATAATCCCAACTTTTGCATACAAGTTATACAAAATATATGTAACATACTCGCGAAGGCGGATCTCAAATTGGACTCCCGAAACTCAAGATGCGAATTTAAATAGAAAAAGTCAAATTATTTAACTTTCGGCATTTTAGCGGAAATTAGCCGAACAACATCGAAATTCACTTTCGAATGTTTACAAAAATCACAAATAATCATATGAACCTAACGGCGCTTTCGAATTTCGAATCGGAGCTCATTCGGCAAAAACCGAGCTCGAAAATCTCTTTTTAATGCTTATTGCCAATACAAACTGAAACCTTCTTCCGATGCCTACTAAACGAGGTCTAATTTAGCTCAAATTTTACAGATAGGTTCTAATGGATATTATGAATATTTTAAAATTATCGGCACGCCAATCGGAGTCCTAACTTCCGAAACGACTGACCGAGGTCGTTTCATTCTCCTCAACTTAAACTCTCGTTCGTCCTCGAACGAGCCTACGTCTAAAGAAAAATTCGCACAGATAGCAAAAGGACTTGCACGACCTTTATAAGCTACTCCACGGACATTATCTCATAATTACAGAATCAGAGTTATAACACGCACATCAAACTCTTGGATAAAAACATAGCTGGATAATATCATAACATCGTTGCCCAACTTATTCTGACTAAGTTGATCCTTCCTCGATCACGAGAGGAGAGTTCTACATTTTGAAACAAAGACACACGAAACTCTGGATGGATTAACATGATTCAGCTGATTATCACCCCTTCGATATACCTTTCGATATAGAACAAGCCGATGAAACTAGGAATTAACTCACACTTGATGCAATAGGGAAGCTTTTGAAGTACCTTGGCATTACACACTATAGAAGATTTGATGCAAGCTATATCATATTTTTACGAACGTACTATGCAACATCTCAGCTGATGTTAGTGTTGTTCCGCAAGCTCTTTGTGGGAATGTGGTTACTCATACCCTAATGTATGTCAAAGGTTCATCTGAACAGGGTCTATCATATAAGGATAAGGATCATGCAAATACTACTGGATAGTATGATGCAGACCAGGAATGATCTCCAGACTGAACATCTACTTCAGGGTATTGTCTTTGAATTAGAAATATTATGACTTGAAAAAGTGAAAATAACAAAAACATATAGTTGGACCATGAGCTGAAGCAGAACACCAGCAAAAAGTTGATTACATGTGCACTTATAACGCTAAAGTAACTTATTAAAGACTTGAGGTGTGAAAGAGATATACATACCAATGATGGATTGTCGACAAGCTGCACTAGACTGTTAATTCTAAATTTTCATGAAGTAAAACAGCGTCAGTATGAAAATCCAGTTATAGTTGAATACAGACAAATAGCCAGAAGAAAACCGGAGTCACCATACAAGGTTACTACTGACGGTGTTCTTATGTATACAGATAGACTTTATGTCCCTGATGTTGCAGATTTACGTGGATAGATTATGATAGAGGCACATTATTCCAAATACACGGTTCATCTAGGTTCGACTAAGATGTACCATGATCTCGAACAGATTTATTAGTGGGATGGAATGAAGTGTAACATAGCAGAATTTGTGGCTCAATGTTCTAATTGCCAGCAAGTTAAAGTCGTGTCATCTTTCCAGACTTTATGCTTTCAGCAGATAGATACGTATATATGATCAGCTACCAGCTTATCTCTATCATTAATAGATTACTAGTGGGTTTAGCAATGATTGACACTCATTGTAGATTTCCGTCGTGGCCTTACTTTGGGTCGTGAGAAAAGTGGTATCAACACCTCAGAGATTTAATATTACCATTCAGTATTTGGAGGAAGACTCCTCCACTTAAAGCATTAACTCATACCGCTAACTAGAATAGAAATAGTCATCCTCGCACAGTCTACCGGACTAAGGAAGACATAGCTAAAAATAGAATTCGGCTCAGACCTGAGCTACCAAATTACCCTCTCGAGTTGCGAAACGACTACAACTCCCGAGTTCACAACTCCATACCTTTACCGTAAACACCACCGCCCGATGAGTGGTACTTCTATATAAAAATTTTGGCAGAGTTTCCCTTGAAACTGGATGATCCGCAAAAACAGAACCAGCACGATACAATATATGGGGATGGATACCCGGATAAACTGATAAAATAAACATGTTAAACGGATAACAAGATGAGACAACTGGACCAAAACAATAATATGCTTACCCGGTTACAATAACACGTACTCTGGCTCAACACAGGGAATATCACAAGCGGCTACCAACTGCCCAAGCTTACCGGTGCCGAACAAAGAAGAAATGGAAATGGACCGAGGATAGAAATAATCAGAGCTTCAGGAAGCTCATCTTCTTATTTGCTTGGCTACAAAAGCTAGACTACATACGAGTCAAAGTAGCCCAAGAATCGCAATTGAAGAAATAGATATTAAATAAGCTCTTATGGAACAACATTCATGCCAATTTAACCTCCCAATAAGAAGGAAAGTTTGACACTTTACCAGAAAACCCTTTTATAACTAAGACAAGCTCATAGAATAACATGACTCCACTAGAATCTCGACCCAAGAGGAGACACATAGATCGAGCATTACTTACCAGCCACTTTACATCGGAAGAAACAACGACACTTCCTGATGATGACGAATAAGAATCCCATCATCCTACCAACACTGATTTCAGATGAGAGAGGTAAAATGACTTGACATAATATCACAAGGTGGTATAACAGGATGCCAAGCAGGCAATAGCAATACTCACCGTCAAATCTCTCATATTTAAATCAGATAAACTAGTAGGTCTCATAAATTCCAGGAATAAATCGTATCAGAAACTTACCCCTCTACCGCATCCGATTCTTAATTACGACAATATCCAAGGAAACCGTCGAAACACGATAAAACACACCATTTCCAGATCGATCGAAAAGATAAATATTACTCACAGATAAGGGAAGAAGAAACACACGTGTCTACTACATCGGATGCCTCAGCATCCTGCCAGACTAGCAGTTCATAAAACTGCCTCTGCGGCTGAGTCGAGCCGCTACCCTGATAATTACTTCTAGATGAATCACTGCCACCACGCTCTCAACCTCTACTGGATGGTGGAATTTCTCTGATTGATTAAAATTTAAATGAAATTCATGCGACTGTGCAGGTGCCAGATGACGAGAGAAAGGACGACTGCCTACTTTCCAGAGTAATGAAAAAAATTCCTCAAAGGACAATGTGATTCACGAAAATGATAACACCTTTTCGCTAAATATGGGAGCTGGATAGATTGTTGAAAGCTACAAAGAGAAAAACTGGGTCTGATATTGACGAACTACTGGCGCACTCTAGGAATCGCGTGACACAAGCGGGGTAACCTGGAAAGTGACCTCCCAAAATAATCAGAACTTTTACCTCCAAATGAGGTACCATGGTTGCCCACCAGGGCCGTGGGATCTCTTACTTTCCCGCTCTAACTCTTCCCGCTCTAACTTATGGTATGCCTCGAATCTTCAGGCAATATTAACAACAACATCAAATAAAATCCAGACCTCAATTTCTCGAGCCATCTGGGATTTCAAGGAAAAATAAAGGTCATCAATAAATCTCTGAATCTCTCGAAAGGCTCATGAACTAGTTCTAATGCATATCCAGCCATTCTATAGAATACAATCTCATATTCTGAAACACCAACAGGCTAACCGATAGGCTACCCTGTCTAATCCACTCAAACTAGAAACACTTTTCATCTCGCTCGCTACTCGAAAGGAACTTTTCCACGAATCTAGAAGAAAAATCGAACCACGTTAGCTAATAAAAGAGAGGCCCACCAATTCAAGGCTGGACCCCTGAAACTGGAAAGAAGAATAATCAACACCATACCGCTCGATATAATCAAAAGCCTGAAGGATACTCTGACATCATTTTATTTTTAGAAAGAATCACGAGGTTTATATGATGCATTCCTTAAGAATATCGGAAGGTTCAACCGCGTAAAATAATGGAACCTCTTTGGGCACTCAAATCTAACCGTTACCTCGGCTGGCTAACCAGCCAAAATAATTAGAGGTACAACATGTACTACCTCCGGAATATAATTTACTGCAGCAATATCAAGAACCGGAAAAGGAGCTCCCTGAGATCGAACGTCTGCACATGCGGCAACCTGATAGGCTGCCCAGCGAATAATAGGTTCTTACGGTATCTACGTCACCAAAATTCTCGTAAAAGCATCATAGAGAGCCAAGGGAACCACAAGGCTCTGCTCCCTTGCCCATCGCGAGCTCGTACAGCTGGGACCTCCGTAACTAGATCGTCAGCACGTTCAAAACTCTCGGGGCTTCGTCAGTGCTAGCCCCAGGCTAGACTGCTTCGTCCTTAACTCCTTCCATTTGCTAATTTGTCGTACGGGGGTTCACAATTACCACGAACGAATTAACGAAAATACTTTTGCATCCTAGACCGACGCACGATCAGAAAAGAAGGAAGTGAAACTTCCTAAATGCCATCATAGCCTCTCGTAGATAAGTACGGACGTCTACGTACCCATCACCGAGACTCTACTAGACACTGTCTTAGTCTGGATAGACTCTAAACTGGGCTCTGATACCAACTGACACGACCCGAAATCCGGTTAGGTCGTGCGGGCACCCGACATCCTCCCCTAGACCCGTCGGGCGAACCCTTACCAATTAAATTAGGAAAATAAATATAACAATTCATAAATAAGGACAAGACTAAAAATAAAAACACAGACATACTGATACCTTTAAGCTGTACAAAAAAAATTACAGCTGACTACCCAACATACTAGGTTTAGGGTTATCCAGACTAGACATCTAAGAGTACAAAAGAAGATAGATACCTCCTGAATGGAGCAGAATGCAACTGAAATAATAAAAAATAAACTGGTGGCCATCCGGAATAAAGCTGGCTCACCCCGACAGCTGGAGTCGTCTTCGCTCCTGAACAACGTGGCGAACTCAATCCTGGAGCGAACCTGCCGAAACGAAATAGATAGACAAGAAACAAACAACAAACAAGGGTGAGTCAAAAGGACTCAATAAGTGGGGCAGACTAGCCACCTCAAGGAATAGGATGGCTAGCCAGGGAGAAGAAATAGATAAAAAAAATTCCTTTTATTTAAATTATGAAAAGGCAGAGCCAGATAACAACCGAAAACATGTATGAAACCATAAACTCATCAACAACCAGGAACGTAAGATAACCAAAACATATAGGTATCCCGAACACATCAGCAATCAGAAATACATCCTGTTGCGGCATGCAACCCGATCCATATATTCATCCTGTTGCGGCGTGCAACCCAATCCATATATTTATACCGCTGCAACGTGCAACCCGATCCATATATTTATACCGTTGCGACGTGAAACCCGATCCATATATTTATACCGTTGCGACGTGCAACCCAATTCATATATTTATACTGTAGCGGTGTGCAACCCGATCCTCGCAGCTCAGAATACAAGCCAGAAATATATAGGCAAATAAGCAATGCACGTAGAAGCGGAACATCAATTATGTACCACAAGTCTACACAATGGTATGAAATGAAATGGAATGGAATGAAATAAAATGAGATGAAATGAAATGAAATATGATGCAAAGGGTCACATGTGCCCGTCATCCCATCTCGAAGCGGAATACTCCTGCATTCGAGGGGAATCCAATCTGATAACCAACTGGAGCGGAATACTCCTGCTCCTGGGGCGGAATACTCCTGCACCCGATATAATATAAACCAGAGGCGGAATACTCCTGCACTCTCCTGGGGCGGAATACTCCTGCACCCGATATAATGTAAAGCTGAGGCGGAATACTCCTGCACTCAATATCTGACATAAGAGCGGAATACTCCTGCTCTTGGGGCGGAATCCTCCTGCCCTCAATATGATACAATGGAGCGGAATCCTCCTGCTCGTGGGGCGGAATACTCCTGCACCCAATATGATATGCAATGTAATGCATATGAATGCAATGTGATGCAACAATAACCCTTCACCGGCGCGGGACTCTCATCGACAGCCGGGAAGTAGATGCCAACTCAAAGCCAAAGTACAATACTCAGATTCTCAATGCAATACCAATAACAGGACATAACATATAATATAGAATGTAAATCCAAAGCTAAGGCGTAATGAGTACGCCTATCGGCAGCTACACACGTAAGGAACACGTGGTAGAAAATCCACGAGGCCAGGTGCCTCCAACGAAATGGATATAAACACTTACCTTGTTCCGAAGTTAACACTGCTACCCAACAACCGCTTTATTCTTTGAATTCATTGCCAAACGATCCCACTGTGTTCAATAAGCAGAAAAATATATCACATTAGGCTAAAGACTTCATTCCTCACATCTTAGGGCAATCCAGGTAGGAACCTGATACCCTATTCGCATACGCAATACGCAGGCCAGGCCTATATACAGGGTTTAAGGCCACATAACCAAATCCCAAATAAATTATATTTATAAGTTGCCCATAACTCACTGAGCACGAATACATAATCAATTTCATTATCGGGGTCCATTTGACCCTTTAAACTATCAATTTACGTCATTAGGGCGATGTCTAATATTCCTATTTTTACCGCAAAAATATATTTAAACACACGTAATAAACTCAAATAATATATTAGGATCATTACCTGAATATTTCGGGGTAAAAATTCTGCTTTTTCTCCGGCTCTTTTCTCATTTTCTGGCATATTTTTCCTCTGCTCCATTTCCTGTTTTTTTGTGTCTGTTTTTCTCACGCATTCTGTTACATATTCTCGTTCTTAGCTTAAGCTAAGAACCGCCAAACTTTCCATTCTTTCTTTTTTTTGTTTTTTTCCTTGTTTTGTCTTTTCCTTCTTTTTTTTTCTTTTTCTTTTTAAAATTCGCTGTTACGGTAAAAATTAAAACGGTACCCTACGATATTCAATCCCAACTTTTGCATACAAGTTATACAAAATATATGTAACATACTCGCGAAGGCGGATCTCAAATTGGACTCCCGAAACTCAAGATGCGAATTTAAATAGAAAAAGTCAAATTATTTAACTTTCGGCATTTTAGCGGAAATTAGCCGAACAACATCGAAATTCACTTTCGAATGTTTACAAAAATCACAAATAATCATATGAACCTAACGGCGCTTTCGGATTTCGAATCGGAGCTCATTCGGCAAAAACCGAGCTCGAAAATCTCTTTTTAATGCTTATTGCCAATACAAACTGAAACCTTCTTCCGATGCCTACTAAACGAGGTCTAATTTAGCTCAAATTTTACAGATAGGTTCTAATGGATATTATGAATATTTTAAAATTATCGGCACGCCAATCGGAGTCCTAACTTCCGAAACGACTGACCGAGGTCGTTTCACCATCAAACCAACTAGGCTACAAATCTAAACAAAATCCCAGACCTTACTAAACCAAAACAAACTCAATCCAAAATAAGAGCAAATGAACTATACTAGTGTTTTCAAGTTCCCTGGACAATTCAAACAAAAATGCTTTATTCAAATGAGCTTGCCAAACATATGCAGACTCAGATATGATCAACTAACAGGTGAAAAGTTCCAAACAAACCAGTAAATCATTCGTTTAAATATTTACCAAGCTCGGATAATTTGCTTCGATTACTAGATAAACAACAACTTTTATGTTTAAATTGAGAAAACTTCATCAGCATAACAAAGAGGCTTATTCACATGCTAAAATTAATCCAAAGCGACATTTATCTTTGAACAATCCTAATCAAATAGGTAAAGTAAAAGAAGCAAGGGCAAAAGAATTTTCTTCTAACACGTCTCAAGTTAATCGCCTCAAAAACATCGACGCCACTGCTTAGTCGCAGCTCCAATTGTCACTGCTGCCTCAACATCGCCACTGCTGTTGCTGCCTCGCAGCCACTGTTACAGCTGCGTCATAGCCTCGCTGCCTTCACTGTTACTGTTTTTCGCCGCACAGAATCACCACACGCCAATTAAGATTGAAACAGCTTCCTCGACTTCACTGCCCGCTTATGAATATGCTCATCAACATCGCAGCCTCCATCAAGGACTAACAACAGCGCCACCAAGCCTGCTCGTCACCGTGACTACTGCTCGCTGCACCGCACTGCCTCGCCTTCGCTGCCATAGTTCCAGTTTTGTCGCCATCACCTCGCCTCACGAACAACATCAAAATATCATCACCACAGCCCCTATATCACACCCCCTCAATTTTTAATCAAACAAACAACCCATCACTGTCCTAAATCAACTCACACCACTGCCTCCGTTCAAAACCTGAAACAGCCCCTCCACCACAAACAATCAATCATACAGTCCTCACCACAGCCAAATCAGAAAAGGAAAAAGAAAAATAAGAAGAAGAAAGAAAGAAAGAAACAGAAATGGATGAAGAGAAAAAGACGGGCCAAGGGACGGGGTTTTTGGGAAATGGGGTATGGGAAGACATAGAGAAGGGTGAGGGTATGAGGATGAAATAAGAAACGTATCAGAAAAGTTATGGGTTGCTGGAGTTGAGGTTTGACAGCCTCTTTGAAGCCCGATCTACGAAGATTGACCCACTTTTTGAGAAAATCGATAACGGAAATGGAAAGAGGGGGTCAAGATCTTTCGAATGGTATATTTTTGTATTTTTCCGGCTGCCGGAGGTGGTGGTCCGGCGGCGGATCAGTGGTGGTGGCGTGGCGGACGACGGCAGCTCAAACTTTTCCGGCGGCTGGCGAATTTTCCCAAGGGTTTCCCTAGCCAAGAAGACTTAAGGATATGAAATGAGAAATATGGGTTTTTAAGGTTTTTATATGGGATGAGTGGGCCGGGTAAAAAGTGGGCTAATGGGCTGATCATTTGGGCTAATTATTTTGCACATATAACCATTAAGGGAGTGTATACTAATTAAAACATACACAATCAATCATAATTTAAACCACATAAATTCACGATACTATCACAATTTAAACGTAAAATCACAATTAAACACATAACAAGTATTTTTTTTTGGTATTTTCATATTTCTTCCCATTTAATGACAATTTTGATTAAAAATAAAGACTAATTTTTTAGGAAAACTTTTGACAAAATTGTATGAAATTAGCAAGGCTATTTTGAGCAGATTTTAAGAATTTTGGTGCCAAAATTAGGTGATTACAATCCCGAAGACACCAAAGAGCTCCAAAGGCAGGGTGATGAATTGCTGAGCAAGGGCCTTGTTCGAGAGAGCTTGAGTCCTTGCGCCGTTCCTGTTATCCTTGTCCCGAAGAAAGATGGAACTTGGAGAATGTGCGTTGATTGCCGAGCAGTCAACAAAATCGCGGTAAAGTATCGTCATCCAATCCCTTGATTAGATGACATGCTAGATGAGTTAAGTGGTTCTTCATGCTTTTCAAAGATAGACCTCAGGTCCACTTACCACCAAATCCGAATGAAACCCGAAGACGAGTGGAAAACCGCATTCAAGACCAAATTCGTTCTCTATGAATGGTTGGTGATTCCTTTTGGCCTATCCAACGCCCCGAGCACATTCATGCGACTGATGAACCATGTGCTCAAGCCGTTCATAAATAAGTTTGTTGTCATTTACTTCGATGACATACTTGTTTATAGTAAATCTGTGGATGAACATGTCGAACACCTAAGGCTAGTGCTTGCCAAACTTAGAGAAGAGAAGTTATATGCTAACTTCAAGAAATGCGCCTTTTGTGTCGAGCGTGTAGTCTTTCTTGGATTCGTTGTGAGTGCTAATGGTGTTGAAGTCGATGAGTCAAAAGTCGAAGCCATCAAAGATTGGCCAACTCCAACCTCGGTGTCGCAAGTTCTTAGCTTCCATAGGTTAGCTAGCTTTTACCGAAGGTTTGTTCGTGAATTTAGCACCGTGGCAGCTCGTTTGACCGAGCTGGTGAAGAAAGACCATCCATTTGTATGGTGAGAGTCCCAAGAAAAGGCTTTCCAAGAGTTAAAACGGAAGCTCTACTCAGCCCCGTTGTTACAACTCCCTGACTTCGGCAAAGCATTCGAGGTCGAGTGTGATGCATCCGGAGTTGGGATTGGAGGAGTGCTTATGCAAGAATCGAAGCCGATCGCTTACTTCAGTGAAAAGCTTAAGGGTTCAACCTTGAATTACTCTACGCATGACAAGGAATTGTATGCCCTCGTTCGAGCACTCGCCCATTGGCAGCATTATTTGTGGCCTCGAGAGTTTGTGATTAAAAGTGATCATGAATCTTTGAAACATCTCCGAGGTCAGGAGAAATTGAACCGAAGACATGCCAAATGGGTTGAATTCATTGAAAGCTTTCCCTATGTAATTCATTACAAAAAGGGAAAAAACAATGTTGTGGCTGATGCACTATCAAGGAAATTTTCCTTAGCGACCACTCTCGCCTCGAGGCTCATGGGATTCGAAAGCATCAAACCGATGTACGAAGAAGATCCCAAGCTGAAAATCGTTCGTGACGCAATCTTGAGTGGCCGAAGGATTGAGAAATATCAGTGGCACGATGACTACCTCTTCAAGAATGGGAGGGTTTGTGTGCCGGTTTCATCGTGGAGAGAGCTTTTGTTTCGAGAAGCTCACTCCGGGGGCTTGATGGGACACTTCGATGTCGATAAAAATCTTGGTATCTTAACCGAGCAGTTCTATTGGCCAAAAATGCGAAGAGATATGGAAAAGCTTTGCAATGCTTGTATCAATTGTAAGAGAGCTAAATCGAAGTCCAACCCTCATGGATTGTATACTCCGTTGCCTATTCTTAATCGACCGTGGGTTGATATATCTATGGATTTTGTTATGGGGTTACCAAGGTCGGGGGGTGGACATGATAGCATCTTTGTCGTAGTCGACCATTTTTTCAAAATGACTCACTTTATTCCTTGCAAGAAGTGTGACGATGCACAACATGTAGCTACTTTGTTTATTTTTAATGTGATGAAATTGCATGGTGTGCCTTGTACTATTGTGAGTGATCGAGACTCAAAATTCTTGAGTCATTTTTGGAAATGTTTATGGGGTACCCTCGGTACCAAATTACTATTGTCGACGTCTCACCATCCTCAGACTGATGGACAGACCGAGGTAGTCAACCGAACGTTGGGATCTTTGCTTCGAGCAATGACAAAAGGCAAGGTCGGAAACTGGGCTGATCATTTGCCCATGATGGAATTTGCATACAATCGAACTGTGCATCGAATGATTAGAATGACTCCGTTCGAATGTATGTATGTTTTAACCCTTTATTCCACTTGATTTAACCCCATTGCCTCGAGATTCTGTTATTGATTTTGAAGGTACCCGGCGAGCTACTGCCTTGATCGAGTTACATGTAAAGGTGAAAAAGAACCTCGAGGAAGCTTATGCAAAAGTTGCATCAAAGAAAAACAAGGGGCGCAAAAAGTTGGAATTAAAGAAAGGAGATTGAGTTTGGGTTCACTTCCGAAAGGAATGATTTCCAAACCTAAGGAAAGGAAAGTTGGCTCCTCGAGGGGATAGTTAATTTCAAGTGCTGAGCAAGATCAACAACAATGCTTATGTGATCGACCTCCCTGGTGAGTATAACGTGTCCAACACCTTTAATGTTACTGACTTAGTTCCTTGTGTTGTAGGTCAAACTTCGGAGGATGAAAAGGGCTCAATTTCGAGGACGAAATTTTCTCAAGAAGGGGAGGATGATGCAACCCGAACACGTGCTGATCAAGTGTTCGATCCACCGAGGCCGATGACACGAGGCCAAGCCAAGCTGATGCGCGATGTTCACATTCACTTGGCTTGGTCGGGAGAAAGCAACCACTCCGAAGCTGATTGGCCGAGCTCAAGAATCGAAGGCTTCATTTATAAACTTGAGCTCGAAGAAGGGAGTGACTGAACCCAAATCGAGCACTCGACCATGCGCCGAAGTAAATCAAACAAACAATCGAAGGAAGAGTGACCGAAGTCAGCTTAAGCCGAGTCAAGAGCACCGAATTCAAGAGCTCGAGCTGAAGAGATCGAATTTCAAGTGTTCGGTTGAAGGAGTGACCGAACACTCAGATATCCATCCTTGCATGGCTTACTCCTATTGGTCGTCTGTGACTATTTACTATTTTATCCCTAGAGTAGTCTATATACTTCTTTACATTTTATTGTAAGTAACTAGTTTTTGATGAATATTGATATAGCAGTTGCTATTTGAGTGTCTTCGATGGAGCCCGAACCTCGACGTGGGATTTTCAAAGAACTTGTGTCATTCGGTGTTATCGTTTGAATATTTTTTCTTGGTCATTCAATTTGCAAGAAGCATCGTTCTTCTTGAGGATTGTTGCTTAGTATAGGTGATTTTTGCCTCTGATTCAATCGAGCCTGAGACAAGTTCCTCAACGTTCCTTTGAATGCTGTATTTTCTTCGTGTTTAGCTTAACTCCAGTTTAGCTTGCACCAATTGCTCAAGGACCCAGGTTGATGCAGCCCGAACACGTGCTGATCAAGTGTTCGATCCACCGAGGAGACCGATGACAAGAAGCCAAGCCAAGTTGCTGCACGATGTGCACGTTCACTTAGCCTGGCCGAAGGAAAATAATTGCTCCGAAGCTGAGTGGCCGAGCTCAAGAACCGAAGGCATTATCTTCAGATTTGAGCCCGATGGCAAAGTGACCGAGGACAAGGAGCTCGAAGATAATTGAGTGTCCGAAGGCAACAAGTGTTCGAGCAGACAATCGAGAACCGAAGCCAAGGCTTACCGAAGTCAAAGTCTGCCGAACACAATTTAACTCAGCCCTGCGTGGCTTATTTCTATTGGTCGCCTATGACCCTTTTACTAGTTTACCCTTAGTATTTCCTATATAAACCTTGTTTCCTTTCATTGTAAACAGCTAGTTTTGAACATTGATTTATTAATGAAAGTGCCGAGCACATTTCTTGTCTCCGTCGTGAGCAACCCCTTGTGAGGGCTTTTATGGACTTGTGGCTTTCGGTTAATCCAATTGAACATTCCTCTTTGATCATTCAGTTTGCAAGAGGCATGTTCTCTTGAGGATTGTTGCATAGTTTAGGTGATTCTTGTGTCCCTTTTGATCGAGCTTTGAGACAGGTTCCTCACTGTTCTTTCAAAAGAAGCAAGTTTTGTCTTGCTTCTATCTTTATCTTTTGTTGTTTATCTTCCGCGTTTGTGCTAAGCAACTCCTTCGGGTTTGCATTGCACCATCTTGGTATCAGAGCACGGTTTGGGCTTGTTTCTACAACCCCAAATCCTGTTCAAGTATCTTTATTTTCGTGCGTTTGTGTCTTTGTTTTCCGTTTCGTGTTCTTGATTTGGTTTTGTTACTGTTGGTGTTGTTATTTTACAAAAAAAAAAAAAAAAATTCGGTAAAAAGAAAGTTCGAAAATTGTGTTTGATTGTTGGTTGTTTGGGATGAACAACCATTGATTCTTGTTCACCATCGAGTTCTGAATCCCACAAGTACCCGACATACCAATTTCGTGACTAGGGTTTCTTGGTGAATTTTGGACTGTTTGAGCTTCGTTGGTGACTGGATTAATGAACCCCAGTTGTTTAGTTGAAACCGATGAAGATTGGTGGTTCTTGAGTGATTTGGATTTGTTTGTTGCTTGAAAATCGAAGTTCTAAGTTTGAAAAACGTTGTCCGTACGCCGGAAAGTTATTACGAATCTGTAACAGTGTACGACACGGTGAACTGGTTCTTAGCTTGAAGGACTTCGACTTCCTCCGATGTCGTTTAAGACCGGAGTCGAAAGAGCAACCCAGATCTGTTGAAATTCGTGGTCAGTGAACCGAAGTAGATTTGTCCGTACGCCGGAGCAAAGGTCATTGTTCCATTGAAGAAGAAGGGGTAGAGTGTAAACATCAAAACCCCAGGTGAAAAATTGTCGGCTGAGAAAAAGGAAAGTGGATAAGGTAAAACCCTATCCGTACCAAGGAGGGACCACTCTTGTACGGACAAGAGTTGGTGTGGCCGAGGAAGATTCCAAAAGGGAATCAAAGGGTAGATTCTCCTAGGTTCTCACTTTCTTTCGTGTAAAAGAATTCTAGTTGGTGGATCTTTTGAGTAATCGTCCTACTCGAGGTCGTACTAACTCTTTTAAGCTGATAGGAATTCGTGCGAAGGGGTGACCGAAGTCCAAACTTTCGTAGAAATTCTTTTGACTCCCCGAGCTCAGTTAAAAGCGTCCGTTCCATCGAGTCGAACATCACTTCACTCTTCCCGAAGAGGCAGTGACTATTGTCGAACTTGAAGGATCTTAGAGGACAGATCAATCAGACGAGCTACTGTTAACAAGTCCTTGAGTGATCAAAAACCGAACCCATAAATTGAGTGGACCCGAGTGCCACCCATCAAAGGTGAGGGAGTGTGTGAGGTGATTTCTAACCCTAACATTTGTTTGATCTTTGACTTGTGCAGGTACCATGGCTGGAAACGATGGCAAAGGCATTGAGAAGCCCGAAGTGTCGTTAGCCGATCTCATGGCTGCGATACAAGGCGTCAGTGCCGAATTAAGAGGAGTGACTGCTCGAGTGACTCTCCTCGAGCAGGGAAACGCGTCCGTGGCCATGAATGGGTCCGGCGCTGGAACGAGCCAATCCACTCCGATGAAACCTGAGCTGTATGCTGAGCTTGTACGACAACATCAGTTGACAAGTGAAGCAATTCGGAGAGAACTTAACTTGGGCAATCCCCAAGCTGCTAATCAAAACTTGGGCATTCCCCGAGGAGAAAGAATACCACCTCCAAAGGCCCAAAGAGATCTTGGAGCCGTTGCCGAGGAGGTTGATGAAGAGGAATTTCCCGAGGACGAATATGAGCGTGAGCTGCCATTCGCTCAACGAAGGCAAGCTCACTGAGGTCGTGGAAATTTCCGAGGTCGAGGCCGAGGCCGAGGCGCAAATGTTGAAAGAAATATTGGGCGTGAGGCTGATGATCGTGAAGATGAGTTTCCCGAACAGGCTAGAGGTGTTCGAGACTCAAACTTGAACAGTGTCAAGATCACTATTCCACCCTTTAAAGGAACTAGTGATCCCGATGAGTATCTTGAATGGAAGCTTAAAATGGAGCACATCTTTGAAACCAATGAGATGACCGATGAGAGAAAAGCTGCCCATGCCATTGCTTCGTTCGAAGCTTATGCATCAACATGGTGGGAATCTGACAAGAGACATAGACGAAGGAATGACTATCCCGAAGTCAATACTTGGCCACAGTTGAAGAGAGCAATGGATGCTAAGTATTTGAGTGCCAAGTACAGGCAGACTCAAATGCAAAAGCTCTATGAGTTAAAGCAAGGGTCCAAGTCTGTCCAAGAGTACCACGATGAGTTCGAAAAGGTTCGATTGAATCTTGATCTGGTCGAAGATGAAGAACAAGCCATTATCAGATTCAAAAATGGCTTGGCTAGGGATGTGTCATCTCACCTGAGACTCCACGTGTATCACACGTTGGAAGATCTGTTCGATGCTGCCACCGAAGCTGAAAAATTGGTGAAGGACGACAAGGCAAACCGGTATCGAGGAGTCACTACTTCTACTCCTTTGAACCGAGGTAAAGAATAGAAGAGTCCAAACCAAGCAAGTGCTAACACTGTTCGAGATTCGAAGAGACCCTTCGAAAGAGGTGTGACCGTTAACCAGTCGAGAGAAGTGGGAGGTAAAGTTCAACTCAACTCTCCTAGTGCTTCAAATATTCAGTGTCACAAATGCAAAGGTTATGGTCACATGGCAAAAGAGTGTCCAACTCGCAAGGTTATGCTTCTGCTCGAAGATGGAACCGTCCATGAGCAAGCGAGTGACACTGAGGAGGAATTTATCGAGGAGACTGACCGAGCTGAAGGTGATGATGATCATGAGGCGGATCATCCGGAAATGTTTCTTGTGGTTCGAAGGAATTTGAGCTGCATGACTCTTGAAGAAGAGGACAACCAAAGAGAAAACCTCTTTCATGCCCGATGTCGAGTGAGAGGAAAGGTGTGTTCGATGATCATTGAATCAGGTAGTTGTGCCAATGTAGTGAGCCAAACTTTGGTTTCACAAATGGGATTACCTACGATGAAGCATCCCCACCCTTACAAGTTACAATGGCTGAACGAGTGTGGAGAATTGAGAGTTGTCAAACAAGTGTGGATCAAGTTCAAAATCGGAGAGTATCAAGATGAAATGATATTCGATGTGGTTCCGATGCAAGCTTGTCATTTGCTATTGGGTCGACCGTGGCAGTATGACCGAACAGCTGTTCACAATGGCAGATCCAACACTTACACTGTGAAGCTCGATGGGAAGAGTTTCATACTCAAACCCTTGTCTCCAAAACAAGTCACCGAGGAGTATAAACGAATGAAAGAATTGAAAGAAGCGGCCAAAGCTAAGCTTCCGATGGGAGAAAAATTGGGGCCCGAAGAGACAAACTCACCGCCCGAAGTGAAAGGAATTTGTGCAATCATGCAACCCGGTGAGATCTTACGAGGCAACGACCACGGTCAGATGATGATTTGACTCGTGCACAAGGGTATCTTTCTAAACTCTAATGATGATATTTCTAATGATAACCCTTTGCCTTTGTTTGTTCGTAAAGTTTTGCAGGACTTCGAGGACATGTTTCCCGAGGAAATGCCAGGTGGATTACCTCCGTTGAGAGGAATCGAGCACCAAATTGACTTCGTGCCAGGGTCTCAAATCCCTAACAAACCTGCATACCGGTGTAATCCCGAAGACACCAAAGAGCTCCAACGGCAGGTTGATGAATTGCTGAACAAGGGCCTCGTTCGTGAGAGCTTGAGTCCTTGCGCCGTTCCTGTTATCCTTGTCCGGAAGAAGGATGGAACATGGCGAATGTGTGTTGACTGTCGAGCAGTCAACAAAATAACGGTAAAGTATCGTCATCCTATCCCTCGATTAGATGACATGCTTGATGAATTGAGTGGTTCTTCATGCTTTACAAAGATTGATCTCAGGTCCGGTTACCACCAGATCCGAATGAAACCCGGAGACGAGTGGAAAACCGCATTCAAGACCAAGTTCGGTCTCTATGAATGGTTGGTGATGCCTTTTGGCTTATCCAATGCACCGAGCACATTCATGCGATTGATGAACCATGTGCTCAAACCGTTCATAAATAAGTTTGTTGTCGTTTATTTCGATGACATACTTGTTTATAGCAGAACCATGGATGAACATGTCGAACACCTAAGGCAAGTGCTCGAAAAGCTTCAAGAAGAGAAGTTGTATGCTAACTTCAAGAAATGCGCCTTCGGTGTCGATCGTGTAGTCTTTCTGGAATTTGTTGTCAGTGCTAATGGTGTCGAAGTCGACGAATCAAAAGTCGAAGCCATCAAAGATTGGCCAACTCCAACCTCGGTATCACAAGTTCGAAGCTTCCATGGCTTAGCTAGCTTTTACCGAAGGTTTGTTCGTGACTTTAGCACCGTGGCAGCTCCTTTAACCGAGCTGGTGAAGAAAGACCATCCATTTGTGTGGGAAGAGTCCCAAGAAAGGGCTTTCCAAGAGTTGAAACGGAGGCTTTGTTCTGCCCCGTTGTTGCAACTCCCTGACTTTGGCAAAGCATTCGAAGTCGAGTGTGATGCATCTGGAGTTGGGATCGGAGGAGTGCTAATGCAAGAATCGAAGCCAATCGCTTACTTTAGCGAAAAGCTTAAGGGTGCAACTTTGAATTACTCAACGTATGACAAAGAATTGTATGCCCTCGTTCGAGCACTTGCCCATTGGCAGCATTATTTGTGGCCTCGAGAATTTGTGATCAAAAGTGATCACGAGTCTTTGAAGCATCTCCGAGGAAAGGAGAAGTTGAACCGAAGACATGCCAAGTGGGTTGAATTTATTGAAAGCTTTCCCTATGTAATTCATTACAAATGGGGTAAAGACAATGTTGTGGCCGATGCGCTATCAAGAAATTTGCCTTAGCGACCACTCTCGCCTCCAGGCTCATGGGATTCGAAAGCATCAAGTCGATGTACGACGACGATCCCAAGCTGAAATGCGTTCGTGACGCTATCTTGAGTGGCCGAAGGGTTGAGAAATATCAATGGCATGATGGCTACCTCTTCAAGAATGGGAGGGTTTGTGTGCCAGTGTCATCGTGGAGAGAGCTCTTGGTTCGAGAAGCTCACTCTGGTGGACTGATGGGACACTTCGGTGTCGATAAAACTCTTGGTATCTTGACCGAGCAGTTCCATTGGCCCAAAATGCGACGAGATGTGGAAAAGCTTTGCAACGCTTGTCTCGTTTGCAAGAAAGCAAAATCGAAGTCCAACCCTCATGGTTTGTACACCCCGTTGCCTGTGCCTGATCGACCTTGGGTTGATATATCCATGGACTTTGTCTTGGGGTTACCGAGGTCGGGGGGAGGACATGATAGCATCTTCGTTGTGGTTGACCGTTTTTCAAAAATGGCTCACTTTATTCCTTGCAAAAAGTGTGATGATGCACAGCATGTAGCTACATTGTTTGTTTCTAACGTGTTAAAATTGCATGGTGTACCTCATACTATTGTGAGTGATCGAGACACGAAGTTCTTGAGTCATTTTTGGAAGTGTTTGTGGGGTGCCCTCGGCACCAAGCTACTACTATTCTCGACGTCTCACCATCCTCAGACTGATGGACAGACCGAGGTAGTTAACCGAACCTTGGGATCTTTGCTTCGGGCAATGACCAAAGGGAAGGTTGGAAACTGGGCTGATCGTTTGCCCATGATGGAGTTTGCATACAATCGAACGGTGCATAGAATGATCAACATGACCCCGTTTGAATGTGTGTATGGCTTTAATCCTTTGATTCCACTTGATTTAACCCCATTGCCTCGAGATTCTGTTCTTGATTTTGAAGGTACTCGACGAGCAGCTGCCTTGATCGAATTGCAAGCAAAGGTGAAGAAGAACCTCGAGGAGGCCTATGCAAAGGTTGCCTTAAAGAAAAACAAGGGGCGTAAAAAGTTGGAATTAAAGAAGGGAGATTGGGTTTGGGTTCACTTCCGAAAGGAACGTTTCCCGAACCAAAGGAAAGGAAAGCTGGCTCCTCGAGGGGATGGTCCATTTCAAGTGTTGACCAAGATCAACAACAATGCTTACGTGATCGACCTCCCTGGTGAGTATAACGTGTCCAACACCTTTAATGTTGCTGACTTAGTTCCTTGTGTTGTAGGTCCGACTTCGGAGGACGAGGAGGGCTTGATTTCGAGGATGAAATCTTCTCAAGAAGGGGAGGATGATGCAGCCCGAACACGTGCTGATCAAGTGTTCGATCCACCGAGGAGACCGATGACAAGAAGCCAAGCCAAGCTGCTGCACGATGTGCACGTTCACTTAGCCTGGCCGAAGGAAAACAATTGCTCCGAAGCTGAGTGGTCGAGCTCAAGAACCGAAGGCATTATCTTCAGATTTGAGCCCGATGGCAAAGTGACCGAGGACAAGGAGCTCGAAGACAATTGAGTGTCCGAAGGCAACAAGTGTTCGAGCAGACAATCGAAAACCGAAGCCAAGGCTTACCGAAGTCAAAGTCTGCCGAACACAATTTAACTCAGCCCTGCGTGGCTTATTTCTATTGGTCGCCTATGACCCTTTTACTAGTTTACCTTAGTATTTCCTATATAAACCTTGTTTCCTTTCATTGTAAACAGCTAGTTTTGAACATTGATTTATTAATGAAAGTGCCGAGCACATTTCTTGTCTCCGTCGTGAGCAACCCCTTGTGAGGGCTTTTATGGACTTGTGGCTTTCGGTTAATCCGATTGAACATTCCTCTTTAATCATTCAGTTTGCAAGAGGCATGTTCTCTTGAGGATTGTTGCATAGTTTAGGTGATTCTTGTGTCCCTTTTGATCGAGCTTTGAGACAGGTTCCTCACTGTTCTTTCAAAAGAAGCAAGTTTTGTCTTGCTTCTATCTTTATCTTTTGTTGTTTATCTTCCGCGTTCGTGCTAAGCAACTCCTTCGGGTTTGCATTGCACCACAGGTGCATATAAATGACTTTTAGGCAGGTTATTATATTTGACCATCACTAGGCCTGATATTTGCCATGCAGTGCAAATACTTAGCCAGTTCATGCACAATCCCAGCTAAAGCACATGGATGCAGCCTTAAGGGTAGTTCGATATCTCAAGGGGATGCCAGGGAATGGAATATTTCTACCAGCTAACTCAGAACTTACACTGAGAGCGTATTGTGGCGCTGATTGGGCAGGTTGCCCACTAACCAGAAAGTCAACTACTGGGTACATTGTTTTTCTTGAGATTCACCTATCTCATGGATGTCGAAGAAGCAAACATTGGTATCGCGTTCCTCCGCAGAAGCTGAGTATAGATCAATTTCCAAAACAACATGTGAAATACTTTGGCTTAGAAGATTGTTGAGGGATTTAGGTGCTAAGTTAAGTGCACCTACAGTGCTATTTTGTGACAATCAAGCTGCATTACATATAGAAACTAATCCGGTCTTCCACAAACGAACAAAATACATTGATATAGATTGTCATTTTTTTCGTCCACACATCCTGCGAAGGGACATTGTTACATCGTCCATATCCACCAAAGATCAACCTACATATGTTTTCACTAAAGCATTGGGCATCGACAGGTTTCATCTTTTATTTTGAAAGTTGGGCATTTCAAGACTTCATGCGCCAACTTGAGGGGGAGTATTGAGGAATACGTATGTGACTAGAATTAGAACCTACGGGACGTCATAGACAACAAGGACTCTCGGAGTTTTGGGATTGTATTTGGAGTCTATTTCATTCATTGTAATTTGTACTTCTCTAGGTTTCCTAGAGATAAATTCTAGTTGTAGTTGATAACCATACTCGCACAATTGTATAGGTTTCTTTGTGTATAAATATTTGGCGTTGTACAACATTTGCATCAAGCAATAAATAAACATTCACAAATTGTCTCAAGTTTGATATTCAACAAACTTTTCATGTGTTGTACACATGGATATAGCCATGTTTCTGAATAGATGATAGACCTAATTAATCTTCTACTTTACGTTTTTATGCTTTCACGTACATTCTTGTGAATTTGAAATTTATTTTATTTTTATTTTTGTTTTTGTGTGTGAAATAAGAGAAGTGATCATAATTTATTAAAAAGAATCAAATTAAATTAGATAGAAGATATTATAATAGATATATACCTGCAAGCATGTATGATGAGCAGTTCTTGGGAGATAAATTGAAACAAACATAGACGTTATACCATATCCCTAAGCATGTCACTGATAATATGGTGCACTCCCAAGATAGATCACCACTAAAAATCTGATTTATAGCAAGATCAACTGTCATTTGCCTGCTAGAGAATATGAATTTATAGGAATTATACATAGATGAACACCATAATATGTTATGAATTTACACATTAATTTCGGAGGTTATGGGCATGAAAACAGTTGTAAATATTTATAATAATATAAATTGACACATTATGTTTTGGAGGTTATGAACACGAATACAATTATAAATAGCATATATAGTATTAATGGATGAGAGTTTTTAAAGCTCACATTCTAATTTCTATGTAGCTGACTTGTGAAGGACGTTGCTCCAAACTTTTCACTTAGTGATAATTGATTTGGACTACTAAACATTAAACAAAAGAAGAAAAAGAGATTAGGGAGAAGCCAAAAGAAGAAAGGGTGGAAAATGGCGAAAAATGATGAATTCTTGTCCAGAGAGCTATGCCACATTATTATTCTATGTTTCTCAATTAATAGATACTAGTAAATTTGCCCGCGCATCGCGCGGTCTTGAAAGATCGTATTGAAAATACTAATAATGTGTGTTATAGATAAAGAGCAAAAATGAAACGACCTCGGTCAGTCGTTTCGGAAGTTAGGACTCCGATTGGCGTGTCGATAATTTTAAAATATTCGAAATGTTTATTAGGACCTGTCTGTAAAATTTGAGCTAAATCAGACCTCGTTTGGTAGACATCGGAAGAAGGTTTCAGTTTTTATTGACAATAAATATTAAAAAGAGATTTTTGAGCTCGGTTTTGGGCGAATGAGCTCCGATTCGAAATCCGAAAGCGCCGTTAGGTTCGTATGATTATTTGGGACTTTTATGAACTTTCGAAAGTGTATTTCGATGTTGTTCGGCAAGTTTCCGCTAAAATGCCGAAAGTTAAATAATTTGACTTTTTTTCATTTAAATTCGCATCTGGAGTTTCGAGAGTCCGATTTGAGATCCGCCTTCGCGAATATGTTACATATATTTTGAATAACTGGTATGCAAAAGTTGGAATTATTTTGAATATCGTAGGGTACCGTTTTAATTTTTACCGTAGCAGCGAATTTTAAAAAAAAAAGAAAAAAAAAAAAAGAAAAGGGAAAAGACAAAACAAAAATTAAAGGGAGTCGGTGGGGGTCCTTAGCTTAAAGCTAAGGACGAAAAGATCATATTGTACCATTTAGAAACAGAATCAAAAAATTCGAACAGAAAGAAATGAAATGACGGAGAGGAAGAGAAAAATGCAGAAAATGAGAAAAGGGGCCGGAAGAAAAGTGGAATTTTTACCCTGAAGCATTCAGGTAATGATCCTAGTATATTATTTGAGTTTATTACGTGTGTTTGAATATGTTTTAACGGTAAAACTTGGAATATTATACATCGTTTTAATAAGTTCAATTAATAGTTTAAAGGGTCAAATGGACCCCGATAATGAAATTGATTATATATTCGTATTCAGTGAGTTATGAGCAACATATAAATATAATTTATTTGGGGTTTGGTTATGTGACCATAAACCCTGTACATAGGCCTGGCCTGCGTATTGCGTATGCGAATAGGGTATCAGGTTCCTACCTGGATTGCCCTAAGATGTGAGGAATGAAGCCTTTAGCCTAATTTGATATATTTTTCTGGTTATTGAACACAGTGACATCGTTTGGTAATGAATCCAAAGGACAAAGCGGTTATTGAGTGGCTGTACTAACTTTGTAACAAGGTAAGTGTTTATATCCATTTCTTTGGAGGCACCTGGCCTCGTGGATTTTCTACCACGTGTTTCCTTACGTGTGTAGCTGCCAATAGGCGTACTCATTATGCCTTAACTTTGAATTTACATTGTATATTATTTGTTATGCCCTGTTGTTGGTACTGCATTGAGCATATGAGCATTGCACTCTGGTTTTGAGCATTGCATATACTTCCCGGTTGGCGATGAGAGTCCCGCACCGGTGAAGGGTCATTATTGCATATACTTCCCGGTTGGCGTTGAGAGTCCCGCACCGGTGAAGGGTCATTATTGTATTTACTTCCCGGTAATCGATGAGAGTCCCGAGCCGGTGAAGGGTCATTATTGTATATACTTTCCGGTAATCGATGAGAGTCCCGAGCCGGTGAAGGGTCATTATTGCATATATCTCCTGGTAGACGATGAGAGTCCCGCGCCGGAGATGGGTATCAGGCATATGTGACTGCATTGCATCATACCGCATTCATCCCATCCCATTACACCACATACTGACTATTAAGTGTACTGTGTGGTGTTTTATGTATGCGGTATCTATACTATGACATGGACATATCTCAGTTTGCCTATATATTTCTGGCTCGTATCCCGGATTGCGGGAATCGAGTTGCACGCCGTAACGGTATAAATCTATGGATCGGGTTGCACGCCGCAACAGGATGAATATATGAATCGGGTTGCACGCCGCAAAAGGATATATTTCTGATTGTTGATGTGTTCGGGATACCTATATGTTTTGGTTATCTTACGTTCCTGGTTGTTAATGAGTTTGTCATCCCATACGTGTTTCTAGTTATTATCTGGCTCTGCGTTTTTATAATTTAAATAAAAGGAATTTTGTTTATCTGTTTCTTCTCCCTGTGATGAGACCCAAATCGAGCCTAAGGCACTTACCATCAAGAGCCGGGATTGGAGGATGCAAAGGACGAGAGATCAAGAGCATCGGGGAAGAGTTCGGGAACATTTTGAAGGACGAGGAGTTGGCCGCAGGCCTAGGCGCCCCGCCCATGCCAGGCGTCCCACCTGGATTGGATTCTGCCTCAGTACTCAGGCGCCCCGCCTAGTGCCTCAGGCGCCCCGCCTGACACAAGCCTAAGCCAGGCGCCCCGCCTAGCCAGAGGCTTCCCAGCTCACTGCCCAACTCCCAGGCGCCCCGCCTAGCTCCAGACGCCCCGCCTACCCCCTGAACAAGCCAAGACGAGACTTCTATTTTGCCTAGTATTAATTACTAGTTTGACCCTACGTGGTCTTTATTACTTTACCCCAACTTGTGGGGACTTTTATGTCATTATTACCTAGTCTTAGGAAAGACTATAAATAGGAGCCTTAGTCATTTCAATTAAGTTAGTTAATGTTGAATTGAGAGAATAGAAGATAGAATAGGCTTGGCCATTCTTGTTGAAGCTCGGCTTCATGTATCTGTTACGTTGAATCCATGGTGGATCACCGCTAGTGTGAGTCCCGTTTAATGGTTCAAGTCTCTTCTCCCTTTTGAATCAATCTATGTGTTTTAGTTTGATTCATTCTTTTCTTCTATTTTCTGTCCTTCCCCATCCCTATTTCTTGGTTATCGTGTCTTAATTGCTTCCGCCTCTACTTTACTTGCTTCCGCGATTTTGAGTCTCATCAGTTTGGTATCAGAGCAAGGCTCGGGTTTTGTTTCTACAAACCCCCGACCCTTGATTCTTCGTGCCTAGTATCCTCTTTTAGTTTTTCTTGTTGTTGAAGTTATTAGAAAGGAGAAAATTACAAAAAAATTGAAAAATTGAAAAATACAAAAATTTGGTGTAACTTGTTGATTTGGATGATTTGTGATATGGGTGTTATGGATTCTTGATCGTGATTGATTTCCCGTTACTTGGGTACCAAAATTGTTGGAATTGGTGAAGTTTGAAAAATTGAAACCCCAAAACCCCTTAAACCCTTGATGAACTTGTTCTTGATGAATTTTGGCTTGATTCTTGGGTTGGATTGATGTTTGATTGGAAACTTGTTATTGGGGATTGATCTTCATTGAAAAACAAACAATTCGGTACCAATTTTGTGGGATTTGAACATGTATAACACCAAGTTTGATGAATCACAATCCTTGTTGAAACCCTTTTGCTAAACCCTTGTGTTCTTGAAGTTCTTGGCTTGAAATCCTGATTTGATTGATTGTTTGATTGAAAATTTGATTGGGGTTTGTTAAGGAAGATCAAAAACAACTTTGGGTATCATTGGATTGTGGAAACAAGTTGGAAACATCGGATTTGGGGCTTGGAAATCGACTTGAAACAAGTTGGGAACGAATTGAATCTGTCCCAGGGCCAGGCGCCCCGCCTAAGCCAGGCGCCCCGCCTAGATTGGACACTTCCTAGGAGGTGCAAAGTGCGCAGGCGCCCCACCTAGCCAGGCGCCCCGCCTAGCCAGGCCTCCGCCTAGCCAGGCGCCCCGCCTAGCCAGGCGCCCACCTGCAGTAAGCCTAGGCGCCCCTCCTGCATTCCAGGCGCCCCACCTGCTGCTGAAACAAGTTGTTTTGGGTAGAATTTCGTAGGAATTTCCATTTGTTTGATTGCATTGCTTCCGGTTAGTGCTATTAGAGTATAATCCTACTCGATTAGTACTAATCACTTTGAGCTATTAGGATCATCGTGCCTAGAAAGGAGACTAGAATTCAAAGAAGATCCGTAGTATCTTTTGATTCAAGTTCTCACTTCAAAGTGCTTAACGTACATCGAGTCACTTAAACTCCATTCCGAACCATTACTTGGGTGCATTAGTTGATTGATCTTGCCATTGTGATTACTAAGAGACAAGAAGGTCTTGAGTGGAAAAAAGGCTTGAGTGGTGAGAACAATAGAGTGTGGTCACAAAAGCCAACGACCTTGAGTGTATACACGAGTGGAAAGAAAATTGAGTGACATCTTTTGAGTGATACACGTGAGGGAGTGAACTTGTGAGGTCCTTAACTCTTTGGTTACAACTATGGCTTCGGATGACGATTGTGGAGGGTACGACTCATGTGGAGATGATGGAGACTATGGTTCCTATGGTGATGATGATGGGTATTGCTATGACGATTCGGGGAACCAAGGCTCATATGATGAAGAAGCGGGTCACTATGTTGATTATGAAGATGAAGAAGACTATGGGGCTTGCGAAGACGAATGTGAAGAATCTTATGCTCCAAGTCAAGAATATGAAGATAGTGACGCTTCAAGGTATGACGACCCTACTTACTCTTCTTGTGATGAATTTGTGCATGATGATAGTGACGTAGAGAGAATTGGTGATGAGGTTGATTATGAGAATTGTTCATTTGCATCTTCTCTTGATGTTGCTTGTGGTGAGCAAGAGAGTAGTAGAGGACCTTCCAATAGTATGGGAGGTGGTGGTGGTTGTTCCATGGGAAATGGGAGATTTGCATCTTCTAGTTCCCATGTGAAGGGTGGAAGGAGAAATGGTATTGCTCTTACCGTTATGGGGGTGCATTGTTCTAGTAGTGGTGGTAGGAGTGGTGCTATGGGCTATGGAACCAAGGCGAGAGGCAATTATGGGTTCAATAGTGGTACTACTTCCTCGACTTTCAACAACACTTCTAATGTTGGAAGAGTGACCGGGAAGTGGAGGTTATTCTAGTGGTGTTGCTACTAGTGGAGAGATAAGGAGCACCCAACTTGGGGGTGATGGTTTTCTTGGACTTGATCCTATACAAGACATGTGTGAGTGTAGGTTCATTTTTGAGGTGAATGGTAGAGGAGGATGCTTGCTCAAGGTTAGTGAAGCCTATGCTAATTTTGTAAATGTCTCTTGGGTTAATAGACTAAAGGTACCATGCTACAAATTGAAATATCCTTATGAGTATCAAGGAGTTTGGATTACTAGTGAAGCTCGGGTACTCATATCTCAAGGGAGTTACAAGGAATATATTTGGTGTGATGTGTGCCCCATGGAATATTATGGAGTTTGGCTAGGACAACCGTGGTTGCAAGGTAAGAGGGTGCGGTATGATATCGTGAAGGATGTGTACAAAGTGAGCACGGGGCAAAGAACTTATGACATTGAACCTTGTCGGGCAAAGTTTAAGTTCTATCCTAGCACTTACTCTTGGCCTATGAAAAAGGGAAAGGAGCAAGTATCTCAATCTAAGAATGCAAGAAAGCAAACAAGAAGCCCTACAATCACAAGCGACGGTGGGACTAGTGCAAGAAAAGAGTTGACAATTGTCAACAAGGTGAACCCCAAGCCACAAGCTCCAAAGCCGAGTGGTTCACCAACAAAGAAGAAAGAGACCTCAAGTGATGAGTCTCTTAGTCCTAGATTCCGGATTGATGTAAAAAGTCCACCTACTCCGGCTATGGGTATTCTTGGGCCTTGTCCCAACTCACCCGAATTTGTGAGACAAAAGATTGAGAGGAGTAAGGGAGTGACCGGTGACATTCCTCGAGTGGAAAAAGGAGAGGATGTGATGAGTGATGTGAGTGGGATGTCACCACCCGAATCTACACCTAACCTTGAAAGAAAAATGAGAGAAAAGAAAGAGGGAAAAAAGAGTGAGGACACCCCTTATTCTAACCTTAACCCTTTATCTTTTTCTCCTACTTTTGTGAATGCTTGTGTAGGTACTCTTGGAGGCCAATCAATGGAGCCTCAATCATGTTCCAAGATTGATGGGCAAAGCGAAGAAGATCTTCAATGTGAGCTTCAAGGTAAAGGGACAATCCAAGACACTTCAAGTGCATTGAGTGAGCATGATGGCCACTCAAATGTATGTGAAAGTTCTTCCCTTGAACGAGTTACTTCTTTGTCTTATGATAGCGCTTGTGAAAACTCAACACTAGTTGGTGATGTGTATGATTACAATGTGTTTGCAACTAGTGAAGAGTCGAATGGTCAACTTATGTGTGATTGTGAACCACTAGTTGAGAGGGATGATAAGCCACATCATGATGTGAGCTCGGTTTTCATTGAACCTCTCATTAGTGAGGAATGTGTAGTTGACCTTGCTTGTGAACCTTGTTATGACACCCCACCTATATTTGACAAAGGGGATGATGAGTTGAATGAATACCCTATCTTTTCCCTTGATGAATTGCTTGATAATGGTGGACCTATGTGTCGTAGTGAGGGTGGTTGTTACCTTGAGGAGTCTTTAGAGTGTGAGATGGACCGATTTGTTTTCGATAACTCCTCGGGTGTGGGTAAAGAACCTAGTCTTGATACCATGTTTTTATGTGACCATGAATTTGAAGTGCATGCTTTCACCTTTCCATTATGTGAAGATAATCTCATTTGTGGTAGCGAATTGTATCGGACTAGAATTGATAGTAAAATAGAACCTCCATGGTATGTAAAGATAGACTCTAAGGATGATCCATTGTTTGGGACTCCAAGTGGGATGAATGGTCTTGCTATTGGTTGTGTTGAACCATCTTCTAGTAGTCCTAGCCTTCATTGTATGGACTATAATGATGAAAGGCCAATTTTGGAGACCTTCCTTTGGAGTTTGCCTAGTGAGGGAGATTATCTTAGGGATGGATTTGGAGGTGAGGAAGCCACTCTTGGTGCGTGTAAGAGTGCTTCCAAGAAGGGGAGTGGAGTATTTGATGTTAGTTGTCAATTGAACTATTTTGTTCACTCCACCCCACATGTTGATTACACCTTGGGTGTTGGGCATGCCAAAGCCAATGAGTCACATTGTGATAGTAATGCATTGAAGGCTTGGCGTGTTGACCATAAGCTTGGAGGTCATAAGGAACTTAGTTGCTTAATCTTGCATGTTCCATATCTTATTGATCTCTTTGCTTGTTATGGTAGTGATTGCTTTTCATTGTTGAGCCAAGAACTTGATGTTTCCTTTGGAGACTTCTTCTTTTTGATTGGTATTGATACTTGGCTCTATCACAAAAGTGTGCTTTCCATATCACTTGCACTCACTCTTGTTGGACTTGCCCACCCTTGTAGTGGGAAGTTTTGGTGTGTTCTTATTGGACTTAGGGATCATAGGAATTTTAATTGCTTGATCTTGCATGTTCTCTATCCTATTGATCCCCGTGATGAATCATGTGTTGAGTATACCCATTGGGGAAGCCAAGTGCTTGTTGTTTTCTTCAGAAACATGTGCTTTATCATTGTTATTGATGCTTGGCTATACCATAAGAGTGTATTTTCCACACTACTTGCACTAACCTACTCTTGTAGTAGGAGCTTTTGGATGTGCTTGTCTTTGGATGTAGGTCTTGATGGTTTGATTTCGAGGACGAAATCCTTTCAAGAAGGGGAGGATGATGAGACCCAAATCGAGCCTAAGGCACTTACCATCAAGAGCCGGGATTGGAGGATGCAAAGGACGAGAGATCAAGAGCATCGGGGAAGAGTTCGGGAACATTTTGAAGGACGAGGAGTTGGCCGCAGGCCTAGGCGCCCCGCCCATGCCAGGCGTCCCACCTGGATTGGATTCTGCCTCAGTACTCAGGCGCCCCGCCTAGTGCCTCAGGCGCCCCGCCTGACACAAGCCTAAGCCAGGCGCCCCGCCTAGCCAGAGGCTTCCCAGCTCACTGCCCAACTCCCAGGCGCCCCGCCTAGCTCCAGGCGCCCCGCCTATCCCCTGAACAAGCCAAGACGAGACTTCTATTTTGCCTAGTATTAATTACTAGTTTGACCCTACGTGGTCTTTATTACTTTACCCCAACTTGTGGGGACTTTTATGTCATTATTACCTAGTCTTAGGAAAGACTATAAATAGGAGCCTTAGTCATTTCAATTGAGTTAGTTAATGTTGAATTGAGAGAATAGAAGATAGAATAGGCTTGGCCATTCTTGTTGAAGCTCGGCTTCATGTATCTCTTACGTTGAATCCATGGTGGATCACCGCTAGTGTGAGTCCCGTTTAATGGTTCAAGTCTCTTCTCCCTTTTGAATCAATCTATGTGTTTTAGTTTGATTCATTCTTTTCTTCTATTTTCTGTCCTTCCCCATCCCTATTTCTTGGTTATCGTGTCTTAATTGCTTCCGCCTCTACTTTACTTGCTTCCGCGATTTTGAGTCTCATCACCCTGGCTAGCTATCCTATTCTTTGAGGTGGCTAGTCTGCCCTACTTATTGAGTCCTTTTGACTCACCCTTGTTTGTTGTTTGTTTCTTGTCTATCTATTTCGTTTCGGCAGGTTCGCTCCAGGATTGAGTTCGCCACGTTGTGTAGGAGCGAAGACGACTTCAGCTGTCAGGGTGAGCCAGCTTTTATTCCGGATGGCCACCAGTATATTGGTTATTATTTCAGTTGCATTTTGCTCCCTTCAGGAGGTATCTGTCTTCTTTTGTACTCTTAGATGTCTAGTCTGGATAGCCCTAAACCTAGTATGTTGGGTACAGCTGTAATTTAGCTTAGAGGTGTTAGTATGTCTGTGCTTTTTCTAAGTCTTGTTTTTATTTATGCATTGGATTATATTTATTTTCCTAATTTAATTGGTAAGGGTTCGCCCGACGGGTCTAGGGGAAGATGTCGGGTGCCCGCACGGCCTAGCCGGATTCCGGGTCGTGTCAAAAAACCTATCAATACTTCAACAACAAAATTTAAGTTAAAAATAAAGTAAAAATAAAATTATTTAAACTCAATTTTAACAATTCTACATGCAAATTTCCTCCCTGAAAGTCCTACAGATTTGTCCCTGTTCATAAGCAAGAGCTTCTTTTTCTCCTTCCTAGTTATCATATTTATTGCTACTTTTCTTGACACCATTATTTGATAGTTATATCATTTTATTAATTATTGTGATATTTTCATCTTTCCTTCAAATGTAAGACAACAAATTCTTAAAACTTTTTTTCCCATAATGTATGGACGTTAGAATATTTTCATTGATTGTTTCATTTTTCTTTTGATCTTCGTTACTCTTATTGCACGTTTTTTTTTTATTATGTAATTTTTAAAGACCATTCATTTTTTAAATGATATCAAATAAATTATTGATAAAAAAAAGAGAGGAAAAGTCAATATAAGAATACATTGTATGAAGAGATACGAGTAAATCTATAGAATTCTTAAAAACCTTATTTCTTTACATTTTGATGGAATGATGACCAAAGAAATTTGTCACATCGCTCTCTTATATTTTATTCTAGATACATGTTTAATATGTTAGCATTATGATGAAAATAAATATTAATATTTAACATTAAAAATTGAAAAGATACAAATCAAACGAAGTATGTGTCCAGATTAAGTGTATGCCCATTGATTTAGTTTCGTTATGTTTTACGTTTCCTTCTCTTTAAAACTTCTCTTTTATTGTTATTATTTTTTTATTAATGCATTTCCTATACTTAATCTCCTCCTCAAGTAATTAGCTCTTGTTCTAAAGAAGTCACATTTTTTTCCAATTTGTTCATTCTTTAGATCATCCATTCAAACTTGTAGTGATATACCTTTTTACTTCTTAAAAAAAGGAGTAGCTAAATATTCTTGAAGTATTTTTTTCTAACAACATCTTAAAGACTCTACGTATTAAAGTACTCATCAAGTTTGTATATAATAATTTTAACAAATTTTTTTAATTTTCTATATAATTTTTAAACCGAAAAGGAAAAAGATAAATGATTTCTGGTACCTGGTTTATATTGAGCCCTCCTTTCAAATATGTGAAAAGAAAACTCGGACCAAATTTAAAAAGGTACTCAACCTCAGAACTATACCAATAACCATTTTAATCTTCAAGCACTATAAAGACAAACTATATATATGTTCCTAATCTATTACGCACTATGAAACAATGAATTAAATAAAGTTTAATTGGATCAATAGTCAATGCTAGGAAACTAACTTCTCCCAGGAAAGAAAGGAATTCGAGTGCTTCCGATCACATACTCTGTCGACATTGAATGGTTGAAGTCACAAAATTGCAAATGCCAAAAGAAAAAGAAAGATACTTAAGTGAACATACAGTAACAATGCCTTCCATTAGCTTCCGTAGTTTCTACCTTCCCATGGAAATGCAGACTTCTACAATCGTCAGTGATGCAATTCGCTTGCTTGTCATTTTAGCTAATGCATTGTACTACTTTGCCTTCACGTGCAGGTGCATGCATAGTATTAACTTTCCAAGGAGATGCCGAAAAACTTCCGAAGGCGATATACTCGAGAGATGAATGAAAAATTGAATGACCATAGTGATTGAGATTGAAGCAAAACTATACTAATTGTAGTTAAAGTCTATGAATAAGTTAACTAAAAACAACCATAAGTAAGCAAGACCCCAAAGCCATGGAATGAAACAAACTTTTTCCTTTCCTCCTTATCTTCATCTTTCTCTTTTTTTGTCGTTCTCTTTTTTAACTCCCTGACTTTCTTCTTCAAACAAAAATGTCATAATAAATGTAAACAAAATAATAATAATAATAATAATAATAATAATAATAATAATAATAATAATAATAATAATAATAATCATGGCATAACCAAATTAAGAAACCAAAGACAATCAAAAGCATTATTGAGATATTTATATTTTCTTATGTAAGTTAGAAAATCATAAAATATTTTAAAAAATTAGAAGAAAAAACGGATGGACTTGTATCCACTATATCCACGCCAAACTTATCAGTAGAGCCCTTGTACACCTCATTATTTTCCCTCTTCGGATCAATATATATCTTCCACAATATAAGTATATTACTCCTGTTGTTCTGTGAATGAAACGAAAAAGTAAATATCAAAAGAGCAGCTTAGAACATGAAAATGTATTATGGTTATCAAAAGGCCTGCTTGATGAAAAAATCGATTTCAACCTCCGAAAAAATTCCAATATACTTTTTCCCCTTGCAAGCTATGTTAGAATTTCTAAGAATACATTTTCTTCTGAAGCAACGTGTGCAACATTAACAGAGCATGTAATTAAGCTTTGGTTTACAATAAGGAATAACAATTCTGAAGCAACATATGCAACATTAACGGAGCATGTAATTAAGCTTTGGTTTACAATAATGAATAACAATAGCAATACACAAACTTGTAGAGAATCTCCTTGAAAATGAGAAATACAAAAAGAAACTAAAAAGAATGGACAAGCTTTTGATAGAATATATGCAGTCCAATGAAAGCTTTATGTATACACTTGTAAAAGATGACAATTAATCAAAGAGCTAATGCTCCATTTATCACCACCATTTAAGGATATATCATGGTCATTGATTGACCTTAATTGGGCTCATTAAGAGAGAGTCAGCGTCTTTGTGGTACTAATTAATAATTATAATCGTTTTTTCATTTTGTTGTAACGGTTTGTTTTCCTTTGGAAGGGGAAAATAGATTTTGGCAACCTTTTTCTCATTAGGATGGGAAGGAAAACAAATTGTACATTTCTTAACATTTTGAAGTGAATGGTGGGCATAGAGCTATGCCACATCACACTTCTATGTTTCTCAATTAGAAGATATATAGATAGATATAGATATAGATTGTAAAATGTGTGCACAAGCGTGTGTATGAACGATATTACTAAGCTTTTATGATTAATCTTGATTTAAACTGATTCTCTTTCATAATAAGTTTTTTAAAAATTCCAAAATACTTTTTTTTTTTAAATAAATGAGTTATTAAAATTCCTAATGGAGGAATGAATGAGGAAGCAATCAAGAGGTATTTATCATAGTTTTGGTAAAACTGTAATCGCGCGAAAAAAGTTGGGAATATGCTGAAACATTTTAAAACAAAAGCTATGCTTTTTATTAGCCATTAATAAAAAAGGTAAACCATGCCCTATAATGGTATAAAAAGTAATTTAAGGATATATGTATCTGCATTTGGTGGTAGGTGTTAGATGTCTGCACTTTCGATAATGACCAAAAACAGAAATAGATGAAGTAGAAAATTTCAAGCCAACAATATACACTGTCTGTCCTTAAGAAATCTAATCCCCTCACAGTTACCAAAGGTTTGTGGATTAATTTCTCCCAGGATAGAATGAAATTATCCTCACTGTGATAGTGTTAATTCAAATCACAGTGAACATCGAACTCAAATAATGGTAGCAAATCACATTGACTCAGAACTTACTTTTGTTTTGAAAACAAATGCAAAAAGTGATGAGAGAGAGAGAGAGAGATAGAGCGAGAGAGATTACGAAATTTTTGGATGAACAAAATGAGGCAAAATACCTCTCTATTTATAACCACAAGATTTGGAGTGAAAAGGCATGAAGGTTGTTGACACCTAATTTTGTCCCGGTCGTGTAAATTAAAGTCTAATTGTTCTCAATTAAAATTAATTATTTTGAAAATTCAAAGTAATTGAGTTAAATTTAAAAGGAAAAGGGAAAAAAGTGTTAGATGTGGCTTTAATTTTAGCTTACGCGTGTAATTACTTCCATTTACTTAATTATATTAAAAAAAGGGGTTAAAATCGCTCAAAACCTAAATTCTAGCCTAGTTGCGCAACGATACATATGACATATCACACATATACACCCATTTCCCCGTTTTCAGAATACCCAACCCACACCTTTCCCCAATTATCAGAACCCAATCCCTAATCCCTTCCCCTAATCCATATTTCCCCTCAAAGCTTCCTCAAATCAGTCCAAGAACAACGTCACCATGGTCCGCCCCCCCCACGTTCCCTTCTTCAACTTTTTCGTACTAGGGCCACGAGTGTTTCGAATCTTGATCGTGTATTTCACAAGAAATTCATCCGAGCCGTCAAATCTTTCCAACGTCTATATTTCCCGTTGAAATCAGAGTTAAACGAGTACAATCCGAAAAGGATATACTATTCTAACCCTGGTCTTGAAAGGGAAAGCAAAAAAGGATTAAGGGTCGACTTGAAATTTCAAAGAAGAATCCGAAAACCCTAAATTCAGGTATAAATAGGTTATTGTTATTGTTGTCTAGGAGGAGGTTTTTTTTCAGAGACAAAAAAAAAAAAAAACGGCAGAAAATAGAGAGACGCAGAGCTTATAAGCATTTGGCAGTTTTAATCTTGAAAAGGAAATACATAGAGCATTTTTATTTTCTGTTTGGATTCAAACACAGCTTTTGCTTTCGTGTCGTCGCTTCACTCATTCGAGTCATCGAGTCGTTTCGAGCTGTGTCGCTTCAGTTTAATCCTCGTTCACTGCACCTAAAGAGGTTAGATTCAATTCCTTTTGTTTTTCGCATACTTAGTTGCTGTATATGCGTGATATGAAGTTAGTATTTTGCTCTTTGATGCATATTTTTCAGAGAAATCAGTCTTGAGCTAAAATTTGAATCTTTGGATACTGGTTCATGACTGATCTTGAGTAATAATAAATGATGTAAAGCATCTTATCATGTAGCTGTAGTTTGAACCAAAGTTTAAGTCTTTATCTTTTTTTTTTTCATCTGTCGCTGAGATTTTAAAATCATGTTTTGTGTTCTACTTAGCATATTCAGTAAAGTTTGGAGTATTCTAAGTTAGATGAATGGTTTTGTTTTGGTTGAGTAAAAATGGTTAATAGGTTTCCAGTTTCTTGTCCTGTTGAATGTTTTTTTATTATTGAATTCTGCCTGGTTAGCAAGCGTAAGATGAGCTCATGCTGTAGTTGTTTGGAGGCTATGGGAGTGTGAGTGGTTTGCAGGTAGATTAGAGAGTTTCTGTGAGGTAGTCTTGGTAGTAGTCTGGAGTCTGTAGGTTGTTTTGCAGGGGTTCCAAGGGGTTTGCTTGGTCTCTCTGTTTGCAGGTCCGTGAATTTGTCTTCGGATGTAGAAGGGTGGTCTGAGCTTGCTTTTGTGTTGTAGAAGGAGCCTAGGTCTTGCTTAAAAGGAGATAGGGTCTGCAGGTAGTTGGAAGGCCTGTTCCCTGTTTTCTTGGTTGGTGTATTGGAATAGTGTGGGGCCTGTGAGAGTGTTCATTTAGTTTAAGGGAATGGGAGTAGTCTGTTAGTAGTTCAGTGTATGTGTTCAGGTTTGGTATCAGGGGTCTGTGAGGTGTAAGAGGAGAATGAAGTTGAAGCTGCAGGATTCTTGAGACCCCTGTGAGTTTGCAGGTGTTTTAATTAGGTGTCTAGCTGTTTTCAGGAGTCGAGGAGGTAAAGTTGCCCCTGGTTCAAGGTTCTTAGGGTGTTTACAGGTGGCTTAGGTGAGAGGTTCTAGTGAGATAGAGTAGCAGAGGTGCATGGATTTTATTTCAGTTTGTTTTAAGGGAGTGCAGGAGTTGTTCTTGTTGTTCTGTGAGGCAGTGGGGAGTTTGTAGGTGTTCAGGTGCTGTGTAAGAATAAAGAGAGAATCTGTGATGCTGCAAGCAGATTAGGAGGTGTTGTCTTAGTTGTTCAGGCAGGTAGTATGAGGGAGTTGAAAGGAAGCTGCAGTATCTTGCTTCTGTTTTAGAGTAGTTCTTGGCAGATGCAGGGAGTATGAGGGTTGTGTTCAGGGATAAGTGTGTGTTTGAGGTTCCAGTTTGAAGCCTTGGAAAGTTTAGAGGCTGCTTCTAAGTTAGTTGAAGCTCTGAGGGTCGGAGATCTTATTTTCATGCTTGTTTCTTTCCCCTGGTTCCTTCCCTGTCCAGTAACCTTTCTCATTAGCTCAGGTTCCTCTAGTTCTGGTTATGTTTCTTCTAGTTTAATCCATGTTCTTTTGAACCTGAAGGTGGCCTCTCTGATATCTGGTTAATTCCCATTAATCTAAGCTGTTTGAAAATAGCTCTGCAATGCTTAAGTGCTCTAGATCTAATCTTTAGTTTGGTTAGTGAGCATGAAAATTCTATTGTCTTAATTCAATTGAAATGATAGAGAGTTGTTCTGCTGAGATATCATAGCCTTGATGAATATAAATCAGTTCAGTATTGGTCTAAAATAAGTCATCTTCTGATAGTTTTATAAAGCTTGTGCCTCTGTTATTTTATGAACACTTGAAGATACCTCTTTATACTCTAGGATTAGTTTGAACTTATATAATTTGGTATGCATCTATGCGGACAAGAATGTCTCATTAACTCTTCCTTAGGGTTCCAACCGCGAGTTACATTATTATGTGATAAATTTCGTTTGCTTGAAACGAATACACTTCATTTGCTAATCCTTCTCTCTTCTATTTTTCTTTGCTTGGACACTTGGGAACGAGTTGATTAAAACTCACAAATTGGGATGGCATGCATTTGGGAAGTTATTTGATCCGCTCCGTATTTTCGGGATTTGATATCCCCGCAAATGTAAAAGAAGAAGAAAAAAATGAAAACCTTGTGAAATACAGGGCTTGTATTGAGCTTGCTATCTGGGTTCTACCTTCTAAACTCCTTCTCTCCCGTCTCCTTTAGAAAGCATGTTTTAGGATCCCCGTAAATCGGGTTAGGACTTTGCATGATTAGAAGCTTGGTAGGATAACCGCTTTATTGAATTGTTATCTTATTGCATGTTTAGGATTGATTATAAATTGCTTATCCCGTTTCTTTGGGACGTGCCAATTAATTTAAGATATTAAGAACGTTTTGTCAAATAATGAGTGCGAATTAAAATTTAATTAAATTTGTATCTGTATTTTATCATTATTTATATTTAAATTATTTATTTATCAATTTACTTATTTTATTACATATTCGGTTATTTATTTATTATTTATCTATTATCTATTTACTTACTCATTTATTTATTTACTTATTATTTACTTCTTTACTTGTTTATCCTATATGTTCCCTAAAATTCTAAATTATTTTATCTTTATTAAAATTCGTGAAAATCGCCGGATTAACCGCTTTTAGCGGATTTTCGAACGTGCTCTTTCAATACAAAAAGACCTTCTTTCGGAAATAAAAGAAACACTTATCTAAGAATCTCTGAAACTTATTTTCCTTTTAAAATAAGGAAGAAATGCACTCATTAATTAACAATTGGTTCCTAATAATCCTTAAATTAGGTGGCGACTCCAAAGAAGCCCTTTGGAGTCCCATTTTGTTGAAAATACATACCGATGCATACTTGTGTGCATTTTTTGGGAGGGTTCAACAGCATGGCGACTCCGCTGGGGAATACGCAAATGGTTCTAACCAAAATATTTTCACGAATGTGAGTTATTTATATATGTGTTGATTGTATATATGCATAGTTTAACTCTTTGTTTGTTTGCATGCGTAGAATTAATTGTTGTGAATGAATGTCTTGAAGCATGGTTTTATTTGTGCATAATCCGCATTCCGTTCATATTTCCTCCCTCATGGAGTCTGTCAATTCTCTTTCACCTCCTAGATTTCATCACGGGGCACCCGCTTGACGGGTAGTTATGTAGGAAGGGCATTGCCCTTACCTCACTCTTTGAAACTTCTTTCGTGTCTGCATTGTGAGGCCAGGTCTATCCCACATAGGTCGAGTCAGCCTCAACCGTTAGCCCACTCTTAGAAGGAGATTTTAGAACATGCATGCATATACACCTTAGTTTGGACCCGGTCCTTGGTACCGTTTCCAGTAATTAAGAAACCGCCTTTTGTCGACGGTTATTTTTAACCCAACGACGTTTCATTTTATTTGGTATGTGGTGATCATAGACGGATCCATGCCAGTTTGCCTTTGTTAAATTTGGGAGTTTTTCTCACGGTTTCTTTTGTTTGCAGGGAGATAGCCGTTTGTTCAATAAGGTAATGTTCACAGTTGTTTGCCAATGCGTTCAATATAGTTGAAGATTAGCAGTTGATATATCTGGATCCGGCAAGGAACAAACAATTGTGGTTTTAGTATTTTGGGACTGAGTTATTGCATTTTATTATTTATTATTTATTTTGTTTTCAAAAACAGTGTATTACCACGTTGTAGTGGTTTGTTGCCGGATTTCTGTTCAAGACGTTATATTATTGGAGACATTTTTTTTAATAAAAATGGGCTTTTAAGTTTTTATTGTTTATTGTACCGTTATCTCCCAAATTTACATTGGCAACGGTTTGGATCAATCTATTGCCACTGCATCGGTGTGCAACTTGACGATTTACGCTCGCATTTTCATTTAAGAGGCACCTTACAGGGTAGGACGCGTTCGCATTTTCATTTACTCTCAACTAATTGTGATTGCCACATGTCAAACTTGTTTAAAATACAAAACGCTACGTGATGCGTGCTACGTGGTTTGTGTGCAGCTTTGCCAATGACATGCAAACTAACATGGTTACTTTTGAACTTTTTTCTTCTATTTTGTTTATCCCCCATTCAGAGGTTTGATTTGTGCTGATTTAAGCTGGCTTATCACTCCTATTACACAAGGGAAAAGGGCCAATCTGCATACTGGTACACATTTCCACAACTGACAATGACTGGAATAGATGATGAACCTCGCAATACCGAGAAAAATCCTGCAACTCCTGAATCGTCAAGAGGAAATGTCATTATTGCTCAAGACGAACTGATTCTTTAAATGGCTAAGGAACTACAGATGTTAAAAGATGAGCTGGCTGTGGTAAAAGGGCAAACTCCTAAAAACACGCCGTTGCGTCGGCCCGATGCATCCCACTCTCTGGGTCAAATGGGGCAATCTCTGAACTCAATTGATGGGGTCGCAAATATGAATACACCTTTGAACACCCACAATTCTCTAAAAGCACCAGTCCACTAAAGCAACTTGCCACTTGCCGAAGCTCCACCTCCAAATAACACTCAATCTAGCCAAACAATCAACCGACCACGCATCAACCCATCATATCAACAATACCCACCATACATCCCGCACCCTGCCAATACTTATTACCAAACACACAATCCATATCCATACCAAACCTCCACTTACCAAAATGAACCCATCCCGCAAGCTTATACTGAAAATCCATCTGCACCATTAGTTCAAGTGGCAGTATCTGGCGGGCAAGATGCTCCTATTGTGCAAATTGATGATTACACCAATCCTTCTTATGTGAAGTTTCAAAATGGTATAAGGAGAGCCGAAAAAGCAGTCGATGTAGGTGAGGATTTGGAGAAAAAGGTACAAGGTTGGGTGATGAGTGCTCTTAGCAAAGCATCAATAGGCAAGGGCAAGGAAAGTCTGGAATATGAAGATTTGTGTGTTCATCCTAGAATTGAATACCTAGAAGGGTACAAAGTACCAAAGTTTGTTAAGTTTGATGGCAAAGGCAACCCCCGAGCCCATTTGAGAAGGTACTGTGAAACCTTGGGAGTGGGGAAGAATGAAGAGCTCCGTATGAAATCATTCATTCATAGCCTTGAAGGTGAAGCTTTAGACTGGTACTCCGAGCAGGATCCCTCAAAATGGATTAACTGGAGGAGTATGGCTCACGACTTCATGGAGCGTTTTGGTTTCTATGCTGAAATACCATTAGATCGGTTGGCTATTGCAAGGTTTAGGAAGAAGCCGACGGAGACTTTTAGGGAATACGCGGTACGTTGGAGGAGTGAGGCTGCAAAAGTTAAGCCTCCCATGAGTGAGGAAGAGTTTGTGGGTCATTTCATCGAGACATTGGATGAAATCTACTATGATCGAATGGCATCCATGACTAACTCTACTTTTCCCAATCTAGTGAAAAATGGGGAGATGTACGAAGCTGGTTTGAAATCTGGTAGGATCACAAATTTGGCCACTTTGCAAGCTACAAGTAAGGCAATCCAGTCTGGGTCTTTTAATGGTTTTAACAAGAAGAAGAAAGATGAAATGGGAGCTGTTGTGGGAGACATCGAGCGTCGACCTGTCGGAAAGTTGGATTTTGGCAATCATCTGCCTTCCCCACCTACCAAAACACCTATTACCCAAACTACCCCACTCACTAACAGATGCCACCTATTCCTTATCCGGTTTACAATGCACAAGCAATTTACTACCAACCTAGAGCATGCGCACCTAATCAATACCCTCGTCAGCTAAATTTTCAAGCACCCCATAATTACCAGCCTCCTCCTCCTGTTCGTCCCAATGTGCAAGGGTTTAATCAGAATTACGAAAGGAGAGCAACCAAAACCTATACTCCCCTAGCCGAGTCATATGGCCAGCTTTTTGAGAGATTAAGAAATGCGGGAGTTGTGCAGCCTATCCCTGATAACACCCCAAACCCTCCTCCAAAATGGTATGATGTAAATAAACACTGTGCTTATCACTCAGGGGTAGCCGACCATGATATTGAAAGATGTTATACTTTCAAAGACAAGGTCGAGGGTTTAATCAAAGCAGGCACCATTCAACTCACCGGTACTCAGCCAAATGTGCATGATAATCCTCTTCCCAATCATGGTAACAATGCAGTTAATATGATTTCCCTTGAGGAAGAGGCTAATCTGAAGGGCACCATAGTCTCTATTTATGATGTAAAGGTTGATAATATTGCTTCTAAGGTACCTAAGCAAGCACTAACTCTATTTCCAAAGAATGAAGGAACTTTTGGCCTAGGTGGCAACCTCGTTGAAGGAAAGATTGAAAAGGCTGAGTCTGAGAAGAAGCCGACTAGTGTCATACCACAGCCTCTTTTACCATTGAACCAACCATTTGTCCAAGCACCAGAAATGGCCATGCAAAATTTGATTGAAGGTGTTGGCAACCTATTCATGAATGATGGATTGAAATGCAGTGCAACTATTGAAGATTCTGAGAAAGTGCCACATGTGCAGAATGCTGAACCAAGTGATGTGATGGCTAATTGCACTTGTGATCCAAAAGAGACTTGATAAATGAACTCGCTATTTTTGTTGGCATCACAGTCAGCTTGAGGCCCTAAACTGTGTTTTGCACTTTGTTTATGTTTATGTCTTTCAAATAAGTCTTTTAAATCCTGCATGTTTACTTTTATGTTGTATGCCTCCCTAAATTAGGTTTTGAATAAACAAATGCACTGCATTCCTACCTTATTATTTTGCTATACTTTAATTATTTATGTGCTTTATTATTTTCTTTTGATTTATATACTTACTACTGTTTCAAATTAAAATTAACAAAACTTGCTTAAACTTGGCTTGTGACATGTTACGAAACAACTGAACAATTTAGGGATGATGTACTGGAAAGTTACTTTTTGCACTCTTTGAATATTACATTACCGTTAGAACTTCAAACTGGGGCAGTTTATTTTGCCGGCAATTGGAGCCGAAGCGGTTTATCTATAAAAATGGAAGTCCTTTATCTGAGAAACCATTCAAGAAGATAAGTTGGAAGATGTTGAATGCACGAAGAGAAGATTTGAATAGTTTACTTCAAACCGGGGAAATTGGTGTTGAAGAAGCTCTTTCCTAATTAAGAAGAAGCAACGAGAAATTTGCACTAGTTGGCAATGTCATTATGTGGAAGAACACTAATCCTGACAGATATTCATGATCAAGTTTGGCCTAAGATAATCAGCGCAGATTTTGTCAAGAGATACTATGTCTGAAGCAATCACAAGTTAGCATTGGTTTGAATGTAATCTTTGATGTAATGCGAACTACGCGTAACTTGATTACCGAGGCGGGATACGTAGGTAACTCATATATAGTTCGGTTGCACTAGCATAGGAATCCCCTATTTCCTCTTTTATGTATTTTTGAACTACTTCTGACCTGATTCCTGTAATGGCAACAGGATAAGTAAGCAATCCCAATCGGATTCAATATTGTAACACTTTAGGCTTGTTTATCTGTTATGATGTAATTTCGAACTATGCATCTGTGCATATGTGTATGTTTTCCAATTCGGATGCGGTTTCGTACTTATATTGTCATACTTTCCCAAAAAACTTTTAAGTAAGCAGAACTATGCATAGTATGATTCCCGTGGAGGGATACGTAGGCGCTCTTAACGGGTTCGACTCCATAATATTAAAATTTTCAGTTTCCCCTAAAGCAAGCAACTGGGGCAAATTTTGCAAGACGAATTGAAGATATGGAAGATAGAAACTGGGGCAAATTTTGCAAAAAGAGTTCGAAGGCATGAAGATTATAACTGGGGCAGATTTTTGCAAAATTGGTATTACTTATCAAAGGATGAAGTGGCAAAGTTCTAAAGTATTCAAGATTAGCACATGTCGCAAAGACAAAGGATGTTCAGTTTGTTTCAAGATATGTCATGAGTTTGAGTTAAAGCAGAAATTTTTAAATGCATTATAACTTCGGTTGCATATCAATGATTATTTGTTTAATATTTTATCAAATTACTTTACTTTGCCTCTATCTTAAAATATTATACAATATTGAGTTCATAAGTCAAGTCTCTGAGTATAATTTGCTAGCCCAAGTCTAAAGAAGAACGAGGGAGCAGTAACAACAAGTTCAAGATGAATCAGCACAAATCAAACGCCCCTACCACACGCTAACAAAATTTTCTTTGAGAGCAGGAACATGAAAGCTTGCAATGAGAGGATCATTTGCACAATGGATGAACAATTTATTGAACGCGCATCCAAAGTTGCCTTGCAGATTGCATCGCATTGCCTTTTCATGACTTAAAGCATTATGCTTTGTCATGAGTTATTACCGAACATGCGGCATTTCTACCTCTATGACTTTCATTCCTAATAGGTGACAAAGCCGAGGCTTATTTTGTGTTTTCAAAACTAAGCCAAATAGGGCATCGCTTTGTTTCAGGTAATAATCCGCACAAGGCCATCCTTGCCGGATTGTCTCGCCAATTGATTTATCAATGGCTATTGCACTAACTACATTTCCGCACTACTTTACTTTGCACTTGCTTTGAATTATGTCTTTGAACTTGCTTTAACATTAACGCCTGTTGAACCCCCAAAAATTACCCCGAAGAGGATAAATTCCGGAATATTGACAGGATGGACTAACTCTTTTGGAATTTTTGGAGTCGCCACCCAATTTAAGGAAAACAGGGAACCAAATAAGCAAATGCGTGCGAAAAATCTATTTTAGAAAAAAGACGGTCTTTCAGAGATTCTAAGTAAGAGGTTTTATTAATTTCGAAAGAAGGTTTTTAAGGCACTTCCGAAATTCCGTAAAATATGGTTAATCCGACAGGTTTTCAAAACATTTACAAAATATGCTTTTCTAGAAAATTTATCTAAAAATAATAAATTAAAATAAAACTTGTTTATGAAAAATATTTAATTTGCACGCATTTTTTGCTAAATGGCCCCAGTTTGCAATAAATTAAATAACGACCTCAAAATAAAAGGCAACGAACATAAAGGAAAGCAATATACAATCAATCAAATATTATTGATAAATAAATATTTTACGCATTTTATTTACATAAATATCTTTAAGGAAAGAAACGCAAAGTTAAAGATAGAACCCGAGATATTGATCAACTCGCGGGAGCCTTGAATTTTCTAAATTTTCTAAGGTCCTATGTCTTGACTGCTTGAGTTCAAAGCCCAAACGACTCCAATGCAATGGACTATCCCCATTTGTAAGTTAGCCAAACGCATTCACAAGTTGTTCGTGCCAAGATGTACCTCGCAAAAAAATGGAAATAAAATTGGATTAGTACGATAAGAAAGCGTAATAACAAATGAAAATAAAATATAATAATAAAGTAATAATAATAATAATCATTATATATATATATATATATATATATATATATATATATATATATATATATATATATATATATATATTATTAATAATCATAAAAATAATAATAATAGTAAGGGGTTTTATTTTGCAAAATATAGGCTCAGGTTTGTATGGCGTGTCATGTAGAGGCTCGGATGTTGGTATGGTTGCAAACACACCGGCCGGTCCTGTTGCCATGCCAAGTACCAATTTCGTTACTCTATTCAACTTGCATTAAAGTGCATACATTCATCATCGCCTATTTGCTTTAGGGACACGGGGACGGGACTGTTCAAGTGTAGTATCATGTTCGAATCAATCCCGAGGCCTCAATACATGTATATGTATTTTTTCATTGGCCGATATTGGTATAGTATCCGTCAATTCATTGTGTGTCAGTCAATTCATTGTACATGCCTCAAATTAAAATATTTTCAAAGGCCAAAGACACGCTGTAGCATCCGTTCTAAATCAGTCTCAACCTCCTGTGATTAGATGAAAAATTATCCAGAATATGTCAAACGGTTCCCTATACTAAGAAAATAGGTCAGTGTATAAATCAGCCCAAAAAAATCAGAATAATCAACACAAATGTCATGAGTCAACGCAGGTGCAACAAAAACGAGTCAACACAATAGAATCGAAAAGCAATCAAAAACCCATATCCCCTCTGTCACTGCATTATTACTCAGAACATCAGAAACATTAAACGACGAAGGAGGTGGCAATAAACGAACGGAGTAGCAGTCAAATGCCATAGCAAGCTCTGCAGGAGAAACAAATAAAAAACAACCAAATGTCGTTTTAAAAGAACGAAGGGAAACTCAGCCAGAAACAGGAGGCATCGCCGGCTAGAATTCCGGCCATACCCAATCAAAACAAGCGACAAAAGTGACCCAAGGCGGAGGAGCGATACCAGCTAGGTAGCGGCGTCGCTACCACCCCAACCTTTTTACATCAAATTTCTGGTCAGAAATACAAGTAGAGGGATTTTCAATCTATGCTCCGGCGGTGGTGTTTATACCACTACTTCGATCTCTCTTAACCCCCATCCCCTTTTGACTGGTGGTATTTTCCCCATCCCCGTTTTCCCTGGTGTATGTGTATAATGGTGGGAGTGTGTATCTGTGTGTATATGGGTATGGGTATGTCGATTTTATGCGTGTCGTGGAGGAGAGGAGAAAATAGGGTGCGTGTATTGTCTGATTTTTTTTTTTGATGTCGTGTGTGTGAAGAGAAAAGGGGGTGGGGATTTTTTGAGAAGATGAATCAATGGTGAGGGGGCTGATGATAATAGTGTGGATAATGTGTAGTGACTAGGGTTTTGGGATAAGTGAGTATATATGTATAGGGCTTTGCAAAGATAGGCTGGATTTTAAGGTTAAGAACGAAATTAGCCCTTTTAGGATAAATTGAATAGATAGAATGGATTGCGCGAGTAAGACAAAATAGAGGTTGCGTCTTTCATATTTGGCCTCTTTTCTTCAAAAATTAATGGGTTTCTCTTATTATTATTATTATTTTATTTTAATTTTCACTTCTAACCTTAATTATAAAATATTGCAATAATTTATTAATTTTAAGAAAATTTCGGGATAAAATTGGGTGTCAACAGCTGCCCCTCTTTACCCGAAAAGGATGAAAGAGTTTTCAGGGTAAAGAAAGTTGACGTGAAAACCAATTTTGTCACGGTAAAGCCAAGACTCTGATTCCTGGGATCAAAATGCGAGGCTTATGGACATGGCCGAGCTCCGGTTTGACGCGATTTGAAAGAGAATCAGGCCATATGTAGTTAGACGCGATTTGAAAATCAAAGACGAGATAGTAACGACTACTCAAGCGCGGGAAAAGAGGCTTGTAATCACCCAAGTTATGAAGATGTGGTCGACGACACACCCATAAAGAGGGGTTTACACGGACATAGCTTCCACTGCATCTCGATAACCGAGCCATCTTGTCTTCAATCTCAAACCTCAGACTCTAGGGTTAACGAGAGACTTACCTCTAGAGTTGATGACTTATGCGGGTGAGATCCTTAAGGTCTCCGTTGACGAGTCTAGCTCATATCAACGATTGCCCCGGTTCATTGCTAAGGAAAGTACTATGTTATGCTCCAAACGCTGCTGCGGTGCTGCTAAAAATCCAGTAATAATCTCAACAAGCGGTAAGCGTGCAACTGCTAATAAACTGTAATAATTGGAATAAGAAATAGATAAAGTGATAAAATTGTAAATGCGGGTTGCGGTATCATCGATAAGTTCTTTCATCGATCAACTGACAAAGTACTCCGCCCGGAGAACCTCTAAGCTGATCCTTATTCTGAAACAGTAAAGCAAGACAATAAGTAAAGCGAGAACGAATCGTAAAGTGCAAGGCTTTCATAAGATAAGTTGACTAACGAGACATAATATCTCAAGTCGAATTGGCTAATCTATATCCTACGCAGGTAACATAACATTCATTTATAAGGCGAACGAGCCCAAAACATTCAATTGTAAGGCGAATGAGCCTAAAGCGTTCAATATAAGGTGAACGAGCCTAAATTTGATAGCAGCCTGCAAAACAAAATTGAAAATTGGATTAATTAAGGCAAGTTAATGCAAAACAAATAAGCAAAACTGGGTCGTGTTGCTTGTATTAATAGTGCTGCAAAGCGTTGAATGCCTTCTGTTCTTATTGAATCTGATGTTCAATTTCTACAGATTTAAAGTAAATGCGTTAGAAAACAAGTGAATAATAAAGCAAAAGCTATAATGAAAAGAAGAAGAAATAGATTTGCGCTGCATATGCGACAAGGCGAATAATCTTTGAGAAACTGATGGTTGACGGTAGGAACAATAACAAAAGAGTCTTCAATTGCCTATGATAGGCTTCATAGTAATGCCTCAAATTGCTTATGGTAGGCTTCAAATGATAATGATGTCTTCGCTTGCTCACGATAGACTTGATTATAAGACCTCCGATTGCTTACGGTAGGATCAATAACAAAAGAGCCTTCAATTGCCTATGATAGGCTTCAGAATAATGCCTCCAATTGCTTATGGTAGGCTTCAAATGATAATGATGTCCTCGCTTGCTCACGATAGACTTGATAATAAGACCCCCGATTGCTTACGGTAGGATCAATAACAAAAGAGCCTTCAATTGCCTATGATAGGCTTTAGAATAAGGCCTCCAATTGCTTATGGTAGGCTTCAATGCTAATGAAGTCTTCGCTTGCTCACGATAGACTCATAATAAGGCCCCTGATTGCTTACGGTAGGCATGACATAATTTGTAAGTGCAAGCTGCAATATCTTTGATAAATTGTCTTCCCATCCACTGGCAAAGCAATAAAGCAAATGCGAAGGCATAGTGCAAAGCATTTTCAACAATCTTGACAAATCAACTGGCAAGCCGGTCGGGCATGCAGCAAGGAGGGTCTTGGGGTTGATTGCCTACAAATCAGCTGGTGATCTGATCCGGCAAAGAGCAAAGATGGTCTCAGGGCTAACCTGTTAACCTGAAAAGTAAAACAAGACGTAATACAAAGAAAATGCGAAGGCATAATTTAAAGCAAGTGCAAAGCAATTTGAACAATCTTGACAAATCAACTGGCAAGCCGGTCGGGCACGAAGCAAGGAGGGTCTTGGAATTGATTGTCTACGAATCAGCTGGTGATCCGATCCGGCACAAAGCAAGGAGGGTCTCAGGGCTGACCTGTTAACCTGAAAGTAAAGCAAGTCATAATATAAAGCAAGTGCAAAGGCATAACTGAAAGCAAGTGCAAAGCAATTTAGCGTGAAATGTAAAGCAACGCAAAAGCGATTTAGCGAATCAATAGGCGTGAAAGTCCAACAAGGGAGAAGCCCCGCCTGGTGGTCAACCTGAAAAATGTAAAGCAAGGCATCAATTTTAAAGCTAGTGCGACGACATAATTTAAAGCAAGTACAAAGAAAAGCAGTGCGGGAATGTAGAGCAATGCAAGAGCCACTTGGCGAATCAATAGGCGAGAAAGTCCAACAAAGGGAATTCTCGTAGCCGATGGTCAACCTGAAACAAAGCGATGCTCTATTTGGCTTAGTTTTGAAAACAAAAAACAAGCCTCGGCTTTGTCGCCCATTAGAAATGAAAGTCATAGAGGTAGAAATGCCGCATGTTCGGCAATAACTTATGACAAAGCATAATGCTTTAAGTTATGAAAAGGCAATGCAACGCAATCTGTAAGGCAACTTTGGATGCTCGTTCAATAAATTGTTCATCCATAGTGCGAATGATCCTTTCATTGCAAGCTTTCCTGTTCCTGCTCTCAAAGAAAACTTGTTAGATTTAGGGAGGAAGGGAGAAACATTTGATTTGTGCTGGCTTGATCTTGATCTTGTTGCTGCTGCTACTGCTATTTCCTTGCCTTCCTCGGACTTGCATTTGCGCATCATGTTCAGAAACTTGGCTCATGAACTTAATAGCATAGAAGTTTTTTGAAAAAACAGAGGCAAGGGTAAATTAATTTAATGCAATATAGTAAGCAAAGCAAGCATGCAAATGAAGTCAAAGATGCATTTCGAAAATTTTGCCTTGACTTAAACTTGTAACATATTTTAAAACAAACTGAACGTCCTTTGTCTTAGACTTTGCACTGTTTGCTTAACCAATTTCAAAATTCTTGCCAACTCATCTTTAATACCCAACGCCGCTTCTTGCAAAATTCTGCCCCAGTTATTATCTTTCGCATCTCCAACTCGTTTTGCAAAAAATTGCCCCAGTTGTCCTTCTTGGGGAAAAATAAAAATTTAAATGCTAAAGGGTCGAGCCCAATGGGGGAGCCTACGTATCCCTCCTTGGGAATCAGACCGTGCATAGTTATGCATCACTGCTTCAACGCCATATACCAACAAATAAAAGCTGTCCCAGTTGAAGTTCTAACAGATAGTGCGATATCCAAAGAGGCAGACAATAACTTTTCAGTGCGTTGATTTAAATTGTTCAGTTGTTTTGCCATACGTTACAAGCAAAGCTTTGGCAGGTTTATCAATTTTAATTTTGAAATGGAAACAAATGCAAGCGTAAATAATATAATAAGAATGAGATGCATTTTATTTCAACTTTTATAAATTCAAAATGAGTTGATTCAGATTAATATAAGCTTTAAAGTACAATGTAATTCAGGGCCTCAAACTGAATTAAAATTGAAAATAATGCTGCTAAGTTCAATCGTCAAGTTCTTTCAAACAATGCCATTAGATTCTGGTACTGCATCGTTCACGAGCTAAATCGTCTACCATCAATCAGATCTTGAATCTTGCGTGATTTGTACGGTCAACCACCTTACAAATCAAACTTCCGGGAGAGAAATAAACAAAATAAAGAAACCTCAAAGGGTAACTAAGATAGTTTGCATGTCATTCATAGGATTGCACACAAGCAAGCAACACCTAGTATTTAATGCATTTTGAGCAAATAAAGCAAGGCAAACAATTAACATGTGACAATCACAAGTAGTTGAGCGTAAATAAATATGCAAACGCGTCCTACCCTGTAAGGTACCTCATGTGCTAGAGGTAAGCCTAAACGCGCAAACAAGTGGTAACAAAAAATAGTTCATGCCAGTTCTGAGCAATTCAAATTTAGAGTAAGCAATAAATAATAACAATAATCGATAACAATCATCTCTCCATCTTGAACTGCAATTCTGTTATCCCAACTATGTTCCAAAAGTTGGTATCAACTCGAAACTTCAACACAGCTCATGCTCTTTACAACATCTGCACAAAATTCTAAACCCAAATGCCTAAAACCTGCAACAATCCCCCATACACCTTTGCAAACATCCACACTCCTCCAAACACAAGTCCCAATTATTTTACAACATCCAAGGGTAAAATTTCCAACTGCCTTCACAATACGAGACTGCAAATCACGAAAGGCGTCTATTGACTTTCAAAATAAAACCTCACTGGTCCTCGGCTTTAGACAAGCCTCTCAGCTTCCTAGGTTTTACAAGGCTCACCGACCTTGTTCATAGGGCTCCTCACTGGTCCTCGGCTTTAATCAAGCCTCTCAATTTCCTAGGTAGCCAAGACCGCACTAGTCTTCAAGGAGGGACCTCATTGGTCGTTCAAAGACACAGGGGCTTCGCTCTCCTAGTATGTGACAAGCATACTTCAATTTTATAAAGTTGCAGCTGGATAATCAACATAGGCCTGTACACACGCAAACCCATTCACGAGAGGGACCCCACTTATCCTTTTAAAGACACCAGGGGCTTCGCCTCTTAGATCTCACTACACCAGGCCATCTCCAAAACACAAACCAACCAAATCTGCCTAACTTTCTCCGGACTGCAATTCTGTCTATGATCTCAATTCCGCTAAATTCTTCCATTTTCTGACCTAAAAGACAACATAGGAGACACAATTCAAAATCTGATTTTGCTCAAACATGGTTAGGACTGAGGATCGTCATCACACAGCACATAATATGCATTGTCGTTGGGTTTCAAGAAGCCGTTGACATAAGGGCGGTTTCCTAACTATGGAGGCGGTACCAAGGACCGGGTCCAGACTAAGGTGTAAATGCATGCATGCTCCTAAAATCTCCGTCTAAGAGTGGGTTAACGGTTGAGGCTAACAGGTGAGTGGCAAGCGGCCTCGCAGTCGAATTACTCCCACGACAACAGCCGTGTACCAACTCGTCAGAAGGGTTCTTTAGTGGAAGAAAGTGCGGGTACGCATGAGCATACCTCACGGATATTTGGGGTGAAAATGCAAGAGGTTCCCAGGAGTGGGGAAAGTATGAACGGAATGCCAGTTTATATGTGTACAAATAAGAGTGTAGTGACATGCTTTTCGTGGCACACAAACAAACAGATATAATAAAACAGAATAAATTAGGCATGCTAGTTGCAAATAATTAGAAACCTTTATGGTCAAAACCTTTATTGCTCCCCAGTGGAGTCGCCATGCTGTTGAACCCCCCAAAAATTACCCCGAAGATGATAAATTCCGGAATATTGACAGGATGGACTAACTCTTTCGGAATTTTTGGAGTCGCCACCCAATTTAAGGAGAACAGGGAACCAAATAAGCAAATGCGTGCAAAAACTCCGTTTTAGAAAAAAGACGGTCTTTCAGAGATTCTAAGTAAGAGGTTTTATTAATTTTGGAAGAAGGTTTTTAAGGCACTTCCGAAATTCCGTAAAATACGGTTAATCAGACAGGTTTCCAAAACATTTGCAAAATATGCTTTTCTAGAAAATTTATCTAAAAATAATTAATTGAAATAAAACTTGTTTATGAAAAATATTTAATTTGCACGCATTTTTTGCTAAATGGCCCAATTTGCAACAAATTAAATAACGACCTCAAAATAAAAGGCAATGAACATAAAGTAAAGCAATATATAAACAATCAAATATTATTGATAAAAAATATTTTATGCATTTTATTTACATAAATATCTCTAAGGAAAGAAATGCAAAGTTAAAGATAGAACCCGAGATATTGATCAATTCGCGGGAGCCTTGAATTTTCAAAATTTTCTAAGGTCCTATGTCTTGACTGCTTGAGTTCGAAGCCCAAAGGACTCCAATGCAATGGACTATCCCCATTTATAAGTTAGCCAAACACATTCACAAGTTGTTCGTGCCAAGATGTACCTCGCAAAAAAATGGAAATGAAATTGGATTAGTACGATAAGAAAGCGTAATAACAAATGAAAATAAAATATAATAATAAAGTAATAAAGTAATAATAATAATCATAATATATATATATATATATATATATATATATATATATATATATATATATATATATATATATTATTAATAATAAATATAATAGTAATAAAAATAATAATAATAGTAAGGGGTTTTATTTTGCAAAATTTAGGCTCAGGTTTGTATGGCGTGTCATGTAGAGGCTCGGATGTTGGTACGGTTGCAAACACGTCGGCCGGTCGTGTTGCCATGCCAAGTACCAATTCTGTTACTCTATTCAACTTGCTTTGCATTAAAGTGCATACATTCATCATCGCCTATTTGCTTTAGGGACACGGGGACGGGACTGTTCAAGTGTAGTATCATGTTCGAATCAATCCCGAGGCCTCAATACATGTATATGTATTGTTTTAATTGGCCGATATTGGTATAATATCCGTCAATTCATTGTGTGTCCGTCAATTTATTGTACATGCCTCAAATTAAAATATTTTCAAAGGCCAAAGACGTGCTGTAGCATCCGTTCTAAATCAGTCTCAACCTCCTGTGATTAGATGAAAAATTATCCAGATTATGTCAAACAGTTCCCTATACTAAGAAAATAGGTCAGTGTATAAATTAGTCCAAAAAAATCAGAATAATCAACACAAATGTCATGAGTCAACGCAGGTGCAACAAAAACGAGTCAACACAATAGAATCGAAAAGTAATCAAAAACCCATATCCCCTCTGTCACTGCATTATTACTCAGAACATCAGAAACATTAAACGACGAAGGAGGTGGCAATAAACGAACGGAGTAGCAGTCAAACGCCATAGCAAGCCCTGCAGGAGAAACAAATAAAAAACAACCAAATGTCGTTTTAAAATAACGAAGGGAAACTCAACCAGAAACAGGAGGCATCGCCGGCTAGAATTCCGCCCATACCCAATCAAAACAAGCGACAACAGTGACCCAAGGCGGAGGAGCGACACCAGCTAGGTAGCGGCGTCGCTACCACCCCAACCTTTTTACATCAAATTTCCGGTCAGAAATACAAGTAGAGGGATTTTCAATCTATGCTCCGGCGGTGGTGTTTATACCACTACATCGATCTCTCTTAACCCCCATCTCCTTTTGACTGGCGGTGTTTTCCCCATCCCCGTTTTCCCTGGTGTATGTGTATAATGGTGGGAGTGTGTATCTGTATGTATATGGGTATGGGTATGTCGATTTTATGCGTGTCGTGGAGGAGAGGAGAAAATAAGGTGCGTGTATTGTCTGAATTTTTTTTTGGATGTCGTGTGTGTGAAGAGAAAAGGGGGTGGGGATTTTTGGAGAAGATGAATCAATGGTGAGGGGGCTGATGATAATAGTGTGGGTAATGTGTAGTGACTACGGTTTTGGGATAAGTGAGTATATATATGTATAGGGCTTTGCAAAGATAGGCTGAATTTTAAGGTTAAGAACGAAATTAGCCCTTTTAGAATAAATTGAATAGGTAGAATGGATTGCGCGAGTAGGACAAAATAGAGGTTGCGTCTTTCATATTTGGCCTCTTTTCTTCAAAAATTAATGGGTTTCTGTTATTATTATTATTTTATTTTAATTTTCACTTCTAACCTTAATTATAAAATATTGCAATAATTTATTAATTTTAGGAAAATTTCGGGACAAAATTGGGTGTCAACAGCGCCTTACTTTACTCTTTCAGGTTAACCATCGGCTACGAGGATTCCCTTTGTTGGACTATCTCGCCTATTGATTCGCCAAATGGCTCTTGCATTGCTCTACATTCCCGCACTGCTTTTCTTTGCACTTGCTTTAAATTATGTCGTCGCCTTTGCTTTAAAATTGATGCCTTGCTTTACGTTTTTCAGGTTGACCACCAGGCGGGGCTTCTCTCTTATTGAACTTTCACGCCTGTTGATTCGCTAAATCGCTTTTGCGTTGCTTTACATTTCACGCTAAATTGCTTTGCACTTGCTTTCAATTATACCTTTGCACTTGCTTTATATTGTGACTTGCTTTACTTTTTAGTTTAACAGGTTAACAGGTCAGCCCTGAGACCCTCCTAGCTTTGTACCGGATCGGATCACCAGCTGATTTGTAGTCAATCAACTCCAAGACCCTCCTTGCTTCATGCCCGACCGGCTTGCCAGTTGATTTGTCAAGATTGTTCAAATTTCTTTGCACTTGCTTTAAATTATGCCTTCGCATTTTCTTTGTTTTACGTCTTGTTTTACTTTTCAGGTTAACAGGTCAGTCCCGAGACCCTCCTTGTTTCGTGTCGGACCGGTTCGCCAGCTGATTTGTTCGACAATCAACCCCAAGACCCTCATTGCTTCATGCCCGACCGGCTTGCCAGTTGATTTGTCAAGATTGTTCAAATTGCTTTGCACTTGCTTTTAATTATGCCTTCGCATTTCTTTGTATTATGTCTTGTTTTACTTTTTAGGTTAACAGGTCAGTCCCGAGACCCTCCTTGCTTCGTGCCGGACCATTTCGCCAGCTGATTTGTTCGACAATCAACCCCAAGACCCTCCTTGCCTCCTGCCCGACCGGCTTGCCAGTTGATTTGTCAAGATTGTTCAAATTTCTTTGCACTTGCTTTAAATTATGCCTTCGCATTTTCTTTGGTATTACGTCTTGTTTTACTTTTCACGTTAACAGGTCAGTTCCGAGACCCTCCTTGCTTCATGCCGGACCGGTTCGCCAGCTGATTTGCTCGACAATCAACCCCAAGACCCTCATTTCTTCATGCCCGACCGGCTTGCCAGTTGATTTGTCCAGATTGTTGAAAATGCTTTGCATTATGCCTTCGCACTTGCTTTATTGCTTCGCCAGTTGATTGGAAGACAATTTATCAATGATATCGCAACCCGCAATTGCAAATTTGTATCATCAATATTTGATCATTCTTTACTTTTGATTATCAAGATTTATTAACAGTTGCTCGCTTACCGTTTGTCGAGGTAATTACAGGACTTTAGCAGCACCGCAACAGCATTTGGAGCATAACGTGGAACTTTTTCTTAGCAGTGAACTGGGGCAATCGTTGATATGAGCTAGACTCATCAACGAGGATCTGAAGAAATGCACTTGAACAAGCAAATTCTATCCTAATCTTTTGTTTCGGGTAAGGACGTCAGTTTGAATTCTTTCCTATTCGTGCGCCCTTTTTCTGTCAATCGTGCGAGTCTTCATATCTAAGTGTCGTTGAACTACAATTAGCCTGATTCTCTTTCAGCCCGAGATATGTAGGCAACTCGAAAACCGGAGTTCGGCCATGTCCATAAGCTTCGCATTTCGGTCCTTGGAATCGAAGTCTTGGCTTTACCGTGACAAAATTGGTTTTCAAGTCAACTTTCTTTACCCTGAAAACTCTTTCATCCTTTTTGGGTAAAGAGGGGCAGTTGTTGATACCTAATTTTGTCTCGGTCGTATAAATTAAAGTCTAACTGTTCTCAATTAAAATTAATTATTTTGAAAATTCAAAGTAATTGAGTTAAATTTAAAGGAAAAGGGCTAAAAGTGTTAGACGTGGCTTTAATTTTAGCTTACGCGTGTAATTACTTCCATTTACTTAATTATATTAAAAAAAGGGCTAAAATTGCTCAAAACCTAAATTCTAGCCTAGTTGCGCAACGATACATATAACATATCACACATATACACCCATTTCCCCGTTTTCTGAATACCCGACCTACTCCTTCCCCCAATTATCAGAACCCAATCCCTAATCCCAATTTCCCCTCAAAGCTTCCTCAAATCAGTCCAAGAACAACGTCACCATGGTCCCCCCCACGTTCCCTTCTTCAGCTTTTTCGTGCCAGGGCCACGAGTGTTTCGAATCTTGATCATGTATTTCGCAAGAAATTTATCCGAGCCGTCAAATCTTTCGAATGTCTATATTTCCCTTTGAAATCAGAGTTAAACGAGTACAATCCGAAAAGGATATACTATTTTAACCCTGGTCTCGGAAGGGAAAGCAAAAAAGGATTAAGGGTCGACTTGGAATTTCAATTAAGAATCCAAAAACCCTAAATTCAGGTATAAATAGGTTATTGTTATTGTTGTTTAGGAGGAGGTTTTTTTTGGTCTCTGAAAAAATGGAAGAAAATAGAGAGAGGCAGAGCTTATAAGCATTTGGCAGTTTTAATCTTGAAAAGGAAATACGTAGAGCATTTTTAGTTTCTGTTTGGATTCAAACATAGCTTTTGCTTTCGTGTCGTCGCTTCGCTCATTCGAGTCATCGAGTCGTTTCGAGCAGTGTCGCTTTAGTGACTGATCTTGAGTAACAATAAATGGATTAAAGCATCTTATCATGTAGCTGTAGTTTGAACCAAAGTTTAAGTCTTTATTTTTTTTTTTTCATTTGTCGCTGAGATTTTAAAATCATGTTTTGTGTTCTGCTTAGCATATTCAGTAAAGTTTGGAGTATTCTAAGTTAGATGAATGGTTTTGTTTTGGTTGAGTTAAAATGGTTAATAGGTTTCTAGTTTCTTGTCCTGTTGAATTTTTTTTTATTATTGAATTCTTCCTGGTTAGCAAGCGTAAGATGAGCTCTTGTTGTAGTTGTTTGGAGGCTATGGGAGTGTGAGTGGTTTGCAGATAGATTAGAGAGTTTCTGTGAGGTAGTCTTGGTAGTAGTCTGGAGTCTGTAGGTTGTTTTGCAGGGGTTCCAAGGTATTTGCTTGGTCTCTCTATTTACAGGTCCTTGAATTTGTCTTTGAAAGGTTTAAGCTGGTATGTGGAACTAGGTTTTGGTCTGGTTTTGTTTGTTTGAGGCAGTATGAAAGTGTGTAGGTGTATAGGTGTGTTTTGCAGGTTTTTCTTTGGATGTAGCAGGGTGGTCTGAGCTTGCTTTTGTGTTGTAGAAGGAGCCTAGGTCGTGCTTAAAAGGAGATAGGGTCTGCAGGTAGTTGGAGGGGCTGTACCCTGTTTGCTTGGTTGGTGTATTGGAATAGTGTGGGGCCTGTGAGAGTGTTCATTTAGTTTAATGGATTGGGAGTAGTCTGTTAGTAGTTCAGTGTATGTGTAGGTGGTTCAGGTTTGGTATCAGAGGTCTGTGAGGTGTGAGAGGAGAATGAAGTTGAAGCTGCAGGATTCTTGAGACCCCTGTGAGTTTGCAGGTGTTTTAATTAGGTGTCTAGTTGTTTTCAGGAGTCGAGGAGGTGAAGTTGTCCCTGGTTCAAGGTTCTTAGGGTGTTTGCAGGTGGCTTAGGTGAGAGGTTCTAGTGAGATAGAGTAGTAGAGGTGCAGGGATTTTATTTCAGTTTGTTTTAAGGGAGTGCAGGAGTTGTTCTTGTTGTTCTGTGAGGCAGTAGGGAGTTTGTAGGTGTTCAGGTGATGTGCAAGAATAAGGAGAGAATATGTGATGCTGCAGGCAGATTAGGAGGTATTGTCTTAGTTTTTCAGGCAGGTAGTATGAGGGAGTTGAAAGAAAGCTGCAGTATCTGGCTTCTGTTTTAGAGTAGTTCTTGGCAGATGCAGGGAGTATGAGGGTTGTGTTCAGGGATAAGCGTGAGTTTGAGGTTCCAGTTTGAAGCCTTGGAAAGTTTAGAGGTTTCTTCTAAGTTAGTTGAAGCTCTGAGGGTCGGAGATCTTATTTTCATGCTTGTTTCTTTCCCCTGGTTCCTTCCCTGTCCAGTAACCTTTCTCATTAGCTCAGGTTCTGCTAGTTCTGGTTATGTTTCTTCTAGTTTAATCCATGATCTTTTGAACCTTAAGTTTGGTTAGTGAGCATGAAAATTCTATTGTCTTAATTCAATTGAAATGATAGAGAGTTGTTCTGCTGAGATATCATAGCCTTGATGTATATAAATCAGTTCAGTATTGGTTTAAAATAAGTCATATTCTGATAGTTTTATAAAAGCTTGTGCCTCTGTTATTTTACGAACACTTGAAGATACCTCTTTGTACTCTAGGATTAGTTTGAACTTGTTTAATTTGGTATGCATCTATGCGGACAAGAATGTCTCATTAACTCTTCCTTATGGTTCCAATCGCGAGTTACATTATTATGTGATAAATTTCGTTTGCTTGAAACGAATACACTTCATTTGCTAATCCTTCTCTCTTCTATTTTTCTTTGCATGGACACTTGGGAACGAGTTGATTAAAACTCACAAATTAGGATGGCATGCATTTGGGAAGTTATTTGATCCGCTCCGTATTTTCGGGATTTGATATCCCTGCAAATGTAAAAGAAGAAGAAAAAAATGAAAACCTTGTGAAATACAGGGCTTGTATTGAGCTTGCTATCCGGGTTCTACCTTCTAAACTCCTTATCTCCCGTCTCCTTTAGAAAGCATATTTTAGGATCCCCGTAAACCGGGTTAGGACTTTGCATGATTAGAAGTTTGGTAGGATAGCCGCTTTATTGAATTGTTATCGTATTGCATGTATAGGATTGATTATAAATTGCTTTTCCCGTTTCTTTGGGACGTGCCAATTAATTTAAGATATTAAGAACTGTTTGTCAGTTAATGAGTGCGAATTAATATTTAATTAAATTTATATCTGTATTTTATCATTATTTATATTTAAATTATTTATTTATCAATTTACTTATTTTATTACATATTCGTTATTTATTTATTATTTATCTATTATCTATTTACTTACTCATTTATTTATTTACTTCTTATTTACTTCTTTACTTATTTATCCTATATGTTCCCTAAAATTCCAAATTATTTTATCTTTATTAAAATTCGTGAAAATCGCCGGATTAACCATTTTTAGCGGATTTTCGAAAGTGCTCTTTCAATAGAAAAAGACCTTCTTTCGGAAATAAAAGAACCACTTACCTAAGAATCTCTTAAACTTATTTTTCTTTTAAAATAAGGAAGAAATGCACTCATTAATTAACAATTGGTTCCTAATAATCCTTTAATTAGGTGGTGACTCCAAAGAAGCCCTTTGGAGTCCCATTTTGTTTAAAATACATCCCGATGCATACTTGTGTGCATTGTTTGGGAGGGTTCAACAGTATAACGACTCCGCTGGGGGAATACGCAAATGGCTCTAACCAAAAGATTTTCACGAATGTGCGTTATTTATATATGTGTTGATTGTATGTATGCGTAGTTTAACTCTTTGTTTGTTTGCATGCGTAGAATTAATTGTTGTGAATGAATGTATTGAAACATGTATTTATTTGTGCATAGTCCGCATTCCGTTCATATTTCCTCCCTCATGGAGCCTGTCAATTCTCTTTCACCTCCTCGATTTCATCACGGGGCACCCGCTTGACGGGTAGTTATGCAGGAAGGGCATTGCCCTTACCTCACTCTTTGAAACTTCTTTCGTATCACCAAAAGTTAGTTCGGGATATTGAGATTGCCTGGTTTTGTCATGGCCAGTTCTACTGCGTTGTGAGGCCAGGTCTATCCCGCATAGGTCGAGTCAGCCTCAACCGTTAGCCCACTCCTAGAAGGAGATTTTAGAACATGCATACATATACACCTTAGTTTGGACCCGGTCCTTGGTACCGTTTTTAGTAATTAAGAAACCGCCTTTTGTCGACGGTTACTTGTAACCCAACGACGTTTCATTTTATTTGGATGTGGTGATCATAGACGGATCCATGCCAGTTTGCCTTTGCCAAATTTAGGAGTTTGTCTCACGGTTCCTTTTGTTTGCAGGGAGATAGCCGTTTGTTCAATAAGGTAATGTTCACAGTTTTTTGCCAATGCGTTCAATATAGTTGAAGATTAGCAGTTGATATATCTGGATCCGGCAAGGAGCAAACAATTGTGGTTTTAGTATTTTGGGACTGAGTTATTGCATTTTATTATTTATTATTTATTTTGTTTTCAAAAACAGTATATTACCACGTTGTAGTGGTTTGTTGCCGGATTTCTGTTCAAGGCATTGTATTATTGGAGACATTTTTTAATAAAAATGGACTTTTAAGTTTTTATTGTTTATTGTACCGTTATCTCCTAAATTTACATTGGCAACGGTTTGGATCAATCTATTGCCACCGCATCGGTGTGCAACTTGACGATTTACGCTCGCATTTTCATTTAAGAGGCACCTTACAAGGTAGGACGCGTTCGCATTTTCATTTACGCTCAACTAATTGTGATTGCCACATGTCAAACTTGTTTAAAATACAAAGCGCTACGTGATGCGTGCTACGTGGTTTGTGTGCAGCTTTGCCAATGACATGCAAACTAACATGGTTACTTTTGAACTTTTTTATTCTGTTTTGTTTATCCCCCATTCAGAGGTTTGATTTGTGCTGATTTAAGCTGGCCGATCACTCCTATTACACAAGGGCAAAGGGCCAATCTGCATACTGGTACACATTTCCACAACTGACAATGACTGGAATAGATGATGAACCTCACAATACCGAGAAAAATCTTGCAACTCCTGAATCGTCAAGAGGAAATGTCATTATTGCTTAAGACGAAATGATTCTTGAAATGGCTAAGGAACTACAGATGTTAAAAGATGAGCTGGCTGCGGTAAAAGGGAAAACTCCTAAAAACACGCCGCTGCGTGGGCCCGATGCATCCAACTCTCTGGGTCAAATGGGGCAATCTCTGAACTCAACGGATGAGGGGTCGCCAATATGAACACACCTTTGAACACGCACAATTCTCTAAAAGCACCAGTCCACCAAAGCAACTTGCCACTTGCCTAAGCTCCACCTCCAAATAACACTCAATCTAGCCAAACAATCAACCGACCACCCATCTACCCATCACATCAACAATACCCACCATACACCCCGCACCCTGCCAATACTTATTATCAAACACACACTCCATATCCATACCAAACCTCCACTTACCAAAATGAACCCATCCCGCAAGCTTATACTGAAAATCCATCTGCACCATTAGTTCAAGTGGTAGTGTATGGCGGGCAAGATGCTCCTATTGTGCAAATTGATGATTACACCAATCCTCCTTATGTGAACTTTCAAAATAGTATAAGGAGAGCCGAAAAAGCAGTCGATGTAGGTGAGGATTTGGAGAAAAAGGTACAAGGTTGGGTGATGAGTGCTCTTAGCAAAGCATCAATAGGCAAGGGCAAGGAAAGTCTGGAATATGAAGATTTGTGTGTTCATCCTAGAATTGAATACCCAGAAGGGTACAAAGTACCAAAGTTTGTTAAGTTTGATGGCAAAGGCAACCCCCGAGCCCATTTGAGAAGGTACTGTGAAACCTTGGGAGTGGGGAAGAATGAAGAGCTCCGTATGAAATCATTCATTCATAGCCTTGAAGGCGAAGCTTTAGACTGGTAATCCGAGCAAGATCCCTCAAAATGGATTAACTGGAGGAGTATGGCTCGCGACTTCATGGAGCGTTTTGGTTTCTATGCTGAAATACCATTAGATCGGTTGGCTATTGCAAAGTTTAGGAAGAAGCCGACCGAGACTTTTAGGGAATACGCGGTACGTTGGAGGAGTGAGGCTGCCAAAGTTAAGCCTCCCATGAGTGAGGAAGAGTTTGTGGGTCATTTCATCGAGACATTGGAAGAATTCTACTATGATCGAATGGCATCCATGACTAACTCTACTTTTGCCAATCTAGTGAAAACTGGGGAGATGTACGAAGCTGGTTTGAAATCTGGTAGGATCACAAATTTGGCCGCTTTGCAAGCTACAAGTAAGGCAATCCAGTTTGGGTCGGGTAATGGTTTTAACAAGAAAAAGAAAGAAGAAGTGGGAGCTGTTGTGGGAGACATCGAGCGTCGACCTGTCGGAAAGTTGGATTTTGGCAATCATCTGCCTTCCCCACCTACCAAAACACCTATTACCCAAACTACCCCACTCACTACCAGATGCCGCATATTCCTTATCCGGTTTACAATGCACAAGCAAATTACTACCAACCTAGAGCACACGCACCTAATCAATACCCTCGTCAGCCAAATTTTCAAGCACCCAAAATTACCAACCTCGTCCTCCTGTTCGTCCCAATGTGTAAGGGTTTAATCAGAATTACGAAAGGAGAGCAACCAAAACCTATACTCTCCTAGCCGAGTCATATAGCCAGCTTTTTGAGAGATTAAGAAATGCGGGAGTTGTGCAACCTATCCCTGATAACACCTCAAATCCTCCTCCAAAATGGTATGATGCAAATAAGCACTGTGCTTATCACTCAGGGGCAGCCGACCATGATATTGAAAGATGTTATACTTTCAAATACAAGGTTGAGGGTTTAATCAAAGCAGGCACCATTCAACTCACCGGCACTCAGCCAAATGTGCATGATAATCCTCTTCCCAATCATGGTAACAATGCAGTTAATGTGATTTCTCTTGAGGAAGAGCCAAATCTGAAGGGCACCATAGTCTCTATTTATGATGTAAAGGTTGATAATATTGCTTCTAAGGTACCTAAGCAAGCACTAACTCTATTGCCAAAGCATGAGGGAACTTTTGGCCTAGGTGGCAACCCCGTTGAAGGAAAGATTGAAAAGGCTGAGTCTGAGAAGAAGCCGACTAGTGTCATACCACAACCTCTTTTACCATTGAATCAGTCATTTGTCCAAGCACCAGAAATAGCCATGCAGAATTTGATTGAAGGTGTTGGCAACCTATTCATGAATGATGGATTGAAATGCAGTGCAACTATTGAAGATTCTGAGAAAGAGCCACATGTGCAGAATGTTGAACCAAGTGATGTGATGGCTAATTGGACTTGTGATCCAAAAGAGACTTGATAAATGAACTCGCTACTTTTGTTGGCATCACAGTCAGCTTGAGGCCCTGAATTGTGTTTTGCACTTTGTTTATGTTTATGTCTTTCAAATAACTCTTTTAAATCCTGCATGTTTACTTTTATGTTGTATGCCTCCCTAAATTAGGTTTTGAATAAACAAATACACTGCGTTCCTACCTTATTATTTTTCTATACTTTAATTATTTATGTGCTTTATTATTTGCTTTTGAATTATATATTTACTACTGTTTCAAATTAAAATTAACAAAACCTGCTTAAACTTGGTTTGTGACCTGTAACGAAACAACTGAACAATTTAAGGATGATGCACTGGAAAGTTACTTTTTGCACTATTTGAATATTACATTACCGTTAGAACTTCAAACTGGGGCAGTTTATTTTGCCGGAAATTGGAGCCGAAGCGGTTTATCTATAAAAATGGAAGTCCTTTATCTGAGAAACCATTCAAGAAGATAAGTTGGAAGATGTTGAATGCACGAAGAGAAGATTTGAATAGTTTACTTCAAACCGGGGAAATTGGTGTTGAAGAAGCTCTTTCCTAATTAAGAAGAAGCAACGAGAAATTTGCACTAAGTTGGCAATGTCATTACGTGGAAGAACACTAATCCTGGCAGATATTCGTGATCAAGTTTAGCCTAAAATAATCAGCGCAGATTTTGTCAAGAGATACTATGTCTGAAGCAATCACAAGTTAGCATTGGTTTGAATGTAATCTTTGATGTAATGCGAACTACGCGTAACCTGATTACCGAGCCGGGATACGTAGGCAACTCATATAGAGTTCGGTTGCACTAGCACAGGAATCCCCTATTTTCTCTTTTATGTATTTTTGAACTACTTCTGACCTGATTCCTGTAATGGCAACAGGATAAGTAGGCAATCCCAATCGGATTCGGTCAAAATATTGTAACACTTTAGGCTTGTTTATCTTTTATGATGTCATTCCGAACTACGCATCTGGGCAGATGTGTATGTTTTCCAATTCGGATGCGGTTTCATACTTAGATTGTCATACTTTCCCAAAAAACTTTTATGTAAGCAAAACTACGCACAATATGATTCCCGTGGAGGGATACGTAGGCGCTCTTAACGGGTTCGACTCCATAATATTAAAATTTTCAGTTTCCCCTAAAGCAAGCAACTGGGGCAAATTTTGCAAGGCGAATTGAAGATATGGAAGATAGAAACTGGAGCAAATTTTGCAAAAAGAGATCGAAGGCATGAAGATTATAACTGGGGCAGATTTTTGCAAAAATTGGTACTACTTATCAAAGGATGAAGTGGCAGAGTTCTAAAGTATTCAAGATTAGCACAAGTCGCAAAGACAAAGGACGTTCAGTTTGTTTCAAGATATGTCATGAGTTTGAGTTAAAGCAAAAATTTTTAAATACATTATAACTTCGGTTGCATATCAATGATTATTTGTTTAATATTTTATCAAGTTACTTTACTTTGCCTCTATCTTGAAATATTATACAATATTGAGTTCATAAGTCAAGTCTCTAAGTATAATTTGCTAGCCAAGTCTAAAGAAGAACGAGGGAGCAGCGACAGCAAGTTCAAGATGAATCAGCACAAATCAAACGCCCCTACCCAAAACTAACAAAATTTTCTTTGAGAGCAGGAACATGAAAGCTTGCAATGAGAGGATTATTTGCACTATGGATGAACAATTTATTGAACGCGCATCCAAAGTTGCCTCGCAGATTGCATCGCATTACCTTTTCATGACTTAAAGCATTATGCTTTGTCATGAGTTATTGCCGAACAGGCGGCGTTTCTACCTCTATGAATTTCATTCCTAATAGGCGACAAAGCCGAGGCTTATTTTGTGTTTTCAAAACTAAGCCAAATAGGGCATCGCTTTGTTTCAGGTAATAATCCGCACAAGGCCATCCTTTCCGGATTGTCTCACCAATTGATTTATCAATGGCTATTGCACTAACTACATTTCTGCACTACTTTACTTTGCACTTGCTTTGAATTATGTCTTTGCACTTGCTTTAAAATTAACGCCTTGCGTTACTCTCTCAGGTTGACCATCGACTACGAGGATTCCCTTTGTTGGACTATCTCGCCTATTGATTCGCCAAATGGCTCTTGCATTGCTCTACATTCCCGCACTGCTTTTCTTTGCACTTGCTTTAAATTATGTCGTCGCCTTTGCTTTAAAATTGATGCCTTGCTTTACGTTTTTCAGGTTAACCACCAGGCGGGGCTTCTCTCTTATTGAACTTTCACGCCTGTTGATTCGCTAAATCGCTTTTGCGTTGCTTTATATTTCACGCTAAATTGCTTTGCACTTGCTTTCAATTATGCCTTTGCACTTACTTTATATTGTGACTTGCTTTACTTTTTAGTTTAATAGGTTAACAGGTCAACCAGTTGATTTGTCAAGATTGTTCAAATTGCTTTGCACTTGCTTTAAATTATGCCTTCGCATTTTCTTTGTATTATGTCTTGTTTTACTTTTTAGGTTAACAGATCAGTCCCGAGATTCTTGTTTTACTTTTCAGGTTAACAGGTCAGTCCCGAGACCCTCTTTGCTTCGTGCCGGACCGGTTCGCCAGCTGATTTGTTCGACAATCAACCCCAAGACCCTCCTTGCTTCATGCCCGACCGGCTTGCCAGTTGATTTGTCAAGATTGTTGAAAATGCTTTGCATTATGCCTTCGCACTTGCTTTATTGCTTCGCCAGTTGATTGGAAGATAATTTATCAATGATATCGCAACCCGCAATTGCAAATTTGTATCATCAATATTTGATCATTCTTTACTTTTGATTATCAAGCTTTATTAACAGTTGCTCGCTTACCATTTGTCGAGTTTATTACAGGACTTTAGTAGCACCGCAGCAGCATTTGGAGCATAACGTGAAACTTTTTCTTAGCAGTGAACTGGGGCAATTGTTGATATGAGCTAGACTCGTCAATGAGGATCTGAAGAAATGCACTCGAACAAGCAAATTCTATCCTAATCTTTTGTTTCGGGTTAGGACGTCAGTTTGAATTCTTTCCTATTCGTGCGCCCTTTTTTTGTCAATCGTGCGAGTCTTGTATCTAAGTGTCGTTGAACTACAAATAGCCTGATTCTCTTTCAGCCTGAGATATATAGGCAACTCGGAAACCGGAGTTCGGCCATGTCCATAAGCCTCGCATTTCGGTGCTTGGAATCGAAGTCTTGGCTTTACCGTGACAAAATTGGTTTTCACGTCAACTTTCTTTACCCTGAAAGCTCTTTCATCCTTTTCGAGTAAAGAGGGGCAGTTGTTGACACCTAATTTTGTCCCGGTCGTGTAAATTAAAGTCTAATTGTTCTCTTTTAAAATTAATTATTTTGAAAATTCAAAGTAATTGAGTTAAATTTAAAGGAAAAGGGCAAAAAGTGTTAGACGTGGCTTTAATTTTAGCTTACGCATGTAATTACTTCCATTTACTTAATTATATTAAAAAAAGGGGCTAAAATCGCTCAAAACCTAAATTCTAGCCTAGTTGCGCAACGATACATATGACATATCACAATATACACCCATTTCCCCGTTTTCAGAATACCCGACCCACACCTTTCCCCAATTATCAGAACCCAATCCCTAATCCCTTCCCCTAATCCTGATTTCCCCTCAAAGCTTCCTCAAATCAGTCCAAGAACAACGTCACCATGGTCCCCCCCCCCCCCACGTTCCCTTCTTCAGCTTTTTCGTACCAGGGCCACGAGTGTTTCGAATCTTTATCGCGTATTTCGCAAGAAATTCATCCGAGCCGTCAAATCTTTCCAACGTCTATATTTCCCTTTGAAATCAGAGTTAAACGAGTACAATCCGAAAAGGATATACTATTCTAACCCTGGTCTCGAAAGGGAAAGCAAAAAAGGATTAAGGGTCGACTTGGAATTTCAAAGAAGAATCCGAAAACTCTAAATTCAGGTATAAATAGGTTATTGTTATTGTTGTTTAGGAGGAGGTTTTTTTTGGTCTCTGAAAAAAACGACAGAAAATATAGAGAGGCAGAGCTTATAAGCATTTGGCAGTTTTAATCTTGAAAAGGAAATACATATAGCATTTTTAGTTTCTGTTTGGATTCAAACATAACTTTTGCTTTCGTGTCGTTGCTTCGCTCATTCGAGTCATCGAGTCGTTTCGAGCTGTGTCGCTTCAGTTTAAGCCCTGTTCACTGCACCTAAAGAGGTTAGATTCAATTCCTTTTGTTTTTCGCATACTTAGTTTCTGTATTTGCGTGATATGAAGTTAGTATTTTGCTCTTTAATGCATATTTTTTTAGAGAAATCAGCCTTGAGCTAAAATTTGAATCTTTGGATGCTGGTTCATGACTGATCTTGAGTAACAATAAATGGATTAAAGCATCTTATCATGTAGCTGTAGTTTGAACCAAAGTTTAAGTCTTTATCTTTTTTTTCATCTGTCGCTGAGATTTTAAAATCATGTTTTGTGTTCTGCTTAGCATATTCAGTAAAGTTTGGAGTATTCTAAGTTAGATGAATGGTTTTGTTTTGGTTGAGTTAAAATGGTTAATAGGTTTCCAGTTTCTTGTCCTGTTGAATGTTTTTTTTTTATTATTGAATTCTGCCTGGTTAGCAAGCGTAAGATGATCTCTTGTTGTAGTTGTTTGGAGTCTATGGGAGTGTGAGGGGTTTGCAGATAGATTAGAGAGTTTCTGTGAGGTAGTCTTGGTAGTAGTCTGGAGTCTGTAGGTTGTTTTGCAGGGGTTCCAAGGTGTTTGCTTGGTCTCTCTGTTTGCAGGTCCGTGAATTTGTCTTTGAAAGGTTTAAGCTGGTATGTGGAACTAGGTTTTGGTCTGGTTTTGTTTGTTTGAGGCAGTATGAAAGTGTGTAGGTGTATAGGTGTGTTTTGCAGGTTTTTCTTCGGATGTAGCAGGGTGGTCTGAGCTTGCTTTTGTGTTCTAGAAGGAGCCTAGGTCGTGCTTAAAAGGAGATAGGGTCTGCATGTAGTTGGAGGGGCTGTTCCCTATTTTCTTGGTTGGTGTATTGGAATAGTGTGGGGCCTGTGAGAGTGTTCATTTAGTTTAAGGGATTGGGACTAGTCTGTTAGTAGTTCAGTGTATGTGTAGGTGGTTCAGGTTTGGTATCAGGGGTCTGTAAGGTGTGAGAGGAGAATGAAGTTGAAGCTGCAGGATTCTTGAGACCCCTGTGAGTTTGTAGGTGTTTAAATTAGGTGTGTAGCTGTTTTCAGGAGTCGATGAGGTGAAGTTGTCCCTGGTTCAAGGTTCTTAGGGTGTTTGCATGTGGCTTAGGTGAGAGGTTCTAGTGAGATAGAGTAGTAGAGGTGCATGTATTTTATTTCAGTTTGTTTTAAGGGAGTGCAGGAGTTGTTCTTGTTGTTCTGTGAGGCAGTGGGGGAGTTTGTAGGTGTTCAGGTGATGTGTAAGAATAAGGAGAGAATCTGTGATGCTGCAGGCAGATTAGGAGGTGTTGTCTTAGTTGTTTAGGCAGGTAGTATGAGGGAGTTGAAAGGAAGCTACAGTATCTGGCTTCTGTTTTAGAGTAGTTCTTGGCAGATGCAGGGAGTATGAGGGTTGTGTTCAGGGATAAGTATGAGTTTGAGGTTCCAGTTTGAAGCCTTGGAAAGTTTAGAGGCTGCTTCTAAGTTAGTTGAAGCTCTGAGGGCCGGAGATCTTATTTTCATGCTTGTTTCTTTCCCCTGGTTCCTTCCCTGTCTAGTAACCTTTCTCATTAGCTCAGGTTCCTCTAGTTCCGGTTATGTTTCTTCTAGTTTAATGCATGTTCTTTTGAACCTTAAGGTGGCTTCTCTGAGATCTGGTTAATTCCCATTAATCTAAGCTGTTTGAAAATGGCTCTGCAATGCTTAAGTGCTCTAGATCTAATCTTTAGTTTGGTTAGTGAGCATGAAACTTCTATTGTCTTAATACAATTGAAATGATAGAGAGTTGTTCTGCTGAGATATCATAGCCTTGATGTATATAAATCAGTTCAGTATTGGTCTAAAATAAGTCATCTTCTGATAGTTTTATAAAAGCTTGTGCCTCTGTTATTTTATGAACACTTGAAGATACTTCTTTATACTCTAGGATTAGTTTGAACTTGTTTAATTTGGTATGCATCTATGCGGACAAGAATGTCTCATTAACTCTTCCTTATGGTTCCAACCGCGAATTACATTATTATGTGATAAATTTCGTTTGCTTGAAACGAATACAATTCATTTGCTAATCCTTCTCTCTTCTATTTTTCTTTGCATGGACACTTGGGAACGAGTTGATTAAAACTCACAAATTGGGATGGCATGCATTTGGGAAGTTATTTGATCCGCTCCGTATTTTCGGGATTTGATATCCCCGCAAATGTAAAAGAAGAAGAAAAAAATGAAAACCTTGTGAAATACATGGCTTGTATTGAGCTTGCTATCCGGGTTCTACCTTCTAAACTCCTTATCTCCCGTCTCCTTTAGAAAGCATGTTTTAGGATCCCCGTAAACCGGGTTATGACTTTGCATCATTAGAAGTTTGGTAGGATAGCCGCTTTATTGAATTGTTATCTTATTGCATGTTTAGGATTGATTATAAATTGCTTTTTCCGTTTCTTTGGGACGTGCCAATTAATTTAAGATATTAAGAACTGTTTGTCAGTTAATGAGTGCGAATTAAAATTTAATTAAATTTGTATCTGTATTTTATCATTATTTATATTTAAATTATTTATTTATCAATTTACTTATTTTATTACATATTCGTTATTTATTTATTATTTATCTATTATCTATTTACTTACTCATTTATTTATTTACTTCTTATTTACTTCTTTACTTATTTATCCTATATGTTCCCTAAAATTCTAAATTATTTTATCTTTATTAAAATTCGTGAAAATCGCCGGATTAACCGCTTTTAGCGGATTTTCGAAAGTGCTCTTTCAATAGAAAAAGATCTTCTTTCGGAAATAAAGGAACCATTTACCTAAGAATCTCTGAAACTTATTTTCCTTTTAAAATAAGGAAGAAATGCACTCATTAATTAACAATTGGTTCCTAATAATCCTTAAATTAGGTGGTGACTCCAAAGAAGCCCTTTGGAGTCCCATTTTGTTGAAAATACATCCCGATGCATACTTGTGTGCATTTTTTGGGAGGGTTCAACAAAGGTATTTTTTCATTTTTGGTGAAGTGGTTATTCATGAAAGGAAGCCTTCAAGGTGGCTGTTCAATGAAAAAATACCCTTCATGAGAACGAGAAATGTTGGCAGCCATATCCCTTTGGAATATTTGCATAACTAGTTCAGATTTTATTCCGTTATAAAAACGGCCCAAATCAAATAATAATATAATATATTAATATTTAATAAATATTTCCTTCATTTTCATTCACACCACTTTACCTTTCTTCCAAACCCAACAATCTCCCACATGAATGGGGATTGGCTATATGAAGAAAAACATGCAGAAAACTATGTGATTTGCAAGTAAGAATTAATTGCATCTGAATAAGTGGGTTTCCTTTTGAACTTTCCGTAGTGAACATATATCGGATATACTCGGTCAATCGGTAGATTTGATATCTTTGAACCGTCAAACTTTGGCGTATACCTAGACAATACATGTCACACAATTAATCCTTGACCATTTTTGGTTCTCATTGTTGTGTTCGTTTCAGCCATGAACATCGCTTGGTTCATGAGTGCGTAGAGAATTGGCCTTACAAAATTCTCCTTGAAGCGGCTTCCACTTCACACTCACATAGGTGATTTCTAAATGTGTAATCCCATAGATCTACACTGTTTGACAAACCCCGTATCAAACTTAGATAATCATTAAAAACCGTCTTTAATATTTTATCCTTGGTACTGACATTGTCTTATTACGAGAACGCGTTGAGTTGTTTGACAATGTTGGAGCGGTCGTACATAACTTTGTTTGAGCTCCTTGAACCTAGATCTTGGGATCTCCAATCTTCTAGGTAGAGTTACCGCCATGACGACTTGTCCTCGGCCATAGTCCCATTCTCTTTGATGACCTCTACTACCTCTCTGGTTAGCCTTTTGTTAGCGGATTCGACACATTATCACTTGAACTTACAATGTCAATATCGATAATCCCCTAGAGAGTAGTTATCAAACGGTTTTATGTCTTCGTTGTATGTAACGATTTCCCGTTATACATATTTCTCCCAACCCTTCCTATTGATGCTTGACTATTGCAATGTATGCAAACCGCTGTCCACGGCTAGAGCCAAAATTGAATATATTTCAAAATTTTGGAGCTCTTCAGTTTTTTCCTTGTTTAATATAGCATCACTATCAATAGCTTGGAATGGTTGCATCAGTTGTGGCCACAACCTTTTAATATTTAATATATTTCTCAACCATTTTCGTGTTGCTATTTACTTGATGCCTAAATTATAGAACCTTCAATCATTATACAAATCCAAATCAATATGGATTTTATAATTATCATTGGTTGGTTCACCGCTTCAAATCCAACTCAGATGTCTTCACTTTCGATAATGACCAAAAATAGAAATAGATGAAGTAGAAAAATTCCAAGCCAACAGTCACTGCCTGTCTTTAAGAAATCTAATCCCCTCACAGTTACCCAAGGTTTGTGGATTAATTTCTCCCAGGATAGAATGGAATTATCCTCACTGTGATAGCGGTAATTCAAATCACAGTGAACATCGAACTCAAATAATGGTAGCAAATCACACTGACTCAAAACTTATTTTTGTTTTGAAAACAAATGCAAAAAGTAATGAGAGAGAGAGAGAGAGAGAGAGAGAGAGAGAATGAAATTTTTGGATGAACAAAATGAGGCAAAATTCCTCTCTATTTATAGCCACAAGATTTGGAGTGAAAAGGCATGAAGGTGCCTTTTCATTTTTGGTGAAGTGGCTGTTCATGAAAGGCAGCCTTTAAGGTGGTTGTTTAATGAAAAATACCCTTTCATGAGAACGAGAAACGTTGGCAGCCATATGCCTTTGGAATATTTGCATAACTAGTCCAGTTTTTATTCCGGTACAAAAACGGCCCCAAATCAAATATTAATATAATATATTAATATTTAATAAATATTCCCTTTATTTCCCATTCGCGCTACTTTACCTTCCTTCCAAACCCAACAATAGGTTTGCAACATTATTGGTCAATGAAAGAAGACTTTGTGAGTCAAGGTGATCACTTATAAAGAAAGTCTTGAAGTAGTGCCGTCAATACTCAATTATGAACACTCTATGTGCACCTATATTTTATGGGGTTTTTTATACATATATACAAATATACACCCCTAATTACACAAAAATAGCAATATTTTTAAAATTACCATACAAAACAATATTTTTTTAGCACATTTCTTCAATAATCAACCCATTTTATTTTTGATAACTACATTTACACCCCACTCTCCAAAAAACCCTAAAACACTTCTCCTTATCCCTTTTTTTCAAATCCAAACATACAACCCCACCCCGACGCCGCCCTCACCCCACCCCTCACCCCCACCTCCACTACCATCACCCAGCTGCGTCGGTGCTGCTACCCCTAGTTCTGATGTCAACACTACAGTCCCGATCTGCGATTCTCTTTCTCAACTGGTGTTTTTTCCCCTTTTTGATCTGTTCGACGCCGAGGGTTTCCCTCTCTGTTTCTATTCTTTTTCACCGGTGGTATATTTCGGTGGTCTTCCTCTGTACTAATCTGATTTTGGAGCGGGGTTCGGGTCTTCGAATTCTTCGACGAAACCGGAGTTGCAAGTAGAGCAGTGGAAGAAGGGGGTGATGTTGACAGTGTGGCTACATTGGTGGCAGAAGTACAGGGGTGCACCTCCGCCTGCGACATTGATTCCGGCGGAAGACATTGTTTTTATCTCCTTTTTCAAATTAACAGGGTGCTCACTTTTTATTAATGAAGAAAATTTCTATTCTTTTTCATTTTTTATTCAGCTTTTCTACTGGTTCATTGATTGTGTATCTCTGTTTCTATCTGTGTATGGGTGTGTGTGTGTATGTGTCGTTATCTGATATGAATTGTGTGAACATCGTTGAAACAATTAGAAACAATTGCTAAAACGTCTGAAACAGTGCCGAAACCGTCTGAAACGGCGTTCAAACAGTCTGAAACGATGTTGAAACAGTCTGAAACGACGTTGAAACAGTCTAGAAACAGCTAGATACAGTCCAAAAATAGTTAGATACAATGAAAAACAACCTGAAACAATGTTGAAACAATCTGAAACAGTGCTGAAACAACGTAGATACAGTGAGATATAGTTTGATACGAAGCAAAAATAGTGCAGATACAGTGCTGAAACAGTCTCAAACCACTAGTGAAAAAGTCCGAGACAAAATATAAAAAATAATGTGAAACAATGCAAAAAAGGTGAAATAGTTTAGAAACAGTGAGAAACAACACACAAACGGGATGAAACAAATGCTAAAATAGTTTAGAAATAGATATGAGGTGGTTGGTAGTTGAGATACAATATGATACTGTGAGATACGATGTGGTTGGTAGTTGAGATACGATGTGGTTGGTAGTTGAGATACAATGAGATACGATGTGGTTGGTGGGCGAGATACGGTTAGATACGAGGTAGTTGGTAGTTGAGATACAGTGAGATACGATGTGGTTGGTAGGCGAGATACGGTTAGGTACGAGGCGATTGGTAGTTGAGATACGGTGAGATACAATGAGATACAATGTGGTTGGTAGGCGAGATACGGTTAGATACGAGGCGGTTGGTAGTTGAGATACGGTGAGATACAATGAGATACGAGGTGGTTGGTAGTTGAGATACAACGAGATACGATGTGGTTGGTAGTTGAGATACAATGAGGTACGATATGGTTGGTAGGCGAGATATGGTGAAACTGAGGGAAATGGGAGGAGGAAAAGTGAAATTGGGGGATAGAGGAGTAAAAGTGAAATTGGGGGAAATAGTGGGAGGAAAAGTGAAATAGGTGGAAATGAGAGGAGGAAAAGGGACATTGAGGGAAATAGGGGGAAGAATGTAAGGGTTAGTATGTTATGGAAAAATATAAATAGGTGGAAATGAGAGGTGGAAAAGGGACATTGAGGGAAATAGGGGGAAGAATGTAAGGGTTGGTATGTTATGGAAAAATATTTATATGTTTTTGCTAGTTTTATAATTAACTCTTCCTTTCCTCTATAGTGGGTAATTTTGCTAAAATATTGTTATGTTTGGTAATTAAGTTCTAAAAATTGTACTTTGTGTAAAAAAATTCATATTTAATTAGAATTTTTACATGGGCTGCCCATAAAAGTAAAATATTTACGTTTTTGTGCCCATTTAAAGTTGGTTTACACATAATACCATTCAGTTCATTTTATTTACACAATATACCCATTAAGCCTATTTTATTTATATTGTATACCCTATAAGAGTCCTAAGTCCAAAAATGATCAGTCCAAGCCAAAGATCCTAACCCCTTATTTTCCCATTCACTCCCAAATCATTACAGGGAGGAATATGCCCAATTTTTTTTCCTCCGCCGGAAGCCGCCGTCGACCACCAGTCAACGGTGGCGGACCACCGCCAACCACCAATTTTTATACCCTTACAAAACCGTTTTGTGATCCTCTATCTATATACGAAATCAATTTCACCAAATTCCCTCTCCTCCACCGTAGATCGAGACTTTAATGATCGCCGGAGCCCTAATTCTGCCGACCCCCATTTTCTCCAGTCACTATGTATATCGGTGGTTTTCCCTCACTACCCCCTACACGTTTCTAGGCCTGATTTCTCCTAAAAAGCACCTCAAATTCTTTCCATTTTTTTCACTGTTGCGGTACACTGTTATAAACAGTGGCTATGCAAACACGGCGACGCGATGGCGTGGTGATTTTGTTGTTGTCAACAACGCTGTTGATGTCGTGATAATGATGTTTGCTTGGCGTTTCTTTGTCGACGCAACAGTGGTGATTCAAAGGCTGTTCCGATGGTGCAGAGACACGTAAGCTTGTGGTTATGCATTGTACCTGACAATTTAGAAGCCTGATGTTGTTATTGGTGGCTCGTCGAAGAGAAAGCAGCTGTGACTATGGTACGACGACTTGTGGAAGCTGTTCTTGCTCATATGTACCAGCGTTGAAAAATTAGATTAGCAGTTCCATGAGACCATGACCATGCAAGTACTGTATTTGTATTTTAGCAAAATATGTGACAAGACATTCGAAATGCAAAGGTTGGGTGAGTACTGAATTTGTAAAAAAATGTTTCTTTTTACATCTTCTTTGAAAAAGATAAAAGTTGATTCTTATCATTTGCTTTGAAAAAGATTAATGTAGATGTCATGTATAGGAAGTGGGTTTTGTGTGTGTGGTACTTTTAGCAATTTGCACTTGAAATTGAGATTTGTAGTAAGGTTCACTTAGAAGAATGGTGTATCTGCTTTTATGTGCTTTCCTGTTAATGTAACACCACAATTAGTACAGAGTATTCAAATTTGAATTTTACATGTTCATATTAGAACAATTCAGTTTAAGTTACTAAAGTTTTCTGTATATTTGTGTAGCTTATTATAAAAAGTTGTTGATAAATAGACTTGTAAAAACTAAAAACAAATGTATTTATTTAGAAAACAAACTTTGTGTCCATTGTATAGTACTTTCCTTAGTAGTTGTGCAAAAATGATTGTCATATTTCTAAACTTTGAAACAATTTAACCCATAACTTTTTATCGTACTTATCTACGACTACAAGTACACAAGTATCTTATGTCAGCTACCACAAATAAAATGGGAAGCATTATATTTATTTCTCACCTCTCTAACTGGTTTCTTGTAACTGGGATATGAACTGCAGTAAATGTACATGTCATTTGTAAAGCTCTGCATTTAATACACTTGCAGAAGCTAGCAAGCGCTATTTGTAAAATATCGTCATCCTTCTGAAACGAGGATGTTGTGTTGTTTAAGAAAAATATTCCAACTTCACCTGATACTGTGATTTATTCCACTACAACTAGTTCTTTATTGAATTATGTAACTTTCTGTTGGCTGTAAAAAAAAGGTTAGCTTTACTTCAGTAAGAGGTGAAAGAGAAGTAAATATATTACATGACCTTGTGGACCTGTACTGGCACAAGTGTTGTTATCAAGATGAGAGATATTTGGCTGTTGATTATTTGGAGGGATCTGAATGCTATTTTGGGTCTTTCTTCTTAGTTGAATCCAGTGCAGTCCTTTTCACTTAATTTCATATAATTACCATTAATTTATATTAACCAATACTAATCAAAGCTATCTATTTTCTTTATAATAACCCCAAAAAACTTCCCTTTAATGCATTTTTGGTTTGTTTCAGATATTTTTCAAGGTGTGAAATATAGTTGGTTCCATTTTCTTCATCATAGGTCAGCAATTTAGAAGTGTATAATTTTTTAGTTATGATGAAAGCCACCACCGAATCCATCAGCATCTCTTTCCCTTTTGGTTCCAACTAATATTTGTTGGAGCTATTTTGTACTATATAAATATATATGGAACCTCTTGCATTTGTTGGTGGATGACACATGCAATTTTGCTCCTTTTATGCAATATCTTTGTGAAGTAGATTCTAACTTTGTAAGCTGTAATGCAGCATCATTTCAGGTCCTATCAAGTGTATCTGAGGCTGCTCGTGCCTAATAGATAGATCTGTTGCACTCGTGCTATCTAGTGAACTGAGAGTGGCTGAGCAGCTTTTCTTTCTTCTTCTTTCCATTGAGTAATCTGTTATTGTATGTATGCTATGCTTGTTTCTAATATTATATTTGTTATTGTGTTATAAGCCAATCCTAGTCACGATAAGTTCCTCAACAAGAAGATTGAAAGAGACCAGTTAACTAGGGCGTTTATGGTAAAAAGTCGGGCTTTCCGCAAGTTGTAGTTGGATAAATTCAAGCAAGGACACTATGATACACAATACATTTTGCAAAATAGCTAGATAGAATTTGTTGTTTTTCTAAATAGTTTGTCATGTGTAGTTACAAAAGTGAACTTTTTTGTGTTGAAATGAACAATTTGTAGTGGATTTCTTTTATGATACTGTAATGTTTAGCAAGTTGGCTAAATTTCTCACTCGATGTTATGTACTTATTGTGTATTGAAAAAGTAACTTTTTTTGTTATATAATTATGGTTGGGTGGTGAGTACACTCCATCATTAATAAATTCAAGGTCTCGGGGGTTAAAAATATAATTGTCTTTTGTTGGGAGTTTTATCCTGGCAAAAAATTGAATTAGTCGAGCCTTGAAACAAATATTGGACAACGAGTGGGAAACCAACAAAAATTAGTTATTTACTTACTATTCTTATAAGTACATATTCAAGTATCATAATTTTTTTTTTGGGGAGGGGGATGGAGTTGGGTAGGAGAAGCATATGCAGTTATTTGGATCAAAGTGTGTGATGCTACCGAGCGATTAAATATTTCAGTTTTTGTTGCTTTGAACAAAGAATACCCTTTTGGTATACTTTATACTCTTACGGTATTCCCTTCTGTGTTTGGATCAAAGTTTGCGATGCTACCGAGCGAATAAATATTTCAGCTTTTATTGTTTTGAACAAAGTATACCCTTTTGGTATACTGTATACTCTTACGGTATTCCCTTTTGTGTTTGGATCCAAGTGTGCTATGCTACCGAGCAAGATAAATATTTTAGTTTTTGTTATTTTGAATAAAGTGTACCCTTTTGGTAATCTAAGTGTGCGATGCTACTGAATGAATAAATATTTCAATTTTTGTTGTTTTGAACAAAGTATAGCCTTTTGGTATACTTTATACTCTTCTGGTATACCCTTTTGTGTTTGGATCCAAGTGTGCGATGCTACCGAGCAAATAAATATTTTAGTTTTTGTTGTTGTGAACAAAGTATACTCTTTTAGTATACTGTATACTCTTCTGGTATATCCTTTTGTGTTTGGATCCAAGTGTGCGATGCTACCGAGCGAATAAATTTTTAGTTTTTTCTGTTTTGAACAAAGTATACCCTTTTGGTATATTGTATACTCTTCTGGTTTAACCTTTTGTATTTGGATCCAAGTATGCGATGCTACCGAGTGAATAAATATTTCAGTTTTTGTTGTTTTGAACAAATTATACCCTTTTGGTATATTGTATACTCTTTTTGTATACCCTTTTGTGTTCGAATCGAAGTGCAAAATGTTTCAGAAGACATATATTTTTTAATTTTTATTATTTTTAAAGAAGTATACCTTTTTGGTATATTGTATTCTCTTTTGGTATACCCTTTTGTGTTTGGATCAAAGCGTGCGATGCTATCGATCAAATGAGTATTTCAATTATTGTTATTTTGAACAGAATATACCTTTTTGGTATACTGTATACTCTTTCGGTAACACTTATTATGTTTGGATAAAAGTGAGAGATACTATTGAGCAAATAATATATTTCAGTTTTTGTGTTTGTGAACCTTTTTAGAGAAAAAAAAAAAAGAATACAATAAGATTACAAAGAAAGAAAATAAATTAAAAAATAAAAACATGGGGAGACATGAATAGTGCTAGAAACAGGAGAAAGAAAAAAGAATAAAAAAAAGAAAAAAAAGAAGAAGAAAGAATAGTGAAAACGGAGGAGAAAAAATAATAAAAGAATGACCAAAAAAAATGGAGAAAAAAATAATACAAGATATGAGAAGAGAGAGGAACTTGAGTTCATTGTTTTATGCCTCAAAATAAGAAGGAAATTAACTAATGGCTATAGAGTGTGAATAAATTATGGGTATAAATATAAAAAGTAGAGCCATGTAAATAAAATAGGATGTATGTGTATTTTTGTAAATCCCCTATTTTATTAGGTAGTTGGGTGTAGGGTAATATTTCCTAAATTCATTTTATGTATCTATTTGTTTACCTAGCTTGATGAGTTGGATGTGATCATGAAAAAGCTTTTCTATGAAATAAACAGTAAAAAAAAAAAAACTCATTATAATTTCCGTGAAGCATATATTATAAGATGGAGTTGTTCGATCGAGTTCTTGATATGTTTCAACAAATTACAACACACTTCCATGAAAAGAAAGTCCTTAAGCATCAAGGGAAAGAGAGAACAAAACACTATTTCTAAAATCTTTACATGTAGGTCATCTCCCCTGTGACAACGTTATCGATATGATGATTGATTTTTTCATTAGTTGTCTAGAAATAAAGAGGATGCGATATAACAGTTATTGTTATTCACAAGTCTGAAACCCTCTATATGGTGTTCCGAATCTAGTTTACATATATGGTTAAGGTGAAGGACTAAGAGGGCTAGGGTCTATGGAAGCATAGGCCAAGAGTTCTTGGTTACCTACTAACATGTTCATCTCTTCCTCATCCAATGTCACCCATGCTTCAATTCCATCAACACACCTAGTTTCCATAAGAATAATAAGATTCATGAAAAATGAACACCTTGAACTCATACTACTCACCCATTCTGGTTTTCCCCAACCAAAGTCAATGTCATAGAATCCAAACTTGCACCAACTAGTAAAACCATAGTGATTTGCACCTTTAGAGCAAAAATCTCCAATCTCTTTAAGAGACTTTCTCATCAAATTACACCCTTCATCACCCCTAAGCTTTTTAACATAACCATCATCGATTCTCGATATAGATTTTCTTACTTGATCCACCAAATCAGGCAATCCCATTTCATGTTTTGATGTATTCTTTGCACTTGATAACCAAAGAAGATTTCCAAGAATGTTCTCTGGTAAAGCAGGAGCTGCTCTTTTTCTCAAGTTCACTATGTGTGTTAACAATGAAGGCCTCTTAGAATATTTTTTCTCTTTTGATGCAGCTATTGAACATTTCCATATAAAAGATGAGACAACCTCAACTTTAGTAGGATATTTAATATGTGAACTTGTTGACACGGCTTTAAGGTTGTTTATTGCAGTGGAATTAAAAACGAACCTTTTGGTAACAAAATTACCTTTCTTGAACAATGAACTCCACATAGTCATAGATGTGTTTCTTAACCACAAATCCTCAGCAGGGACAAAATAATTTGCCATTAAATTAGGACATTGGATTTCATTTGAATTGCAGGCTAATCCAGCCCAATTTTTGAGGAAATTACTAAGCCCTGCACCATCAAGAATCTTATGTGCTATACATAAACCAATTGAAATTCCGCCACATGTGAAAACATTAATTTGAATGTTTGTCACACAGTCCCCTGCAGCTAATTCCTTAAAAGGAGGTTGACAAGGAAGAAATTGACCAATCGATTCGAGGTTTGGTTCATTTAGAAACTCGATTAAATGGCAATTGACATTGGTTGTGACATAATTAACACCTTGATCATTGCAATCAATAGAAAGTTCATCTTTGAACCTCCCTGCAAGTGGATAAAAGGATGTCAAAGTATCAGCTAGTGATTTCTTTAACAATGCTGTTTTTTCATGAACGTTAACTTCACCAAGATTTGGATAGAAGAGTACAATAGGTGCATAGGGAGCTGGGATTAGTTGATCCAAGAGACATAGATTAAAAATTTTGAGGTGATTTGGTGTTGGAGATGAAGGTTTAATGCTTTCTTTGGAAATGACTTGAACTTCCATACTCATATTTTGGGTTATGAAAGTTGTGTGTTTTTTTGATGGGAAGAAGTTGAACAATGTAATGAGCTTATAAAGACGGTTTTTGGGCGACATAATAGATGCCTATAGCATCTTCTAACTTTGTCCTGTACCGGGATGCTGTAACAAGGAATCGTTCTAGAACACATAGAAATTTATCTTTAGTTGTAATTTTTGTTATTGGTCTATGGATAACAATAACATGTTTATGATCGCAACTATGAAATAAAAATTGAATAGCACTATACGTTTGATGGTGATGTCTATGTTTGATGCATTTTGTATGCATAAACTGATGTTGGAGGCAGTATCTTTCAAGAGGAACCATGATTTAAAGAGTTCAGGTTTGAAATGTCAGTAGTGTTATTCCATGTATTGATGAAAAGTAACATATATCTAGTGAATTAGTTGAGACGTTTGGGATGTATACTATCGTTTAATAAATTTGTTTTCTCTTGTATTGATTAAATTAGTTGGTGTGTTACTATATTAAAATAGTTGGTTATTTTAACAAATTCAGACTAATTTAACATAAATCGAAGTGTTCAAAGTTAAGCATGTTATTGAAGTTAATTAGATTAACAAACATTGTCCTACCAATTTATCATAAATTGAAGTGTTCAAAACCAAGCGTTATCATGGTTGATTAGTTTAACAAATGCTCTATATTTTTCTACTAAATTATCAGCGTTCAATACCAACCAACATGACATACTGCCGCTGCTCCATGAGGAAGCAAATGCAACTTACGACATAGCAAGCATCATTTACAAGCATTTGGCAAAACTTCAGAATCTCTCTTAGTCTTACTCTTTGGCATTTTCCTTTTAAGAAACATTAAGCACGACATGTATTAATGTTTTCATTAATCCATGTGTTATTTTTTTATTATGATAGATTTGGTGTCTTTGATACGAACAATAATATAGTTTCTGTGAAAATATGTTTCTTAATCAATTTTTTTTTTTTTTTTTGGTATTCATTTTTATTGATTTACATTATACATATGGGGTGTGTTAATTGGTATGGTGGAAGTGATTTTTCATGGAAATATTTTCTGCAAAATGTTTTCCAAGATTTGGTTGGTGGGTAGATATATTTTTCCAAATCAAGAAGGAATTAATATAGCAAATCGGAGAGCATTTTGATGAAAAATTTGAATGCTATGATGGAAGGTGACCAAGCAACCAAACACATCTATGATGGAAAGTGATTTTTTCTTTTTTGATGATGCAATTAATCATTCGTCTTGACAAGTATTTGGCATCGCAAAAGGGTTTTGCCGAGATATTGGACATTACTATTAACTTTATGACTAATAATTCTTTTAACAAACAAGTGCTTCCTGTATTCTCAATAAGTAAAGGAATCATCAGAACTTCAACTTGCATGCACTTGTCAAGTTGAGGACACTCTCATTATTAATTAGAATGGGATTATATTACTATAATACATGTGTAACGACGTTACAAATGCAAAAAAAAATTTCAGTCTCCTAAGGAACTGCTTGCCAATTAATTTGTTACTGTTTGATTTGACCATAATGATAGAATCACTATGATAAATATTCTTATATGTTAAGCATTATATATTATGGGATTATCACCCAAACCCCAAAACTAATCACATCCTAGTTATTTTGACACTAACTAGTTTCGCTAGAATAATCCAACTAGTATAGGATATCTATGACTAGTATATGCACATGGATCGTACATAATAAGCTATCAAGATGTCATAGGTAAGTGATGTATTTTTTGGGGGATGGTTAAAATCTATTTGGATTCGTTCGAACTGTACCATCCCAAAACAACTTATTATCTAGTTTGTAAAGGAATATTTTCTTTGTTGTTCATGTTACAATTGATATATTTATTTAAATTGACGCCACCTTTGTTTGTTGACGCCTACCAAGCTTATAAATTAATATTCAAGAAGTGGATACTTGTATAAAGGAGGGGCATATAAATTCGAACCTCCTCAGGAACAATATATGAGAGTTGAAGCCCTAATCAATACCATTTAGGTGCAAGTGCATGCAGTTGTGGTGTGCACTGTCTATACATTCTATGAATCCAAGCATGATAGGGAGGACTCCTCTTTTAACATCTGCAAGTATGACTAAACATACACATCATCGTAACCTATATTGTTTCTTATATAAGCTAAGTGCATTTGATTTGTCTGAGTTTGAAATTTGGAACTTGATGTGTTTTTCTGTGTTATTTATAATTACTATGTAGTTTAAGTACTGATGATGAATCTTGCTCTAGCTTGTCGTATTTTCATGTTACAAATATAAGTTTAATATAAAGAACAAGGTTAGAAATGGACAAGTCCTACTTTTTGTTACACACGTTAACTTTATATTGTTATAAAATATTTGATTACAACTTCTTACCGTAACAATGATATTGTCCTTAAGGTTGAAACAAAAGTTTAGGGACTTTAACCATTTAGATTTCGTATGGCATCTCCATGTTGAAATTCTCTTTATTTGGCTGAGAAGTCCATTAAATTCCACCTCCTTTTTCATTCTTAATCTTTTTTCCTTTTCAATTATTGTGACGATATACCAATAATATTAAGAGTAAATTATTTATATAGTGACTCAATTTGAGAAATGAGCGACTAAAGTCGCTTTGCTTTAATTTGTTCTAATAAAGTTATTCAACTTAAGGTAATTCTCACGAAAAATCATTCAAGCCGGATTTTGCACTTTCACACCACCAGAAATATGACTTGGCTTTTTAGTTTTAATATATATACATGTGGGTCCCACTTTATTTGCCATGTAGGATTTTTCTAATGAATTGATTTAATTCTCTATGACAAGAAGTGATTTAATTCTTCAAATGTTGATTTAATTTTGTAAACTTTATATTTTAAATAACATTTGGCGTTTCTTCTTAAGTTAATTAACTACAAATTTAATTGTAATTATTTTGATTTACTTAAATCATAACAAAGTTTACATTAGTCATTCAATTTTGGTCATGGCAATAAGTTGTCATTGTGTAATAAGTATCCTAAGGAAGTTCCAACCGAAGTGTATATTGTACTTATTATGAATGAGACTGCGAATAATCTTTTTGTAGCTCCTTTGAAGTCTGGTTCAGTTTCTGCTTTGTGACCTCCCATTTGAAGAGTCATTTCTTGTTCTACGAGCATTTGATGTGTAGCATTAGAGTAGATTTTGGTTTCAGGTTTATTGTCTTAGTAGTTTGCCTTTATAATTATGTTTTTGTGTGAAACGTCAGGTTCAATAAGAATGTGTCGACATAAACTTTATTGGATGATTTTGCTTGATATAATAATTAGATTCTAGTTTATTAAGTGCTAAGTGCTCTAGCAAGGAGTTGTGTTTGTGCCTGTGAAGCTTTAGGAGTAATGATAAGAACTACGGTATATTCATTTGATTTTGTTTTCAATGTGAGCATATGATTGTTGGATCTTTGAGAGAAACGACACTTATAAGAAAGTATAAGTCAACTTCTCCTCGTTGGATAATACTGAGGCACTGCATTGCTTGGTTAATATTGAAACTTCATATTCAACACTTTGGAAATGACATTTTTTTTTGTGATATTAGGATAATTTCTAGAGAATATGATTCCAAATTAGCATTCATCATAAGAGTCAAGTGATCGGCCAAAAACATCCAGCACAATTAATTAAGTTTATCTGACACCTTGCACATGTGAAAGTCTTTCCATGAATAAAGTCCAGTTGACGCATATGAGGAAAAAAATGAATGAATTTTTGTTATGATGATAACATCCAGATGATCAATCTAATGAAAAGGAGAACAACAAGAAAAGAAGAAGTGATGCTTATAACCTAATATAAACACAACTTGCAGTTAATTAACTTAAGAAGAAATGTCATCTTTAAAATATAAAGTTTACAAAAGTAAGAGCCTATTTGGCCAAACTGCCAAAATCAGCTTATTTTGAGAAGTGCTTTTGAGCAAAGTGCTTTTGAAGATTAGCAATTTGTGTTTGGCCTAATAATGTGAGAAGTGCTTTTGTTAGTTATTTGTATTTAAAAAATATTGAAAAATTAATTTTTAAACGTCAAATTATGAGAAAGGATATGCATATAAATTGTTTCCTATTATTTTTGCATATCTATTCTTATCCTTAAAAATCAGAACCACTTGTTTATCAGAGAAGCTACTTTTTTCAGCTTCTGCTTAAAAGCTAAAAAACAGCTTTTGTTTCTGCTCAAAAGCACTTACTCCCTCCGTCCCAAAATGAGTGTCTACCTTTTCTTTTTTGTTTGTCCCAAAATGAGTGTCTCTTTCCTTTTATGACAGCTTTTTAAATCTAAGATCTATTTTGGACCACAGGATTTAAAAGACTCTGGCCCATATTACACACACCTTTCATTTTAAACCACAAGATTTAAAAGCCTTCCTTATTTTCTTAAACTTTGTGCTTAGTCAAATCCAGACACTCATTTTGGGATGGAAGGAGTATTTTTTACCAAAAGCTTATCTAAAATAAGTGCTTTTGAGAAAAATAAACACTTTTGATCTGCTATAAGCTTGGCCAAACATGCTCTAAATTAATATTTGACGAATTAAATCACTTCTTGTCGTATAGAAATAAATCAACTCATTAGAAAAATCCTACACGGCAAATAAGTGGGACCCAGATGTATATAAATAAAAATTAGAAAATCAGGTCAGATTTTCGGTGGAGTGATAGTGCTAAATTCGGCTAGAATAATTTTTGGTGAGAATTACCTTAAGTTGAGTGACTTTATTAGTACAAATCAAAGAAAAGTGACTTTGGTCACTCATTTCGCTAAATTGAGTGATCATATAAGTAATTTACTCATAATATTAATAGGTAGATCAAATTCTATTACATACTCAAAGTTTTTACGGGAAAGGACAGAGGCTAGGTTTTTTCCACTGAATTGTGGGTTTAATGATTCTGCAATGCGAGATTTGTAATATGGAAAATAAGACAAGGTTATGTACGGATAGTAAAAAATTTAGTACCTATTTTATGCCATTGATATAATTTAATAAATCAACATATATTCTGAAGTGATTCAATTGATCGAGCATTGATCGAGCCTCACACTTTTTCTCTCCATAATCATATTTAGGGATTGAGAGTTTAGATTAAATTAGTACATGATCACCCAACAAATAGCATATAGATTATAATCCCAAATTATTATCCCTTTTGGAAACCAAGCATTTTCATAGTGTAACTGGGCAGGTGCGTCTACATACATCCTTTTTGATCCAGAGCAATTCCATTTCCTTAACCACATACTTTAATTCATCACCTTTTATTTTGTTCATATAACAACGATGACGAGAACTGGTAAAATGGCTCTTTACTATTTGAAACTTGTTGGAAAGAAAGTGAATAATATCTCAAAAGAAAAAGAATAGTCTTTCGAAAGTACTAAAAAAAATACTACCTGTTTCTCCAATTTATAAGGAGTCCAAAAAAAGTTGGGACCTTAACCAACATCGAAAAAGGAAAATACAGTGGTAATTGAAAGAGTCCAAATTGGACCTACATTCACTTCCATTCATGCTTAGCTAGAAAAACTGCGCAGTAACTGAGGGCTTTGACATGGCAGGTCCTCTCAAGTTATTTTTGAATGAAAAAAGACTCAAATTTTAATCATGAACTATAGAGTCCTCTAATCATTAATGGCATTAAAAACTTCTAACTATCTAACCTTCTCATCCCAAAGTTTTTTATTTTACACAATGATCCAAGTAGAAAAGACCATTTTTTTGCCAAATTTGACCATAAACCTAGATCTACAATAGTCCTTCCTTCTCTCCTCTTCTCCATTTTTCCCTCTCAAATCCTTATTCATATCATTCTTCTTGTTTTTTCAATCTACACTTCGTCTTATGATTGTTTCTTCAATCTAAGCAATCCTAAATGATATATAACACATATTCATTTCTTATTCTTTATTAAGAAGATTTGTGAATGTTCATCATTATTAAATATTGAAATTTTTGAATTGGGTTTTAAAAAATCAACCAAATTTTTGTACTATTTTCAAGTGGGTGTGTCACGCCCTAAAAAATTAATTGAGATTATTATTTAAAGGCTTGTGACTAGTGTTAAAAAAGGTACAAAATTATTTAGAGAACTCGGAGTCGCCCTTTGACAAGTTTAAGATGTGCCAGTTCACCAAAAGGTACCTTGGAACACCTCTGACTCGTCTAATGGTCTGCGTCAGAAATTCGGGTAAGTTTCTCAGTTGACTCTCGGGAAGGTATTAGGCACCCTCGAGTCCTGTGCCAAGCACAGTTGCTTTATTGTCGCATTTTGATTTATTAAATTTGGTTGTTATATTAATGCCGTTATTTGAATTTATACTTGGATTAAGAAAATTAAAAGCGTATCATTCCTATCCAATCTCACAGAAGACTGGACGAATTTACACTTTGATTCATAATAAATAAATAAAATGCATTATACATTTCCAACCTCACAAAGGACTGTCCTGTTTTAGAAGAATTTAATTAACTTCATTGAGACTATTTTAAAAAAGTGAGTTGCTTGCAAAAATCATAGTGGGTTAGCCCGTTTGCATTAATAAGCTGGCGTAAAGATCATTTGAAAAAATTATCATCTTTTTTATTTTTATTGTTGGATATACTTTAACACAAATTTTCTTTAATAAAATTAATTTTCTTTAGCCTAATAAGCAGACCGCTGGTCATACTTATCAATTTGCCTAATCGTATTATATTTTATTATTAAATAGTAACTTTTGTTATAAAATAAAAATAAAAATAAGAAAAAAATAAGATGGAAGCCAAAATAACTCTGTAAAAATTGGTGACTATATATCAAAATAATGATTTTTTATCCAAGACTTACTAAATAATAGGCTGTTTTTGCAAAATGTTAGGCCCAGAAACTTTCAGAAAAAAACGATACGTTAATTTTTGTGCGGAACAACTCACTAATGTTATCTCCTTTAGATTTTGACCAAGATTTGCAGTTTCATATTTAAAAGTCTACTTTTCACAAATAAGTTTTTTGTTTTACATTTCTATTTCTCAACAGTGGCCGTTTCTTGAAATAATAGTTACATGTACAAAACAGTCCCCTCATTTTATGTATTTAACTAAAATTGTTAATATACAAGTCCACTTGTACTGCAGATTACATGTTTAACCATAAATACCCAAGTTAGACATGGTAACTAGATTTTTTTTTCAAAGAAAATGCCCAAACCTTACACACTTTCTTAAATTTGCCTACTGATTTTGAAACTATACATAGTTTTGGATTGTACTATATAGTTATTTTTCTTAAACAACATTACAATTTTAAGGCATTAAATTTGGTGAAGAAGAACTTGAATCATAAATACCCACCAATTTTTATCATTTATGCAGTCACTCACATATGTAAAGCTTAAGAAGAACTACAAAAATTGTTAAGTATGCAATGGCATACAATTTCTATTGTTCTTTTAGCACAAGTGCAGGTTCGGTAAAAGACTAACTAACAATATATAAGATCAGATTTACAGAGCACTAAAAAACTGATTCATGTGATTTCCGTTGGCAATAAACTCAACATAAGTATATGGTTATTTCGTGTTTACCTTTGAGCCAAAGTTCCTAGGCAATGAGAAATGAAAAGACAAAGAAACACAACCAAAGACCAAGCAGCTTCTACTCCAAAAAAAAACATCAGCTAAAACAGCCCCTTTAACGCCGTATTTAACCTCCAAGACTATTAGATTTATACCCCGAAAGACCCTTGGTATAAAAGATTTTGGTTTTAAATTTTTTCTTCAAACTTACTTTCTTTTCACTATATTTTTTTTTTCAAGTATTTTGTTCTCATTCAATGTGTTTTCAGCTAGGTAGTTGATGGTGAAAGATGGTAGTAAATGCCCTATTTAAAACTGAAAAATTGAGGGCCAAAAGGTGGGGTGTGGACTTATACAAAAGTACAAGCCCACACCTCTATACTTGAGTGTTCTAGTCCTATTTTTCAGCATAGTACAATAGCTATAAAGGACTGTTTCAGCTACCTAAATTGTCCTAAAAGCTGAAAATATACAAGTAGTATCCTTTAAAGGGACACCCAACACTCATCATACTAACTAAAAGGAATAAGACCAACTATACAAACTAAATCAGCCCAAACTAACTTAAAACCAAACCAAAAAGCAATCAAATCCTAAATTAAGCTAATATAGTCCGTACAATGTTCAAGCAGACAATAAACAAGCAAGCAGACAATTTCATTTTCTTTAAACCAACTTGCCTTTAGTGACATTCAATGAACAAAAATTCTTTATATCAAAGATTACACCAGCCCATACAATGTCCTTTCATGCCAGATATCAATTATTAGAAACTAATCTTCAACAATTAAACTAAATAGACAATGGCATTGCAGAAAAATCGAATTAAACTTTCTAACCTCTGAGAGCCAATGACACCCTCACCATTGCTTGCCTGAGCCATTCAAACTCTTAGCTACTTCAAAATATAGCACACGCATCCGCATACTGATATCATTGGCTAATATTCAAACTTTGAAACATGCTTTAACTAACCAACACACACGCGGATTCACATGTATACTAATAGAAAGAAAAAGATTTTATATCATTCGATATCAACATAAGCATACACAAGGACATGAGTCTTATTCGAACAAACGAAACTACACAGGCTAAACTCTAAACATACATATCACACATTCTGCTCATACGATCTTTAACAAAATAAAACAATACTAATTAATGACTAAAACAAACAAAGAAAGAAACAAGGAAGAATAAGTTGCAAGTTTCTTTTTCTAACCCGTCTAAGCGTTACACGACCAATATCTTTGTTGCCTTTGCTTCGTCGATGCTATCAACACCACTATCGCTGCTACTATTTCATATCAGCCATGACAGCAGAAAAACACCATAGCAACAGTCACACCGTGCTGCTGCCCTAGACGCTGTACCACCACCATCGTATCAGTTTTGTCGTCATCACTTCACCTCGGATTCATTATTACAAAAACCACAGCACCTCCAAAAAAAAAAAATTTACAGCCACCATCACATAACGTCTCCTCGCCGAATCACAGCTCCTCAAGCTTCGCCATACATCGCAGCAGCGAGAGCGACACAACGACGCCACTACCCTCACGGTCTCAAATCTGTCATCATCATTATTTCCCTCGCGTCGCTCCACCACTGCCACCGAACCACAACTCCCACCAATCATCCCCATTGTTGACACCCAATTTTGGCCCGATTTATTTTAAAAATAATTATTTGTTATAGAAAGAATTGAAATTGAGTAAATTTTATAATTGAGAAAATAATCATTTAAATTAGAAGGGAAAAGGGCTAAATGTGTAAGATGTGGCCTTAAATTTAGCTTACACGTGCAATTACCCATTTACTTGATTATACTAAAAGGAGGCTAAATTCGTTCAAAGTTTACATCCTAGCATGTATTTGCAAAATTCATATAAAGTATACATACGCAAAACACACGCTCAGAATCTTCCTTACCCATTTCAGTCAAGACCCGACCCTTTTTCCCAATGGCAACCCGCGACCCTAATTCAAATTCCCCCAAAAAAATCCCAACGAATCTGGCCAAAAAATCCTGGTCCCCCCTCCAGATCATCCTCGTACGAAAACCTTATCCAATTGAGACAGTTAGGGGTAATTTCGTCTAGTTTTATACCAATTCTATAGCCCTAGAACCCTAATTTTACTTCTATAAATAAGAGAAGATAAGTAGAATTGAGGGGGGGGGGGGGGGTCGATAGGGAAAGCATAGGCAAATGAGAGAAAATAGCAGCAGCAAAAAAAAAAAAAAATTAAAGCATTTTTATTTAATCTCGCTTAAATCGTATAATCTGGGTTTTGGGCTTTGTTACTAAGTTGGTCAGTGTTTTTTCAATCTTCGTCGCTATCGAGTTTCAAAGTTCGAATCCTCGTCTTGGTCAAGTGCGCAAATTCAGATCCTAAGCTCTTTTTCGCTGCACCGCAACAAGTAATATCCTCTCCTCTTTATCTTCAGTTCTTTTATCCAGTTCATGTTCTGTGCTGGTTTGTGAAATGTGATATAGAGGAATTATTTACGTGAAAGCATAGCTGGTTCATTGAGCTTTAGAACTATTGTTTCATGAATTATTTTTCTTTAGTATTTTCTTAATGTTTCAGGAATGATGTCGAGCATAGTTAGTAGTATAGTAGTGTCCTTGTTATCTTGGCATTGTTAAAAGTCTAAATCCTAGTCTCAAATTCTTTGTCTAGTTTTGCTTTGCCCTGAATCCGTTAGTAGCAGATGGTTTGAACTTCTGTCTTGGTTGTCATGGTTCTAGTAGGGTTGTGGTTGTTGCTGTAGTTTCAGGAAGGAGCATAGGAGCATAAAATCTGGTTGGAGTTTAGTTGGTGTCTGGGATTTCTAGAAGGATGTTTGTTTGATCAGGGGTGTAGTTTGAGCTTGGTGATTGTTTCGGGCCATGTTGTAGTGGTGCAGAGAGTTAAAGATCGTTTCAAGAGGTTTTGTGTGTGTGCATTGTCCATGTGGGAGGAAAGCAGGAAGTGAGGGGGTTGTCTGGTATTGCTTTTGGTTCAAGGAGCAGATAGCAGGGGGTGTTTATGGGATGAGTCTGTGTTCAGGATAGAGAGGGATTTTATTGAGCTGCAGGTTCTGGTCTGGTTCAGTTCTGGTTCTTGTTTTGCTGTGAGGTAGTAGATTTAGTTCAGGCGGTATTAAGGGTCTGCTGTGCTGTGATGGTTCAGGTAAGGTCTGGTGGTTTTAGGCTTTGAAGTGGTTGTTGTCTGGTTCCTTTGTCTGATAGAAGAAGGAGTGCAGGGTTGTTTTCTTTTGGATTTCTCTGAGAGTAAGGTTGCTGCAGTTAGTTTGTTTGGAGTTTCTGTCTATCTGAGTGTGAGGGAGAGAGTTGTAGTTGTTTCTAGGGAGTCATAAGAGTGTACAGATGTCCAGGTTGGCCAGTGAGGGTTTTGATATAGTGTTTTAGTTGTTTTTGGGTCTTGCAAAGATTTCCTGGAAGTGTGAAGGGATAAGGTGAAGTCTCGAGAGAGTTGGGGATGCTGAAATGTGCATGTATGTGTGAGTGTATGCTTGTATGTGAGTGTGTGTATCTGATTGTGTATCTGATGTGTGTGAGTATATCAGTGTATGTGTATGCAGTGGGAAAATCCTGGGGTCAGAGAGATGTTGGTGGGAGGATTGTTTCTGGAGGTCTTTGTGAGTGAGTCAGGGAGATGTGCTGAAGATGCAAGATGTATTATTTGTTTGTGTCTGAAAATGTGCAGCTGTTTTGTATGAGTTTAGAAGTGTTCATGTGAGTTGAGGGAGATGAAAAGGCTATGTCTATATGAAGATGCAGTGTGTGTGTATGTGAAATAAGTATGTGCCTAGCTGTGCGTGTATGTTTGCAGGCTCTTTTGAGTATGTATGTGTGCAGATCTCTGTATGCGAGTGTATGTAGTTTCTGCTTGTGCGTGTTTTGGTCTGTGAGGTGTGTTCATTGATAGGAGTAGAGTGTGCTCTCTGTAGGTTAGACTCTATCAGTAGGTGCAAGTAAGCTAGTGTATGTGTTCAACTGTGTGTCTCTGTGTGCCAATGGTAATGCCATAATCTGTCAGTGCCATTATTATGTGCTTTGCTATTTGAATAAGTATTTGTTCTATTCATTTGATAGCGTGCTCTTATAGAAACTAATCTTTCTTCCCTTTTCTTTCTATGACATGAACTCTTGGGAGCGATTTGGCTAAAACTCACCAATTGGGATTGGCTTATTGGTTGACAATCGCATTGGGGTCAAGTTCGGGCTCAAGTTCTCAAGATTATAGAAAACTTTAGGAAAATCAAGGCTCGTTTTGCGAGTTGCTTTCCGGGTTCTATCTTTTAACTCTTGCCTTCCCTTTGCCCTTAGGATATTTATATAAATTACTTGAAGAATAATTATGTACTTATATTTATGAATAAATATTTCATTGATTGAGCTATTTATCTACTTTATGTTCATTATCTTTTATTTCGAAGTCGTTCTTTAATTTATTGCAAATCAGGCCATTTAAGCAAATGCGTGCAAAATTTCATAAATTTTCAATAAAACATGCTTAATAATAGACTATAAGAAAAGACTTCTATCTTATTGATACGAAGTAGTTTCTTTAAAAAGTCAAAATTTATAAAGAAGTTTAAATTAGCTTCTAAATGTCACGAAACGACTTTGCAGAAAGTGACTTGAAACCTAAGTTCCATCCTGTTGTGAGATACTCGGGTTTTAAAGTTGAAATTAAGCAAGTGCCATTTATGCGCTTCCCACATATGATTTGACAAAGAAATTAGGACGATCAAATCGTTCCTTTTCAAAAGAAAATGCGCTTTTATTTTGTTTTATCTTTGAAAAACAATTAAAGCTTTTAAATAAAATATAAATCTTTTTGGAAACTTCCTAAATTTAATTAATTGAATTAAATAATAATTCAATTGATTATTTTTAGATGATTTAGAAAAAGCGCATAAATAGCACTTGCAAATAGTTTGGAAACCTGTCGGATTAACCGTAATTTACGCAACCTTCTTTCGAAATTAACAAAACCTCTTACTTAGAATCTCTGAAAGACTGTCTTTTTCCAAAAATGGAGTTTTGCACGCATTTGTTTATTTGGTTCCCTGTTTTCCTTAAATTGGGTGGCGATTTCAAAAACTCCAAAAGAGTTAGTCCATTCAGTTGATATTCCTAAATTTAATCCTTTGGGGTTAATTTTTTGGGGGTTCAACAGCATGGCGACTCCGCTGGGGAGCAATAAAGGTTTTGACCATAAAGGTTTCGACCATAAAGGTTTCTAATTTTTTGCAACTAGCATGCCTAATTTATGTGCTTTATTATATCTGTTTGTTTGCTTTGTTATGGAAAGCATGTATTATATTTTATTTGCGTTCATATTTCCTCCCTTATGGAGCCTGTCAATTCTCTTTCACCTCTTCGATTTCATCACGGGGCACCCGTTTGACGGGTAGTTGCGCAGGAAGGGCATTTCCCTTACCTCACTCTTTGAAACTTCTTTCGTGTTACCAAAAGTTAGTTCGAGATATTGATGTTGCTTGGTTTTGTCATGGCCAGTTCTACTGCGTTGTGAGGCCAGGTCTATCCCGCATAGGTCGAGTCAACCTCAATTGTTAGCCCACTCTTAGAAGGAGATTTTAGGACATGCATGCATATACACCTTAGTTTGGACCCGGTCCTTGGTACCGTTTCCAGGAATTAAGAAACCGCCCTCTTGTCGACGGGTTATTGCAAACCCAGCGATGTTGCATTTTATTTGCTATGTGGTGTTCATAGACGGATCCATGCCGGTTTGCCTTTTCCAAATTTGGGAGTTTGTCTCATTGTTCTTTTGTTTGCAGGGAGATAGCTCGTTTTTCAATCAAGTAATGTTTACAGTTGTTTGCCTATGCATCCAGTTAAAATTGGCATTTGATGGATCCGAATTTGGCAAGAAGCAAACAGTTGGCATTTTAGCATTTGTAGACGGGTTTATTGTATATTGTTTATTTTAAAGACAGGTGTATTACCACAGTGGTGTGGTTCGTTGATAGATTTCTTCTCAAAGCAATGTATTATTGGAATCTTTTAATAAAAGGCAGTCTTTTAAAAACTTAATGTTTATTATATCGTTATATCCTAAATTTTGCATTGGCAACGGTTGAGATCATTCTTTTACCACCGCATTGGTTTGATACTTGACGAATAGGTTTACCTCTAGCACAAAAGAGGCACCTTACAGGTAGGACGCGACCGCATTTTCATTTACGCTCAACTAATTGTGATTGCCACATGTCAAACTTGTTTAAAATGCAAAGCGCTACGTGACGCGCTACGTGATTGTATGCAATGTTTTAATGACATGCAAACTAACATAGTTACCCTTTGAGGTTTCTTTGTTTTGGTTATTTCTTTAGCAGAAGTTTGATTTGTAAAGTGGTTGATCATTCATCACTCAAGAGATTCAAGATCTGATTGGTGGTAGACGCTCTAGCTCGTGAACGATGTTGTACCAGAAGCTAGTGGCGTTGTTTGAAAAGAACTTGGCGATTGAACTTAGTAGCATTGTTTTCAATTTTAACTCAGATTGAGGCCCTGAATTGCATTGTACTTTAAAGCTTGTTATTATGTAAATCAACTCATTTTAAATTTTATGAAAGTTGAAATAAAATGCACCACATTCTTATTGTATTATTGACGCTTTCGATTATACTCCCTCCGTCCCATTTTAGTTGTCGCCTTCAGCTTTTTCACGCCCATTAAGAAAATCATTAAATAGAGTGTGTATTTTACTATGTTACCCTTATTTAATGTTTGATTATTAACTTTCTTTGAGAATTATTTTAATTATTAAGGGTATAGTTGGAAAGAACTAGTAAATTTAGTCTTGAAATCCTAAAGTGACAACTAAATTGGGACAAACCATTTCTCCTAAAGCGACAACTAATTTGGGACGGAGGGAGTATTTATTTATGTTTCCAATTAAAATTGATAAACCTACCAAGACTTTGCTTGTGACATAACGAAACAACTAAACAATTTGAGAATGATGCTGTAAAGTTATCTTTTTGCACTTTTTTTTTTTGATATCAATACTGTTAGAACTTCAACTAGGGCAGCTTTTACAAAGCAATTTGAAGTATCAGAATTCACAGCTGGGGCAATTTTGCAAAGTAAGTTGAAGATTTAGAAGATCATAACTGGGGAAATTTTTTGCGAGGCAAGTGGAAGATTTAAATAATCATAACTGGGGCAGAATTTTGCAAGAAACACCGTTGATTATCAAAAGATGAATTGGCAATATCCCAAGAATTGGCTAAGCGAACAGTGCAAAGTCTAAGACAAAGGACGTTATGTTCGTTTTAAGATATGTTACAAGTTTAAGTCAAGGCAAAAATTTTCAAAATGCATTTTTTACTTCATTTGCATACTTGTTTTACTTGCTATATTGCATTAAAATTATTTTACGTTGCCTCTATTTGTCAAACTCCTATGATATTAAGTTTATGAGCCAAATTTCTGAACATAATTCAAAATCCAAGTCCGAGGAATACAAGGAAGCAGCAGCAGCAACAAGACCAAGTCAGCGCAAATCAAACGCTCTCCCCACCCTCCCAAAACTAATGATTTTTCTTTGAGTGCAGGAATTCCACGAAATAGAAGAATGAGGAGAACTAGCAACCATCAGTTTCTCGGAGATTATTCGTCTTGGCGCATATGGAACGCAAATCTATTTCTTTCTTTTTCATTGCAGCCTTTTCTTTATTATTCACTCGTTTTCCAACGCGTTTGCTTTAAATTTGCAGGAATTGAACATTAGATTCAATAACTGAAGGCAACATTCAATGCTTTGCAGCACTATCAATACAAGCAACACGACCCAACTTTGCTCATTGGTTTCATATTATCTTGCCTTAATTAATCCAATTTGCAGCTTTGCTTCGCAGGTTGCTATCAAATTTAGGCTCGTTCGCCTTATAATTGAACGTTTTGGGCTCGTTCGCCTTATAAATGAATGTTTTGCGCCCGTTCGCCTTAAAAATGAGCAATCCGGGTTCATTCACCCGTAAACCGGATATGCAGATTTACTTCAAGTCATTTTGGAATATTGGATGCTTCAAGACTGGATGTCTCATTTGCTTTATCATGGTTTATTGCCGAAAGGCGGCATTTCTCTTTCCTATAATTCTTGCAATTGTTAAAATATCAGTTTTATTTCTATTCTGCTATGAGAACATTTACTAAAATTCTATTGTTGTGATTTGCAGATATTGCTAAGTTTGAAGAAGCGCATGCATTAATGAATGTGTCTTTTGCTTTATCTTATGATTTGGGCTCGTTCATCTTATAATTGAACGTTTTGGGCTTGTTCGCCTTATAAATGAACGTTTTGGGTCCGTTCGCCTTATAAATGAACAATTAGGGTTCATCCACCTGGAAATAGGATATGCAGGTTTTTTCAAGTTGCACTAGGATGTTGGATGCTTCATGACCCGACGCCTCATTGCTTTATCAATTGAATGGAGAACATTCCGAGATTGCATTGTAGACTACCCCTTCATGATTTAAAGCATTATGCTTTGTCATGGTTTATTGCCGAAAGGCGGCATTTCTATCTCCTATAATGCTTGCAAGTTGTTAAACATATCCATTTCATTTCTATTTCGCTATGAGAACATTCATTAAATTTCTATTGTTGTAATTTGCAGATATTGCTAAGTTTGAAGAAGCACATGCATTAATGAATTTTGTGTCTTTTGCTTTATCTTATGAGCTCGTTCATCTTATGATTGAACATTTTGGGCTCGTTCACCTTATAATTGAACGTTTTGGGCTCGTTCGCCTTATAAATGAATGTTTTGGGCCCGTTCGCCTTAAAAATGAACAATCGGGATTCATCCACCCGTAAATAGGATATGCAGGTTTATTCCAAGTTGCATTGAGACATTGGATACTTCAGGAGCGGATGTCTCATTTATTTTATCAAGTGATTGGAGCACAATCCAAGATCGCGTTGCAAACTACCTGTTCATGATTAAAGCATTATGCTTATCATGGTTTATTGCCGAATAGGCGACATTTCTATCTTTATGATTCTTATTTCAAAATAAACGTTATGTTGAAGCCTGCATAGATTAGAGATAGACAAATTGATTTGAGACAGTATGTCTCGTTAGTCGATTTATTTTGTAATAGCCTTGTATTCTGCAATTCGTACTCGCTTTACTTATTGTTTTACTTTATTTTTTCAGAATAATGATCAGTCTAGAGGTTCCCCGGGCGGAGTGCCTCGTCAGTTGATTGAAAGAAGAACTTTTTGATGATATCACAACGCGCATTTGCAATTTTATGTTATCACTTTATTTATTTCTTATTCCAATTATTATAGTTTATTAGCAGTTGCTCGCTTACCGTCAGTCAAGATTATTACAGGATTTTAGCAGCACCGCAGCAGCATTTGGAGCATAACGTGAAACTTTTTCTTAGAAGTGAACTGGGGAAATCGTTGATACGAGCTAGACTCGTCAACGAGGGTCTGAAGAATCGCACGTGAACAAGCAAATTCTATCCTAATCCTCTATTTCGGATTAGGAGGTCAATTTGAATTCTTTTCTATTCGTGCGTCTTTTTCTGTCAATCGTGGGAGTCTTCGTATCCAAGTGTTGTCGAACTACATATGACCTGATTCTCTTTCAGCTCGAGATATGTAGGCAACTCGAAAATCGGAGTTCGGCAATATCCATGTCCATAAGCCTCGCACTTTGGTCCTTGGAATCTTAGTCCTTGGCTTTATCGCGATAAAATTGGCTTTATGTCAACTTCTTTAACCTGAAAACTCTTTTATCCTTTTCCGGGTAAAGAGGGGCAGCTGTTGACACCCAATTTTGGCCCGATTTATTTTAAAAATAATTATTTGTTATAGAAAGAATTGAAATTGAGTAAATTTTATAATTGAGACATTAATCATTAAAATTAGAAGGGAAAAGGGCTAAATGTGTAAGATGTGGCCTTAAATTTAGCTTACGCGTGCAATTACCCATTTACTTGATTATACTAAGAGGAGGCTAAATTCGTTCAAAGTTTACATCCTAGCATGTATTTGCAAAATTCATATAAAGTATACATACGCAAAACACACGCTCAGAATCTTCCTTACCCATTTCAGTCAAGACCCGACCCTTTTTCCCAATGGCAACCCGCGACCCTAATTCAAATTCCCCCCAAAAAATCCCAACAAATCTGTCCAAAAAATCCTGGTCCCCCATCCAGATTATCCTCGTATGAAAACTTTATCCAATTGAGACCATTAGGGGTAATTTCGTCTAGTTTTATACCAATTCTATAGCCCTAGAACCCTAATTTTACTTCTATAAATAGGAGAAGATAAGTAGAATTGAGGGGGGGGGGGGGGGGGGTCGATAGGGAAAACAGAGGCAAAAGAGAGAAAATAGCAGCATCAAAAAATAAAAATTAAAGCATTTTTATTGAATCTCGCTTAAAATACAGAAATCGTATAGTCTGGGTTTTGGGCTTTGTTACTAAGTTGGTCAGTGTTTTGTCAATCTTCGCCGCTATCGAGTTTCAAAGTTCGAATCCTCGTCTTGGTCAAGTGTGCAACTTCAGGTCCTAAGCTCTTTTTCCCTGCGCCGCAACAGGTAATATCCTCTCATCTTTATCTTCAGTTCTTTTATCCAGTTCATGTTCTGTGCTGGTTTGTGAAATGTGATATAGAGGAATTATTTACTGTGAAAGCATGGCTGATTCGTTGAGCTTTAGAACTATTGTTTCATGAATTATTTTTCTTTAGTATTTTCTTAATGTTTCAGGAATGATGTCGAGCATAGTTAGTAGTATAGTAGTGTCCTTGTTATCTTGGCATTGTTAAAAGTCTAAATCCTAGTCTCAAATTCTTAGTCTAGTTTTTCTTTGCCTTGAATCCGTTAGTAGCAGATGGTTTGATCTTCTGTCTTGGTTGTCATGGTTCTAGTAGGGCTGTGGTTGTTGCTGTAGTCTCAGGAAGGAGCATAGGAGCTTAAAATCCGGTTGGAGTTTAGTTGGTGTCTGGGATTTCTAAAAGGATGTTTGATTGATCAGGGGTGTAGTTTGAGCTTGATGATTGTTTCGGGCCATGTTGTAGTGGTGCAGAGAGTTAAATATCCTTTCAAGAGGTTGTGTGTGTGCATTGTCCAGGTGGGGGGAAAGCAGGCAGTGAGGGGGTTGTCTGGTATTGCTTTTGGTTCAAGGAGCAGATAGCAGGGGTGTTTATGGGATGAGTCTTTGTTCAGGATAGAGAGGGATTTTACTGAGCTGCAGGTTCTGGTCTGGTTCAGTTCTGGTTCTTGTTTTGCTGTGAGGTAGTAGATTTAGTTCAGGCGGTGTTAATGGTCTGCTGTGCTGTGATGGTTCAGGTCAGGTCTGGTGGTTCTAGGCATTGAAGTGGTTGTTGTCTGGTTCCTTTGTCTGATAGAAGAAAGAGTGCAGGGTTGTTTTCTTTTGGATTTCTCTGAGAGTAAGGTTGCTGCAGTTAGTTTGTTTGGAGTTTCTGTCTGTCTGAGTGTGAGGGAGAGAGTTGTAGTTGTTTCTTGGGAGTCATAAGAGTGTGCAAATGTCCAGGTTGGCCAGTGAGGGTTTCGATACAGTGTTTTAGTATTTTTTGGGTCTTGTGAAGAGTTGCTGGCAGTGTAAAGGGATATGGTGAAGTCTCGAGAGAGTTGGGGATCCTGATGTGTGCATGTATGTGTGAGTGTATGCTTGTATGTGATTGTGTGCTTGTATGTGAATGTATGCATATGTGTGTGTGTGTATCTGATTGTGTGTGTTTCGGCTGGAATGTGTGTGAGTATATCAGTGTATGTGTATGCAGTGGGAAATTCCTGGGGTCAGAGAGATGTTGGTGGGAGGATTATTTCTGGAGGTCTTTGTGAGTGAGTAAGGGAGATGTGCTGAAGATGCAAGATGTATTATTTGTTTGTGTCTGAAAATGTGCAGGTGTTTTGTATGAGTTTAGAAGTGTTCATGTGAGTTGAAGGAGATGCAAGGGCTATGTCTATATGAAGATGCAGTGTGTGTGTATGTGAAATGACTATGTGCCTAGCTGTGCGTGTATGTTTGCAGGCTCTTTTGAGTATGTATGTGTGCAGATCTCTGTATGTGAGTGTATGTAGTTTCTGCTTGTGCGTGTTTTGGTCTGTGAGGTGTGTTCATTGATAGGAGTAGAGTGTGCTCTCTGTAGGTTAGACTCTATCAGTAGGTGCAAGTAAGCTAGTGTATATGTTCAACTGTGTGTCTCTGTGTGCCAATGGTAATGCCATAATCTGTCAGTGCCATTATTATTATGTGCTTTGCTATTTGAATAAGTATTTGTTCTATTCATTTGATAGCGTGCTCTTATAGAAACTAATCTTTCTTCCCTTTTCTTTCCATGACATGAACTCTTAGGAGCGAGTTGGCTAAAACTCACCAATTGGGATTGGCTTATTGGTTGACAATCGCATTGGGGTCAAGTTCGGGCTCAAGTTCTCAAGATTATAGAAAACTTTAGGAAAACCAAGGCTCGTTTTGCGAGTTGCTTTCCGGGTTCTATCTTTTAACTCTTGCCTTCCCTTTGCCCTTAGGATATTTATATAAATTACTTGAAGAATAATTATGTACTTATATTTATGAATAAATATTTCATTGATTGAGCTATTTATCTACTTTATGTTCATTATCTTTTATTTTGAAGTCGTTCTTTAATTTATTGCAAATCAGGCCATTTAAGCAAATGCGTGCAAAATTTCATAAATTTTCAATAAAACACGCTTAATAAAAGACTATAAGAAAAGACTTCTATCTTATTGATACGAAGTAGTTTCTTTAAAAAGTCAAAATTTATAAAGAAGTTTAAATTAACTTCTAAATGTCACGAAACAACTTTGCAGAAAGTGACTTGAAACCTAAGTTCCATCCTGTGGTGATACACTCGTGTTTTAAAGTTGAAATTAAGCAAGTGCCATTTACGCGCTTCCCACATATGAGTTGGGAAAGAAATTAGGACGATCAAATCGCTCATTTTCAAAAGAGAATGCGCTTTTATTTTATTTTATCTTTGAAAAATAATTAAAGCTTTTAAATAAATCATAAATATTTTTTGGAAACTTCCTAAATTGAATTAATTGAATTAACTAATAGTTCAATTGATTATTTTTAGATGATTTAGAAAAAGCGCATAAATAGCACTTGCACATATTTTGGAAACCTGTCAGATTAACTGTTATTTACGGAATTTCGAAAGTGCCTTAAAAACCTTCTTTCGATATTAATAAAACCTCTTACTTAGAATCTCTGAAAGACTGCATTTTTCCAAAAACGGAGTTTTGCACGCATTTGTTTATTTGGTTCCCTCTTTTTCTTAAATAAGGTGGCGACTCCAAAAAACCCAAAAAATTTAGTCCATTCAGTTGATATTCCAAAATTTAATCCTTCGGGGTTAATTTTTTTTAGGGGTTCAACACCCATAACAAAAAAAAAGTAAAATGTAGCAGCCACACCCATAATAGAAGGAAAAAAAGAAAAATAAGAAAAATGAGAATGAGAAAACGGGAAAAGAAACGGGCAAGAAAAAGAAAAAGGGTTTTGGGAAATGGGGTATGGGAAGAAATAGAGAAGAGTAAGGGGAAGAGGATGAAACTAGAAATATAACAAATAAAGTAAAGAAACTCATCAGAATTGAAGTTTGACCGAGTTTTGAAACCCGATCTACAAAAATCGACTATGATTTTAAAGAAACCAAGTTTAGAAATGGAACGATGAGGCCGAAATGAGTCGAATGGTGTATTTTTTATATTTTCCGACCACCAGAGGCGGTTGTCCGACGGCGGTGTATCGACGGAGTTGTGGTGGTGGGCGATTTCCGGTGAGCTGGAGCAATTTTGCCATAGTTTCCCTAGTCAGGAGACTAAAGGGGTGTTGAATGAGAAAATGGGAATTTAAGTTTATATAGGGCAAGTGTGGGCCGGGTAAATGAGTGTGCTGACGGGCCAAAGTGTTGGGCAGCCTATTTATTACATATAGCCACAAAGGGTCTATACTTATTTAACATACACACAATTAACTACCATGAAAACCACATATATTTATCATACTTATCACAATTAAACATAGAATCATAATTAAACACGTAACAAGTAATTTTGTAATTTTCATATTTTACATCCTAATTAATGACAATTTAGTGAAAATAAAGACAAAATTTTAGGGAAATTCGGCCAAAATCCTAAGAATCTAACACGACTGTCTTGAGTAACTCTTAAGAATTTGGTGCCAAAATTAGGTGATTACAGTTGCCCCTTTTTGTTTGGGAACACGAAGAGTTTTCGGACAAAGAAGTAATCAATAACTAATTTTGGCTCTTCGGTTCTAGCCAAAAGCATGCAAAATGGCGATCGAACCTTGAATCTTCGGTTCCAACCAAGTAAAATGGCTACCTACATATCTTCGGACTAAGGAATCAGGTCAGTGTAGTTTTTCACGTGCGGTAGCTGGGACTACCTCATTCAAACAGATAAATAGACTCTTCTAGATTAGCACTAAAACAACACTAGACACTCTAGACTACTAAGACAAACTAGAGACTCTTCTAGACACACTTGGGGCTGATACTAGACACTCTTAGGCACAAAAAGGTTGTCGTTGCTGATTACTGGTCGCTTGGTGGTGGCCGTTACTTTACAAGGAATGGAAAAACAAGGAAGAATGTAAAATTACAATCACTAGCCTAAATCTTAATTCTTCCTTGAGGTAAATCTTGGCTTGAAAGACAACTCTATTGCCCGTTGTGTGGGCAAGCACTATATGAAACTTGAAATGGTTGCATCTGTTCTAGTGGGTCGTGACTTAAAGATGGAGATGATTGCTATCTTTGAGTGGGACTAACTTGAAAAGGAAGTGGTTGCTATCATTGAGCGCAAATGACTTGAAGTGAAAGTGAGTGCTATCTTCTAGCAAAACTGACTTGAAAAGAAAATTATCGCTATCTTTTAGCAGATCTTGACATGGAAAGGAACTGACGCTATCTTTGAGCGAAACTGACTCTAAAAGGGAATGATCGCTGTCTTTTTGCAGATCTTGACATGGAAAGGAAATGACACTATCTTTGAGCTAAACTGACTCGAAAAGGAAATGATTGCTATCTTTTATAAGATCTAGACATGGAACAGAAATGACGCTATCTTTGAGCGAAACTGATTCGAAAAGGAAATGATCGCTATCTTTTAGCAGATCTTGACATGGAAAGGAAATGGCACTATCTTTGAGCGAAACTGACTCTAAGAGAAAATGATCGCTAATGGAACTATCTTTGAGCGAAACTGACTCTAAGAGAAAATGATCGCTATCTTTTAGTAGATCTTGACATGGAAAGGAAATGATCGCTATTTTTGAGCGAACTGACTCTAAAAGGAAATGATCGCTATCTTTTAGCAGATCTTGACATGGAAAGGAAATGATCGCTATCTTTGAGCGAACTGATTCTAAAAGAAAATGATCGCTATTTTTTAGCAGCTCTGGACATGGAACGAAAATGACGCTATCTTTGAGCGAAACGAAATCGAAAAGAAAATGATCGCTATCTTTTAGCAGATCTGGACATGGAATGGAAATGACGCTATATTTGAGCGAAACGGACTCGAAAAGAAAATGATCGCTATCTTTTAGCAGATCTTGACATGGAAAGGAAATGGCGCTATCTTTGAGCGAAATTGACTCGAAAAGGAAATGATCGCTATCTTTTAGCATACCTTGATATGGAAAGGAAATGACGCTATCTTTAAGCGAAACTGACTTGAAAAGAAAATAGACGCTATCTTTTAGCGGGGACTGACTTGGAGAGGAAATGGAGTTCCGTCTGATATCTAGCGCAGTTACCCCAATTTAGGTGGTCCTAGCTCTTTCTTGGCAACATAGCAAATGTCACACTGCTTTTCTACATCGTGGATACACCCTGTTTCTGATCTTGAAAATAAGCTTGGTGATTCTTATTCTATTCTTCACAGTAATATGGGATGAACAATGCCTAAAACTTCTCCCAAACATGTCCACTCTTCATGATACAATTTTGGTGCGTCGTTCCTACGGCCTGATGTGCGGTGCTGGGATCCAATTATCAAGGCTGGTCACGACTCGCTGAAACTTTTCCATAGTCGAGGGTGTGCCCTGCTTGCTGGAATTAACCCTGAATCCTGAAAGACAGAGTTTTGCAATTTTGTTTTGTTGCTCATGTGAGGTTAGCGCTGAAAGGGCGAGGAATACATGGTGAGACAAGATATACGAAATGGAATAAAAAGATTAAGGGCGAAAGTCGTTTGGACAAGGAACGTCTTTCTGAAAAAAAGGAACTTATCTGGAAATATACCGGCAATCCTGATTGTCATGACATGTATCTTGGATGACCTCGTCCGACCAGTGCCACTTGTTTGTCGAGAGTTGCTCCATGGAAGATATCAAATTATAACCAAGTTGAGGTGACTCTCAAGTCGAGTAGTAGCGCCCTTTTCGGGTTTTCGCCAACTAATCTCTCTATTTAATCTTTTGCCTCACTGTTGTCTTGAGGCGCCTTTTCAGGTTTTCACCAGCAAGACTTTTTTTTTTTTTTCAATTTACAATACCAACATCTCTTTTGATGGCACCATCAATTTGCCATAAAGGAAATATTTGACATAAGCTCTCCAAAACACATCATGAGGTGACTGTGTACAATTCAATTCCCCTTTTGACATATTTTCTTTAAAAATAAAATCTTCTGCCCCATAAATTGGGGCGCTTTGTTTTTCTCTTTAGTCAGAAAAAATCTGTTAAGATTCTTTGGGTAGATGACCGGATCAATAAATTCAAGAATGAAACAAAAATCTGCCCCAGTTTAGCATAAACTGGGGGTCATACAGTTCTTTTGTATTGGCCGCAAACTTGGAGGCAAAGTTTTGCGTCAATATGAGACAGAAAAAAATGAACTTTCTCCTATTATGAACACAAAAGAAAATGGAGAGGAATATTGAATTTCCTCCATTTTCTTAAAAAAATAAATACAACCTAAACTGGGGTCTTTGATTTTCTTGATATATTCCGCAAACATGGAGGCAAGCTTTGCGCGAATAAAGGAAAACATGGAAGAGAGGAATTTTCTCCTGTTGTGGCCTCACCAGAATGGTTGCCTACGTATCCTTTTAAGAGGAATCAGGTCAGACGTAGCTCTAGGCAAATGCCCAAGTTTCTTTTGATGCTTTTCAGTTTCATTTCATTTCGGTATAATTATATTGATTCTAATTGAGAACATGCCTCAAAGTACAAAGTGCTAATAAGGGATACAATTTGGGATATCAAAAGAGAACAAAAGCCTTGCATTCATCCCGATTTGAAAGCCATCTTTGAGTCAAATATAGTACCTCTTGACCGCGTCTGCATTGACGAGTATTTCGGTGTTCCTGCCTTCCAGATCCGTAAGGTACAAGGTGCCATCTGGAAATATTTTTTTTACCAGGTATGGCCCTTGCCAATTTAGAGCAAATTTCCCTTTAGCTTCTTCCTGATGAGGAAATATTCTTTCCTTCTTTCAAGTCGCGGAGGTGCACTTTCTTGTTGTAGGCTCGGGCCATTCTCTGCTGATACAATTGACCGTGACAAACTGCATTGAGCCTTTTTTCGTCAATGAATGACAATTGTTCCAATCGGGTTTTGACCCACTCTGTGTCCTCAATCTCTACTTCCACAATGATCCTGAGAGACGGTATTTCAACTTCAGCAGGTATGACTGCTTCAGCTCCATATACCAATGAATACGGGGTCACACCTATGGAAGTGCACACAGTTGTGCGGTAACCAAGAAAAACGAAAGACAGCTTCTCATGCCAACCACGAGATCCTTGTATCATTTTCCTAAGGATCTTCTTGATATTCTTATTGGCTACTTCGACCGCATCATTTGCCTTTGGTCGGTAAGGTGTGGAATTTCGTTGCATGATCTTGAATCTTTCACACACTTCATTCATTAAATGACTGTTCAAATTTTCCGCATTATTAGTGATGATGGTACTTGGGTTACCAAATGACAAATAATGTTAGCGTGAATGAAATCCACCACGGCTTTCTTGGTCACGGACTTGAGAGTGACGGCCTCAGCCATTTGGTAAAGTAATCTATTGCAACCAAAATAAATCTGTGCCCATTTGATGCTTTTGGTTCAATAGGCCCGATAACATCCATCCCCATGCTGTAAAAGGCCAAGGGGCTGACATTGTGTGCAACTCTAAAGGGGGTGAATGTATCAAATCACAGTGTACTTGGCATTGATGATACTTTTGCACAAAAGTAATGCAGTCATGTTCCATGGTAAGCTAGAAGTATCCTGCTCTGAGTACTTTCTTAGCTAGCACGTGCCCGCTCATGTGAGGTCCGCAGATCCCCGAATGCATGTCATTGAGAATTTTCGTGGCTTTAGTTGCATTCACGCATCTTAACAGTCCCAGATCAGGTGTCCTTTTGTACACCACCCCTCCACTCAAAAAGAAACCCCTTGCCAGTCGTCAAAGGGTTCTCTTCTGATTGTTTCTTGCCATTGGCGGATACGTCCCATCTTGAAGGAAATTCTTGACATCAAAATAGCACGGTTGACCGTCAATTTCTTCTTCAATCATATTGCAGTTTGCATGTTGACTTTGGACCTGAATCTCTAATGGATCAATATGGGCTTTATCAAGATGGACAAGCACAAAGGCTAATGTAGCCAATGCGTCAGCCATCTCATTATGTATTCTGAGAACATGTCTAAAATTTAGAACATCAAACTTTTGGCGAAGATTGTCCATACACTGCTTGTACATGATCAGCTTTAAGGTCTCGAGTTTCCCATTCGCCCTTCATTTGGCGTATCAAAAGATCTGAATCTCCTATCACCAGTAACTCTTTGATGTCCATGTCTAATGCCATACACAAACCCGTTATGCATGATCCATACTCAGATGTGTTATTAATGCAACTGAAACTGAGTTGGGTAGCCGCCGGATAATAATGTCCCATGGGGGGAAATGAGGACCGCTCCAATACTATGGCCTTTTGAGTTGGAAGCACCATCAAAGTACATTTTCCACACGTGCTCTTCTTCATTAATTAGTTCTTCAAGCACATCTACCTCCTCGTCAGGGAAGTAAGTCTTCAATGGCTCATAATCATCATCCACCGGATTTTTAGCCAAATGATCGGCTAAGCCTTGAGCTTTCATTGCAGTTCTGGTGACATAAACTATGTCAAATTCTGTGAGCAGGATCTGCCATTTTGCAAGTTTGCCGGTTGGCATTGGCTTCTGAAATATGTACTTCAATGGGTCCATTCGGGATATCAGATAAGTGGTATAGGACAACAAATAATGTTTCAGCTTTTGTGCAACCCAAGTTAGGGCACAACACATCCTTTCCAACTAAGTGTATCTCGCCTCGCAATCTGTGAACTTCTTGCTCAGATAATAAATCGCCTTCTCTTTCTTTCCCCAGTACACAACCAAAGGAATTTTCGTTGTCTGAAAAGTACGAAAACAATGGTCGGCCAGGCTCGGGCAGTACCAAAACAGGAGGGTTTGACAAGTACTACTTGATCTTGTCAATGGCTTCTTGGAACTCTTCGGTTCGTGCAATTGATGCATTCTTTTTCAACAACTTGAGGATTGGCTCACATATTATGGTAAGTTGAGCAACAAACGTACTGATGTAATTTAGCTTGCCGAGAAAGCTTTTAACACCCTTCTTGGTTCGAGGCAGAGGTAATTCTTGTATTGCTTTGATCTTTGCGGGATCTAATTCAATACCTCGCCTACTAATAATGAAACCTAACAATTTTCCAGCAGGCACACCAAATGCACACTTGGCTGGATTCAGCTTCAGATTGTACCTACGGAGTCTTTCAAAGAACTTTCTGAGATCTCTCACGTGTTCTTCAGCCGTTCTAGACTTGATAATCACGTCATCCACATATACTTCTATTTCTTTATGCATCATATCATGGAAAATGGCAGTCATAACCCTCACATAGGTTGCCCCAGCATTTTTCAAGCCAAACGGCATCACTCTATAACAATAAGTTCCCCAAGGCGTAGTGAATGCCATTTTTTATGCATTATCTTCATCCATCTGGATTTGGTGATATCCAGCATAGAAATCAACAAAGGATTGTATCTCATGTTTGGCACTATTGTCTACGAGAGTGTGAATGTTAGGCAACGGAAAATTATCTTTGGGACTTGCCTTGTTCAAATCTTGATAGTCGACACATATCGTTGTTTTTCCATCTTTTTTAGGAACCGAAAAAATATTTCCAACCCAAGTAGTGTACTGAACTGATTGGATTACTTTTGCATCCAACTGTTTCATTATTTCATCATGGATTTTCTTGATCATATTTGTTTTGAACTTCCATTGCATTTGTCTCACTGGAGGGAAACCTGGTTGAATTGGCAATTCGTGGACTATCAATTCGGAGCTCTAACCCGGCATCTCATCATATGACCATGAAAAAACGTCCCGATATTCAAAAAGCACTTTCCGAATATTGTTCTTCACTTTAGGTCGGGCATACATGCTTATCTTGGTTTCCCTCACATCATCAGGGCTCCCAAGATTAACATCCTCTGTATCAGCCAAATTGGATTTAGGCTTGCCCTCATGGTGTTCAACTTCCAGGCCTATTTCATAATCCGCCTGTTCCCCATCATATTCAATCTCGTTAACAAATTTCTCAATGTTTTCTTCATCACTTTCAACCTCAACTATGGTTATGGAGCCAAAATCAGATTGTGGTCTCTGGATGGACGATAAGTTCCTTGAACATGTCATGATATCAGGACCAGCAGATATATCACTACAGATAAATAAAAGTAGAATAAAATTAGGAATATGAACAGAGATTGATGGAAAGCTTGGCTCTTAGGCCTTTCATTAATGAAAAAAGGGTTTGAATTACAAAGGGAAAGATAAGCAAAATAATACACTTGGCATACAACCTTAGAATATCCAAGTGTATTCAAAAGAAAACTGTAAAACAACAGTCTACCAAGACCTAGTTGCATTCCAGTTAGTCAGGTGCATGTCCTGGCCAATGTACTGTATTGAAGCATTGCTGGAGCCTTCACCCGGCTCCACCATGCAGATTTTAAAAATTCCACCTAGATCGAATGGTGCATCCTAATTGTCTTTCACTGTGTTGACATTTGTAGCGACAATCTTTGGTTTCATGACGTAAACCACAAAAGACTGAGCGAGACATGAAATTGGCTTTGGGAGAGACCAAACTTTTGACTTCTTTTTCTTTGCTTGCTTGCGATAAGCTGCTTTTGGCTGAAACCCTAATCCCCACGTGCCTTGCACACCATTTGGATAAACTGGATATACCCTGCCTTGTAGTGATGCTCCCAAACCCTTTCCAAATTGGAAACCATGCTTTAACATTTCAGATTCCATTATAATAGACGTCTCTGACACTCTTGGGATGGGTATAGGTTTCCCTTCTGTTTCTTTTTCTACATACACCACATTGGAGGTCTGATACATGATGGTCGGACGAGTGGTAAAAACTTCAAGGGCCGGCACATCCAGATTGTTTTGGAGTTGAAAGTCATCCTTCCCAAAAACTACGACGGCTTGATTGTCCCAAGTGAATTTGACTGCCTGATGGACTGTAGAAGGTATAACATAGGCCATGTGGATCCATGGTCTGCCCAATAACAGATTGTAAGATGCATCCGTTTCCATGACTTGAAATTCAATGCTGAAGGTAGCAGGACCAATGGTTAACTCAAGATTAATTATGCCTAAAGATTCTCGAACCCCTCCATCAAAGGCACGGACGGCAGAGGAACCGGCCCTGATTTTGCTCCTATCCACCTTTAGACTCTTCAATGTAGGTAGAGGACAAATGTTCAATCCTGCGCCGCCATCTATTAGAACACGTGTGACATTGGAGTTTTCACACTTGACTGAGACATGAAGCGCTCGATTACGACTGGTTCCTTCTGCTGGCAGCTCCTTATCGGTGAACATCACACAATTAGTCTCAAATACGCTGCCAGCAAGTGCTTCTAGATTAGCCACAATAGCTTGTTCAGGAATGTAGGCCTCATTCAGTATTTTCAATAGTGTGTTGCGATGTGCTTCAGAGTTCATAAGGAGAGACAAGAGTGATATCTGAGCTGGAGTCTTTCTCAATTGCTCGACGATAGAATAATCTGTCGATCTCATTTTCTTCAAAATTCTTCAGCTTCTTTCTCGGACACTGGCTCTTTGATGGGTCCTTGGTTTCTTGACTTGGCTTTGCCTTTCTCAATTCCTCTGGGGTAAAACATCTCTGGGACCGAGTTAGACCATTTATATCTACAACGGCCTCCATGATATCCTTCCCATTGTAAAACACAATTGTCTTGTTGTAGTTCCAAGGAACAACCTTTGTACTTTTGACAGGGAGTTGCGCTGCCTGAGTGATGATAACCAGTTCACACTTCATTGCCTTAACCTCGAAGACCGGAGTTTTCTGGCATGATGCCCTCTGAACAATAAATAATGGTGCACTATCATGAACCTTTTCCTGCTTTGCAGCCGGAATTGTGAAACTTGGCTCAACAGCCGCATCTTGCTTTTCTTTGTTGACCACAGACGCACTTCACTTTCCCGCTATTACAACAATAAATAGCTCATGGCTTTAATGTCTGGGGAGGGACCAATTGCCACAATCTGCTTGGCGGCTTTCCCTTTTATGTCTTCTTCTATGCATACCATCCCTATCATGTGTATGTTGTTTTGAACATCATGAGCCAGTAAGTATTTTGATTTATATTTTGTGTTTCATCCCCCACGACTTTTATCTGATTGTTGTCTATCATTGCCTGGACTGCCCTTTTGAGTTCCCAACAGGATTCTGTGTCATGTCCAGGTGCTCCAGAATGAAATGCACAATGGCGTGAATGATCAATTCTTCCATTGGGGTTCACTTTTCCCGAGATTGGCTTCAATAGATTGGCTTGTTGCAACTTTTAAAACAAATTACTGTAAGTTTCCCCCAATGGGGTGAACTGTCTTTTCTCTTGTCGCATGTTTCTTTGTTGCATGTTTGGACGCAAGCCTGGTGGACCTCGCGGTCGGTAAGGCATCTCCTGCTGAGCCGGGAATTGAGCATGTGCCTGTTGATTGTTATACTGGACTGGAGCAGGAGGTGCACGCCATTTTGGACCTGACAGGCTTTGAGCATAAGATGCTGCATTTACAGGAAATGAGAACTGTGGCATAGCATATTGAGGTTGAGGTGGCAGATAGAAGTGTTGTGGTGGACTTGTTAGATTGTATCCTTGACGGTCATTATATCGTCCGTCATTTCTTCTTGGTCCAGGGCCAACCATAGCCACTTTTTCTTTCTTTTCTTTCTTCTTCCCAAAACCGTTTGATCCCAATTATAGCGCCTGGGTAGTGGCTCTCAAAGCTTTTTGGCTGACAATCTTTCAAGTCTTGATTCCTCTATCAATCATTTCACCGATTCTCACTGCTTCACTGAAGTCTTCCCAATGGTAGAGTCCATCACTTGGCAGTATGTTTCATCGAGCACTTTGACGAACTCTTCAACCATTTTATCATCTGGGATCAAAGGGCTCACACGCGCCGCTTGTTCGTGCTACCTGTAGGCATACTTTATGAAATTTTCACTTGGTTTCTTTGTGATCGCCTTCAAGGAAGAACTATCAGGAGCAGCCTCCATTTTGTAACCATAATGGTTTAGGAAAGCTGGCCATGTCATCAAAGGTGACCCACTTCGAAATATCTTGTTGTACAAACTATTCTGTTGCTTGTCCTCCCAAACTGTCAGCAAAGTATGCCATCAACAATTCATCCTTCTCAATGCCCCTCATTTTGTTAAGGTAGATCTTCATGTGGATCCTTGAATCACTTTGTCCAATGTACAGATCAAATTTTGGCACAACAAAACCTTCAGGAAATGGCACATGAGGGAACAAACACAAGTCTTTGTATGAAATATTGGTTTTACCCCCTTGCCCCTGTATGTTTTTCACAGTTTGCTCCAAGCTTTTCAATTTCCGAGCAAAATCATTCTTTTGTATTTTTCCCAACGTCTCGATATCAGAATGTGATTCTGGGCGGTGCCCCTGATCATATGACTCAGTGGGGCGGAGAATGCTTGGGCGGAGAATACAGGTCTTTGTATGAAATATCGCTATTTGACTGTTGCAAAGCATGTCCCCCAAGAACAGTGAATGCTTAGGTAGGAGCTTGGGGTGGGACTTGTTGTCCATGATGTGGGACTTGTGCCCCATGTTGTACACTTGAGGGCCCGACATCATTGTTGGTAGCCATATGTGGACCAAAGCCTGGAGGGTAGTGAGGATCTTCGGCTACCGCAGATTTGCTCCGTGCGCGCAAGACCGATGTTGGTATGACTCCCTCCAAGATGGCTGGCATGGGAGGTGGTGCCTGTCCCGTGGTTGCTGCGTGATGCATGTCAACTAGAAACTGTTTCAAACTTTGGACCTCATCTATCAACTTTTCACTTTCTAGTGCAACAAGTTCCTGGGCAACAGTATCTGATTTCTCTCGGTCAGACGCCATTGGTGAGAAGTGTAGTTAAAAGCCCATTTGATCTTTGTGTAATGCAGGACAATGCCAGAGTGCAACACCAAATCACTGAAATTGAAAACTATGAACGCAAACAAAACGGGTTAAGAAATAACACATTTCACGAATGAAGTGCGCCTAGAATCCTAAAAGCATCGTGCGTCATCCCAAAGTGGTTTGGATTAAATCCCTAAGTATATTGTTTGATTTCATTTTCTTCTTCTCTTTCTTTCTTTCTTTCTTTCTTTTTTTTTTCGTATTTTTTCAAGAGATGCTAGAGGGTGAAATAAATTGACACATAAAAATAAGCAAAAGATTTTCATTACAAAAAAAGAGTACATACATGTGCTCCAGAGCACGACCAAAAGAAACATACAAATGACTGAAAAATAAAATAAATTATATCTGCTAAGTTCAAAATCAACATAAAGCACAATATTCCAAGATGTTAAATAATTGACAACAAGTAATAATCTGCATCATCTCCGCCTGATGTATCTACTAAGGTGACCTGGGCACAAAGTCAGCTGGCTCCTTTGGGTCAAACTCGAATGGCTCCTCGGGATCTTCCTCAGTTGGTGACAAAGGTAGGCTCAAAATATCACGCAATATGTCCACCGGCCGTGATACATTCCTAACATAATCTGGGGCTTCAATGAGGATAGTCCTATTAGACGAGTCCTTATGATCTATGCACATCTGAGCCAAATAGTTTGCCAGCTCCAACACCTGTTCCTGACCTCGATCAATGACTCTCTTCGACACGGCAATTTGCTGAAGCTGGGTCGTGGCCAATCTCAATGCATCATTCTTCAAGATCACTGCCTGATCAAGTTGCTTATGCAATCGGTCAATGTTCCCAAGGCACTTCTGTACGAATTTGTCACTCTCACCTTGGGCAGTTAGAACCGATGTCCCTCTCTGTCAGTGCTCTACGATACAAGTCATGAAGTCGCCTGGTAGTATCTGAATGATGATGTGTTAAACTCTCACTCTCTGGCTGAGCAGCTCTAGCGACGTCCCTCTCCGCAACTAAGCTTTGTATAGTAGCACGGTATTCCTCCCCAATCTCGCGCCTAGCAAGTTGAACCTGCATATCCAACCTGGCCTCAATGTCAACCATGCCTGTTCTCGACTTCGCGGGCATCTCTCTGGGTATGGGCTGGTGGTAATACCATAACTTGTACTCCCGAACGATCTCCCCCCTAAGTCCATCCCGAACCTGTGTATTTTCTGCGAGGCGCCTCCTAGTGTCCCACAAGTGCAAGATATCACCTCTAAGGGTAATTGGGTGGAGAGGATAGTCTGAGACATATGCACTCATGTCCTCAACTATTGGGATCTCCTGCTTTCGACCCAACTGTCTAAGTACACGCAGTGGAGCATAAGGCTGGGATGCTATCAAACCAATCAAAACTAGAAAAGGGTGGTCCACACATCTGTGTGCAACATCCCCCTTAGGAAGCCAGTTATACTGCCACAAAATCCTATCCGGCGTGAGAGAGTTCAAGAAAGACCTCCAATCTGGCTCGTTTTTTGGAAATTTATACTTCTCGATATGTTCGAGATGATACCCGAGATAATCAATGTCACAGTACCTAAGAATATTACGAGGTGGGCAAGGGTGTACGTGCTCCAAGAACCAGACCTGTAATAGGAGGTTACACCCCTCAAAGAAACCGCTTTCTCCTTTGTGGCATCGAGTCAAAGCATGAAATATACTACCCAAAATTTTCGGAATGATAGTAACGTCCGGTGCTCCACCATATAAAGCTGTCATGATCCAACTGACCTTAATAGATATCGCTCTATCCGGTAGTGGGAAAACCAGCAACCCTAGCAAAGTGAACACAAAGACCTTCGGACAAAGTTGCACCCACTCTTCATAATTCAGCTTGTCATGAAACTCAAACCCATGCTTTTTAAAGCCATTATCAGTCCCGAAATGATCATAGCGGTAGTCAAATGAAATCCAGCTTCGACGAACACTAGCGATTGAGAGGTTTGTTTGTACCTTGATGTTACTAAAAAAATCATACTCATTAACCTTCTTCGGAGCAATCATGTTCTTTATCTCAAAATCTAGGTTAATGAGCCCAGCTATTTCCTCGAGGGTCGGTGTCATCTCAAACCCCTTAAAACAGAAAGTATTTTGGTTTGGGTTGCAAAACCCAACTAGTGCACTGACCAACTCTCGACGTAGGACAATAGGTTTAGTCACAAGGTCAGTCAGAAAACCAATCTTATCATGGACTAATTTCTTTTGCATATCATTTATTGTGTCCCACCAAGACTTCAAAGATTTCTCTGATTTGGGTGGCCCATCAGTCATCATGATAGAGGGTGGAATGGCGTCAGCAGAGTATTTTCTCTTGCTCGACCTAGAAGATGATGCATCCATTGTACCTAATGAAAATACGTGTCAAATGTTTGAAAACCTGAAAACAACTTAAAACAATTGACCAACAGAGCAAAACAGATGCTCAAACCTCTAGCTCGAAACTCCAATTTTCAACAAAACTTTTGTCATTGTAACGACGTAAAGTTGACCCTAAGAGAATCGAAAAATTTTGCCATCATAATGACATCAAGACTGACTCCAGAAAATTGCCAACATCGGCACTTAGATGTAATTACAGAAGAAAAATTCGACATTACAACGACGCAGCATTGACATCAAGAAAATTTATTCTAGTAATGACACTACAGTATTTTTTGCAAATATTTGCCAGCATAGCGACGTGAAAAACTGGATCCCAAAAACTTTCAACATCGATATACGAGCCTTTTCTAAAAAAGAAATTTCACCATTATAATGACGTGAAGATGAAACGACCTCGGTCAGTCATTTCGGAAGTTAGGACTCTGATTGGCGTGCCGATTATTTTAAAATATCCGTAATGTCCATTAAGACCTGTCTGTAAAATTTGAACTAAATCAGACCTCGTTTGGTAGGCATCGGAAGAATGTTTCAGTTTTTATTGTCGATAAATATTAAAAAGAGATTTTTTAGCTCGGTTTGGGGGAATGAGCTCCGATTTGAAATCCGAAAGCGCCGTTAGGTTTGTATGATTATTTATGACTTTTGTGAACTTTTGAAAGCGAATTTCGATATTGTTCGGCTAGTTTCCGCTAAAATGCCGAAAGTTAAATAATTTGACTTTTTTTATTTAAATTCGCATCTTGAGTTTTGGGAGTCCAATTTGAGATCCGCCTTCACGAGTATGTTATATATATTTTGTATAACTTGTATGAAAAAGTAGAAATTATTTCGAATATCGCAGGATACCGTTTTAATTCTTGTCACGAAAAGAAAAAAAAGGAAAAAGGACGATAAACAGAGAAACAATTTGAGCGAGAGACAGAGAAGAAAAATAGAAAATACACAGAACAGGAAAATGCCAGAAAATGAGAAAAGAATCGGAGAAAAGATAGGATTTTTACCCCGAAACATTCAGGTAATGATTCTAATATATTATTTGAGTTTATTACGTGTGTTTGAATATGTTTTAACGGTAAAATTTGGAATATTAGACATCGTTTTAATAAGTTCAATTAATAGTTTAAAGGGTCAAATGGACCCCGATAATGGAATTGATTATATATTAGTACTCAGTGAGTTATGGGCAACATATAAATGTAATTTATTTGGGGTTTGGTTATGTGACCATAAACCCTGTACATAGGCCTGGCCTGCATATTGCGTATGCGAATAGGGTATCAGGTTCCTAACCGGATTGCCCTAAGATGTGAGAAATGAAGTCTTTAGCCTAATTTGATATATTTTTTTGCTCATTGAACAGAGTGGGATTGTTTGGCAATGAAACCAAAAGACAAAGAGGTTATTTAGTGGATGTGCTAACTTTTGGAAGAGGTAAGTGTTTATATCCATTTCTTTGGAGGCACCTGGCCTCGTGGATTTTCTACCACGTGTTCCTTACGTGTGTAGCTGCCGATAGGCGTACTCATTACGCCTTAGCTTTGGATTTACATTGTATATTATATGTTATGTCCTATTGTTGGTATTGTAATGAGGATCTGAGCATTGAACCCTGGCTGTAAGTTGGTATCTACTTCCCGGCTGTCGATGAGAGTCCCGCGCCGGTGAAGGGTTATTATTGCATCACATTTCACTTATATGCATTATATGTCATTCATATATATTACATTGCATATCATATTGAGGGTAGGAGGATTCCGCCCTCAGAGCAGGAGGATTCCGCTCCATCGCATTATATTAAGGGTAGGAGGATTCCGCCCTCGGAGCAGGAGGATTCTGCTCCATTGCATCATATTGATGGTAGGAGGATTCCGCCCTCGGAGCAGGAGGATTCCGCTCCATTCATTTGGCACATGTGACCCTTGGCATCATATTTCATTTAATTTCATTTCATCTCAATTCATACCATTGTATAGACTAGTGGTACATGACTACTGCTCTGCTTATATGTGCATTGCTTATTTGTTGATATGTTCTGGCACGCACCCTTGGTTGAGTTTAGAAGTTTCATACGTGTTTCTAGTTCTTATCTGGCTTTGCCTTTTCATAATTTAAATAAGAGGAATTTGGTCTATTTATTTCTTTTCTCCCTGGCTAGCTATCCTATTCATTGAGGTGGCTAGTCTGCCACACTTATTGAGTCCTTTTGACTAACCCTTATTTGTTGTTTGTTTTTTGTCTATCTATTTCGTTTCGGCAGGTTCGCTCCAGGATTGAATTCGCCACGTTGTGATAGAGTGAAGACGACTTCAGCTGTCAGGGTGAGCCAGCTTTTATTCCGGATGGCCACCAGTTTTATGTTTATTATTTCAGTTGCAGTTTGCTCCTTTCAGGGGGTATTTGTCTTGCTGACACGACCCGGAACCCGGTTAGCCCGTGCGGGCACCCGACATCCTCCCTAGACCCGTCGGGCGAACCCTTACCAATTAAATTAGGAAAATAAATATAATAATTCATAAATAAGGACAAGACTTAAAACAAAAACACACACATGCTGATACCTCTAAGCTGTACAAAAGAAATTACAGCTGACAACCCAACATACTAGGTTTAGGGCTATCCAGACTAGACATCTAAGAGTACAGAGGAAGACAAATACCTCCTAAAGGGAGGAATATGCAACTGAAATAATAAACATAAAACTGGTGGCCATCCGGAATAAAAGCTGGCTCACCCTGACAGCTGAAGTCGTCTTCGCTCTATCACAACATGGCGAATTCAATCCTGGAGCGAACCTGCCAAAATGAAATAGATAGACAAAAGACAAACAACAAACAAGGGTGAGTCAAAAGGACTCAGTAAGTGGGGCAGACTAGCCACCTCAATAAATAGGATAGCTAGCCAGGGAGAAAAGAAAAAAAATAAACCAAATTCCTCTTATTTAAATTATGAAAAGGCAGAGCCAGATAAGAACTAGAAATACGTATGAAACTTCTAAACTCAACCAAGGGTCCGTGCCAGAACATATCAACAAATAAGCAATGCACATATAAGCAGAGCAGTAGTCATGTACCACAAGTCTACACAACGGTATGAATTGAGATGAAATGAAATGAAGTGAGATGAAATGAAATAAAATGAAATATGATGCAAAGGGGTCACATTCGCCAAATGAATGGAGCGGATTCCTCCTGCTCCGAGGGCGGAATCCTCCTACCCTCAATATGATGCAATGGAGCGGAATCCTCCTGCTCCGAGGGCAGAATCCTCCTACCCTCAATATAATGCGATGGAGCGGAATCCTCCTGCTCCGAGGGCGGAATCCTCCTACCCTCAATATGATGCAATGGAGTGGAATCCTCCTGCTCCGAGGGCGGAATCCTCCTACCCTCAATATAATGCGATGGAGCAGAATCCTCCTGCTCCGAGGGCGGAATCCTCCTACCCTCAATATGATATGCAATGTAATGCATATAAATGACATATAATGCATATGAATGCAATGTGATGCAATAATAACCCTTCACCGGCGCGGGACTCTCATCCACAACCGGGAAGTAGATACCAACTTACAGCCAGGGTACAATGCTCAGATCCTCATTGCAATACCAAAAATAGGATATAACATATAATATACAATGTAAATCCAAAGCTAAGGCGTAATGAGTACGCCTATCGACAGCTACACACGTAAGGAACACGTGGTAGAAAATCCACGAGGCCAGGTGCCTTCAAAGAAATGGATATAAACACTTACCTCTTCCAAAAGTTAGTATTGCTAATCAACAACCACTTAATCTCTTGGTTTCACTGCTAAACGATCCCACTCTATTCAATAAGCAAAAAAATATATCAAATTAGGCTAAAGGCTTCATTCCTCACATCTTAGGGCAATCCGGTTAGGAACCTGATACTCTATTCGCATACGCAATACGCAGGCCAGGCCTATGTACAGGGTTTATGGTCACATAACCAAACCCCAAATAAATTACATTTATATGTTGCCCATAATTCACTGAGTACGAATATATAATCAATTCCATTATCGGGGTCCATTTGACCCTTTAAACTATTAATTGAACTTATTAAAACGATGTCTAATATTCCAAATTTTACCGTTAAAACATATTCAAACACAAGTACTAAACTCAAATAATATATTAGAATCATTACATGAATATTTTGGGGTAAAAATCCTATCTTTTCTCCGGCTCTTTTCTCATTTTCTGGCATTTTCTTGTTCTGTGTATTTTCTATTTTGCTTCTCTGTCTCTCGCTCAAATTGTTTCTCTGTTTATCGTCCTTAGCTTAAAGCTGAGGACATCGCTAATGTACTTTTGTTTCTATCATTTACTATTTTGTCTTTTAGTCTTTTTCCTTTTTTTTCTTTTCGTGACAAGAATTATATCAGGCATATGTGACTGCATTGCATTGTACCGCATTCATCCCATCTCATTGCACCGCATACTGACTATTGTGTGTATTGTGTTGTGTTTTATCTATGCGATATGTACACTATGTCGTCGACATATCTCAGTTTGCCTATATATTTCTGGCTCGTATTCTGGGTTGCGGGGATCGGGTTGCACGCCGCAACGGTATTAATATATGGATCGGGTTGCACGTCGCAACGGTATAAATATATGGATCGGGTTGCACGCCGCGACAGCATGAATATATGGATCGGGTTGCACGCCGCAACAGGATGAATATATGGATTGGGTTGCACGCCGCAACATGATGTATTTCTGATTGATTATATGTTCACGATACCTATATGTTCTGGCTATCTTACATACCCGGTGTTTAATGAGTTTGTTACTGACACGACCCGGAACCCGGTTAGGCAGTGCGGGCACCCGACATCCTCCCCTAGACCAGTCGGGGGAACCCTTACCAATTAAATTAGGAAAATAAATATAATAATTTATAAATAACGACAAGACTTAAAATAAAAAAACACACATGCTGATACCTCTAAGCTGTACAAAAGAAATTACAGCTGACAACCCAACATACTAGGTTTAGGGCTATCCAGACTAGACATCTAAGAGTACAGAGGAAGACAAATACCTCCTGAAGGGAGCAATATGCAGCTGAAATAATAAACAAAAAACTGGTGGCCATCCGGAATAAAAGCTGGCTCACCCTGACAGCTGAAGTCGTATTCGCTCTATCACAACATGACGAATCCTCTAAACTCAACCAAGGGTCCGTGCCAGAACATATCAACAAATAAGCAATGCACATATAAGCAGAGCAGTAGTCATGTACCACAAGTCTACACAACGGTATGAATTGAGATGAAATGAAATAAAATGAAATATGATGCAAAGGGTCACATTCGCCAAATGAATGGAGCGGATTCCTCCTGCTCCGAGGGCGGAATCCTCCTACCCTCAATATGATGCGATGGAGCGGAATCCTCCTGCTCCGAGGGCGGAATCCTCCTACCCTCAATATAATGCGATGGAGCGGAATCCTCCTGCTCCGAGGGCGGAATCCTCCTACCCTCAATATGATATGCAATGTAATGCATATGAATGACATATAATGCATATGAATGCAATGTGATGCAATAATAACCCTTCACCGGCGCGGGACTCTCACCGACAGCCGGGAAGTAGATACCAACTTACAGCCAGGGTACAATGCTCAGATCCTCATTGCAATACCAACAATAGGATATAACATATAATATACAATGTAAATCCAAAGCTAAGGCGTAATGAGTACGCCTATCGACGGCTACACACGTAAGGAATACGTGGTAGAAAATCCACGAGGGCAGGTGCCTCCAAAGAAATGGATATAAACACTTGCCTCTTCCAAAAGTTAGCACAACCACTCAATAACCGCTTTGTCTTTTGGTTTCATTGCCAAACGATCCCACTCTATTCAATAAGCAAAAAAATATATCAAATTAGGCTAAAGGCTTCATTCCTCACATCTTAGGGCAATCCGGTTAGGAACCTGATACCCTATTCGCATACGCAATACGCAGGCCAGGCCTATGTACATGGTTTATGGTCACATAACAGAACCCCAAATAAATTACATTTATATGTTGCCCATAACTCACTGAGTACGAATATATAATCAATTCCATTATCGGGGTCCATTTGACCCTTTAAACTATTAATTGAACTTATTAAAACGATGTCTAATATTCCAAATTTTACCGTTAAAACATATTCAAACACAAGTACTAAACTCAAATAATATATTAGAATCATTACATGAATATTTTGGGGTAAAAATCCTATCTTTTCTCCGGCTCTTTTCTCATTTTCTGGCATTTTCTTGTTCTGTGTATTTTCTATTTTGCTTCTCTGTCTCTCGCTCAAATTGTTTCTCTGTTTATCGTCCTTAGCTTAAAGCTGAGGACATCGCTAATGTACTTTTGTTTCTATCATTTACTATTTTGTCTTTTAGTCTTTTTCCTTTTTTTTCTTTTCGTGACAAGAATTATATCAGGCATATGTGACTGCATTGCATTGTACCACATTCATCCCATCTCATTGCACCGCATACTGACTATTGTGTGTATTGTGTTGTGTTTTATGTATGCGATATGTACACTATGTCGTCGACATATCTCAGTTTGCCTATATATTTCTGGCTCGTATTCTAGGTTGCGGGGATCGGGTTGCACGCCGCAACGGTATTAATATATGGATCGGGTTGCTCGTCGCAACGGTATAAATATATGGATCGGGTTGCACGCCACGACAACATGAATATATGGATCGGGTTGCACGCCGCAACAGGATGAATATATGGATTGGGTTGCACGCCGCAACATGATGTATTTCTGATTGATTATATGTTCGCGATACCTATATGTTCTGGCTATCTTACATTCCCGGTTGTTAATGAGTTTGTCACTGACACGACCCGGAACCCGGTTAGGCCGTGCGGGCACCCGACATCCTCCCCTAGACCCGTCAGGCGAACCCTTACCAATTAAATTAGGAAAATAAATATAATAATTCATAAATAAGGACAAGACTTAAAACAAAAACACACACATGCTGATACCTCTAAGCTGTACAAAAGAAATTACAGCTGACAACCCAACATACTAGGTTTAGGGCTATCCAGACTAGACATCTAAGAGTACAGAGGAAGACAAATACCTCCTGAAGGGAGTAATATGCAACTGAAATAATAAACATAAAACTGGTGGCCATCCGGAATAAAAGCTGGCTCACCCTGACAACTGAAGTCGTCTTCGCTCTATCACAACGTGGCGAATTCAATCCTGGAGCGAACCTGCCGAAATGAAATAGATAGACAAAAGACAAACAACAAACAAGGGTGAGTCAAAAGGACTCAATAAGTGGGGCAGACTAGCCACCTTAATAAATAGGATAGCTAGCCAGGGAGAAAAGAAATAAATAAACCAAATTCCTCTTATTTAAATTATGAAAAGGCAGAGCTAGATAAGAACTAGAAACACGTATGAAACTTCTAAACTCAACCAAGGGTCCGTGCCAGAACATATCAACAAATAAGCAATGCACATATAAGCAGAGCAGTAGTCATGTACCACAAGTCTACACAACAGTATGAATTGAGATGAAATGAAATGAAGTGAGATGAAATGAAATAAAATGAAATATGATGCAAAGGGTCACATTCGCCAAATGAATGGAGCGGATTCCTCCTGCTCCGAGGGCGGAATCCTCCTACCCTCAATATGATATGCAATGTAATGGATATGAATGACATATAATGCATATGAATGCAATGTGATGCAATAATAACCCTTCACCGGCGCGGGACTCTCATTGACAGCCGGGAAGTAGATACCAACTTACAGCCAGGGTACAATGCTCAGATCCTCATTGCAATACCAACAATAGGACATAACATATAATATACAATGTAAATCCAAAGCTAAGGTGTAATGAGTACGCCTATCGGCAGCTACACATGTAAGGAACACGTGGTAGAAAATCGACGAGGCCAGGTGCCTCCAAAGAAATGGATATAAACACTTACCTCTTCCAAAAGTTAGCACAGCCACTCAATAACCGCTTTGTCTTTTGGTTTCATTGCCAAACGATCCCACTCTATTCAATAAGCAAAAAAATATATCAAATTAGGCTAAAGGCTTCATTCCTCACATCTTAGGGCAATCCGGTTAGGAACCTGATACCCTATTCGCATACGCAATACGCAGGCCAGGCCTATGTAAAGAGTTTATGGTCACATAACCAAACCCCAAATAAATTACATTTATATGTTGCCCATAACTCACTGAGTACTAATATATAATCAATTCCATTATCGGTGTCCATTTGACCCTTTAAACTATTAATTGAACTTATTAAAACGATGTCTAATATTCCAAATTTTACCGTTAAAAAATATTCAAACACACGTAATAAACTCAAATGATATATTAGAATCATTACCTGAATGTTTCGGGGTAAAAATCCTATCTTTTCTCCAGCTCTTTTCTCATTTTCTGGCATTTTTCTGTTCTGTGTATTTTCTATTTTGCTTCTCTGTCTCGCTCAAATTGTTTCTCTATTTATCGTCCTTAGCTTTTTAAGGTAAGGACACCGCCAATGTACTTTTGTTTCTATCATTTACTATTTTGTCTTTTAGTCTTTTTCCTTTTTTTTTCTTTTCGTGACTAGAATTAAAACGGTATCCTGCGATATTCGAAATAATTTCAACTTTTGCATACAAGTTATACAAAATATATGTAACATACTCATGAAGGCAGATCTCAAATTGGACTCCCGAAACTCAAGATGCGAATTTAAATAGGAAAAGTCAAATTATTTAACTTTCGGCATTTTAGCGGAAACTAGCCGAACAACATCGAAATTCACTTTCGAAAGTTCACAGAAGTCATAAATAATCATACAAACCTAACGGCGCTTTCGGATTTCGAATCGGAGCTCATTCGCCCAAACCGAGCTCAAAAATCTCTTTTTAATATTTATCAACAATAAAAACTGAAACCTTCTTCCGATGCCTACCAAACGAGGTCTGATTTAGTTCAAATTTTACAGACAGGTCTTAATGGACATTACAAATATTTTAAAATTATCGGCACGCCAATCAGAGTCCTAACTTCCGAAACGATTGACCAAGGTCGTTTCATTCTCCTCCACTTAAACTCTCGTTCGTCCTCGAACGAGCCTAAGTGTAAAGCAAGATTCACGCATATAACAAAAGATCTTACACGACCTCCATAAGGTACTCCATGGGCATTATCTCCTGATTACATGATCAAAATAATAACACGTGCACCGAACTCTTTGAATAAAATATATCTGGATAATATGATAACATCATTGCCCAACTTATTCGGATTAAGCTGACACTTCCTCAAACACGTGAGGAGAGCTCCATATTTAATAAAGATACACGGAACTCTGGATGGATTAACATGATTCTGCAGACGAATCACCTCGTCGATATACTTTACGATATAGAACAGTCTGATGGAACTAAGAGTTAGCTTACGCTTGATACAATACGGGAGCTTTTTAAATACCTTGTCACTACACACCATAGAAGATTTGATGCAAGCTATATTATTTTTATGAACGCACTATGCAACATCTCAGTTGATGTTAGTGTTGTTCCGCAAGCTCCTTGTGGGAATGTAGTTACTCATATCCTAATGTATGTCAAAGGTTCATCTGAACAGGGTCTATCATATAAGGACAAGGATCATGCAAATACTACTGGATAGTATGATGCAGACCAGAAATGATCTTCAGACTGAACATCTACTTCAGGGTATCGTCTTTGAATTAGAAAAATTATGACTTAAGAAAATAAAAATAAAAGAGACATGTAGTTGGACCATGAGCTGAGGCAGAATACCAGCAACAAAGCTGATTACATGTGCACTTATAACGCTAAAGTAACTTCTCAAAGAGTTGAGGTGTGAAAGAGATATACATACCAATGATGGATTATCGACAAGCTGCACTAGACCTTTAACTCTAAATTTCCATGAAGTAAAACAGGGTCAGTATGAGGATCCAGTTCTAGTTGAATACAGACAGATAGCCAGAAGAAAACCAGAGTAGCCATACAGGGTTACTACTGACGGTGTTCTCATATATAAAGATAGACTTTGTGTCCCTGATGTTGCAGATTTACGTGGACAGATTATGATAGAGGTATATTATTCCAAATACAGTGTTCATCTAGGTTCGACTAAGATGTACCATGATCTTAAACAAATTTATTGGTGGGACGGAATGAAGTGTGACATAGCAGAATTTGTGGCTCAGTGTTCTAATTGCCAGCAAGTTAAAGTCGCGTCATCTTTCCAGACTTTATGCTTTCAGCAGATAGGTACGTATATATGACCAGGTTGCCAATTTATCTCTATCATTAATAGATTATTAGTGGGTTTAGCAAAGATCGACACTCATTATAGGTTTTTGTCGTGACCCTAGGTTGGGTCGTGACAGATGACTAACACCAACATCTTTTGACTCCTGACTACTAAGTATGTATATATATACACACACACACACAAAAAGGGTTGTTAGCCTAGACAAGTGCAATACCGGTGTACCGCACCTCATTAAGTCAAATATGATGCAGATAATTGGGCCTAAAGGTTTAACTCTAGGTGACACAACTGACTCAGTATCTAGACTGGCTGAAGAACCCGGTGGACAAATCGGGCGGAAAGCGCATCAGGGCCATCCGGAAACAGTGTGTCCGGCCTAAAACCCCATCACGTCTTCCTCCTAAATCATGAGCAATTTAGTAAGAAGTCCCAGATGCCACAAGCAATCTGATAAGTGCACGTGTGCATGTGTTTCAGAGACTCAGAGGGTTGCAGAGGAAGACAATTTACATACAGTTCAACAATATCAAAGCAGTAACATTCAACTTTTCATGTGATAACGGAAAGAATATAACAACCAAATATTTAATAAATTAACATGCGACAAATTTTCAAAGCTGCAGATTCTAATTTTCACTGATTTTCCCAGCAGAGTCGCCAAGCTGTCACGCCCTAAAAAATTAACTGAGTTTATTATTTAAAGGATTGTGACTGGTGTGCAAAAAGGTACAAAATTATTTAGAGTATTCGGAGTCGCCACTTGACAAGTTTAAGGTGTACCAAGTCACCAAAAGGTACCTTGGAACACCTCTGACTCGTCTAATGGTCTGCGTCAGAAAATTTGGGTAAGATTCTTAGTTGACTCTCGGGAAGGTATTAGGCACCCTCGAGTCCTGTGGCAAGCACAGTTGCTTTATTGTCGCATTTTGATTTATGAAATATGGTTGTTATATTAATGCCGTTATTTGAATTTATACTTGGATTAAGAAAATTAAAAGCGTATCATTCATTTCCAACCTCACAAAGGACTGGACGAATTTACACTTTGATTCATAAAAAATAAATAAAATGTATTATACATTTCCAACCTCACAAAGGACTGGTCTGTTTTAGAAGAATTTAATTAACTTTATTGAGACTATTTTAAAAAAGTGAGTTGCTTGCCAAAATCATAGTGGGTTAGCCCGTTTGCATTAATAAGCTGCCGTAAAGATCATTTGAAAAAATTATCATTTTCTTTATTTTTTATTGTTATATATACTTTAACACAAATTGTCTTTAATAAAATTAATTTCCTTTAGCGTAATAAGCAGACCGCTGGTCATACTTATCAATTTACCTAATCGTATTATATTTTATTATTAAATAGTAACTATGGTTTTAAAATAAAATTAAAAAAAAAAAGAAAAAAATGAGATGAAAGCCAAAATAACTCTATAAAAATTGGTGACTATATATCAAAATAATGACTGTTTATCCAAGACTTACTAAATAATAGGTTGTTTTTGCAAAATGTTCGGCCCAAAAACTTTCAGAAAAAAAAAAAAAACGATACGTTAATTTTTGTGCAGAACAGCCCACTAATGTTATCTCCTTTAGATTTTTGCCAAGCTTTACAATTTCATATTTAGAAGTCTACTTTTCACAAATAGGTTTTTTTGTTTCATATTTCTATTTCTCAACAGTGGCTGTTTCTTGAAATGATAGTTACATGTACAAAACAGTTCCGTCGTTTTATGTATTTAACCAAAATTGTTAATATACAAGTCCACTTGTACTGCAGATTACATGCTTAACCACAAATAACCAAGTTAGACATGGTAACTAGATTTCTTTTTCAAAGAAAAAACCCAAACCATACAGACTTTCTTAAATTTGCCTATTGATTTTGAAACTGTACATAGTTTTGGATTGAACTATATAGTCATTTTTCTTAAACAACATTCCAATTTTAAGGCATTAAATTTGGTGGAGAAAAACTTGAATCATAAACAAACACCAATTTTTACCATTTATTCAGTCATTCACATATGTAAAGCTTAAGAAGAACTACAAATATTGTTAAGTATGCAATGGCAAACAATTTCTATTGTTCTTTTAGCACAAGTGCAGGTTCTGTAAAAGACTAACTAACAATATATAAGATCAGATTTATGGACCACTAAACAAACTGATTCATGTGATTTTCGTAGGTAATAAACTCAACATAAGTACATGGTTATTTCATGTTTACCGTTGAGCCAAAGTTCCTAGCCAATGAGAAATGGAACGAAAAAGAAACACAACCAAAGACCAAGCAGCTTCTACTCAAAAAAAAAAAAAAAAAAAAATAGCAGCTAACACAGCCCCTTTAACGCCCAATTTAACCTCCAAGACTAGTAGATTTATACCCCGAAAGACCCTTGGTATAAAGGCTTTTGGTTCTAAATCTTTTCTTCAAACTTACTTTCTTTTCACTCTATTTTTTTTCAAGTATTTTGCTCTCATTCAATGTGTTTTCAGCTAGGTAGTTGATGGTGAAAGAGGGTAGTAAATGCCATATTTAAAGCTAAAAAATTGAGGGCCAAAATGTGGGGTGGACTTATACAAAAGTACAAGCACAACTACAAAGGACTGTTTCAGCCACCTAAGTTGTCCTAAAAGCTGAAAATATACAAGTAGTATCCTGTAAAGGGACACCCAACACTCATTATACTAACTAAAAGGACTAAGACCAATTATACAAACTAAATCAGCCCAAACTAACTTAAAACCAAACCAAAGAGCAATCAGATCCTAAATTAAGCTAATATAGTCCATACAATGTTCAAGCAGACAACAAGCAAACAAGCGGACAATTTCATTTCTTTAAACCAACTTGCCTTTAGTGACATTCAATGAACAAAAATTCTTTATATCAAAGATTACACCAGCCCACACAATGTTCTTTCATGCCAGATATCAATTATTTGAAACTAATCTTCAACAATTAAACTAAATATACAATGGCATTGCTGAAAAATCGAATTAAACTTTCTAACCAGTGAGAGCCAATGACACCCTCACCATTGCTTGCCTGAGCCATTGAAACTCTTAGCTACTTCAAAATATAGCACACGCATCTGCATACTGATATCATTGGCTAAAATTCTAACTTTGAAACATGCTTTAACTAACCAACACACACGCCGATTCACATGTAAACTAACAGAAAGAAAAAGATTTTATATCATTCGATATCAACATAAGCATACACAAGGACATGAGTCTTATTCGAACAAACGGAACTACACAGGCTAAACTCTAAACATACATATCAGACACATTATGCTCATACGATCTTTGACAAAATGAAACAATACTAATTAATGACTAAAACAAACAAAGAAAGAAATAAGGAAAAGTAAATTGCAAGTTTGTTTTACAAACCCGTCTAAGCGTTACACGACCAATGTCTTTGTTGCCTTTGCTTCGTCGATGCCATCAACACCACTGTCGCTGCTACTGTTTCATATCAGCCATGACAGCAGAAAAATACCATAGCAACAGTCACACCGTGCTGCTACTCTAGACGCTATACCACCACCATCGTATCAGTTTTTGTCGCCATCACTTCGCCTTGGATTCATTATTACAAAAACCACAGCACCTCCCAAAAAAAAAATTTACATCCACCATCACATAACGTCTCCTCGCCGAATTACAGCCCCTCAAGCTTTGTCATACATCGCAGCAGCGAGAGCGATGCAGTGACGCCACTGCTCTCATGGTCTCAAATCAGTCGTTATCATCATTTCCCTCGCGTCGCTCCACCACTGCCATCGAGTTACAACTCCCACCAATCATCCCCATAACAAAAAAAAAATGCAGGAACCACACCCATAACATAAGGAAAAAAGGAAAAATAAGAAAAACGAGAATGAGAAAATGAGAAAGGAAACGGGCAAGAAAAAGAAAAAGGGTTTTGGGAAATAGGTTATGGGAAGAAATAGAGAAGAGTAAGGGGAAGAGAATGAAACTAGAAATATAACAAATAAAGTAAAGAAACTCACCGGATTTGAAGTTGACCGAGATTTGAAGCCCGATCTACAAAAATCGGCTATGATTTTAAAGAAACCAAGTGGAGAAATGGAATGATGAGGCCGAAAGGAGTCGAATGGTATATTTTTTATATTTTTTGACCACCAGAGGCGGTGGTCCGGCGGCGGTGTATCGGCGGAGCTGTGGTGGTGGGCGATTTCCGGTGAGCTGGAGCAGTTTTTCCATAGTTTCCCTAGTCAGGAGACTAAAGGGGTGTTGAATGAGAAAATGGGAATTTAAGTTTATATAGGGAAAGTGTGGGCCAGGTAAATGAGTGGGCTGACGGGCCAAAGTGTTGGGCTGCCTATTTGTTACATATTGCCACAAAGGGTCTTCACTTATTTAACATACACACAATTAACTACCATGACAACCACATAGATTTATCATACTTATCACAATTAAACATAGAATCATAATTAAACACGTAACAAGTAATTTTGGAAATTTTCATATTTTACATCCGAATTAATGACAATTTAGTTAAAATAAAGACTAAATTTTTGGGAAATTCGGCCAAAATCCTTAGAATCTAACACGGCTATCTTGAGCAAATTTTAAGAATTTTATACCAAAATTAGGTGATTACAGGGTGTTGTTTAGAAGTGTTGAGAATAGTATTGAGAGGTTGAATATAAAATTTGAGATCATTTGGAGTTAATTTGGAGTGGATTTGGTTAATTTTAGACTAAAATCGATGGTTAAATTTTTTCTCAGCGTGATGAACATTTATTAGGATGTTTGGAACATCCTGAATATCTTGATAGACAAGATGCTTCGAATATCTAGAGAGACGTCATGAACATCGAGAGATATGTTACTATTAACATCATGCCAGATGTTTGATTATCTCTCATAATGTTTAACAAATATATATTTTACCCGTTGAACTATTGTACAAATTATTTGACATATTTTCATTTGCTATTTGTCGAAAATGGTTTGTAGCTGGTACTGACAAATGGAAAACACAATTATTTATGCAGCAAAGTGAATTCAAGAATTCAAGGAAAAACTACCTTATCGGAGCTAGGTACATTGCGGGAGTAGAAGTTTCTGTAATTCATGTTGTAAATGATTTTACTAATCATATACTTATAGATTATTATAAATATCCTAGTTCCTATTGTCTTGTTCTACTAGAGCCAAGACAAGGTTTAAAAAATTATTTATGATTTATCAAGACTTAAAGCATTTTCTTTTGTCATCCCAAGTTGACACTAAGTTGTTGGCTAAGTATGAATTTAGTCTCCTCATATGATAATCCTTGCCTATGTAATCCCTGTCAATCTAGCTCTTTCAAAAAAATTATGGGTGGTCCCTTTTGAGGAGATAGTTTTTCTAGTGCGTGCACCTTCAAGCTAGGAAGGAGAAAAACTAAGCTAATCCGTCAGTTGGGGAAGTACTTCAGAGGAAAAATAAATATGGCATCTGCAAAACATATGTTCACAAAAGAACTACATGCCCCATGTGACATAGAGAAAATGAAGATACAAGTCAGCTTATAAATTCTTGAATTTATATATTGGATGTTCGTCCTATTTGTAAACCTGATCAAATTCATTTATGTATATTTATTTATTTATTGTTACTATCGTTAATTTGAATATTTATTACCCTTTTCGAAACATACTTATATCGTTCAAGTCATTTGCATAAGCTGTTCCAGACGCTGGCTCAATTTTTAGACGTGCATACTTTCCGGAGTCTTTAGAAATATCTATAAAGTCGTTCCGAACATCTTTACTCCAAACCCCAAACCCCAACCCTAGACCCTAAACTCTAAACCCTAACCTGGGAAGTGAATACATTCGGAACATCTTTTTCAAGTTTTGGTTTAATATTTTTGTCGTTCGGAACGTATAGTGTATATATCTTCTAGATTTATCACTTTAACTCCACCAAATGGTTGAAAATCTTGTAGATTTATCACTCTAACCTGTGCAATTGTAATTTTAAGTTATAATCAACTTGATTTATCACTTTTACTTGTATAGTTGGTCATGTTAAGTGATATTTTTGTAGATTTATCACTCTAACTTATATAAATGGTCATGTTAAGTGATAATCATCTTGATATATTACTGTAACTTGTATAATTAGTCATTTTATGTGATAATCTTTCACAAGTATCACTCTAAATATGCATAATTGATTATGTTAGTTGATATTTTTATAGTCTATCACTCTAAATTATATAATTGGTCATTTTAAGTGATAATCTTTCATAATTATCACTCTAACTTGTATAATTGGTCATTTTAGTTGATATCATCTTTATTTATCATTATAACTTGTATATTTAGTCATATTAGTCGATATTCATCTTGATTTAGCACCATAACTTGTATATTTGGTCATTTTAAGTGATATTCGTGTTATCACTATAACATGTATAATTGGTCATTTTAAGTAATAACCATCTTGATATATCATTCTAACTTGTATATTTGGTCATTTTATTTGATATATCACTCTAACTTGTATAATTGGTCATTTTAAGTGATTATACATCTTGATATATCACTCTTATTTGTATAATTGGTCATTTTAAGTGATAATCATTTTGATATATCATTCTAACTTGTATGACCTGTCATTTTAAGTGATAATAATCTTGAGATATCATTCTAAGCGATATTCTTGTAGATTTATCACTACAACTTGCTTAGTTGATCGTGTTGAGTGATAATCATCTTTATATATCACTCTGACTTGTATAAATGGTCATGTTAAGTGATAATCATCTTTATATATCACTCTAACTTGTATAAATGGTTATTTTGAGTTATAATCTTTTATAATTATCATTCTAACTTGTATAATAGATCATGTTAGTTTATATTATTGTAGATGTATCACTTTAAACTGTATAGTTGGTCATTTTAAGTGATAATGTTTCATAATTATCACTCTAACTTGTATATCTAGCCATTTTAGTTGATATTCATCTTGATTTATTACTATAATTTATATAGTTGGTCATGTTAAGTGATATTCTTGTAGATTTATCATTATAACTTGTATAGTTGGTCATGTTAAATGATAATCATGTTGATATATCTGAAACGACCTCGGTTAGTCGTTTCGGAAGTTAGGACTCCGATTGGCGTGCTGATATTTTAAAATATTCGTAAGGTCCATTAGGACCTGTCTGTAAAGTTTGAGCTAAATCAGACCTCGTTTGGTAGGCATCGGAAGAAGATTTCAGTTTTTATTGTCAATAAATATTAAAAAGAGATTTTTGAGCTCGGTTTGGGCAAATGAGCTCCGATTCGAAATCCGAAAGCGCCGTTAGGTTCGTATGATTATTGACTTTTATAATTTTTCAAAAGTGAATTTCGATGTTGTTCGGCTAGTTTCCGCTAAAATGCCGAAAGTTAAATAATTTGATATTTTTCCTTTAAATTCGCATCTTGAGTTTCGGGAGCCCGATATGAGATCCGTCTTCGCGACTATGTTACATATATTTTATATAACTTACTTGAAAAATTTTTGATCATTTCGACTTCTCTAGGGTTCCATTTTAATTTTAATCGTCGTATCGAATTTATTAAAAAAAAAAACTAAAATTGTAAATGGGAAAAGTCGGTGGCTAAGGGATTTAATCCCCCTAGCAGAATCCAATACGATATACAACAGTAACATTACAACAAAACACACAAAGGAAAAATTAGAAAAGAGAGGAAAAAAGGGAAAAAGGAGTGGAAAAATAGTGGAATTTCTACCCCAAATCTTCAGGTAATGATGTAAACTCATTATCTTAGCTTATTACGTATGTTTGAATATATTTTTACGGTAAAAATAAGGATATTAGACATCGCCCTAATGACTTAAATTGATAGTTTAACGGGTCAATTGGACCCCGATGATGAAAATAATTATATATTCGTACTCAGTGAGTTATGGGCAACATATAAATATAATTTATTTAGGGTTTGGTTATGGAACTTTGAACCCTGTATATAGGCCTGGCCTGCGTATTGCGTATACGAATAGGGTATCAGGGTCCTAACTGGATTGCCCTAAAACATAAGGAATGAATCCTTTAGCTTTATTTGATATAATTTTTCTGCTTATTGAATAGAAAGAGATCGTTTGGTAACTAATACAAAGGAAAAAGTAGTGGTTGAGTAACAGGACTAGCTTTGGAATACTGTAAGTGTTTATATCCATTTCTTTGGAGGCACTTGGCCTCGTGGATTTTCTACCACGTGTTCCTTACGTGTGTAGCTGCCGATAGGCGTACTCATTACGCCTTAGCCTTGGATTTACATTCTATATTATATATTATGTCCTATTATTGTTATTGCATTGGGAATCTGAGTATTGTACTTTGGCTTGGGGTTGACATCTGCTTCCCGGCTGTCGATGAGAGTCCTGTGCCGGTGAAGGGTTATTATTGCATCACATTGCATTCATATGCATTACATTGCATATCATACTGAGTGCAGGAGTATTCCGCCTCAGCTTTACATTTTATCGGGTGCAGGAGTATTCCGCCCCAGGAGAGTGCAGGAGTATTCCGCCTCTGGTTCTGGTTTATATTATATCGGCTGCAGGAGTATTCCGCCCCAGGAGCAGGAGTATTCCGCTTCGGGATGGGATTATGGGCACATGTGACCCTTTGCATCTCATTTTATTTCATCTCATTTCATTTTATTTCATTTCATCCCATTCCATTTCATTTCATACTATTGAGTAGATTTTTTTTTTGTACATGAATACCGTTCTGCTTATATGTGCATTGCTTATTTGTTGATTGTTGTCTGGTTCCGTTTCCCTTACTAGCGTATCTATGTTTCGAGGTTGCTAGTTTGTTCACACTTATTGAGTCCTCATGACTCACCCCCTATTTGTCCTTGTGTTTTCTTTTCGTTCGGCAGATTCTGCACCAGGACCCAGCCAGTTGCACCGTGATTGAGGAGTAGTACATTCTCAGCTGTCTACGGTGAGCCATCCTGTTCATTGCGGCCACCAACTTTAGATATTACAGTTTTTCTTACTTTTGATCCCTTCGGGAGATGTGTATATCTTTTGCCTTCTTAGATGTCTGATCTGGAAACCTTTAAAATTGTGTATTCTGGGTAGTTGGTTGTGTTATTCAGACAGCTTGTATGTTTGTCTATCCTTAAGCGTTATCTTATGTTATTAAAATTTGGTTCATTTTCATTTCAAGGTAATTCTTTGCAATTTATATCGATTCTATTAATAGGGTTCGCCCGACAGGTTTAGGGGAGGTGGTTGGGTGCCCGCACGGCCTAACCGAGAATTCGGGTCGTGTCAATATCACTCTAACTTGTATAATTAATCATTTTAAGTGATTATCTTTCATAATTATCACTCCAACTCTTATAATTGATCATGTTAGTTGATATTCTTGTAGATATATCACTCTAAATCGTACAATTGGTCATTTTAAGTAATAGTCTTTCATAATTATCACTCTAACTTGTATAATTGGTCATTTTAGTTGATATTCATCTTGATTTATCACTATAACTTGTATATATGGTCATTTTTTGTTGATATTCATCTTGATTTATTATTATAACTTGAATATTTAGTCATTTTAAATGATATTCTTGTAGATTTATCACTATAACATGTATAATTGGTTATTTTAAGTGATAATCATGTTGATATATCATTCTAACTTGTATAATTGGTCATTTTAAGTGATTATACATCTTGATATATCAGTCTAACTTGTTTAATTGGTTAAATATTGTTCAGGCATTCGAAACGTCTATGTGTCATTCGAGTTTGTTATTTAAAAGTTCGGAACATTGATCTTCATGTTTGGCGCATCTAGTCAGTCATTCGGAACAATTAAAGTTATAATTAGATTATTTTTCATAGTTATTACTTTTGCTTGTATTATTGAATATATTAAGTATAACTTTGATCATTAGTCTATATCTTTTATAGTTAGTCATATTAAGTTATAATCATCATAATTTATCACTCTAACTTGTATAATTGATTATTTTAAGTGATAATATTTTATAATTATCACTGGAACATTATCAATTGATCATATACTATGCAAACGTTGGAAACATCTATGAGTTGTTTTAGATGTAGAAAAAGAAGAAATGAAAAAATAAAGAATATCGATATACAATGGTATGGGATACATTTTTATTACCTTTGGAAGTAAACTGCAAGCGTTAGATCCTCACGCTCCCAATATAAGTGTTCTTCACGGATCCAATATATCCGGAACTTCTACATTAGTGGTGGTAAACGGCATAAGGAAGTTCCGAACGTATGCTCAAAATTTGAAAAGTACACGGAAAAGTAACTCTATCGATTGACCCTAATTTTCATAATAAAAAAATAAAAAAGTTTTAATTGAATCCTTAATCTATCTTTGAATTTTTATAATATTTATCATGGTGAATGCACGAAAATTACTCATGGTGAATGCTTGCAGCATTTATAGAGTACAAGAATTGTGTATGAAAAGGTTTGTCTTGAAAGGAGAACATGTGTGAAAATACCGTATAACGAACTGTTGGAATCATTTGATGAAAAGGTTCGAAAAATTTGTTTAGTTTTGAGACTCTTGTATCTCCATTCAAAGTCTGAACATTCATGAAGTACATTTGGAACATCGTAATGGCGCTCCGAACGTCACTTTTCTTTGAACATCAACATTCAAATAGAAATATAGAAAAGTCATAACTGCTAATATTTAGCCATATACTATGAAAGATTATTTCATATATTACATACCTACAAGAAAGATTAAGCGATTATCCTCTACTTCTTTTTCATTCTATTTTGGAGTAAAATATAAATACACAAATTGTTGTTTCATAAACAAGTATTTAATTCATATGATGGTACATAAGATGTTAACATCTAAAATCACTCCGGTAGATATTTAAACATTGGTGGGAAGTGAAATATCTCACAAGAAGTTTCAAACATCACGCAGGAAGATCAGAACATACTTGTAGTCGTTCAAAACTTTCAATATATTTGAAAAATCTTGAGTATCTTTTTTTATTTCAGAAAATTAATAAATAAATACAGAAATGGTGGTTTTGTATTGTGTGATAATACTTGGTCTGTTGTTGTTGTTGTTGTTGTTGTTGTTATTTGTGGAGGTTATGCATACAAGTGGAATGTATAAAATTTAGTGCATTTGTTGAGGGGTTGTGTATACAAAAAGGTATCTGAGAATAAAATGAGTGTACATAGATGAGTTGGGTAGTTGGAGTATGAAAAAGTGTAAAAATAACTTATTAGTTTTCTAAGTTTAGTTCTCTAAATTTAGTTAATGCTTAGAACATCACAAATGATGTTTCGAACATCTTAAGTAATGTTAGGAACCTCCATCAAGACATTTCGTCTTTAATATGTTGGTACTTTTTTTTGAGTTCATCGCTCAAAGATAAATAATCCTAAATAAGGAGAGAGGTTTTGGAAGTTAACTCTACCTTTTTTTTTAGAAAAAAAAGAAGAATGTTAAAAAAGATTTGTAGGACACTAATTTTGTCTGATGATTGTCGCTTTCCTTATGTTTCCCATTTATCACTCACCAATGAGTCTTGCTTATTTTTATTTTTTAAGGATCGAAACATTGAATGATATTTTTATTCCAAATTTTATCTCTATGTCTAGATAAAAGATGCTTCCAACATCCTGACAGAGATGTTCCGAACATCCTGACAGAAGATGTTCTGAACACCCTGCCAGTTGTTCTGAACTTCCTGATAGAAGATGTTTCGAATACCATAGCAAATGTTCCGTACATCCTGACAGAAGATGTTCCAATCACCGTGACAGATGTTTCGAATATCATGACATATGTTCATCACCACGAAAAAAATATCTCAACCGCGGCTTTTTATTCAAAATCCATCCAAAGCAACTCAAATCAACACCAAATTATCTCAAATTTTATACTTAAGATCCAAATACCATTATCAATCATTTCAAATAATACCCACTCCAAAATAACATAAAATCATGTTTGGATTTTTAAACCCACTTCAAATTTTAATTTTTTTTTTTTTTTTTTTTGCATTAGAAGAAGAAGAAGAAGAAGAAGAAGAAGAGGATGAGGATGAGGATGATGAAGAATTGAAGAGTATGATGAAAAAGATGAATAAAATGATAAGAATGTGAAGAAAAGAAAATAGAAGAGGAGGAAGATGAAGAAGATATGATGAACAACAAGAGAAAAAAAAGAATTTATATTCATTTGTTTTAAAAATTTGTGATCTTTTATTTTGATCCCAAGAAGTTTAAAAATTTTGTTACTTTTAATTACAGCCGACAAAGTTTTAGAAATACTAATTTGGTCCCTGATTAGTCCTAATTGTACTTAGAATAAAAAGAAAAAGTAAGAGAAAATGGGAGGTCCTGCCACGCTAAAAAATACTTGAGGAGTTCTAGAACGCGTAAATGATTGAAGCTAGTTGTCTAAACTAAAAAGTTGTTTCAACCTATCTAAAGTAGTAGTAACATTCGTCAGATGTATAGTCAGGAGTCCTTCGAGTGAATTAGGGAGTGTGTTTCTAACCTTGGCTAACGTTGGAACAAACGGAAAAAAGAGTGGCATTGCAGAAGATTAGTTGTTACAGACTTACAGCTACAATCGTTCTATGCTTCGTTCTCATCATACTCATATAAAGTTCCTTCCTCGGACCGGCTATGCGATTAACATGCAAAAAACCTATAACAGTCATCTCAAAATAATGCAAAAAACCTATAACAACCCTTATTTGAAGTTGAATAGTAAGAGGAATCATATACCTCATACATGAAGGTTATTAATATACGTATACCAAGTAATTAATCGTGACCTATGAATCTTCAATATTTGTTGATATGACCAAAACATAATCTTGTATATTTGTTTACTATCTATTTAAATACATTTCATTCATACACTAAAAAGCATATCGTTTAAGGGATATTATAGGGTATATAAAATTAGAGGTCATGTGTAACATCCCAGCTAAGGGTCAAGTGTCCCACATCAGCATAACACATGAGAGATGCTGGGTATATAAGTAGGGGTGTCAATGGATTTTCAAAAACCGACATAACCGACCGAACCGAACCGTACCAAACCGAATTTTAGGTTCTTCAAAATAAAACCGTAGGTTCTTATGCAAAGTCATAACCGTACCGACTATTAGGTTAGGTTTTTTATTTTATTAAAAAAATCGAAAAAATACCGAACCGAACCGAATAAATTTATATGCATAAAATATACTTTATATATGAAACTTATATGTATAACTATATATAATTTAATTAATTCTAAAATCAACAAAGTAGATATTTTTTAATCGTTAATCCTTGGGGTGAAATTAGTAATGTGAAGCATCCAAACTACTTAATTGTACTATTACTACTACTAAAAGTTAAAACTTGCATGTTTCAACAGTGTATTGCTTTCGCCATGTTAAACTCTAAATTTCTTAAAATCTAGTTCCTGATGCAGTGTCAAAATTTATTATAGAAGGTCTTCGTGGACCTTTTTTGCATTCGTCTTGTAAATGTTATCTACGGGTGAAGGTTTAATCTCTTATTAAATTTATGTCGACTTATATTTATTTGAACTTTGATTTAGTATAGAACAATACATCATAATCAAATACCTTATCAAAAACATTAACATGAGTTTAACAATCGAAATAATGTAAATAATTGTCTAACTTTTTGTTTATTTATTCTTACCCACTCTTTCATAATATTATTTAGAGAGTAGGTATTGTAAAGTATTTCACTGTCGCATTTTGTAATGAATTATTTTAAGCACGCTTTTCCAAATATTCAATTGATTGTGATATCATTATTATCTCTAATATCGTTTCATACTCTAGTAAGATGATATTTATATTTTAATTTAATCACTAGAACCATATGAATTTTGCAATGAAAGTGATACTTATTTTTCAATATTGTTGTCTTGTACGACAAAAATTATAGTTTTAGTCAATAAGTTTTTTTTTAAAATAAAAAAATCGAAAATTAACCGAACCGTACCGAAACCGAAGAGAAACCGATATGATTGGGACGGTTTCGAAAATCTAAATTTTGGTTATACATTCTAGAATAACCGAAAAATTTGTATGGTACAAAATTTTCGAAATAACCGACCGAACCGAACCATTGACACCCCTATATATAAGCTAACTGGCCTTAAACCCTAGTGACGCGTTTTAAAACCGTGCGGGCCTAGGCCCAAAGCGGACAATATCACTAGCGGGCTTGGGCTGTTACAGATGGTATCAGAACCACTCCGTGTCAGCCTTGTCGATGTGGGTCAAAGTTCAGGGCTGAGTCTAAGCGAATCCCGGTACGCGGGGCAAACCACCGTGGTGAGTCTAGGCGAATTCTGGTACGCGGGGCAAACCTCAGCGAGGACTCTGGGTCCATAAGAGGGGGTGTATGTAATACCCCAGCTAAGGGTCAAGTCTCCCACATCGGCATAATACTGGAGAGATGCTGGGTATATAAGTTAACTGGCCTTAGACCTTAGTGACGCATTTTAAAACTGTGCGCGCCTAAGCCCAAAGCGGACAATATCACTAGCGGACTTGGGCTGTTACATTATGTAAGTATCACACTTGTCCCTACATGAATGTATGACTTCATAAAAGACTAATGTCTGAAATCAGAGTCAAAATTAAGAAGTTTGATCATCTGAAAACGATAATTTTCAATATCACTAGCGGACTTGGGCTGTTACATTATGTAAGTATCACACTTGTCCCTACATGAATGTATGACTTCATAAAAGACTAATGTCTGAAATCAGAGTCAAAATTAAGAAGTTTGATCATCTGAAAACGATAACTTTCACATAAAATAGTACGGAGGGCGGAAATAGATTATATAGAAAGGAGTCCCACCACAACAAAGAATGTGAAATGAGATACATACAAAAGACGTGTAACAATATTTACAGATGAGTCATGAATAGTCTAATATAGGGACATTTTTAATCTTAGGTTATTGTTGCAAATTGTCCGTCTTTATTAGTTTGGTGTCATGAATTTTATTTCTTCCAAAATTTGTAGGAAAAAAGAAGGTAAATGAAGACTTTATAAGTCTACAAAGCTTGCTAGAATTCTAGGTTGTCAACATCAACTTCCAGCTCTTCTTCTTTGTTTTAATAATTCTTCCATTGCTTAGTCTAGCAAGAAATAGACTATTTAGAAAAGAGTCCCATAACAAAGAATGTGAAATGTGATATGCTTTAATGACGTGAAAAGATATTTGCTTCCTTTGTTTTTTAGTTGTCAATCTAACTTACAAAAATTGTCCCTGTCACTTTAGGTTAAAATATTCGTCTCATTGTCGCTTTTATAAATTCAAAACAAATTTTGTTAGTTGTTTCCAACTATGCTCTTAACTATTAAAGAATTATTAGTTTCTTTTTAATACTGCTAAATTCTCAAAAAAATCATTAAGGAATAATTTGGTAAAATATATATTGCATTTATTGGTTTTTTAATTGACATGAAAAAACTTTGAACGACTACTAAAATAAGATGGAAAATATATATATATAAGTGATCATAGATAAGCAAATTACTGATAGATATCTCTAATAACAATTAGTAATAGATAAACTGATAAAAATGTTCATTTTCTTCCGAGCCTCATAATTACCAAGAGTTTGTTTATGAACTACTCTTCATCATTAATATTGGGGAACTCTCAAGTTGATGAAGAAGTCGTCAGTAAATTTTAAATTCCATATTTTTTAATTTGTTGGAATGTACATAAGCGGTAGTAGTACAAGTTGAAATTGAATGCGAAGTTGCAATTTTATTAAGGTCCTAAAAAGTAGTAGAAATATAAAAGATGGAGCGAAATCAAAGTAGGTTACGTCTTGTTTTCCAACGTAAGATTCCATGTTGAATTGTCTAATATAGTGACTTTTGTTGGCATCAATTTTTATCTCTTCAAAATTTTGCAGGAAAGAAAAGGAAGAAGGAGACTTTAAGTAACTAATGGTTGATAAAATTCTTAGTTGTCGATGTCAACTTCCACATTTTCATAGATTATATGAGCCCGTTTGGGTTAGGTTAAAAAAAGTAGATTTTAAGCATTTTTATGCTTGTATTGGCCTAAATTGATTTAAGACAACAAATCGAATTTGGATTAAGAATACAAGTAATACTAAGTATCAAAGCCGAGATAATTAGCAAGATCAAACGTAAAAGACAAAGAAGTAACGAAATTCCAATATATGAGGTCAAGTACAATTTTTTCCAGAGTTTCTGTATATATTTCTAGATCATTACATTGTAAAATATAGAACTATTTATAGACTAATGAATACAAGGAGTTTGGACCATGTTCCCCAGGTCTTCTATTAATTTACCCACGTCTCAACTCCCTTGAAAATGAGGTTAGTGTGCCGAAATAATGGGAGATTACTCCGCTGAGAATAAATCAATCCATCGAGGTTTGGGTTGTTGACCTCAGAGATGCGAGCTTGTTAGCTGACCGGAGTGATGTTCCACCGAGGTGCAACATGAATCCTGTTCTTCGGTTGTTGACTTCGGTAATCCCATTTTTACCTCAGACCATAACTTGCAAATATCCGTAACTCCGAATCATGTCGCCGAAATGCCACGTATGCAAGTCGACTTTTACTCAATACAGATAGTCCCCCCACTCTTCAGGCGAGTTACGAAGTCCCAGATAAGTGGAATGAATTTTTAGCGGGAGAATGACGCTGTGAAATGTACGCCAAGAAATTTTAAAATGATTCAATCACTTCAGCTTCCTGTTGCAGCTTACGCGGTGACCGTGGGTTAGCTTCAAACGATCACATCTTTTTCGATTATTCTTCCCGACATTCTAGCAATGATGACCCCTCGCCTATAAATACCTCCATTTTAAACCATCTTCTCTACTTGCAATTGCTCATCTACAGTGAAGAGAAAAAAATTCATAACCATTAAAGGAATCGCAGAGATCCCTCTATTTTCAAGATCTCGAGAAGTCATTTTCTTCTACATTTCCCCCATGTCTGCTACACATTCCATTCAGGGTTCTAGTGGTTCTTCAGAGTTGAGGGCTCATCCCGCCGAAACCATGATCATCAGAGGGGAGTTGGTAAACGCGACTCAGCCGCTGAACATCGTCACTTCAGTGGAAGGTGACAAAGAGGCTACGTCGCAGATGGGGGGTTTGAGGCGGCGCAAACAGATCGCCGGTCGTGACAAGGCCGTCGACAGAGACGTTGATAGTGATGACGATGCTGAGGGTGAGGATGACGTCGAGGGTGATGATGTCGAGGCTGAAGAGGAGGAGGTCGATGCCACTATGGAGACCGAGGCTGAATTGCCCAGCACCAAGGAGGGGCATGTTGCCGAGGATGGACCCTCGGGGCCTAAAAAGAAACCAAAAACTCCTCTCGAGCAAGATCTTGAACCTCATCATATCACCCCCTCGAGCTTTAACACCGACAAGGATCTCAAGCTGCAAAACCAAACGGCCGATCAACAACCGGTGCAAACGATGCCTTCGATTCTTACTCAGGCTCATATTGCACTGATCCGAAAGGAATGCCGATTTGGGCCCGAGGTGAAGATTGTTATCCCCGATCCAACTAGCAGGTGTGGTGATCATATCGAAGGGTTGTTCTTCATATATACTTACACATTCACCATCGGGTTCTCACTCTCTGTTCATAGGGTGATTGATGATTTTTGCCGAAGATACAACCTCTGTTTGGCTCAGCTAGGCCCCAGGGTTTGGAGGGTCATGCAATGCTTGGACTGGCTGAGTCGAAGAGCCAAGGTAGATTTTACCTTTCAGCATCTTATCTCTCTTTACTGCCCATATTTTCCAACGGCCGGGGTTGTAGCCTTGAAAAATCGAGGTAAGTGCATAATTCTTACCAAAAGCGAAGACCACAGAGACCGAGGTTGGTGTGACCATTACATTTTTTGGAGACCAGCGTCTTATCTGCCGAGCTTGAATTCCCAGAGAAGGGGAATAGGACTCGTAAGTATTTTATTGTCATCATTCCGTTCGGTTGATATCTTTACTTCTTTCTGTCTCCTGACCTTATTTTGATTCGTTTCGCACTTGCAGCCAATAAGGTCGACGTCATCCTTCCTGAGGGTCTGTCCGAATGGGTCAAGGCTGTGACTAAAGCTCGCAAGCGTCCTGTCAGGTCTTGGATGATCATGGCTCCTAGCAATGGTTGGGGGTGTAAGAGACATGGTGAGTCATTATTATGATTTCATGCGGGGGGAGGGAAGTGTGTCGCGCGAGGTTTTCTTTCTTGTTGCTAATACTTCTCCTCGTGTCAGGTTTTCCCAACAGAGCAGTCAAGAAGAAAAAGAACAAGAAAGGAAAAGGAAAAAAGAAAGATGAAGAGGATACCGACTCCGACGATGATACAGCCTCGGTGGCGAATCTAGTTGGAGATTTGAAGGAGCTCAAGTCCTCGAAGACTTGGGAAGTCTTCGAAGGTGTCCTCTGGTCAGGGGACTTCAAAAGGTGTTGTTGACACCTTCCTCGGTCACTTAACTTGCATTTCCTCTTCCTCTTGTTTCTTTGTCTGTAAACCTCACACGTCATCTTCTGCAGGTTCAAAAAGAAAGAGGGTAACTTCGAAGAAGTCTTCCCGTTCGGTCCACCCTTGTACCGAAGCGATGACCTCCCCCAGGCCCGAAGTTGTTGTTGAGAGGTGCTTGGGATTGATCGATGAGCCCATCGACGAGGGTACCAAAGGTCTGGGATCCCATAAGGAAGTTGAAGTGGTGGACCTTGAGGGCTTGGAGCATGATTCTAATGTGGCCGTTGCCAAAGCTAGAGGCAAGGCTAAAGTTGGGGAAGCTGGGGTCCCTGCCACCAAAGAGGAAACAGCTTCCAGTGTCGCTCGGGCACTTTCTTAGCCTGCTAGTGCTTCAGCTCTGGAGAGGCCTTTGAGAAAACTGGAAGTGTTGGCTTCATCGAACTTTTTGGAGAGCTCTCATAGAGACATTTTAAGCCTCATGCCTTTGCTCGGGCCGAAGGAGGAGGCCATTGTTCAGAAATTCCCCCGAGTCAGCTAGCCACTACTATTGTTTCAAACGCACTTAAGGTAAGTATTACCGCTTTCAATTTTTGTTTGGCTCTTTATTTCCCTTATGATCCCTCGGTAATTTTTGCTCAGGGTTTTCTTCTATCTCTGAAGGTTGTTGAACTCGAGACCATGAGGTATAAAGAGGTTCAACGTGTCGCTAGTGCTTGGGACAAGCAAAAGAACAACTTTAACACTCAAATCGCCGGATTGAAAGCTCAATTGGTCAAGTCTCACTCCGATCTGCATGAAACGGCAGCTGCCTCCAAGGCCAAAATACAAGCCTTAGGCGATGGTTTTTAAGCAGAGCGCTCAAGGCTAGATGCCGAAATCACAAGGCTTGGTGATGAGTTGGCCTAGGTCAAGAATGAATTCATGGAAGAAGCCAACAAGCACCACGAGCAGTTGAAAAAGCATGTGCTCGAGATCCACATGCTGGAAGGCCTGAACTCGAGGATTCATGCTCTTGAGACCGAGGCTAAGCTGCTATGCGATTAAGTGGCTGACCAAAAGTCAAAGGCTAAGATCAGAGCTAAAAGGGCGGAGCTGGATAAGCGTTGGGCTGTCATCAAGTCTCGGTTGAAGCTACACAAGCAGTGCCGAGATGGTGAGCTTAACTTGGAGGATGAGATTGCTAAAGCCGAGGACAACGCGACTAAGGCCCAAGCTATGATAGATGACCTTCCTTCAAGTGAAGGTTCGAGCGATGATGAGGCTGAAGAAAATGAAGAAGATTAAGAAGATAAAGGTAAAGAAGACACCGAAAATGCTGATGATGGGACCTCTGAGGAGGGAGGTAGACCCGAAGCACCGCACTTCTGTTTTCATCATTTTGGTTTTTGTTATGGCCATCGAGCCTTCTTGTATAAATGATTGTGACAGCCTTCGGGCTTATTTTGATGATGTTCTCGATGCCTTCGGGCTTAATGTTTAAATGAATTTCATTTTCTTTGCTCCTAATTTTAGCTTTTATTTTGCCTTAGCAATTTTTTAGCTGAATACTTAGAATAATTTTGCTTGCAAGACTTGTTTCATATAAGGTCGATGCTAACTTGGAACGACATCTCGTTCCCGAGCCGATGCATGTAAGAAATAACTTCGGTAAATTGCCAAAAATATTGAATCAAGTTTATTTCATTCATAATATTACCGAGCCATCACTGGCTTTTACATAAGGCCTAGTCTAAGCAAGACTTAGGTGTGAAAATAAACATGCCACTACTGGGCAAAAAATACAAAGCACTAATCTACTTTTCGAGCGTCAGTCCCCGGTTGTCGATTAGATAGACCTCGGTGAGATAGGCTTTAGGTTGACCTCGCCCGCATCCCTTTCACACCCTCCCAGTATTCTGGCGTGAGTCTTAATGAAGATCTGACCACTGGAGATTGTCTCCTCCGCTTCCTGAAAAGGTCAAGCAAAGCAAAATGAGGGGTAAGTTAGAAATATTCGACCAAATCCTTTGGAGTGTTTTCGGCTCGAAGCTGTAGGTGAAATTTTATTGACCAAGGATTGCTTACCTTGATGCTAGAAGTAATACCGTTTTAAATTAGAGATGTTCCAATTTAAGGGCTCGGGCTTGCCTTTTAAGTCTTCAAGTTGGTAGGACCCCTTTCCGACGATTGCTTTGACTTTGTAAGGTCCTTCCTAGTTTGCAACCAGTTTCCCAGCGTTCTTTTCCTTGGTTGTGTGGTTCGATGCTTTCAACACATAATCACCAACCTTAAAATCTCTAAGTTTGGCTTTCCTATTGATATATGCTTCGATTTGCCTCTTTTGAGCATCCAACCGAATCAAGGCTAACTCACTCTTTTCTTCAAGTAAGTCCAGCTCTATGTGCATAGCCTGTTTATTTGCGTCCTCTGTAGCATGGGCATACCGAAGACTGGTTTCACCCATCTCCACGGGGATAAGTCAGTCTATCCCATAAGCGAGGGAAAAAGGAGTTTCACCAATGCTATTCTTCTCCGTAGTGCACATTGCCCACAGCACCCCGGGCAACTCCTCGGGCCAGGGAACTTTTGATTCGTCAAGCCGTTTCTTTATGTTTTAATGATAATTCTATTCGAGGATTCAACTTGACCACTCACACTTGGGTGATAAGGTGTGATACTATCCTCTTTATGCCCCATTGATTTAAGAAGTGAGTGACCACCGACCCCATAAACTAAGAGCCATTGTCACAAGTAATTTTCTTCGGGAAACCGGACCTGTAGATGATATTTTTGCAGACAAAATCTATCACCTCCTTCTGTCTAACTTTGGCGAAGGCCCCTACATCCACCCATTTGGTGAAGTAGTCGATTAGCACGAGTATGAATCGAACACTTCCTTTTGCCTTCGGAAGGAGGCCTATAATATCCATTCCCCATTTCATAAATGGCCAAGGTGACACGACCAAATGTAAGGGTTCGGCCTGCTGATGGATCATTCGACCATGTCGTTGACACTTATCAAACGTTTTCACAAAGGCTTTGGCGTCTGCGCTGATAGTTGGCCAGTAGTATCCAACCCAAAGTAGCTTGCGCACTAAAGCTTTTCCTCCCGAATGACTACCACACTCACCTTCGTGAATTTCTCTCATAACACATTTGAGCTCTCCTGGGTCCAAACACTTAGCCATCGGGCCGCTGTACATTCTCTTATACAATTTTCCCAAAATCATTGAATAGGATGCTGCTTGAGTCCTTAACTTTTTTACTTCTCTCTTATTGGGGGGAAGAGTCCCTGATTCCAAATAAGATATGAACTTGGTTCGCCAATCCCATTTGTTATCCACTGAATTGACTTCTAATTTCATGTCTTTCATTTGTGCTGAGAGCAATCGAACAACTGAATCAGTCCCCGAGTGTCCTTCTTCCACAGCCGAGCCCAAGTTAGCTAAGGCGTCGGCCTCTGCATTTTTCTCTCGGGGTATTTGTTTGACTTTCTACTTTTAGAATTGAGCCAAGATGTGCTGTGCTCGGGCTAAGAACTGTTGCATCCTGGGCTCACGAGCCGAATAGTCCTCGAGCACTTGATTCACCACCAGCTGTGAATCGCATCTCAATTCGATTCTTCCACCCCCATTTCCTTGGATAACTCCAAGCCTGCTAGAGCTGCTTCGTATTCGGCTTCATTATTTGTTATCTTCTTGAACCGAACCGAATGCCTAACTTTCTCTCATGTTGGCGCCACCAGGACTATCCCAAGCCCCGAACCTTTGGAGTTGGTTGCTCTATCGGTGTAGAGTGTCCATATTCCTGAGGTAGGCATCTTGGACATTAAATTTTCCCTTTCAGCCTCGGGGAGGATCCCAACACTAAAATCAGCCACGAAGTCAGGCAAGACTTGGGATTTGATAGCAGTTCGGGGTTGGTATGTGATGTCATACTCCCTCAACTCTACCGTCCATTTGGATAACCTTCCTGACAACTCTGGTTTATATAATATATTTCTAAAAGGAAGGTGGTGATTACGGCTATTGGATGGCATTGAAAATAAGGCCGTAGTTTCCGAGCAATTACAATTAAAGCAAGTGCTAATTTTTCCAAATGAGGATACCTGGTCTCGGCTTCGAGGAGCGTTTTGCTTACATAGTAGATGGGCTGTTTCTTGCCATCCTCTTCTCAAACCAACACAGTGCTCACTGACACCTCGGATACAGCCAGGTGTACCAACAAAGTTTCTCCCACTTTTGGCTTGGCGAGCAACGACGCGTTATCCAAGTTGTGTTTCAACTCGTTTAGCGCTTCTTTGCACTCTGAAGCCCACTCGAAGGTGTTATTCTTCCTTAGGATCGAGAAGACTTGTGACATTGCTCTGATGACCTTGAGATGAATCTACTCAAGGCAGCGACATGACCAGTTAACCGCTGGACTTCTTTCACCCTGGAGAGCTCATCGGGGATTTCTTCAATCACTTTGATTTTTTCTGGGTTAGCCTTGATTCCTCATTTAGAGACTATGAATCCCAAAAATTTTCCCGAACCGATGCCGAAGGCGCACTTTTCGGGGTTCAACTTAATGTTGTATTGCCTTAAAAAAGTGAAGGCTTCCCTCAAATGGTTTAGGTGGTCCTCCACCCAGACTGATTTGACTAGCATGTCATCTATATATACCTCCATCGATTTCCCAATGTAGTCCTTGAACATACAACATACTAGCTGTTGATAAGTCACTCCCGCATTTTTGAGCCCGAAGGGCATCACCTTGTAGAAAAATGTACCTCGATATTTGATGAATGAGGTTTCTTCACCATCCTTCGGATCCATAAGAATTTGATTATATCCCGAATAGGCGTCTAGAAAGGTTAAAAGTTTGTGTCAAGCCGTGGAGCCTATCAACCTATCTATTTGAGGCAATAAATAGGAGTCCTTGAGACAAGCCTTGTTTAAGTCTGTGCAAATAGATCGGAGTCCTTAGGACAAGTCTTGTTTAATTCTGTGTAGTCCACACACATTCTCCATTTACCATTCTTCTTAGGTACGACCACAACATTGGCCAACTATTCGGGGTATCTAACTTCTCTTATGAAGCCATTCTCTTGCAGTTTCATAGTTTCATCCTCGATTGTCTTCTTTTTATCGACAACGTGCGGTCTTTTCTTCTGCTTCACCAGGATGTAGCATGGGTCCACATTCAGCTTATGAGTCATGATCTCCTGATCGATGCTGACCATATCTGCATAGGACCAGGCGAAGCAGTCATCATTGGCTTTCAACACCTCAACTATAGCATCTTTCGACTTTGGATCCAACTTTGATCCGACAAACACTTTCCTTTCTAGGAAATCCTTCGATAGTGTGAAAGACTCCAACTCTTCAATGGTAGAGTGCTCGGCTTTCTGCTTCTGACTTTCTTGAATACACATCGGGATCTTTTCTACTTCTCCTTGGGGATCAGTTTGAGGACAAGATTCCCCCTCTTCGTTAGACCCCGGTTTTGTTGATTGCTATTTCTTTGATCCAGTCAGAACGACTCCACTTTTCAGTGCAACCGAATAGCATTCCCTCATCATTCGTTGCTCTCCCTGGACCGAATGGACCCCCAAGGGGTTGGAAATTTGATGACCTGATGAAAAGTGGATTGTATAGCTTCCATCGAGTGGATCCACGGTCTCCCGAGGATCACATTATAAGCCATGTCCGACATGACTTGGAATACTGTCTCCTTAACAACTCCTTTGGCATATGTTTTGAGCGTGATCTTGCCCAATTTTTTCTTAGTGGATTTATTAAAACCAGTTAATATGGTTGCCTTCAGAACGATCTGATCCTTCAACTACATTTTCTTAACATCCCCGTAGCTGATTATATTAACAAAGCAACTGGGGTCGATCAAGACTCGTTTGATATTCGAGTCGTTGATCCTCAACATGATGACTAAGGTGTCGTGATGGGGAAATATCATCCCATCACAGTCATCATCATTGAACACTATCTCCTTACCCGGACCCCCTAATTGGGTTCTTTTATCCATCGTAATCGACAATTTGGTGAACTTTTTAGCGGCTACAAAATTCACGCCATTCACCTCTGACCCTCCAGTGATCATATTTACAAGCCTTTCGGGGGGTGGTGCCTTCAGTGGTTGACCATCTCCCCTGTTCTTTGCGTAATTCTCTTTTCTTTTGTCGGTGAGAAATTCTTCCAACAAACCCTTCTTCAACAAGTGTGCCACCTTGAGGCACAAAGCCTTGAAATCCTCGTGCGATGACCATAGTCCGTACGAAACTCGCAATTTAGACTTTGGTCCCTTTTCTTTGGAGCTGTTCTCATGTTCTTCGGTGCCCTTACTCCTGGCATCCGCTTCAAGGAATTTACCAGCTCGGTGGTCGACACATTAAAGTTATAATCTTGTATCCGAGGTAGATCTTTGTCTTTGGATGCCTGAGCGGGCCCCGTGGTGTTCTTTTGGTTACCATTATGATTTATTCAGCCACCAAGGCATTGGCTTATGGGTGGTCCACCGAGCCTTTGGCTTACATGCTGCCTTTGCGTGCTATATGGCTCATATCGGCCCTTTGAGTTTCCCCTCGGTGCCTCAGCATGACGTGACGAATCGAGGCGATTCTTATAGTTTAAGCTTCGGCCTGCAACTCTCCATTCGGCCTCTTCCAGCCTTATCTTGTTGGCAGCCTATCATGCAACTCGTTCTATGTCTGAGCTTCAGTATTGTTGAAGCTCTTTTTCCAGCTCAGTAGCCGCGTCAGAGTTTCGAACATTGATATTCCTTTCGAAGGCCATGATGGCTAAGTTATCTCCCATGGGGGCAGTTCCATCCTCTCGGCTTGGAATCGCTCGAGGAAGTCTTTGACAGGCTCTCCATATCATTGTTTGACCTCGAAGATATCTTCCTTCCTTTGAAGGATCTTTTGTGCCCCAGTATGAGCTTCGATGAACATATCGGCAAATTTTTTGAAATCTGAGATAGACTCCAAGGGCAGATGCATATACCAGCACAACGCCCTTTATTCCAATGTGTCCCCAAATTTTTTTCAAGAACATAGACTCCTTTTCAATTTCAGCTAATCATTCCCTTTCACCATCGCCATGAATTCGGTTACGTGCTCGATAGGGTCGGTAGTGCCATCATATTTTTTCAAAATTTTCATTTTGAAGTGCTTCAGGATTAGGGCTTGAGCTGCTTCGGGTTTATAAGGCAACTTGCTGCATTGGTCAATGTCTAACGCCCTCTGGGTTCTCCTCACCCCGGGGACGTTTTCGAATCGCTTTTCGAATTTGCCTCGACTCGAGCCTCAATCTCTCTCCTTAGCTTTTCAATTTCCACCGAGGAGTTTGTTTCAGCCACGTTGGGAACCGTTCTGAAGTCTAGTGTAGTGTTAGGCATAGTGCCCGAACCTCCAGATGTGGTCCCATTGGGAGGTCCCCCTGTTGTCGCGCCCGTGGGAACTAAAGTCGGAATGCCTCCATTTAGAACCACAGGTGGAGTTCCATTTGGAGTGGAATTGTTCCTTGCCTCCAACGAGGCGCGAAATTCTGAATTAATAACTATTTTGCTCGGCCTGTTGTGGTTGGAGGGTTTTCAAAGTTTGGATGACAAAATGATACGGGGTAAACACACAGAAGCGTTGAAAGTAGCGGAAGCAATAAAGTAAAGATAAAAACGAGACGAGACTCGAACGATTACCTAAGTAGCAACGAGGAACTTGTATCACTACACCTCAAGTGAATGTCAAGGAATCACCTATGTTATGCAACTATCCTCAAGAGATACCCGACTCTTGCAAATAGAATGATCAAAGTTGATGAAGTTCAAATTGAATTCCACCAATTCAAGAGATACCCGACTCTTGCAAATAGAATGATCAAAGTTGATGAAGTTCAAATTGAATTCCACCAATTGAATTCAAGCACATACAAGGGTTTCAAAGAGAGCATAACTCATGTTTCCAATATTCAAGGTCATGTAAAATGAAGAAAATGGCTAAGGGGAGTTTATATAGACTCCCTTACACAACTGTGAAATGTCTAAAAAGCCCCTAGGTCTAGTTGAAATATTAGAATCACTTAGGGCTAAAATAAGAATTACAATGCAAAAATTGGAGGCTTCAGCGTGCTGGGCGCTCCGCCTGGTGGAGCTCTGACCAAAAGGCTGGCCGCTCTGCTAAGCTGGTCAGGCTCTCCACCTGGTTTGCCTTGCTTATGGGCGGTCCGCCTGGCTTCAGGCGCACCTCTTGGGCGCCAAGGAGCTAGGCGCTCCTCCTCAGTCTGGGTGCTCCACTTGGCCCTGAAGCGTGGGGCTTCCTCCTTCAATCGAGCTCCAATACATGATCTTCAAGTCGCTTCTGGAGCTCTTCACTTGTGTTCTTTGTGCTCTTGAACTTGGCTCTTGATGGTTTGTGCTTAGGCACAATTTGTCCCGCATCATCCTCCCCTTCTTGAAAAGATTTCATCCTTGAAATCAAAGCATCAAGACCTACAATCAAAGACAAGCACAACCAAAATTTCCTACTTCGCAAGTAGGTTAGCTTAACAAGTATAAGTGCAATTAGTGTGGGAAAACACACTCTTGTGATAGAGCCAAGAATCGATAACAATTAAAAAATGTTTTTTCCCCAAGGAAACAAAAAATTCTTGGCTCAACAAGATCAAGCACTAACAACCAAAACAAGCAAAGAGATCAAAGATATGTAACATGCAGCAATCAAATTCCCTACGACCCCTAAGTTTACATCCAACATACCAAGCCTTCAATGCATGTTCAACACGTTGTGGCACAATGGCTTTGGCATGCTCAACACTCAAGGTGTGATTGGCATGCTCAACACTCAAGGTGTGATCAACATACAGAATGAAGTAAGTCAAATAACTCAACCTACAACTAGCATCAATCACTCCACTCCCCTTCTTCAAGGCATTCATACTCACACCAAGAGATACCTCCACACCTCCAAATTCATCATCTAGACAATCCTCCTCACAAGACAATTTCTTAAAAAATGCATTGATAATGACTTCTTCCTCTTCATAAACCCAACAATCAAGAGTAGGGTCAATAGAAGAATCACCCACTTCACTCAAAGTCTCTGACACGACCCGGAATCTGGTTAGGCCGTGCGGGCACCCGACATCCTCCCCTAGACCCGTCGGGCGAACCCTTACCAATTAAATCAGGAAAATAAATATAACTGAATTCATAAATAAGAACAAGACTTAAAAAAATACTGACATACTGATACCTCTGTACAAAAGAAATTACAGCTGACTACCCAACATACTAGGTTTAGGGCTATCCAGACTAGACATCTAAGAGTACAAAAGAAGACAGATACGTCCTGAAGGGAGCAAAATGCAGCTGAGATAATAACCAATAGACTGGTGGCCATCCGGAATAAAAGCTGGCTCACCCTGACAGCTGAAGTCGTCTTCGCTCCTTCACAACGTGGCCAACTCAATCCTGGAGCGAACCTGCCGAAACGAAATAGATAGACAAGAAACAAACAACAAACGAGGGTGAGTCAAAAGGACTCAATAAGTGGGGCAGATTAGCCACCTCAAAGAATAGGATAGCTAGCCAGGGAGAAAAGAAACAAATAAACCAGATTCCTCTTATTTAAATTATGAAAAGGCAGAGCCAGATAATTACTAGAAACACGTATGAAATTGCAAACTATTCAACAACCAGGAAGGTAAGACAGCCAGAACATATAGGTATCCCGAACACATCAACAATCAGAAATACATCCTGTTGCGGCGTGCAACCTGATCCATATATTCATCCTGTTGCGGCGTGCAACCCGATCCGTATATTTATATTGTTGAGTCGTGCAACCCGATCCGTATATTTATACTGTTGCGACGTGCAACCCGGGATACGAGCCAGAAATATATAGACAAACTAAGATATGGTATACATACCGCATATATAAAACACAACACGATAGTCACACAATAATCAGCACGCGGTGCAATGAAATGGGATGAATGCAGTATGATGCAATGGTGTCACATGTGCCAAATAGATGTAGCGGAATCCTCCTGCTCCGGGGGCGGAATCCTCCTACCCTCAATATGATGCAATGGAGCGCAATCCTCCTGCTCCGAGGGCGGAATCCTCCTACCCTCAATATGATGCAATGGAGCGGAATCCTCCTTCTCCGAGGGCGGAATCCTCCTACCCTCAATATGATGCAATGTGCATACGAATACAACATGATGCAATAATAACCCATCACCAGCACGGGACTCTCATCGACAGCTGGAAAGTATATACCAACTCACAACCAATGTACAATACTCAGATTCTCAATGCAATACCAATAACAGGACATAATATATAATATAGAATGTAAATCCAAAGCTAAGGCGTCATAAGTACGCCTATCGGCAGCTACACACGTAAGGAACACGTGGTAGAAAATCCACGAGGCCAGGTGCCTCCAAAGAAATGGATATAAACACTTACCTCGTTCCAAAGTTAACACTGTTATCCAACAACCGCTTGTCCTTTGGTTTCATCGCCAAACGATCCCACTCTATTCAATAAGCAGAAAAATATATCAAATTAGGCTAAAGGCTTCATTCCTCACATCTTAGGGTAATCCGGTTAAGAACCTGGTACCCTATTCGCATACGCAATATGCAGGCCAGGCCTATGTACAGGGTTTAAGGTCACATAACCAAACCCCAAATAAATTACATTTATATGTTGCCCATAACTCACTGAGTACGAATATATAATCAATTTCATTATCGGGGTTCATTTGACCCTTTAAACTATCAATTTACGTCATTAGGGCGATGTCTAATATCCCTATTTTTACCGTAAAAATATATTCAAACATACGTAATAAACTCAAATAATATATTAGATCATTACCTGAATGTTCTGGGGTGAAAATACTACTTTTCTCCGACCCCTTTTCTTATTTTCTGGCATTTTTCATTTTTTTCTACCTGCTGTGTTCCTATTTCTCTCTTTCTGTACGTTTTAATGAACCTGCTAAGGGATCAATATGATCCCTTAGTGACCGACATAGTAAGCCATTTTCATTTCTTTCTTTTTCCTTTTTTTTTTTGTCTTTTTTTCTTTTTATAAATTCACTGCTACGGTAAAAATTGAAACAGTACCCTACGATATTCGAAATAATTCCAACTTTTGCATACCGGTTATACAAAATATATGTAACATACTCGTGAAGGCGGATCTCAAATTGGACTCCCGAAACTCATGATGCGAATTTAAATAGAAAAGGTCAAATTATTTAACTTTCGGCATTTTAGCGGAAACTAGCCGAACCACATCGAAATTCACATTCGAAAGTTTACAATAATCACAAATAATCATACGAACCTAACGGTGCTTTCAGATTCTGAATCGGAGCTCATTCGGCAAAACAGATATTGAAAATCTCTTTTTAATATTTATCGCCAATAAAAACTGAAACTTTTTTCCGATGCCTACCAAACGAGGTCTGATTTAGCTCAAATTTTACAGACAGGTCCTAATGGATATTATGAATATTTTAAAATTATCGGCACGTCAATCGGAGTCCTAACTTCCGAAACGACTGACCGAGGTCGTTTCATTCTCCTCCACTTAAACTCTCGTTCGTCCTCGAACGAGCCTAAACCTAAAGAAAGATTTACGCAGATAACAAGAGAACTTGCACAACCTTCATAAACTACTCCACGGACATTATCTCATAATTACTGAATCAGAGTTATAACACACACATCAACTCTTGGATAAAACATATTTGGATAATATGATAACATCATAGCCCAACTTATTCGGACTAAGCCGACCCTTTCTCAATCACGAGAGAGGAGTTTTATATTTTCGAAACAAAGATACACGAAACTTTGAATGGGTTAACATGATTCAGCCGATAATTACCTCTTCAATATACCTTTCAATATAGAACAGGTCGATGGAACTAAGAATTAGCTTACGCTTCAGCAACGCCTTAGAGATTTAATATTATGATTCGGTATCAATTGGAGGAAGACTCCTCCACTTAAAGCATAAACTCATACAACTAATTTGAATAGAAATAGTCATCCTCGCACAACCTACTGGATTAAAGAAGACCTAGCTAAAAGCTGAACATAGGCAGACCTAAACTACCAAACTACCCTTTCGAGTTGCCAACTAGCTGCAACTCTCGAGTTCACAACTCCATACCTTTGCCGTAAAAACCACCGCCCGATGGATGGTATTTCTATATAAAAATTTCGGTGGAGTTTCCCCTGAAACTGGATGATCCGCAAAAATAGAACCAAAACTATACTATACATGGGAATGGATATCCGGATAAACTGATAACATAAACATGTTAAACGGATAACAAGATGAGACAACTGGACCAAAACAATAATATGCTTCCAAAACAATAATATGCTTACCCGGCCACAATAACACGTACTCTGGCTCAATACAGGGAACGTCACAAGCGGCTACCAATTGCCCAAGCTCACTAGTGCTGGACGAAGAAGATGGAAATGGATCAAGGATAGAAATAATTAGAGCTTTAGGAAGTTCATCTTCTTATTTGCTTGGCTACCAAAGCTAGACTACTTCCGAGTCAGGCGAGCCAAAGAATCGCAATTGAAGAGATAGACATTAAATAAGCTTTATGGAAAAACATCCATACCAATTTAACCTCCCAATAAGAAGGAAACTCTGACAATTTACCAAAATACCCTTTTATAACTAAGATAAGCTCATAGAATAACATGACTCTACTAGAATCTCGAACCAAGAGGAGACACATAGATCGAGCATTACTTACCAGCCACTTTACACCGGAAGAAACGACGACACTTCCTGATGGTGATGAATAAGAATCCCATCATCCAACCAACACGGAATTCCGAGAAGAGAGGTAAACTGATTTGATATAATAAGAGAAGGTGGCACAACAGGATACCAAGCAGGCAATAGCGACACTCACTGTCAAATATCTCATATTTAGACCAGATAAATTAGTAGGGTCTCATAAACGCCAGGAATAAATCATATCAGAAGCTCACCCCTCTACCGCAACCGATTCTTAATTACGACAATATCTAAGGAAACCGTCGAAACATGATAAGATACACCATTTCCAGATCGATCGGAAAGATAAATCTTACTTACAGATAAGGGAAGAAGAAACACACGGGTCTACTACATCAGATGCCTCAGCATCCCGCCAGACAAGCAATTCATAAAACTACCTCTACAGCTGAGCTGAACCACTACCCTGACAATCACTTTCTGGAGAACCACTGCCACCACACTCTCAACCTCTACTGGATGGTGGCATATCTCTGCTTGATTAAGATCTAAATGAAATTCCCTGCGACTGTGCAGGTACCTGATGACAAGAGAAAGGACGGCTGCTAACTTATCGGAATAAGGAAAAATCCTCAAAGAATAGCCAGACTCACGACAATGATAACACCTTTTCACTGACTATAGGAGCTGGACAGATTGTTGATAGCTGTAAAGAGAAGACTGAATCTGATCTTGATGAGCTACTGGCGCACTGTAAGATTTGAGTGACACAAGTTGAGATAACCTGGAAGGTGACCTCCCAAAATAATCAGAACTCTTACCTCTAAATGAGGTACCATGATTGCCCACTAGGGCCACGAGATCTCTTGCTCTCCCGCTCTAACTCTTCCCGTTCTAATTTACGGTATGCCTCGTACCTTCGGGTAATATCAATAGCAACATCAAATGAAATCCAGACCTCAATTTCTCGAGCCATCTGGGATTTCAAGGAAAAATAAAGGTCATCAATAAATCTTTGAATCTCTCGAAAGACTCATGAACTAGTTCTAATGCATATCCAGCTATTCTATAGAATTCAATCTCATATTCTGAAACACCAACAGGCTAACCGACAGGCTACCCTGTCCAATTCACTCAAACTAGCAACAGTTTTCATCTCGTTCGCTACTCGAAAGGAACTTTTCCACAAATCTATTAGAAAAACTTAACCAAGTTAGCTAATAAGAGATCAGCCCACCAATTCAAGGCTGGACCCTGAAACTGAAAGGCAGAATAATCAATATCATACTGCTCGATATAATTAATAGCATGAAGGATATGCTGACATCATTTTATTTTAAAAAAACTTACACAGGGATTATCTAATGCATTGGTTGGGAATATCGGAAGGTTCAACCGCGTAAAATAATGGAACCTCTTTGGGCACTCAAATCTAACCGTTACCTCGGCTGGCTAACCAGCCAGAACAATTGGTGGCGCAACACATGCTGCTTCTAGAACATAATTCATTGCAGCAATATTAAGAACTGGAATAGGAGCTCCCTGAGATCGAACGTCTGCACATACGACAACCTGATAGGCTGCCCAATGAATAATAGGTTCTTACGGTATCTGCGTCGCCAAGATTCTCGTAAAGCATCGTAGAGAGCCAAGGGAACTACAAGGCCCTGCTCCCATGCCCATCGCGAGCTCATACAATTGGGAACTCCGTAACTAGATCGTCAGCACAATCAAAAAAACTCGGGGCTTCGTCAGTACTAACCCCAGGCCACACTGCTTCGTCTTGAACTCATACCGTTTGCTGATTTGTTACACGAGGGTTCACAATTACCATGAAGGAATTAACGAAAATACTTCTGCATCCTAGACCGACGCACGATCAGAAATGAAGGAAGTGAAACTTCCTAAATGCCATCATAGCCTCTCGTAGATAAGTACAGACGTCTACGTACCCATCATCAAGACTCTACTAGACACTGTCTTAGTCTGGATAGACTCTAAACCGGGCTCTGATACCACCTGACATGACCCGGAATCCGGTTAGGCCGTGCGAACACCCGACATCCTCCCCTAGACTCGTCGGGCGAACCTTTACCAATTAAATCAGGAAAATAAATATAACTCAATTCATAAATAAGAACAAGACTTAAAAAAATACTGACATACTGATACCTCTGTACAAAAGAAATTACAGCTGACTACCCAACATACTAGGTTTAGGGCTATCCAGACTAGACATCTAAGAGTACAAAAGAAGACAGATACGTCCTGAAGGGAGCAAAATGCAGCTGAGATAATAACAAATAGACTGGTGGCCATCCGGAATAAAAGCTGGCTCACCCTGACAGCTGAAGTCGCCTTCGCTCCTTCACAACGTGGCCAACTCAATCCTGGAGCGAACCTGCCGAAACGAAATAGATATACAAGAAACAAACAACAAACCAGAGTGAGTCAAAAGGACTCAATAAGTGGGGCAGATTAGCCACCTCAAAGAATAGGATAGCTAGCCAGGGAGAAAAGAAACAAATAAACCAGATTCCTCTTATTTAAATTATGAAAAGGCAGAGCCAGATAATTACTAGAAACACGTATGGAATTGCAAACTATTCAACAACCAGGAAGGTAAGACAGCCAGAACATATAGGTATCCCGAACACATCAACAATCAGAAATACATCCTGTTGCGGCGTGCAACCTGATCCATATATTCATCCTGTTGCGGCGTGAAACCCGATCCGTATATTTATATTGTTTAGTCGTGCAACCCGATCCGTATATTTATACTGTTGCGGCGTGCAACCCGGGATACGAGCAAGAAATATATAGGCAAAATGAGATATGGTATACATACCGCATATATAAAACACAACACGATAGTCACACAATAATCAGCACGCGGTGCAATGAAATGGGATGAATGCAGTATGATGCAATGGTGTCACATGTGCCAAATAGATGGAGCGGAATCCTCTTGCTCCGGGGGCGGAATCCTCCTACCCTCAATATGATGCAATGGAGCGGAATCCTCCTGCTCCGAGGGCGGAATCCTCCAACCCTCAATATGATACAATGGAGCGGAATCCTCCTGCTCCGAGGGCGGAATCCTCCTACCCTAAATATGATGCAATGGAGCGGAATCCTCCTGCTCCGAGGGCGGAATCCTCCTACCCTCAATATGATGCAATGTACATACGAATACAACATGATGCAATAATAACCCATCACCAGCGCGGGACTCTCATCGACAGCTGGAAAGTATATACCAACTCACAACCAAAGTACAATACTCAGATTCTCAATGCAATACCAATAACAGGACATAATATATAATATAGAATATAAATCCAAAGCTAAGGCGTAATGAGTACGCCTATCGGCAGCTACACACGTAAGGAACACGTGGTAGAAAATCCACGAGGCCAGGTGCCTCCAAAGAAATGGATATAAACACTTACCTCGTTCCAAAGTTAACATTGTTATCCAACAACCGCTTGTCCTTTGGTTTCATTGCCAAACGATGCCACTCTATTCAATAAGCAGAAAAATATATCATATTAGGCTAAAGGCTTTATTCCTCACATCTTAGGGCAATCCGGTTATGAACCTGGTACCCTATTCGCATACGCAATACGCAGTCCAGGCCTATGTACAGGGTTTAAGGTTACATAACCAAACCCCAAATAAATTACATTTATATGTTGCCCATAACTCACTGAGTACGAATATATAACCAATTTCCTTATCGGGGTTCATTTGACCCTTTAAACTATCAATTTACGTCATTAGGGCGATGTCTAATATCCCTATTTTTACCGTAAAAATATATTCAAACATACATAATAAACTCAAATAATATATTTAGATCATTACCTGAATGTTCTGGGGTGAAAATACTACTTTTCTCCGACCCCTTTTCTTATTTTCTGGTATTTTTCATTTTTTTCTACCTGCTGTGTTCCTATTTTTCTCTTTCTGTACGTTTTAATGAACCTGCTAAGGGGATCATATTGATCCCTTAGTGACCGACATAGTAAGCCATTTTCATTTCTTTCTTTTTCCTTTTCTTTTTGTCTTTTTTTCTTTTTATAAATTCACTGCTACGGTAAAAATTAAAACAGTACCCTACGATATTCGAAATAATTCCAACTTTTGCATACCAGTTATACAAAATATATGTAACATACTCGTGAAGACGGATCTCAAATTGGACTCCCGAAACTCAAGATGCGAATTTAAATAGAAAAGGTCAAATTATTTAACTTTCGGCATTTTAGCGGAAACTAGCCGAACCACATCGAAATTCACATTCGAAAGTTCACAATAATCACAAATAATCATACGAACCTAACGGCGCTTTCAGATTCTGAATCGGAGCTCATTCGGCAAAACCGATATCGAAAATCTCTTTTTAATATTTATCGCCAATAAAAACTGAAACCTTCTTCCGATGCCTACCAAACGAGGTCTGATTTAGCTCAAATTTTACAGACAGGTCCTAATGGACATTACGAATATTTTAAAATTATCGGCACGCCAATCGGAGTCTTAACTTCTGAAACGACTGACCGAGGTCGTTTCAGTCTCAAACAAGGAGTTTTCTATGGGTTCAAACTCTTCACCCCACGGAGGTTCTAACTCAGTCTCAACTCTAGTCCGATACAAATCACCACCACAAATAAAGATGCCCTCAAACAAAGGATTAGTAAAAGTAGACATCTCAACTTTATTTTTAAACATGGGTGAAGTGTCAAGACTAAGTTCATCATTCACACTTGAGGAGTCATCATAGACAACCTTGTCCATGCAATTTGGACTCCTCAAGGTCACTATCATCCTTACTACGACACACAAATCCACCAAAATCAATTATATCAACAAGGGTAGAGTCACATAACTCATCTTCCCCTCTATCAAATATAGGTGGGGTGTCATTACAAGGTTCACAAGTATAGTCAACTATCACATCAATACTAGAGAGAGGTTCATTGAACAATGAGCTCACATCATTATGTGGCTTAGCATTTCTCTCAACTAGTGATACACATGCACACACAAGTTGACTAGTCGAATCTATGCTAGTTGCAAATTCATTAAATGCAACACAAGTACTAACTAGCGTGGAGTCTTCACAAGACAAGGTACTATCATCTTCATGAAAAGATGAAGAAGTACTTACAATTGAGTTGCTTCCTTGAGCAGTCATAGCATTTTAAGTATCATGTTCAACTTCCTTTTCATGAAGCTCGCAATGAGGATCTTCATCACCTTGCCTTCCTTCCTTAGCACACGGTCGAGGCACCAATAGTTCGCCTCCAAGATTTCCTACACATAAGCCAAAACAAGTAGAAGAAGAAGATAAAGCATAGTTAGAACAAAGAGCGTCCTCACTCACATTTTGTCTTTCCTCTCCTCTCTTTTCCCTCATTTTTCGCTCAAGGCCAAGTGTAGCTTCAACCCGACAAGGCATAAAAACAAGATTCACGGCTTCGAGGCTCCTTCTCCATGGGATATTTAGCTTTAGCCGCCTCTTTCAACTCGCTCATATGCCTATAATCATTAGTTACTTGCCTCGGTGTCAAGGGCTTTAGTACATACTTCCTACCCGCATGCGACACAGTGTAAGAGTTGGTTCGACCATCATGGACTACACTCCGATCATATTGCCATGGCCTTCCAACCAAAAGGTGACAAGCTTGCATCGGTACTACATCGAACATAATCCTATCTCGATAATTTCCAATGTTAAACTCAATCAAGACTTGTTCCACCACTCTCAACTCTCCACACTCACTCAACCAATATTAAACGGTATGGATGTGGAAGCTTTATAGTAGGCGATTTCAAATGGGAAATCAAGGATTTGCTCACTATGTTAGCACAACTTCCCGAATCAATGATCAATGAGCATACTTGCCCCATCACACAACACCTAGCATGGAAGATATTTTCCCTTTGCACATTCTCTTCCTTCTCAAGACTCATGGCACCCAAACTCCTACGTACCACAAGTGTCATTTTAAGCTCTTCATCCCCTTCACAATCACCTCGCTCTCCTTCCCCAACCTCTTCAATTGCCATTAGTTGGCCCATAGGAGTAGTATAGTTACCTTTAGAGCGAGTAGCTACATTACATTGGGGAATGCCCAAGTTTTGGGAAATATCCACTTGTTGGGGAATGCCCACCGGTTGGGGAATGCTCAACATTCCATCACTAGTACCTCCTCCGGCACTCCTTCGGACACTCGGGGTCCATTCTCTTTCAAGGCTCTCAAGCCTCGCGCCTATGGCTTTCACTTCGGCCAAGAGAGTGGCCAAGAAGCTTACCGGGACCTTAATGGTATCATCCATGTCTCCGGCCATGTACCTACAAAAAAATAACAAGATTAAAAGAAAAGATTAGAGTAAAAACCTCACACTCTCCCTCACTTTTGAATGTCACTCGGGTACACTCGTTTAGTGGTGGGGGATTTATTACTCAAGCTTGATTCAATGGCTTCCTCGTAGTTGAACAACCTCCTCGATAACCAATCATATTCACAAGAACCAAATACTCTTTGGGAAGAGTGGAGTTGATGGGACTCGATGAACGCTAGGCTATATAGGTGCGCACTAGAAGCAAAAGTAAACTACGAGGCTTCTTTGAGGTCTACTCTCCCCTAGGCATGAGTACCCTAATAGCTCAATGAACTAGCACTAATTGAGTAGGAGTGTTACTCTCAAAGTACTAGCCAAAAGTGATACAAGCCAACAAAATGTGAAAACCTACGAAAAAACAACTACCCGGACATGTTCCGGAAAGATGCGCTCTGCCCCTTGCAATGGGCGCTCCGCCCAGAGTCATTAAGAGGTTGTCAACATAGTGGGCGGTCCGCCTAAGTATATGGGCGGTCCGCCTGGTTTTTGGGCAGCAGGAAAATCAGGCGGTCCCCCTTGCTTTTGGGCGCTCCGCCCGTTCCTGATTCCTGCAGCGTTACCCTCCGCATTTCTGAGTCTTTAGCACTCAAATTTCCAACAAAAAAAAGTTGTTTCTCCAATCTAATGATACCCAAAGGTGTATAGGATGATTACAAACAAATCCCAATAGTTTTTAACCCCAACAAACAACTACAAGTCGATTTTGATCTTCAAGCAAGAATTTTTAGGGTTTTTGAAAACTTTGAGATTTGATTCTTTAAATTTCGAATCACAACACCAAATCACGATATTTTGGTACCAAAAGAACGGGAATACGATATAGAACAAACCCCAATAATTTTCAATGTTTGGGTGTCCCAATCCAACAAGTTTCACCAACTTTTTTGAAGTTTTCAAATTTTGAATTGTTTCTTCTTTTTTTTTCTTCAAATTTTCAAGAACAAGAACATGGATAACAACAAGACAAGATAAAAACACGTCGAACAAAGAACGAGGGTTTGTAAGAACAACACCCGATCCGTGCTCTGATACCAAGATGATACGGGATAAAAATGCGGAAGCGTTGAAAGTAGCGGACGCAATAAAGTAAAGATAAAAACAAAACGAGACTCGACTCGACTCGAACGATTACCTAAGTAGAAACAAGGAACTTGTCTCGCTACACCTCAAGTGAATATCAAGAAATCACCTACGCTATGAAACTATCCTCAAGAGATACCCGACACTTGCAAATAAAATGATCAAAGTTGATGAAGTTCAAATTGGATTCCACCAATTGAATTCAAGCCCATACAAGGGTTTCAAAGAGAGCATAGCTCATGTTTTCAATATTCAAGGTCATGTAAAATGAAGAAAATGGCTAAGGGGAGTTTATATAGACTCCCTTACACAATTGGTAAATGTCTAAAAAGCCCCTAGGTCTAGTTAATACATTAGAATCACTTAGGGCTAAAATAGGAATTACAATGCAAAAGTTGGAGGCTTCAGCATGATGGGCGCTCCGCCTGGAATGGGGCGCTCCGCCTGGTGGAGCTGCTGACCAAAAGGCTGGGTGCTCCACCTAGCTGGTCAGGCGCTCCGCGTGGTTTGCCTTGCTTCTGGGTGGTCCGCCTGGCTTCAGGCGTACCTCCTGGGCGCCAAGGAGCTAGGCGCTCCTCCTCAGTCTGGGCGCTTCGCCTGGCTCTGAAGCGTGGGGTTTCCTCCTTCAATCGAGCTCCAATGTATGATCTTCAAGTCACTTCCGGAGCCCTTCACTTGTGTTCTTTGTGCTCTTGAGCTTGGCTCTTGATGGTTGGCGCTTAGGCACAATTCGCCCGCCATCACCAAAACTTGAAAAGCATCATTGGACCCTGAGGAAGAAGGATCAGCTACGGGTGGTATTATGGGTGCGTTCGGATTTTGATTTATGTGAGCACTAGTTCGTCCATCGGGAGTTAGCTGCTGCCCAGTAGAATTTTCATCATTATTTACCATTTTGACGGATCAAAACGAAAATACGAATGAACTGAAGATTCAACTTTGGAACGAAGCTTTGCTGTTTGTTTTCCAACCAACAGCGCCAATTTGTATTGGTCCAAAATGATTTACGACAACAAATCAAATTTGGGTCGAGAATACAAGCATTACTAAGTATCAAAGTTGAGATAACAAACAAGATCAAACGTAAAAGACAAACAAGTAACGAAATTCCAATATATGAGGTTAAGTACAAATTTTTTCAGAGTTTCTGTATATATTTCTAGATTATTACATTATAAAATAAAGAACTATTTATAGACTAATGAATACAAGGAGTTTGGACCATGTTCCCCATGTCTTCCATTAATTCACCCACGTCTCAACTCTTTTGAAAGTGGGGTTAATGGGCTGAAATAAGAGGAGATTACTCCACTGAGAATAAATTAATTCACCGAGGCTTAGGTTGTTGACCTCAGAGACACGAGCTTGTTAGCTGACTGAAGTGATGTTCCACCGAGGTGCAACATGAATCCTATTTTTCGGTTGTTGACATCGGTAATCCCATTGTTTACCTCGGACCATAACATGCAAATATCCATTCAGTTAACTCTGAATCATGCCGCCGAAGTGCCACGTATGCAAGTCGATTTTTACCCAGTACAGTGCTTAAAAGCTACTTTTTATGGGTGGGAGCTTGTTTTATAAATAAGCAATTACCTGTTTGGATAGAAATGTTGAAACTGAAAAAAACTTGCTGAGGTGTTTGGTTAAAAAGTATTTTTTTAATATTAGAATGATTGGAATATCATTAAAATAAACAAAAGAAAAGAGGAGTATAATCTAGAGCATTTGTTAGTAAAGGCATCAGTAGAATTAAAAAAGATTATAAAGGATAAAACTGTAAAACTCTTAGTCAAACTAAAAATACTAAAAAGCCAAATAGGGTGTTAGCGCTGTTTTTTTGAAATAAGGACGTTTAGATTTGACTAAGAAGATAGAAAGGGGCAAGCCAAAACCCACTCTGCTGAGCTCGGCTTTCGAGGCTACCTACTTTAGGGCTTATGTCATATATAAAGAAGAACCCTCTTAGGGCCTTTTTGTTTAAGGGCTGCTCGCCTTTTGAATAGAAGGAAGTGGGGGAGCAGAGGTTCTTTCGGTAAATCGATGCATGAGCTGAGGCTCCCATGTCCTGCCGACCCTCCGAAAAAGTAAGGGCTCATAGGGAGTCAGAAGCAAGCAGAGTAAAAGGCGGGTACGCCGAGCAGCTTCTAATTCTGCTGTGCCGGTGCACAAAGCAAGCACAAAATCAGAAAGGATCTCTTCAATGCATAAATAGTTGTGAGTTCAACTTATAACTTTTGGCTTATTTTGGCTTAAATGCCAAGTGCTTTTAAGCACTTTGTAATTTATCCATATACTTTCAAGAGCCAAAAAGTAAAGCCAGTCAAGGTTTTAAGCCAAGCCAAACACCCTTTATATAGAAAAGGAATTATACAACAAATAAGGTTGATAAATGATTAATTCTACTAGGTCTATTACTTTTTGAACTAGTCAAAAATTTGTTAAGTGCTAGAAAAAATGTTTGAAAGCTCAGCAACATGAGTTCAATTTTGCATCTAACAGTAGCTCCTTTTCTCATGTCGTGCTATTACAATAATTGATTGTAAGGACTTTTTGCTTGACTTGAGATAGAAGTTTTCCTTTAGCAACTCCAAACCATGTATGAAGTCCCAAAATTTTATCATCTACTAAAATTTAACAAATTCAAAACCTTACAAGAAGTACACAGAAACATGCATACCATATTAGACTAGAAGGCCCTATTACAAAGCATGTTTGTACTAGAGAAGGAACGGGCAGATTGCAGAAATATGACACCATAAGAAATTGTTTGCCTTTTTACCCACGCTAACAGTGGTTTTGAAAAAATATCTCCATTAAGTTTAATGGAAAAAATTAGACTGAAACGCCCCTGTCAAACTTATGGATCGGGGCCAAGACTTGCCTTTAACCCCTCTCTGCTTTTCAACACTTATCCCTTCAAGTGCTAGCAAAAGACAATATTTGCCAGCACTTGGTCGTAAGTCTTGGCAAAATGCCAAGACTTGTCTTTGACCCCTTTCTATTTGCCAACACTTGCCCCTAAAGTGTTGGCAAAAGGCAACACTAACTGCACTTGGCCGTAAGTCTCGGCAAAAAGCCAAGATTTGCCCCTTCCAGTCTCTTCATGCATTCTTGCCATATAACTTGAAGTATTGGCAAAACAACACTTGCCCTTGAAGTCTTGGCCCCATGTCAATACTTATAAATTTTTGCCTTGAAGTCTTGACTCTGTACTAAATAAGAGTATTTTTCTAAAACATTGCTTAACGCGGACAATTTTGCAAAACCACTCTTTATGGAGGGAGCCCAGTGAAACTTTTTGGAAGGAACCTAGTAAACCATTATCTCGCCAAAATGGGTTTGAAGGAATATGGAGGAAGAAATATTTTGTTCTTCTTTTTAACTCTTCTACTTGTTATCTCTGCAACCATTCACAACAATGTGTATGCAAGTCAAATATTACCTTTTTATGTACATATATTAAATGTTGGACATCTTTAGCGAAACTCATTTCTTCACCCTAGTTAATTATATCTACATGCAATGTGATGCCTTAATTGTTATTAGTCATAATTCATAAATATGCTAAATATGTTTGGTACCAAATTAAAAGAAGTTACCATCTTGAGGTCTCCGTGGGGGAAGCTTAACGACATCAAGAGAGTTGTTAAGAATTCTAGCATATTTCTTCTTTGTATCAAAAGCGTTCAAGAGAGTTGTTAAGAATTCTAGCATATTTCTTCTTTGTATCAAAAGCGAGAACGCGACCGTCATCTGTATTAGCCAATATGAAGTATCAAGCAAGTAAGCAGCTTTACGAAAGATATAATTGTGTGGGAAAAAATACACCACCTATTATTATGGGGATACGAGTCCAACTGGCGAGACTAGACTTATTTTATAAGTCAAAGGGCACTGAGGATATACGCCCGCTCTTAGAGCCAACGACCGTTCAGGTGGTTGGTCACAGGGCACAGGGCACACATCCCATCGCCTAGGGTTTACAGTCTCCTAGTTAGCGTCTAGTATACCACCGCCTTGAATTGTAGGCCCATGACCCTATTAGTACTTGTATTTACCTTATTTAGGACTGGATATCACTAATATAAATACCCCTTCTTATATTGTATTGTACATATCACACGTTTCGCCATCAAACTCGGCTACACTCAAGGAATAAGATTTACTTTGTATTTCTCCATTATTTCTTGTTTATTTACCTGTCTTTATTTTCATCGTATTTACTTACTTTTCCATCGTAATTTACCGTATTACTTGTGACCTCATTCATAATTAATTGTTTAACCTAGACGCACAAATTTAGGCATAAACAGTTTGGCGTCCACCGTAGGGCCCAGGCAGTTGTAGGTATTCTACTAAGGAAAAGGCGAAATCATGTCCGAAAATGGTAGCAGCATTCTGAAGAACACCACAGACGCAACAGACGAGTCCGTAAAGGATCTCAGCGATCCCAGCATACAACAAAAGGATCTCGTCGAGCAGCCAAAGGATTCTTCTCATGAGCCAATCCCTATTGGTAACTGGTGCAATCCAAATTGGGCTTAGGTCCCAACCATCAAGAGCCGAGCTAGGAGGATGCGAGGATGTAAGGGCAAGAGCTTAGGTGATGATTTGAAGGTCATGCATTTGAGCTCAATTGAAGGAAGGAAACCTATGCATCAGGGCCAGGCGGAGCACCTAGAAGCCAGGCGGAGCGCCCAGCTTCAAGGTAACCAGGCGGAGTGCCCCCATCCAGGCGGAGCGCCCAAGCCTGAGGCCTCTTTGATCAGAAGCTCATCCAGGCGGAGCACCTAGCACGCTGAAGACTCCTATTTTTGACTTGAACTTCCTATTTTACCCCTAAGAGTTGTATATTGTCTTAACTTGGCTTGAGGGCAATTTAGACCTTTCACACTAGTCTTAGAAAGTTCTATAAATAGAACACTTAACCATTCATTTGTAACTAGCAAACCTTGAAATATGAATGATGAACATTTGAGTGAATCTCAATGAAAACCCATAAGCGGGCTTGATTTCACTTGGTAGAATCCAAGTTGAACATCGAATATCTTTGATCATTCTATTTGCAAGATCTGAGTGTCGCTTGAGGGTAGTTGCGTAGTATAGGTGATCCTTGACTTCACCCGGGGTGCATTGAGACAAGTTCCTCGGTGCTACTTAGGTAAACATTTCAAGCCTCGTCTTGCTTTATATCTTGATATCTTGGTAGATATCGCTCTATCTTGTTTTAGCTTCCGCATTTCATATCATTTTAGCTTCCGCGTATTTTGCATTGCATCAGTTGGTATCAGAGCATGGATAGATTTTGTTCTTACAAACCCTCGGTCGTGCCATTTTATCATTTTTATTGTTGTTATAGTGTTCTTGTTGTTCTTGTTCAAGAAAAAGAAACAAAAATTGAAAAACTTGAAAACTCCAGAAAAAATTTGTAGATCGTGTTGGATTTGATTCCCCAAGCATTTAAAAGTATTGAGAATTGTTCTATGTTGTTAACCTGTTGATTTGATACCCTTATAACGTGTTTTGGTGTTACAGATTGAAGATCGAAACTTTGAAATCCCAAAATTCTTGTAACTTTGAAATTTTTGCTTCGAAAGCTTGATTCAATCTTGTTGATGGTTGTTTCTTGATATAAATCATTAGGGATTGTTTGCAATAGTTGAAAACAACTTTGGGTATCCTTTGATTTGAGAAACAACTTGAAATCATTGAAGAATTTGGGTCAAAATCGACCAAAAACACATTGTAGGAGAAGCTGGAACACAGCGCTGGGCGGAGCGCCTAGACCTGGGTGGAGCACCTAGCCAAGCTGCTGCCTCACAGCCCAGGCGTAGCGCCCAACCTTGGGCGGAGCGCCTGAATACACTGGCGGAGCGCCTAACCTTCTTGGAGGTGCGCTTGAATACTGTTTTAGCCGTGGGTAGTTTTTCTTCGTAGGGTTTCGTGTTCCTTTGATTGAATTGCTTCCGACTAGTACTGGTAGAGTACATTCCTACTTGATTAGTACTAGTTCTTTGAGCCTTTAGGATCAATCGTGCTTAGCGGAGATTAGGACTCAAAGAAGACTCATAGAACTTTTTTGCTTCAAGTGCTCACTCATATAGTCGTTCGTCCATCGAGTCACATCAATTCCACTCACCCCGAAGAGTATTCGGTTCGTGTGAACTTGAGTGGTTATTGAGGAGGTTGTTCAACTACGAAGAAGCCTTTGAAATCAAGCTTGAGTGATCCTACCCACCACTAAATTGAGTGTACTCGAGTGACATTCAAAAGTAAGGGAGCGAGTGAGGTTTTTACTCTAACCTCTTTCTCTCGTCTTTAATTTTTGTAGGTACATGGCCGGAGACGTTTACGATATCATTAAGGTCCCGGTAAGCACTTTGACCAACCTCAAAGAGGTGAGATCCATAAGCTTGAGGCTTGAGAGCCTTGAAAAAGAATGGACCCCAAGAGTCCAAAAAGATGCCGGAAAAGGCACTAGAGATGGAATATTGGGCATTCCCCAACCGTTGGGAACCCCCCAACAAGTGGGCCCGAGGAATATCTTAGCACTTTGAATTTATCCCTGATAGTGGCATGTTGTTAACTTGCTTTTGCGCCTGAGTTTTACTTAGACTAGGCCTTATCTAAAAAAGCCGATTATGGCTTGTTGATATCATCAATGAAATAAACTTGATTCAATATCTCTTTATTTCTATGATCTTATATACCAAGGTTATTGTTATACCGAGGTCATCTTTCAAAAGCATTGGCTCGAGAACGATACGTCGTTCTAAGTTCGCATCGGCGTTGTATGAACTAAGACTTGCAAGCAAAAATATTCTAAGTGTTCAGCTCAAAATAGCTCATAAGGCAAAATAAAAGCTAACACTTATACATAACAACCAGATTCATTCATTCATGAAGGGCCCGAAGGCCATAAATTTATTTACATCATAAGGCCCGAAAGCCTAAACAAAAACAAAAACTAGCAAGGATGGAAAACACAAAAGCAAAGCTAAGGCTGGGGACTGTTCCCCTCTTCGGGATTTCCCTCATCAGTGTTTTCTTCATCCTCATCGGCGCTCTCTTCGCCAACCTCTTTGTCTTCGGATTCACCATCATCCGAACCTTCACTGGAGGGCAGATCATCCACTATTTTCTGAGCTTCGGTGGCATCATTCCGTGCTTTAATAATCTCCTCTTCGAGGATGATATTCCCAACTTTAACTTGCTCCAGCGTGTCGACCCTAGTCTTGACAACAGCCCACACCTCTTCTAACTTCACCCTCTTGGGCTTCACCTCGGCGCGCTACTTGATGTTTGCGATCATCTCTCGAAGCTTGGCAACCTCGTTCTGGAGGACGGACACTTGATCCACCTGGCCTTGCAATCCACTAAGTTGGGTTGTGTACTCCTCCAACTTATCGCGGTATTTCTCGTTGGCTTCAAGTACATCGGTCTTAGCGCGAAACACTTCGGCTTCAAGCCATTCGACCACAAGACTTATCCTCGAGCGCTCTCCAACGAATTCATCTTTCAAAGCTTGTAATCGCGCCTCAGAGGTAACTTGAGCCTCACCGCATCAGCTTCGGCCTTGGCGGCGATTTCCCGAGCACGCCCCAACTCTTGGTTCAAAGTGGCCGATTGCGCCTCCAGCTCGGCGATCTTCACCGCATACCCTCTCTTCTGCTCTCCCCAAGCATTTTTCACTGCTTGGACCCGCTCGGCTCGCTCGCGCTCCAAGTGAATGGCTTTCAACGCAATGACCAAACTCTGAGCAAGGAAAATGAAGCAATCAGTGCAAAGTATGGAGAAGCAATAAAGTGAGAAAATGAAAATGTGGGAAAACTTACGCGGAGAGTAGAGATAGCCGCGGTACCCATCAAACCCATAGGGCAAAGCTTGTTGATAAATTGCTCCTCGTTTAACCCAAGCAATGCATCAAGACTGAGGATGTCAGTAGGGGTACCCTCCAACAAGTTAGAATTAGTTGGAAGCTCCAATATCCTAAGAGTAGTTGCCGAGGCTGGAGCAGGGTCATGGGTGGCTTGGGCCACATTTGAAATTGGGCCTCCGCCCACTTTAGTCTTGCCTTTCCTTTTGGTGGCCTCGTGATCAGATTACTCAACATCGATTACCTCGGTCTCCTTAAGGAACTCGGAAGTAAATTTAGGAGCCGCTTCAGAAGTAACTTCAGGAACAGCTTCAAGGTCACCCTCAACCATCTCTTTGCTGGGTTCATCAATAAGACCTCGGCGTCTCTCAGCCACAACTGCGGAAGCCTGAGCAGTCCCCACTTTGACTCAAGGATGCTTTGCTTTGGTAGGCCTTTTCGAAACGACCCTCTTCTTCTTCGAATCTGTAGAAGAATAGGGGGAAAGCTTGTAAGTAAAAACCGAGATAAGAGTTTAAATAATTTTACACCAACCTATAAGGATGACTTCACCTTCCGAAGTCCCTTGGCATGGCAAGCCCTTAGACTTCTTCTCCTCGGTGAGTTGCTTCGCCAAACTCGCCATCTGACTGACGCCTTCTTTGGCGTCGATGATCTTTCTCTCCTTCTTCTCTTTCTTCTTTTCTTTTTTCTCCTCTTTCTTTTTGTCCTTCTTCTCCTCGGTTTCTTCCTCATCCACCTCGAGGTCCTTGACAGCCTTGTTGGAAAACCTAAATGGAGAAAGAAGAGAAAATGTTAAGAAGCTACGACTCAGAACAAATACTAGGAAATTTCAAATGTGACAAACAGCTCACCATATCTCTTGCATAACCAATGGTTTTCCCCCAAAGAAACCATCCACTGCCGAAGGGGGCGCTTCTTTTGTGCCATTACTGCGGTAACCCACTCAGGTAAGTCCTCCAGTGGGTTGACAGGGACCTTGTTGGCTATACACCACAAATGTGATAATGAGGGTAAGCAAGTTAAAATAACTAAGAATGAAATTAGGACGGGAATACTTATGCCGAGCATTCCACTCCTCGGGGAAACTAGGGTCAGCTGATAGTAACCTCGTTGGGATGAGCACATAACAATCATACCAACCTCGGTCGCCATGGTCTCCGCTTTTGCTTAAGATGGCGTAAGCTCCACAAGGTAAAAAGGCTACAACCCCAGCCTTATGGAAGTAAGGGTAATAGAGGGAAATCAAATGCTGGAAAGTGAAAGGCAGCTCAGCTAATCGACTTAAATATTCAAGAGCCTGCACGACCCTCCAAATCCCAAGGCATAATTAAGCCAAACACAGATTATAAGATCGACAAAATATGTCGATTATACGATGGATAGGTAAACCAAAGCCTATAGTGAAAAGATATGTATAAACCGAAGAATACTCTGGAACATGGGTAGAAACAGCAGTATTCGGGGCTGGAATTCTTATCTCCACCTTGGGCCCCTATCGGCAGTCTGCCCGAACAATCTCTATTAGATCTTCAGTTATCACGCTCAGAGTAATGTGTACTGGTATGTTTCTGTTTAGACCTCATTGAGCATCGGTCTGAACTTGGACCTTAAGGTCTTTATCATTGCTAAAAGCCAAAGGGATAACCAACCGAGGGGCAATCACCTCATCGATGGGAATCTTTTTCCTAGATTTCTTTGAGGCAGCGGCTTCGGTCTTAGACCCCTCCTTACTGACCTCAGCATCGCCTCCTTGGCCACTAATTTCTTTAGCACTGGTGACGTCTTCGCCTTCGACGTCATCCTTATCACCAGCACAGTCATTACCTCAACATCTTCACTTACTTCAGCTCTGTCGCGCCCCTCCCTAGCCTTGCGCAGCCTAGAGCCACCAGCCAAGGACGCCGCCTCGCCATCACTACTCTCTGCCTCAATAACTTGCAGCAGCAGAACGACGGCGAGAAAATCACCGCTGCCGATCATAGCGGCGGTGCGTGAAACTTTATTACCAGAATCACTAGAATCTTGGGTGGAATGTGGTGCAGACATGATTGCAAATACAGAAATAAAGATTTCTTGGAAGATGAAAAAATTATTTAAATGGGAATGTTTCTTCTTTCTCCACTGTTGCTCACTGATCATGAAAAGTGAGAGGAAGATCCTAAGGTAAAGTACTTTTAAGAGGAGAGAGAGTGCAAGTGGGAAAGTCGTGATGATATCCAACATTGGGAAGTCAAGGAATTCGGCGTGACCATTCGGAAGCCAGTGAAAGGTCACCACGTAATGCGCAACAGTAATTTGAAGTGACTGAAGACGTTTCAAAACTCTTGAATAGGGTTGAGCCACGTCATTCTCCCGCGCAAAATCATTCCTCTCCTCGGTGACCGTGGCACTTGCACGAGGAGTGGGGAAACTATCTGTATAGGGTAAAAATCGGTGCGCACACGTGGCACATCGATTGTGTGGAGTGAAGTTAACCGAACAGATAATTTGGACAGAGAGGACCTAAGTTGTTGACGAAGCCACCAAAGTCAGTCGAAGTCAACCATCGAAGATTGCCTTCAAGTCATGGTTCAGCGGAATTCAGCCTCGGTCGATCTGCAAGCTTGCATCACCGAGGTTATCGCTATGAACCTTGGTGAACAGTTTCAGCTATGGAATGCATGATCCACATTACTTCAGCCCACTAACCCCACTATTGGGAATGCATAACGTGGATCTGAAATGCTCAGATATGGAAAACGTAGTCAAAGCTTATACATCGATAAATAGCTTCATGTCTAACATTGTATTTATTAAAAAATATATACCAAAACTCTGCCAAATTTTGTACTCAAGATCATATATTGAAATATCAGTTATTTACGCATAATTCTCGTCTTTGTTGTTATAATTTCGACTTTGATACATTGATTTGCTTGTATTCGCAATCCAAATTCGATTTGTGACCTAAGATCAGTTTAGGCCAATACAAATTGTATACCAATTTTTTTTATATTTTAAATATATATATATATATATATATATTCATTTTTATCTAAAAACACCCGGTTCAAAACAAAAGGCATCCTCGGAAAAGAACCGTGGCTTGAAGAAAATCCAAGGATTATGCCACTAATCTAAAGAAATTAAACGCAGTAAAAATATACAAGTACAAATCATGATACTCCACCCCACACTTAAAATAGTGCATGGTCCCCACTACACAAATACAAAAATAATGAACACGACTTGGTATCAAGGAACTCCCTCAAACTATAGAGTCTGGAGGTACTGCAGACCGGTCTGAATCCGCGGTCTGAGCAGTGGAGGGATCAAACAATGTAGTGCCAGCTGCATCCATCGCATCAATCAATGACCCCTCCATAGTAGTGGCAGTAGCCGGAGCCCTAGCAGTGCCATCAGTAGCACTCAAATCCACAACCTCATGACTGGACCCTGCCTCAGTCTGGACGCCAATGGAACGCGTCACTTTGGCACTCTGAATAGCGGCAAGGATATCTGCTAGTGTACTCTGAATCAGGGTGTCTCGAGCTGCCTGCTCCTGTCATAGCTGGGCCAGCTCTGCCTGTTGCTCCTATCTCAACTGGGCCAGCTCTGCCTGTTGGCCCTCTCTCAGCTTAGCTGCTCTGACGTAGATCTCTTATCCTCTTTGGCCGCAACCGGGTCATGCACCGATGTAATGTCATAGGCAAAGGGTACCTCTAAAATATCATCATCCGTATAAAAGGGGACCCCGTGCTTCCTCATCAAAGCCGTCAAAGTGTGCAAAAAATACAACTTCAAGGTCTTCTCCTTCCGAGTCCGCACCATCTGCTCATACAGGAGCTCGCCCAAGTTCAGCACTATCCCAGTCATCAGTGCGTGAATAAGAAGCACTCTTTCCCGAAGGAAATTCGTCTGATGATCAGCTTGTATTATTCTGTTAGACACCCACTTCAACCAATATCGACTCTCCCTAGACATAAACTTCTTAGGCAAGGTGGCATATTTTCTCTTAGTGTTGTGCAACCATGCATGCTTCGACGATTCACGATCATCAGTAACAGCTAGTGGGTCACACAATACCTGAATGACATCCTTAAAGTTCGGCTCTTCTAGCATCTTCTTGTAGTCATCCATTGCCACTTCATTAGCCCTGTAGTATGCATTAATGGATCTGGCAGAATAATCGATCTCAACCTCTCTTACCCGCACTATGTTGCTCTTCGAATTCTCCCAGTTAGCATATAATTCTTGAACAGTAGTAACATTTGCCTTGCACTTGGGACCCTGCATAAATATGTCCTACTTCCTGTCTTTAACAACCTCCAGAATAGCTGGGCAAGCATTCTCACAAGCATGATAGTTTAATGGCCTTTCTTGCGTGATCTGCTTCTTGACAATCCATTGGTACGCCAGGTATGCACTCTCACTGTCAAATGTGTCCTCCCACAATGATCTGTTAATCCGGCTACTCGTAGATGGAATGTCCTCAGGCACTGGAATAGGAATGTATTCATCTTCAGCATCATCATCAACCTGCTCGTCAGCCTCATCATCCTGCTCCATTGTTTTCTTCCCTTTGCCTTGGACTACTCTCCTCTTCTTGACCGGTAGTTCAGAAGCACCACCCTCATGGATCACCACTGGTTTTTCTTTCACATTCGTTGATTTCCTCTTCCCCGTGGGTGCCTGAGGAGCGGGGGTTGTCCGGGCACTTGGAGCCGATCTCTTCTTCGCTAAAGGCATGACCTCAAGCTCTGCATTCTCCTTTTCCACATCCGGGGCAGGTATATGTTGTTTCTTCTTTGAGTGTTGCTCATGTTTATCCTTGTCCTCTGGTTGATTCTGCAGTGGTTGGCCACTGTCCCCGCCCCCACCGCTCTTGGATGTTTGCTTTGTAATCGCCATATTGCAATGAAATACCTGCACCCAAACAATGTAAAATTAGCCAATGAAGTACAACCGACTTCATTAAAATCGCTAGAAACTCGTCCAAGTCGAGCTTTGCATTAACTTCACATTGGTGCGCACGCACCCCACAGTTACAGCTCAAGTGTATTTTAAAATTAATCAATTTATGCTCATAGTACGCTCATAGTGTCATTCGTGAGGTACTCAGACTTCCCTCGACGCACATTTCTTTATTCGAAACAATTCTCATCTTTAAAATTCACCAAAGTGTGCAAACAGGGTTCCTACACCCCACACTTGTGCTCTACTTCATATCAAAAATATGGAGAAATATTATCTTAAGCAAAACAATAAGAGCAGCCCGTGAATTGCACAACGGGGCAGCGACTCGCTTAACTAATGCGCAAAACGACACTCGTCGCGTGTGCATAATGTGCAATGACTGTCGTTCAAATGAAAACGCTTTAAACTCAGTCCCAAGCCCTAGTTTTAACCAATTTATGTTCAACCTATATCCCCTAATTGATTCGGCTACTCAGACTTCGCTGAATACTTTAAATTTTTCATTGGGGAATTTAATCAAACACCTTACGTGCAGAATTTTAGACAGCGTGTATATGAGCTTTTTGCTTTTGTTTGGACCTCCCAACTTCGGGAGCTTACATGTAATACTAATCCCGGTGCATCGCCGCACCCCCCCCCCCCACAGCAAATACCAAGCAAAAATATTCAATTTATACATGTTTTCACCATAGAACTTGAATTAAAAGTAAATCTAAGGGAAGAGGGGGATGGGGAAATCTGCATGGCAGTAGGTAGTAGCAGCAGTGAGGTCGAATGGAAAGGATAGAGAGGGAAGAGAGAGCAAGAGGAGGAGATCATACCTGTGATGTTGCAAAGGAAACGAACCAGCGGGCTGTTTTTTTTCTTTTTCTTAAGCACATGAACGTGAGTTTTCTTTTTGTTTATGTTGTTTGTGAATTGTGTTGTGTGTGTTTTGATTATGTGTGTTGTGTATAAGTAGGAATGTAAAAGAATATACATTTCGCATACAGTGCCCAGTGCTATATCCATACAACACTGTTTCTGAAAAAAAACTTCAAAAATAACTCGCGCAAACAGTGATGCACGCGATGCGCAAAGGCATGTATGGTCTCGTTTCTGCTTTCAATCTTGCTGCATAAAGCGTACGGCGCTATTCTTGCGCAACACTATTTCTGTTCTTTTTTTAAAAAAAAATTTTCGCGCACCGTGGAGCATGCGGCGCATCTCCCGCTGTTTCAATGATTTCCATCGTGTACAGTGCTGCGCGCGATCACCTTGCAACATTGTTTCTGTTCTTGATTGAAAACAAGTAACAGCCACCATACAGCCTGACATGCGACACATACAAGGCTGTATGGCCTGGATTGAATAACCTTCGCTTCTGTTAAGTCCGAGGCTGTCCATTTTCGTTGTTCCAACTGATTCTTGAGCCTGGGGAACCTGGAAAAACACTACACAACCACATTAATCACATCAAGTTTCTGTTCTTTTTTTTTTTCTTTTCTATTTTTTTATTTATTTTTATTCTTATTTTTTTTCTTAAATGAAAATACGGATTAACTAACTATAAAACTCGATAAAACATGGGTTGCCTCCCATGAAACGCTCGATTTAACGTCGCGACACGACGAGTACATCCCTTTTCAAGGGTCGACCAAAGAAATAGAGGATTTAAGCCTATCGACTTCACCTCCCCAGTATCGCTTCATTCTTTGCCCATTCACTAGAAACGACTTATCCGAACCCGGGGCTCGCAATACAATCGCTCTATGGGGCATCACCTTAACAATTTCAAACGGACCAGACCACCTCGATTTGAGCTTACCAGGGAAGAGCTTCAACCTGGAGTAAAATAAAAGAACTAGTTGGCTCGGCTCAAAGTGACTGTGCTGAATGCGCTTGTAATGCTACCGCTTAGTCTTCTTGTTAGCTTGGATAAGTTTGAAGTTTTGACTGATGACTGAGGAACGGATTCAAAGGACCTGTTCCTTTGAATCACTACAGCTAAATAGATAATTCATGCAAAATCGTTTAAGTTGAGATATTATTAATTATCCTAAACCTAATGTTTATCTTGATAATTATGCAGGTCTAAACGGATACGAAAAGATTGCATAAACTAAAGGATAAGGATAGAAGATCCGGATTCTAAAGAGTAGAATCCAATTAGGACTCAAACTCATGGGAGCTTTGGAGTTCTAATTGCTCAATACTTCTTGGCTGCTGGAGCTATAAAACGTGGAGCATATCAGCCATAGAAGTGTGCACAAATACAGAGAGCATCGAGCAAAATATTAAAAGAGTCATTAGCTTATTTGTGTAATCAGTTAGCTACAGTAGAACTAAGTTAGAACCTGTTCCTTAGATTGAATCTTGTAAAAGTTCAAGTCTTAGTTCAACTGTAGTAAGCAATAATCGAGTTGTTAACTTTCTGGTTCAAGCCGTGGACTTGACACAACTTCACTGATCGTGAGAAAGATCACTAAAGGATTAGAGTTAGTCCTAGGTTAGTAAGAGTAAGTCTTGTAACCAAGTGGGTCTTTTTACATAGTGAAGTTCAAATCCTACTTGAGAAGTAGGTCGTGGTTTTTTTATCCCGAGTCAAGGGATTTTTCCACGCTAATATCTGGTGTTCAATTACTTACAGTTTTAATTCCGCATATCGTATAGTAAAGGAACACATTTTAAGGAACTGGTCCTTAAAATAGTAAAGTGGTGTATCGTGGGAAATAACAATTGGTATCAGAGCTGGTTATCCTTGAAAAGGCTAACACCTAGGATTAGATGAGTACATCACGAGAGAACAGTGAGGGTCAGTCAATTGTCAGAGCTCCTTATTTCAATGGGAAATACTATTCATGGTGGAAAGAAAGGATGCGTGATCACCTTCAAGCAGAGGACTATGAATTGTGGGATATAATAACTGAAGGTCCCATGATCCCTATGAAGAAGGACGCTGAGGGAAACGATGTTCCCAAAACAAGGAAGGAATGCAATGCTGAAGATATAAAGCAATGGGAAAAGAATGCAAAATCTAGGAAGTGGCTTGTTAGTATACTTAGTCCAGACGAATGCACTAGAATCAGAGGGTATGCCACTGCTAAGGAGATTTGGGATGCTCTACAAGTTGCACACGAAGGAAAAAGTCTGGTAAAAAGGTCCAGAGGTACACTTCTTTATGCTGAATATGAAAGCTTTAAAATGAAAGAAGAAGAGTCAATCTCTGAAATGTATACTAGATTTAATGCCATTGCTTATGAACTGATCTCTTTGGGAAGGGTTTTAACTGTGGAAGATAGAGTAGAAAAGATTCTAACTAGGGTTCTTCAAGATTCTGGGAAATCAAAGCTTGTGCTATCATAGAAAGCAAAGATTTAACTACTCTATCCTTAGATGAGCTTATAGGAAATTTAAAGACTTATGAATTAAGGAAAAAGGTTAAAAACATAGGAGTTCCAGTTAAAACTGAGCCTAACCTAGCCTTGACTGCCGCTGATAAGATTATTGATGATAAGGACCTGGTCCTTATTGCTAAAAGTGTTCAGAAATCTTTGATTAAGAAAAATGCAATTAGTGGACAGGGTAGGTCTACTAACATGAAACAGGCTGGAGAATGCCACAAATGTGGAAGCTCAGAGCACTACATCAGCAAATGTCCAATTATGGAAGGAGAATGGAGGAAGAGATTCATTGAGGAAAGGAAAAAGGCTAGGGAACAGGTCAATAAGAAAAGTGAAAATCCCAAAGCAATGGTTGCAGGATGGCAAGACAGTGAAGTCGAAATAACTGATGATGATCTGGATGAGGATCTTCCTCTAATGGCTCTTGGAGATTCAGAAAATGAAGAAGATGCTGAGGTATTTGTTTCTAAACTTAAAGAAGATGTAAAAAGCATGTCTAGATAAAAATTGGTTAAAGTATTCCATATTGTGCTAAATGAATTTAAATCTCTAATGGATGACAATCATCAACTGCATGATAAAATTGATTGTTTAGAAACAGAATGCAAAGAGGAAATAATTAAAAATGATTTTCTGGAAAGGAAGATTAGCATGCTTGAGGAACAGGTCCTCACACTTGAACCAACTACTCAGGAATTAGAAAATGTTAAAACAGCTGAAAAAGGTAAAGGTATTGCTAATTCTCATCAGATTATTGCTGAAGAAAAACTAAAAGTCACAGTTGATGAACTGTGTAAAAAGGATGAGAAGATAAGATCTTTAGAAGAAGACTTGGTTTAAACAAAAATGGAACTAAGAAAAACTGTAGAATGGAACAAGTCTTCTGAAGCACTAGAATGGTTACAGGAAAATCATAGTAGTAGCAGGAAATGCATTGGATTCTTGAAAGCACAGAGTTCATCCAAATGGGATCCAAAGAGTAAGTACTTATCATTTCCTGAAAACTGGCTATGCACTCATTGTGGGAACACTGGTCACCGGAAAGAAAATTGTCAATCTTTAAAAAGGGCTGCCCAGAGGAACAGGTCCTATAAACCTGTTCAAAATTCTGTGAAACAGAAGAATAGGTCCTATAAACCTGTTCAACATTCTGTAAAAAGGGAAACTGTTCACAGAAAGACACCATTACCATTCTGGGCTAGGAGAGATCTGATTCATCCTTTTTCTAAAGGAAAGGAACCCAAATGGGTTCTTAAAATTAACCCCTAGTTTTCTTTTGCAGGCTAGAGTGAAGGAGATAAACCACAAATGGTACATGGACAGTGGTTGCTCAAGGCATATGACAGGACATAAGGAACTGTTCCTTTCACTCTCAGCCTTCCAAGGAGGAAGTGTTTCCTTCGGTAATGGTAAGAAAGGGGAAATCATTGGAATTGGAAAGGTAGGTAAGTCTGATTCACACTGTATAGATAATGTGTTTCTAGTAGATGGGCTGAAGCATTGCTTATTGAGCATATCTCAATTGTGTGACAAAGGTAATAATGTTAATTTCTCATCTACTGGATGCACTGTGACTAACCAAACTTCTGGAGAGATTATTTTGCAGGCAAATAGGCATGGAAACATCTACAAAGTAGACTTGCTGACACTATCTGATGGAAGCTTGAGTTGCTTAAGTGTGGTGCAAAATGATCCCCTCCTATGACACAAAAGACTAGAACATGCTAGTCTTTCACAATTGAACAAACTTGTGTCCAAGGACTTGGTAATAGGTCTTCCTAACATCAAGTTTAATGATGGAAAAAGTATGTGAAGCATGTGCCTGGGGGAAGCAGGTAAAATCCTCCTTCAAACCGAAGAAACAGGTAAGTACTACTAAACTTTTGGAACTGGTCCATATGGATTTATGTGGTCCAATGAGAACAATGAGTCGTGGAGGTAAGAAGTATGTTATGGTATTGGTGGATGATTACTCCAGATTTACATGGACTATATTTCTTGCATCTAAAGAAGAAGCATTTAATGCATTTTCAATTTTTGCTAAGAAAGCTCAAAGAACTCTAGATAATCATATTGTTACCATTAGGTCAGATCATGGAACTGAATTTGAAAATCATATATTTTTCAATTTTTGTAATGAAAATGGCATTAATAATAATTTTTCTTCACCTAGAACTCCACAACAAAATGGTGTAGTGGAAAAGAAAAATAGGACTTTAGAGGAAATGGCAAGGACTATGTTAATATCTGGAAATCTTCCACAAAAATTTTGGGTTGAGGCTATTAATACTGCATGCTACATAATAAATAGATGTATGACAAGGCCATTAATAGAAAAGACCCCATATGAATTGCTTAAGGGAAGAAAACCCAATATCTCTCATCTTAGGACTTTTGGTTGCAAATGTTTTATACATAACAATGGAAAAGATGCCTTAGGAAAATTTGATCCTAGAAGTGATGAGGGAATATTTGTTGGTTATTCTTTAAATAGTAAATCTTATAGGGTGTTTAACAAGAAAACATTGAAAATTGAAGAAAGCATGCATGTTAAATTTGATGAAACTGACAGTCTCACTCAAGAACGGGTACAGGAAGATGAAGAAATTGGAATGCTGCAAGAGTTTGAACTTAATCCATAAATGCAGATTCTGGATATGAGAAGTGAACTGCAAGGAACTGTTCCTCATGACAGAACTGAAAAGAGTGGCACAGAAACAGGGGGAACACATGTTGGTTCCACCGGTAGTGCTACTCTATCAAGAACTGTTCCTCAGCAGAGGACTTCTGACAATGGATTGACACCCAAGCCTTACAAGTATCAAGGGTCACATCCTGTGGATCAAATAATCTCAGATAAGACTGCTAGGGTTCAAACTAGATCAGCAGTCAAGAATCACAATTTGTGTGCCTTTAGTGCTTTCTTATCTCTTGCCAAACCTAAAAATGTGAAAGAAGCACTGAAGGATGCAGATTGGATTAATGCTATGCAGGAGGAATTGAATCAATTCCAAAGGAGTCAAGTTTGGCATCTGGAACCCAAGCCAAGGAACAGGTCCATAATTTGAACAAAATGGGTTTTCAGAAACAAACTTGATGAGGATGGCATGGTAACAAGAAATAAAGCCAGGCTAGTTGTTCAGGGATATAGTCAAGAGGAGGGCATCGACTATGATGAGACTTTTGCTCCAGTTGCAAGATTGGAAGCAATAAGACTTCTTATAGCCTTTGCTACATACATGGAATTTACTCTACATCAAATGGATGTTAAGAGTGCATTTCTGAATGGTTACTTGAAAGAAGAAGTGTATATCAAGCAACCTCCAGGTTTTGAAAGTGAACAGTTCCCTGAACATGTGTACAAGTTGGACAAGGCCTTGTATGGGCTCAAGCAGGCACCAAGAGCATGGTATGAAAGACTATCAAAATTTCTACTCCAGCATGGATACAAGAGAGGTAAAATTGATAGTACATTGTTTTTAAAAGAAAAAGGTAAGCATCTCTTAATTGTTCAAATTTATGTAGATGATATAATCTTTGGTGCTACTTGTGAAAATTTAAGTAAGGAATTTGCAAACTTGATGGGGAGTGAATTTGAGATGAGCATGATGGGTGAACTCAATTTCTTTTTGGGTTTACAAATTAAGCAAGCCTCAAATGGAACTATGATCCATCAACAAAAGTATGTTAAGGAATTACTTAAAAGATTTGATATGGATAATGCTAAGGAAATTGACACACCTATTGCCACTGCCACAAAATTGGATCTTGATGAACATGGAATATCAGTTGATCAAAAAGTGTATAGGGGTATGATAGGTTCTCTACTTTATCTAACTGCTAGTAGACCTGATATTGTGTTCAGTGTTGGCTTGTGTGCTAGGTTTCAATCAGATCCTAAGGAATCTCATTTGAAAGCTGTTAAAAGAATATTGAGGTATCTGAAGGGAACAGGTCCCTTGGAACTTTGGTATCCAAAATGTGGTAGTTTTAATCTTGTTGGATATACTGATGCTGACTATGCAGGTTTCCTTGTTGATAGAAAAAGTACCTCAGGTATGGCACATTTTCTTGGTGAGTGTTTGGTTTCTTGGGGAACCAAGAAACAAAATTCAGTGGCACTTTCTACTGCTGAGGCTGAATATATGGCAGCTGCTTCATGTTGTTCACAGTTGTTATGGATCAAACAACAATTACAGGATTTTGGTGTTGATGTAGGAACTGTTCCTATCTATTGTGATAACACTAGTGCTATTAATATGACAAACAATCCAGTGCATCACAAAAGGACAAACACATTGACATAAGACATCATTTCCTAAGAGACAATTATGAAAAAGGTTTGATCACCATAGCATTTTGTCCCACTGAAAAACAAATTGCTGACATTTTTACAAAAGCTCTAGGTAGAGATGATTTTGAAAGAAATAAATTGGAATTAGGGATGATTAAATTCACATAAAATCATCAATGCTTTACTTCATAATTGACTAGAAAATTGCACTTAAAATGAATTTTATTCAAGTCATTATGAATGATTCAGTCCAGCTTAATATTTAAATGTATACTCTTATGCCATATTTCTTATTTAGAGTTGCTAAAATTGAATGATGTTACCCTTATGCTCTTAGAATTTCAGATTGATCAAAATGTTGCAAATTGGAAGGACACTGAATTTTTATGTTAAACTCAGGTATGTACTCGTTATTATTCAGTTAATTCAGAAGTGCAAAGGCTATAGGTAACTTGTTATTAGGATAAATCCCACTAAGTTTCCTAACCATATCCAAATTGCAAAAGAGTCCCATCGGAGGAACAGTTCCCACTCTGAAAAGGTAACCTGGCAGCCCAACGGCTCTATTTCTCCCGGAGACTCCCAAGAGTCCATAACCGTTGCATGTTGTGTTGAGGTAAGTGTGATCGATTCCTGCTCTAATTCTACTACCTAATTCACCCTATAAATACACTCCTTCTCCCCCATTATTCTTTTACCTTGTTCATCAATTAAATTCTCAAAATTTCAGAAAGAATAGTCAGTTATCTTTTAATTCGAATTGCAAGAATGTCTCTTTCTTCTGATAGTTCTTTAACTGCACCCACTACTGAACAACCACAAAATCTCAATCCTTCTTCACCCATGGATACCACTGACCTAAACCCTGAAATTCCTGAAACAATCCCAGAAATACCTGAACCTGAAATTCAGGGGGAAGGACCAGTTCCCATGGCTGAATCAATTGCTGAGCAAGTTGAGGATTTGTCACGAGCTATGGTTCTGTATCAGTATCAGGTAAATTTTACCTATCCTCTGAATGTTGTGATAGATGAGGAAGAAAAGGGAGAGGGGTCTGAGGCTGTTCTTGAGGGGAAAGAAGAGACAGTTAAGAGGTTGGAAGCACCCATGCATGGGTCATCGGGGTCTCCAGAGGCTGCTTTTAGAGCACCCATGGAGGATGTTATAGATGTTGATGAAGCTATAAGTGATAGTGATAGGCCCTTGGTGGATTTGATCAACATTAGGAGTCTGAAAAGAAAATTAGCTAGAAAGGGACCCATTGATGACCAAGTGACTGCTGAAATTGCTGCTAAGTTGAAGAAAATAAGTGACAGTTATAAGCCAGGAAATAAGAAGAAAGTTGAAAGTTCCTCCAAGGCAAAAGGACCTGTTCCTTCTGCCTCAACCCCTGCTTCTGGGGTTAGGAGGACAAGAAGTGCTGCTAAAGCTGCTGATGAACAATTAGCTGCTGCCTTAGAAAGGAGCAGAAAAGGGAAAGGAAAACAGGTTGTTGAAGAGGAAGAAGTGGAGGATATTGAATTTGATGATTTTGGTGAAGATGATGAGATGGCAGATGCTGAGGAGGTTGCTCCTAAATCTAAGAAAAGAAAAGTTGTTCAAGGACGGGTAACAGGAAGTTCTGCTAAGGCTGCAGAAAAGTCTGCTAAGAGGACCAGGTCCTCCAAAAGAGTTGTTGTGTCTGAAAGTTCTACTAGTGACAGTGATGAGTCTTTTGCTTGAGATGAAAGTGACAGTGAAGCTGAAGGAGCTGAGACTGTACATTGTGTTCATGATGACATGCTTACCAGGAAGGTGTTGAAGGGTAGAGTATTGTCTGATATGCAAGAAGAAGGGATGCTATGGTTGCTGCAAAAACTGCATGCTCAGGGCTGGAGGGACATTGTCCTTCAGATTTCTGGCAGGTGTGCAAAGGGGATGGTGCAAGAGTTCTACAAGAACTGCTCCATCACAGAAGACAGGATTACTACCTCTGTTAATGAAAATGTGATTATGTTTGATACAAGGGAACTTGGTGAGCTGTTGGGGATTCCTTTTACTGGGTATGACAGCTATGTCAAGAAGGTTTGGCCTGACTTGACAAACTTGCCAACTAATCTGGAGATCACTAGGAAGTTTGCTGAGAATGAAGGGGAAGAGAAACCCAGGGCTGTGCAGAAGAGTGAGATGCACCCACAGCACCAAGTGTTATTCGAGTTTGTGAACAAGATTGTGATGCCAAGGCAGGAGAAAAGAGGAATTGCCAGTTTCATGGACCTGGTCCTTATGGAACTGTTGGATACTGAAAAGCAGATCAACTGGCCCAATTTTATGATCCACCTGATAAAAAGGGTGACAGCTGGGAAGAGAAAGCACTCCTTGCCGTTTGGGTTCATTTTAACTGATGTGTTTGCAAAATTGAAGATTCCCTTGGAAGGGGTTGTGAAGGCTACTAAGAAGGAAAAATTTGGCTGTGCCACATTGATTAGTTGTGATTTGCCAGTTCAGGCTGATCCTCCACAGGCTGGTGTTGGGAGGCATCCATTGAACAATAAAGTGAGGGCACTAAGGCAACAGGTTGCTATTCAGGCTGCTGAAATAGCAAGGTTGGAAGAGGAAAATAATTACTGGAAGGCAGAAGCCACAAAGGCAAAGGAGACCAATGAGGGAATGCTCAAGCAGATGTTTGAGTTGCTTAACAAGTCTCAGGGACCTGGTCCTTCCACATCCTGACCACCTTAACCTTTAGCCACCTTTTTTCCAGTGGGATTTAGCCTAGTCTAGTGCCTTAGTCTTTTCCTTCTTTAGTCTTTGGATAATTCTGTAGTACTTTCTTGTATCCCCTGGTTTCATCTTTTGATTAAATGAATTGTCTTTGATGGCTAAAATCATTGTCTTGCAGTTGCTTTAATCTGATTTATGTTTGCATTTTGAGTTGCCTCAATGGCCATGTGCTGATTTATTCTAACACTTGAGTTATATTTTTTTTGCAACCTTTTCAATGATGCCAAAAGGGGGAAGAGTAAGTCTGATTTTGCGTGAACTTATACCTAGTTGAAAATCTATTCCTTCATGATGAATAAAATCTCAACTAACTATCTAACTGTTTTTTTAGCTTAAGTTGTACTTCATGATATTAAGGATATGAAGCTATGCTTATGAATTTGTCATCATCAAAAAGGGGGAAAATGTTAGCTTGGATAAGCTTGAAGTTTTGACTGATGACTGAGGAACGGATTCAAAGGACCTGTTCCTTTGAATCACTGCAGCTAAATAGATAATTCATGCAAAATCGTTTAAGTTGAGATATTATTAATTATCCTAAACCTAATGTTTATCTTGATAATTATGCAGGTCTAAACGGATATGAAAAGATTTCATAAACTAAAGGATAAGGATAGAAGATCCGGATTCTAAAGAGTAGAATCCAATTAGGAATCAAACTCATGGGAGCTTTGGAGTTCTAATTGCTCAAGACTTCTTGGCTGCTGGAGCTATAAAACGTGGAGCATATCAGCCATAGAAGTGTGCACAAATACAGAGAGCATCGAGCAAAAGCTTAAAAGAGTCATTAGCTTATTTGTGTAATCAGTTAGCTACAGTAGAACTAAGTTAGAACCTGTTCCTTAGATTGAATCTTGTAAAAGTTCAAGTCTTAGTTCAACTGTAGTAAGCAATAATCGAGTTGTAAACTTTCTGGTTCAAGTCGTGGACTTGACACAACTTCACCGATCGTGAGAAAAATCACTAAAGGATTAGAGTTAGTCCTAGGTTAGTAAGAGTGAGTCTTGTAACCAAGTGGGTCTTTTTACATAGTGAAGTTGAAATCCTACTTGTGAAGTAGGTTGTGGTTTTTTGATCCCGAGTCAAGGGGTTTTTCCACGCTAATATCTGGTGTTCAATTACTTACAGTTTTAATTCCGTATATCGTATAGTAAAGGAACACATTTTAAGGAACTGGTCCTTAAAACAGTAAAGTGGTGACCGTGGGAAATAACATTTCTCCTTATATAACTTGCGCTCTCATACGCGTGCAACATAAACTCATCAAGTTCATTGAGTTGCGGCAATCTCTTCTCACCCGCCAATTCCATATCAAAATTTAGCTTCTTAATCGCCCAATAGGCCTTGTGCTCACGCTCGACTGGCAAGTGGCACGCTTTCCCATATACCAGCTTGTATGGTAAAGTCCCAATTGGATTTTTATAAGCTGTCCTATATGCCTAGAGTACATCAGCAAGCTTGGTAGCGCAATCCTTCCTATTCGCACTGACAGTCTTCTCAAGAATTTGCTTCACCTCTCTATTGGACACCTCAGCCTACCCACTAGTTTGTGGATGATAGGCGGTGGCGACCTTATGCTTAACCCCGTACTTAGATAGAAGGTTGTTTAGCAATTTATTGCAGAAGTGTGTACCTTCATCGTTAATCAAAGCCCACAGAGTTCCAAATTTGGTGAAAACTTTCTTCTTGACGAAACTCACCACCACCTTCGCATCATTAGTAGGAAGAGCCACAGCCTCTACCCATTTAGAAAAATAATCCATCGCCAGTAAAATATACTTGTTACCATTCGACGAGGGGAAGGGACCCATGAAGTCGATCCCCCACACATAAAAAATCTCCACCTCTAGAATGCCTTGCAGAGGCATCTCTTGCTTCCTTGTGATTGTGCCGTTCTTTGGCACCGATCACACTTCTTTACAAAAGTGTGAGCATCCTTGAATAGTGTCAGCCAATAGAACCCGGATTGAAGTACTTTGGCGGCTGTTCTATCACCACCATGATGGCCCCCACAAGGAGATGCATGGCACTCTTGAAGAACAACCTCCGTCTCTGCCTCAGGAATGCATCTTCTCACCAACTGATCAGCACACACTCTAAACAGAAACGGCTCATCCCACTTATAAAATCTCACATCATGGAAAAACCGATGCTTACCTTCTGCAGTCAGATATGGTGGCACTTCCTCACTTACCAAATAGTCGACATAGTCAGCATACCATGGGTCCGAGTAATTGGTGATGACAAAAAGTTGCTCATCAGGGAAGGTTTCTCTGATCAAACCTCCTTCATCCACACGCTTGTGGTTCTCCAACCTAGATAGGTGGTCAGCTACTTGATTTTCCGTTCCCTTACGGTCTCGGACCTCCAAGTCAAATTCCTGCAGCAATAACACCTAAGAATTAGTCAAGGCTTAGCATCCTTTTTATCAATTAAGTACCTGATTGCTGCATGGTCTGTGTAAACAATAACTTTGATTACAACCAAGTATGCTTGAAACTTATCAAAGGCATATACTACTGCCAGCAACTCTTTTTCAGTAACTATGTAATTCAATTGGGCGGGATTGAGAGTTTTGATGGCGTAGTAAATGCAGTGGAACACCTTATTCCTCTTTTGCCCCAGGACTTCACCAAAAGCGACATCGCTAGAATCACACATTAATTCAAATGGTGCAGTCCAGTCAGGAGCCACTATTATTGGTGCAGACACCAATTTCTCTTTCAGCTCATTAAAGGCCCTCAGACAGGCCTCATCAAAACAAATACTGCTTCTTTCTCAAGTAACCTACACAAAGGCGTAGTAATTTTAGAAAAGTCTTTAATAAACCTCCTATAGAAGCCAGCATGTCTGAGAAAACTTCGGATTCCCTTCACAGACGTGGGCAGAGGTAATTTTTCAGCCGCCTCCACCTTCGCCTTGTCAACCTCAATTCCAGTACTGGACACCTTACGTCCCGAAACTATACCTTCACGAACCATGAAATAGTATTTTTCCCAGTTTAAAACAAGGTTAGTTTCTTCACACCTAGCAAGCACTAGACCACGGTTAGTTAGACAAGCATAAAAAAAGAACCAAAGACCGAAAAATCATCCATGAACACTTCGACAAACTTTTCCACCATATCAGTGAAAATAGCCATCATACATCTTTGAAAGTCGCAGGTGCATTACATAGCCCGAACGGTATCCTCCTATAGGCATAGGTACCATAGGGGCATGTAAAAGTAGTTTTCTCCTGGTCTTCGGGAGCAATCCATATCTGGTTGTAGCCAGAGTAACCTTCAAGGAAACAGTAATGCTCTTGACCAGCTAGCCTATCTAACATCTTATCGATAAAGGAAAGGGGAAAGTGATCCTTTCGGGTGGCTTTATTCAATTTTCTATAATCAATGCACACCCTCCACCCCGTAACAGTTATTGTAAGGATAAGTTCATTGTTCTCATTTTGCACCACTGTCATCCCTCCCTTTTTAGGGACACATTGCACTGGACTTACCCACTTGCTGTCAGAGATAGGAAAAATTATACCTGCATCTAACCATTTAATCACCTCTTTCTTTAACACATCTTTCATGATTGGATTAAGGCGACATTGATGCTCCACACTTGGCTTGTATCCTTCCTCCATAAAGATCTTGTGCATGCAAAAATCTGGGCTTATTCCCTTGATATCAGCTATGGTCCAGCCAATAGCACTCTTATGCTCTCGTAGCACTCTCAACAGCTTTTCTACCTGCATGTCAGACAACAGAGAAGAAATAATCACAGGTAAAGTGTCAGATTGTACCAAATAGGCATAACGAAGATGAGCAGGTAAACGTTTGAGCTTAAGCTTTGGCGCCTCATTAATAGATGGCTTGCGTGGTGGCCTTAGCGGTCTATCCAGAGGCTCAAACTTGGGAAACCCTGTAATAAAGTAACAAGAGCAGTCGAAAAGCTGCAATATCTCCTCTATATCAGCATCTTCACTAGTTTCTTCTCCCAACATCAGTGCTCGCTGCAAATCATCATTAACATAATCAGCTGGATCACTCGACTTCTCCTCCGAATCATTCACTATGATCATGGACAACTCTTTATGAGGGTTAGGCATTTTTAGAGCTTTGTACACATTAAAAACTGCCTCCTGATCATCCATCTTCATTGTCATTCTTCCCTCTCGGATATGGATCACAGCATCACCAGTGGCTAAGAAAGGCCGTCCCAAGATGATAGGGACTTCCTTATCTGCCTCATAATCCAGGATAACAAAATCAGCGGGCAAAATAAATTGACCAATTTGAACCAAGACATCCTCAATCACCCCCTCAGGATAAGTAGTAAATCGATCAGCTAACTGAAGTGAGACTGTTGTTGGCTTTGGAGTACCGAGACCCAGTTGGTTGCTCACAGACAATGGCATAAGATTTATGCTAGCCCCTAGATCACATAGGGCTCGACGAACTTCTATGTTTCCAAGACGAATAGGAATGGTAAAACTACCTGGATCCTTCAACTTTTGTGGGAGTTTGTTCTGAACTCTGGATGTGCACTCTTCAGTAAGTGCCATAGTTTCAAATTCATTGAGTTTCCTCTTTGATGACACTATGTCTTTGAAGTACTTGGCATACTTTGGAATTCCTCGGAGCACATCTACCAATGGAATATTGATACTGGTCTGACTGAGTATGCCCAAGATCTTCGTGACTGCGGGATCCTGCAGATTCTTTTTCAACCTTTTGAGGAAAAGAAGGTGGTGGTTTAGCAGCACTCACTGCCTCTTGCTTTTCTACCTCCTTCTCGACTTCGACTACTGGCTCAGCTTCTTTTTCTTTGTCAGAATGTGACTGCTTTTGCTTCCTTAGCAATTCTTCCAACTCTCTCCCATTTCTTCATGAAACTGCTTGCACCTGTTCCTTGGGATTGGGATCAGTATTGCTTGGCAAAGCACCAAGTAGCCTTGTATTTTGATTGCTAGCAAGTTGTCCCATTTGTTTTTCTAAAGAGTGAATAGCACTGTCCTAGTTCTGCTGGAGAGTTGAAATTTTCTGATTAAGGTCAACAGCCAGTTGTTGTATCATTGCCTCTATTTTTGACATTTCAGGCTGTTTCTGCTGCGGTGGATTCCGCACTTGCTGAGTATTACCTTGAGGTTGTCTGCTGCCTTGTCCGCCTTGATTACCGCCCTATGAGAAATTAGGGTGGTTGCGAAAGTTAGGCGGGTAAGTGTTGCCATACGGAGCATTTTGGTTGAAATCCTGCTCTGCTGACCCACGTAAAATGCAGACTCTGGGTTGTCCGTACAAACATTACCTATATGATCAGATCCACCACACACATCACATAATGGAGTTGCTTGCACTTGTTGAGCCTGGGGTGGAGCTTGTGGCTTTCTTACCTTGACTAGTACTGCATCAAGTTGCTTCTTAACAGAGTGTTGCATTGCTGCCATTTCAGCTCTCATAGCTGTCAGTACATCCACTTCCATCTTTCCACCTAACTTGAGATTTTTGCCTCTGCCTGAGTCACCTTGATAATGCTGACTTCCTTCTGGAATTTTGTTAAGAATGATCTCTAGCTCATCATACTGCTTCTCTAGAGTTGGTTCACCACAATAAGCATCCAGCAAGATTTTACAATGCGATTGGAGTCCCTCAACAAAAATATATCCCAGCACCTCTTTTGATTGACCATGGTGTGGGCAGCTTCTCAACAATCCCTTGAACCTTTCCCATGCTTCACCTATGTCCTCTGATGAATTCTGACTAAATGACACTATCTCACCTCTGATCTTTGCAGTCTTGCCCGATGGAAAGAATTTGATCATAAACTTCTTTGCATGTTCGTCCCAAGAGTTAATGGAGTTCGGTGGTTGGACCAAGAGCCACTTCTTTACTTCACCCAGCAAAGTGAATGGAAACATAGTCAGCCGTATATATTCTTCTGACACATCAACATATTTGTAAGTATCGCTGATCTCCATAAAATTCTGCATTTGTTGTTGAGGATCTTTATGTGAAAAGCCCGCAAACTGATCGTTAGACTGGAAGAGTCGGATCATACTCTCTTTCAGCTCAAATTTACCAGTAATGGTGGGCCTCACAATGGCTTTGGCCATGTTATCAAGAGTAGGTCTGGCCACATCCAGTATGACGTGGTTTTAATTTTCAGCCATCTCTGCAGGTTCAGAAATAAGAGCTTTCTCTAGCTTTGCTTTGAATCTAGCCTCTTTCCTTAGCATGTGAAAAAATCTTTCAGGTTCATGGTCAAAAGTGTAGAGTTTATCACCACTATTGCTCCTTCACATTCAAGCCAAAACCTGAAACACCTAAAGACAGCTAAAACAAAAATTAATCTTGAACAAATAATAAATAAAAGCTAATCTAGAAACTAATTAAATCTTAGTCCCCGGCAACGGCGCCAAAAACTTGTCGCTCCAAACGCACACGCAAGCATACGCGGTCGATCAAGTAATAAAGTGATAAAAAAGTATCGTTCCCACGAGGACTATTGATTAACTACTAACTAAATCAGACAATTCATAGTTATCTAAGCAAGAAGGTTTCAAGAGTTGAGAATTTATCTAACCAAAATTAACTAATTAAACCAAGAAAATAATAACAAGTAAAACACGACTTTGGATTCAAGAAGGGATAATAGCCTAGGGTCATGGGATATCTGCCAATCCTGTTGAATTCTTCAGTTAATTTGACTAAATCAATTTACCTGGGTTACTAATCACATGGTTAATATTACTCACAGGACTCTTTCGAAACCCTGCTCGCTTATTCAAGCCAATCTAACGCCTATATGTCTATGGAATTAGAGTTAATAAGAATGCATGTGCTTCTCCTGTATAGGAATTAAGCGTGACTGTTAGGTATATTTCTATCCTAACCGCGAAACCATTCCCCAATACCCGGGTTCAGGAACACGCTTTATTTAATTCTATTGCAACCTACGGTTTCCACTTTCGAGTTCAACCTTAACAACTGGCCATGAAATCAAGTAATTCAGAGCAGAATTAAATAAACAACTCAATTTGATAAATTTAATAGAATTCAATCAACTTCAGAGTATAATTTTCTTGGTTAACCCATAACTCTAGAATAATAGAGTTTAGCTACTCATAGACAAGATAGCTTTCTCACAAATAATCTAAAATTCATGAAACAATGAACAGGAAAGAAGAATTACAACTCAATTTATGAATCTTGGTTTCTCTAGCCTCTCCTATGGTTCTTGCCTCCAAAAATACATAATCCTCTCTAAAAATATGTTTACAAGGGTTTTAAATATGAAATATGCTAGTGGCCCATATTTTTAGCTTGTCCCAGCTGCTCTGGGACTGTTTCCCATCGCATACATCAGAGCATGACAAGCATCTATGGCTGTACCCGCTGCTTCTTCCTTGTACTTGTACGAATCAAGCTCCAATTTCCTTCATTTCACTCCTAAAATATCCATACACCTCAAGTTAGCATTTTACTTCAAAGCAACCATTGTCGGGCACATAATATAATGAAAATAACACAAAAGCTATGAGAACTCGACGTTGAGACATAAGATATATGCCCAACATCATATACCTAGGACCATCACTGAACAAGATAATGATATGCTAACATGTGTTCCTAGCGTTGAAAAAGTGAAGAATGCAGTTTGGCAAATGAGTGGAGATAGTATACTAGACCAAATGGAATCTCCGGCAACTTTTATCAAGGCTGTTGAAATGTTATAACAGATGGTTTATATAGTATGGTCTTGGATTTTTTTTTCAAGTGGTAATTTTCTTGGATCATTTTTGCATACATGCCTCATATTGTTACCTAAGGTGAAGATTCTTAAATAATCTGCGTGTTCTATTAGCCTAAGAAAATTCTCCTTCAAACTTCTCGCTGAAGTGCTGAGTACGTAAAAGATCATTTACCATTGCGGATAGAATTATCTCTCCGTATCAGTCAGGTATCTCATGCTTACACAAGAGATGGTACACTATATCAGGAAGCCCAATTTAATTTGGAGGTAATATGGTGTTTAATGTAGACATAGCTAAGGCCTTTGATAGAGTCTCTTGAAAATATTTGGTTATGGTTATGAGATACATGAGATTTTCTGTAATGCGGATAGATCTTGTACGAAGAATGGTATCAAATAACTGGAATTCAATCAACATTAATGGATATATATATGGTTTCTTTAAGTCCAGCCGAGGCCGAAGGTTGAAGTAGGGTGACACTTTGTCCCATTCTTTATCTGTAATTGGCACTGAACTTTGCTTATCCTCTCACATCGATTACAAGATGAAGGTTTTATTCCATACTACACTGCTCCTGGTTGTCTAGCTTTAACATGTTTGTGTTATGCAGATGATGCCACCCTCTTCAGTCTTCTCCTCTAGTTACTTATTAGTATGTTTGAATATATTATTGATAAAGAAATTAGAAATCTACGAAAATGTATTTGGTCAAATGTTGAATAAAGAAGTCTTATGTGCTCATTTTTGCAAATCTTTCAGCTCTAAAAATAGCTAATGTTGAATATATTGATGGCTTCTCTAAGACTGATTTTCTTATGACTTATCTTGGTTGCCCATTTATTTTGGGAGGAAGAAGATGGTATACTTCAACGAGATCATGGACAAACTCAAACCTAAAGTTCTAGGTTGGCAAGATAGATTTTTAATTAACATCAGGAGGTAGAGCTATTAAAGTAAAATCAGTCCCACATTCAATGCCTTTACACTTGCTACCAGTTAATACACCCTTCCCAAGCTGTCATTGATCAGCTAGAAAGGATAATTGTAATTTTACTTCGGGAGAATCAAATGGTATGAGAAAGTTTCATTTGATATCACAGAGTGAGTTTGAGATTTGTGACGAACATTAGGTAATTCCATATCTTCCAAGCTATTGTGGAATTTCATATCTAAAAATCATTGTGTCGGCAGTTTATTATCTCTAAATATTGCAAAAGAACACAATCGGTAGCAAAGAAATGATCATATGGTCAATCACATATATACTTGAAAGAGAATGATTGAGATAAAAAAGCAAGTGTGAACAATTAACTGAGTGGAAAGTAGGTAGTTGATTAAGTGTGTAGAGCCGAGCTAATACAAAAGATTAAATCATCGGTTCTTATAAATAATAAAATAATATTTACAATCTAAGGTGGTAATAAGCTAAACCATTGGCATGATTGTTGTACAAGATTATATATAATTTTTCTTTATTAAGGGAAATATATAGTTTCAACTTCTTGTGCTAGTGTACTTTGTGTGTATTGAACGGACTAAGAAGATATAAGTATTCTTATATTGACAGTATAAAATAAACTCTCTAGCTCATCAAATGTATTCATACTCTTAATCTTGATATAGCTATTATTAATGGTGTATTGTTCATTGTCTTGATTTATCAATAGGTAAACTCCAGAATATTTGGATCGAACAATTCTTGATAAGTTGGATAATGATAAAATGCATTTACAACGTGATAGTTAATTGATAGAATCCACGTCTCGGTATAGAGAGAGATTAGTGACACCCCTTTATGAATGCTTATAAATTTTTATGTGTAAATCTAGCCGACTGGTGTTTGCAAAATAATATTTGATGGAAGTATTCGATATTCGACTGAGAAGTGTAATTATGAATTTAGTGAAAATAATATGTAATTTATTACGAAAAGCTTAATTCTAGAAAAATTAGAATTAATTACATAAGTGAAAGTTTCATTAGTTGATTTCGTGGTCGCTATTGTAACCGAATTCAATTAGGACTTGGCAAATCATATAAGATCAATTCCTATTTTCAAATTACAATTTGTATATTATGTATAAGAATTAAATACTAAAATATCTATGAAAGCATTGGAGATTTGACCAAATATTTTATAAATATCATCGTCAATTTATGCGCAATTGTATTTCTTACGTCAAACTTGAAAATCTTAAATTTTCAATTAGTTTTAAATACATATCTTCCTTGGAGTTTAGTTCTTTGTAGGGGCAGTACAAGTGCACTGGTTTGTATATTTATAACTAGATTTTGTGTACGTGCGTTGCACGTGTCATCTCGCGTAAATAATATAAACTTTATATATCAAAATAATGAATATAACATTAGCAAATTAGAGATAACACACTCAAGCGGAACTTAACCTTACCTACAATCTAAGCTCAAATCACAACCATAGTCGCACAAACTATGAGATTAAATTCCACTCATTCAAGCTCAAATCACACCCTTTAATCAGGGGAGAGTTCATATTTCAAGAGAGAGTTGATTTAAAAAAATATCCTGACTTGTGCCTTTGTGCGACTCATTCTCGCGGGAAAATATTGAGGAAGAATTTATAAGCGTACAAATATATCCTAGAATGATAAATGTCAAAAAATCACTCAGTAGACCTACATTAACGAAAACCAACTAAAAGGTTCCTTGAAGATGATCGGCCGTACCATTCCTGTAATTGAACAACTCTCTCAAGAACCCAATGAGGTTGTCCATGCATGTTATAATCCATTATTCAAGAAGTGTCTTACCTATGAGACTTTTTCCCACCATAAAGTTACATCTCACCTTTTCAATAATGGACTCCACATTTGCGGATGTTATTCACCAATTTTCACCTGCGCTCTTGGAGTCTTGGACTACAAAATTTTACTCTATTGCTATAGTTAAAATGTTCTGTTCATGCACATCAGAACCTAGCTTGTTATCACACACAATTGTTAATAAAGTTAATAAATAGATTCTAAAAATATTTAAAACCAAGTTATTTAGGATAAATAAGGGGTAGTCCTCATCAGACAAATACGATGTAATAACCAATTGATATGAGGGACGATTAAATTAAATATAAATAACACAAAGAAATCTGTATTGAGCACAAGAAGTTAAAAAGGAAACTGGAAGGGGTGTCACAAAGGATGTGGCGGACCGCGGAAGGGGTGCCGCAGTTTAGGATGATGACGGTATTGTATAATCTATTGTAATTTTTTTGTTCGAATATAGTAATCTATTATTTCCAAACAAACGAGAGCACAACATGGTTAAACAGTTACCAAGAATACTAAGTGAAAATTCAATAAAAATATTTATGATTGAACCAAAAATATCTATGTTGGAGAATAGATGGATTTATCTGTAATATTATTATTAAATCTTTCGTCAGCCTCGTCGGATTTCACATTGCACATCAAATACTTAAAATCCCTACTTGCGAGTAATTTATTCACAATCTTCATCAAGGGTAAACTTAAAGGTCTTGAAAAAAAAAGATTACATCTAAATAAAATATTGTATAAAGCAAACAATCAACTAAAGACGATATTCAAGGAAAAACTAAGATCATAGTATAAACAAGAAAAGGCTAGAAATCATCTAAATCTCTATAGGAGTTACTACATGAAAACCTGTGGTTAGATAGTACCAACTTATACATAAGTCTAATAGTAATCAAACTACAAAAGATATGGATCTAGAAGTATAGTGGAAGATTCTTTCACTCAAACTCCAAAATAATAGCGAAAAATCATAGATGTTATTTCAGCTGAATATGTAATCCGTCATCTTTTGCAACTAAAACATAGATGTGTAGATTAAAATAAATTATTAATTGCAATTATAATTTTATTCAATATATGAATGCACTTATTAAGGGCATAAAAGCTATAAATAAAAGCTCATGTGATTCAAAAAGCTCATGTAATTCTTTGAATCGGGTAGTCAAACTGTTAAAGTTAAATAATATACATGTGGGCGCAAAATGCTATCCTGCTTTATTGTTACGTAGCAATAGAAGCCTGCTTATGCTGCTTCGGCGGCGCTTTTTCGCCTTCTCTTCGCTCTGGACAGGAGCGCTAGTGGACACGGGGAGGGAGCAGGCGAAGCGTGTCGTTCGTAATGGAAAGAAAGATACCACTACTTCGCCTCTTTGTTGGACCGCCGGCGCGAACACAGTGGTCTCTGACCAGGACCAGGAACCAATTCGAATTTGGATCTTTCAATCTATGCTATTAATTTTCAGTGTATACGTGTCAAGAAAAAAGAAAAAATAACGAATTTATCTAAGGAGTATGAAAGTAGAACAAAACTGAAATCTTATATTGGCGACAAATTCAACAAAATCAATTGCTATGCCGCAACTTAGCTTGGCCATGGCCATTGTCTCTATCAGGTTTCTGTCCTCTTCCTCCTTTGAAAGAATCTGTAACAAATTAACAATAAAAAAAGGGAAACCCCGTTATGATTGCAATGCATAAATAGCCAAAATACATATACTCTAAGCAATTACGGAATGAAAAGTATTTAACAAAAGAATATGAACAAAAAGCTATTTATGCGCCCAGCACTCATAAAGAAAGGATTTCACTGCTAAAGAAGATGAAATGAAAGAACTCTCATCATAAAAATGTGTATAGAATTTGTTCCCGTCATGAAACTACTGCATGTAAAGTCACTATATAAAAGGGAATCAAAGTCCTAATTTTCCTAACGCAAACAAAACATATACTATATATAGGAAGGAGTTCATAGAGATTAAGAATTCTATTACCAGCGGCTTTTGAAAATATTAAATATTAGTTGGAGAAAAATAAATGTAATAAATAAAATATAGAAAAATAGTAAATGACAATTTCGTCTACTGTAGAATCTTTTAATGAAGGGCAAAAAATTCATTTAACATTTCAGTAAGTCCTTCGTGCTTTTATGATAGTATAGATAGATGATAGTATAGATAGATAATGTATTAGTTTCTTTAATTTTTAATTAATAAAATATGCATAATGTAATTTTTAACTGAAATAGAGATTAAAATAAGTGTACCTGGAACTCTGGAAGTATATAGATAATTTCTTCCAATATACTCTGCATTTGTCAATAATACTAGTCGATTCTATTTGCGTATGATTATGATTATGAAAAGTTTCGGCCATTAGCGTAAATAAGTGAGTGTCTAAACCGCTGTGCAAAGCTCCATCCTCCCCTTATGCTAATTCTAATTGTGTCTGTTTGTCTGTGGTACTGCGACGTTATGGCTGGTGTTTTGGGCATTTACGAATTGATTATAGCTGTGATTATTAGATCGGAGATTAACCAATAACCGTAGCTATATTCGAAGAATCACTCTCGAGTTTGATTCGCAAGTAGGGATACCAAGAAATATGTCGTCCACATTTTGTTCAAAAACTATTGGGTAAGTCAATGATCAACGCAGAAATTAAAATTGGATCGTTCGTTCCTTATTTATACTGACATCTAATCCTTAGAATTAAGAAAATAACATCAGTTGAAATCATAAGTCACATATACTACGATACAAACAATTGAACGACTTCGAAATAAAAAGCACAAAAAAATAATGGAATAACAACTTTTTTTAATTTTTTTTTTTTTTTTTTTTTTTTTTTTTGAAGTAAAAATTCTCCAAGTTGACAAGCTCTCGTTGTTTATAAAACTTAAGGCTTTCTTTCAAATCTTTGATGTTCAAAATTTGTATGTCCTATAACAAAACTAAGTAACAAAAAGATAAGGAACAGAACAAGCGAAAGCTTTCTTTTTGTGGAAAATGCAAACTGAAGATATGGATGTGATGAAAAACTACAGCTACCGTAGCTGATATATAAAAAGTTTATTCTACTTAACTAGTACTACTCCTATACTCCTAAACTTACTCCACAAGTCCACCATTATTTACTCCTAAATTGGTAAAATGTAGTAAAATGATAGAAAACACAAATTCAAACTTTAAAAATTATTTTTTAACTTATTAACTTCAAAAAAATCATTTTTTTCAAGTTTCAACCAAATTTATGTCCAAACGCTTGCTAAGAAACATATAAAGCACCACACCGTTTTGAACTTCACAATTCATCAATAACAAATTTAGCCAATACTTGTTCACCTAATCTAAAATTTATCACCGTCATCAATTTTGTTTTTTCTTTTTTTTTTTTTCCTTATGTATTGGGGTTTGGGGGTAACATATGAAAGTGAAAAAATCTGGAAAAAATCTGGAGAAAATCTTTAAAGGTAACACAACCATTATAATCAACACGACCAAATTTAATCATCATCATGCTCCAGTTGAGCACACTAAAGCTAATTAGAATAGCAGCATTGATGAATAGACTTGGAATAGAAATGTAAAAAACAATAACAAAATACTCGTTCCGCAGAGTATGATTAAAGAAAACAAACTTAACTATAATTAGCTAGGGGCCTGTATTTACTATCTCGGGCTTTCCCCGAAAAATACGTTTCATGAATATTATTAACCTATGGTAGTATACTAGATAAAGTGAGAGGATAGTGAATACGAGAAAAGAAACTAAAGCAACACTCATAGAAAGCACAAATATCTGAAAAGCTTCATCCTCTTTAATCTTTGAACCACGAAGATGATGCATGATGAATATTGCAAACACGGGAACCGCTACGATTGCTAGACATACCGCTAGAGCCAAAAAAATAGCATCCGCCTCCATAATATGTTCTCTTCTTCTACGGAAAAGGATCCCCCCTCATCTGCCATTAGAAATATTGTGTATGATCACTGATCAGGATTCCAACTCTTGCAAGTCCTGCAGCCTGCAGGTTAGTTTCCAATGAGTAATATATGGAGAGGTCCCTCTGCTATATACTTTGACAGATCTTTTAGATAACCCAATCTGGAAATTTTATTGATATCAAATTTATTCTATTCACAACAATAGAATAGATGGTAGCACCTCTATTTATAATAGCAAATAAAGTCTATTAACTTTAAATAAAAAACCTATTCTAATATGACTTTAACTAAAAATCTAAATAGACATAAATTAAATAAACTAGTTAATAAAAAAGCGACTTCTAGTCCAACTAGGAATGCAAATCTAGCAAGTTTAGGTTAGCTCTACTAATGTATTTTTTTCCCCTAATCGGTACGGACGTACATATAGTCTAGTTCTAATTGGTTTTAGTTTGATCCAAATAAGGTTTCTCCAACAAATATGTATTACTATTAAACAATTTGGTACAAAACAAATTTTTTTTTTTTTTTAAAACGATGGTAATATTGATCTCATTTAACTAGTTCAGTATACACCAAGAAATTAGCCCCATGTGGAAGTCTTAATTAGTTGCCTTATGAGAAAATCTGTTGAGAGTATATTACGAAAACTAGTTTCTGGGCACCATATCAATAGTATAACAATTTCAAACGAATACGATTTTTAATATTTTGCAACATTAGTCCCAAATCTTCATTCCCGGATCGACCTAGAGTTGTGGCATACTCAGTCATTTAGCAAGTTTTAACGAATCCATAAATATTTAGGATTTATTGGCTTCCTAAAATTTTATACATTAGAGAAGCATCTAGGGACGATCAATTTTATATCTTAGGAGAGCTAAGACCCCCGAGTTGTTCTAGTTTTTGACTTAAGAGCTAATATTTGTGAATTTAGAAATACCATCATTGAAATATTATTGCTTTGAATATTTCAGATTGACACTCACGGAGACGAAGTTAGAATTGATGCTTGAAAACACATGTTGATTAACGTCTTACATTCAAACTAAAAACTTAAAAATTAAAAATATATGAATAAAAAGACAAGTAATCAAATATGTTATGTGGGTCAATAATAAATTGAATATTTAAAAGTTTCGTAATGCTCCATAAATAGAGAAAACATCAAAAATGGTAAAAGCCTGGAAATTTTTAACAAGAAGGAAAGGATTACATGGGTATTGCCTCTTAGCATTTCTACTTATCTTTGATGACAGAGCACAGAAATCTGACCTAGTCGTAATTTGAATCCAAAAAACTGAATGCAGTCATGTAGAATAACGGAAAAAAGGGTTGAGTCGTCTAAAGGCTTAAACGCGAATAAAACTTACCCCACCATGTTTCAACCCAAGCAAATGACATGTCTCTATATTTAATTATAATTATTAGTACTTAATCATAGTTTATTATCACATGTTTCATGAACTTAATTAATAAATATACAATGCAAACTTAAATAATCATTCTAATCTTCGTGTCTACGACTCTACCCTTAACGTCAATTTTGTAGCAATCCGTTGAACTTTATCCGCGCTAATCACATCCCAAAGTCCATCACAGGCCATCACTGTTAGGCCCTTGATTTTGAGGGATTCGGCCTTGGCACGAGCCTGGACATGTTGGCTCGACTTTGGGAAAAAATGGGTGGCAAACAACATGATTGACGAACGTTTAGGCAAGTGCGGGCTAAATGTGACTTGGTGGGATCAAGGCATATGTGTAGGCTGATTGTCAAACGTAATGGTGGCACGACGGCTAGGCACCCTAGTGTCTTGTGGTTGTCTAAGTGTGGAAAATATTGGCTTGACGTTGCTTGTTGGGTGGAAAGTGAATGAGGCAGCGGGCAAACGGCCTTGTGGGACAAAGGGTGTCGAGACTTGGTGTCTTGATGCCAAGGCTAGACAATGGCAAGACACCAAGTCTCGACAATGGTGTGGTGTGGCTTAGTGTTAGTGCATGGCACTTGGCCAAAATTGGGACGGATGGGCTGAACGACTAGGCAAAGTCCGCTGTGTGAGGAGAGGTGAGTCGGATGTGGCTTAAGTGCATGTGCAGGGCACATGAGCGGCCGGTTGGGCGCTGAAACATGGGCCAAAATATGGATGACGTTGCCGAGATCGTGGGCAAGTGGGCTGCCAAGTGTAATTTCGTCCCCTATCTATTTGTAAAGCCTTGTGGCTGATCCCCTATGTATATATGAGTCTTTTATTCATGTAACTTAGACAAGACAGAAAAATGTAGCTTAGGAAACATAAAATAAGACGTCTTCCTTAGGGAATGAGACGTTTAGCCTTGATGACTATTCCTTTGTATTTATGGATATAAAGGTTGGGAATTGGTTCCCGTGTATCGTTGTCTTCTATTTACTTATTACTTGCTGCTATAAATTGTTCCAAGTGCTTAAACTATTTCAAATGACCCTATTTCATTAACAAAGCGTTGGGAAGGGTGGACCTTGCAAGGGTGTGTGGCCGCCGCACGGGGCAAACCTTGGCAGGTTTTGGTTGTCAAAAACCACCCCTGTGACAATTGGTATCAGAGTGAGCAGGTTCGTTTGGTGGACGTGACGGGCTGATAAAAATATTAAGAGAGGGCTCGGGATGACTTTAGATCAAGGGGAGGCCGTCTAGTACTTGGAAGTGGCAAAACAAGTAAGTAAACGTGACTTTTTTGTCGATTGTGGACTGATTTCGGGATAAATCAACATGGTTGCTCAACATTTGAGCATGGCTATGTGTTAGACTTGCAAAAACGAAGGAGGAAAGATAGAAAAATGGGGGAAATGTGTTGAACTCGTGGTGTTAGTCGACGGGCTGCATTTGGAACGAGATGAACACAAGGCTCAACGTTGTTAGGCTTGTGATTTCTTTGCAAGTGGTGGACACAAGGAGTGGGTTGTTTGTGGTGAACGGCTTGGAGGGTTAACAGTGGCGCTGCAACAACATGAAAACGTGCAAGGGAAACGGCCAAAGACATGGAAAAAACGCTGCACTTGAGGGGAAAGTGTAGCAAACGGGTTTTTGTGACTTTGATGGCGTTTCATTGCATTTGTGGGGTGTTGTTGAATCTGTTCGACGAGGGCGTCGAATTCAAGAAGTGCGGGTGGTTTGAGACCCTTGATTTTGTGGGATTCGGCCTTGGCACGAGTTTGGGCATGTTGGCCCGGCCATGGGCGAAAACGGGTGGCAAACAACATGATTGACGATTGTTTAGGCAAGTGCGGGCTAAATGTGACTTGGTGGGATCAAAGTATGTGTGTGGGCTGATTGTCAAACGTATTGGTGGCATAACGGCTAGGCAGCCTAGTGTCTTGTGGTTGTCTAAGTGTTGGAAATGTTGGTTTGACATCGCTTGTTGGGTGGCAAGTGAACGAGGTAGCGGGCAAACGGCTTTGTGGGACAAAGGGTGTCGAGACTTGGTGTCTTGATGCCAAGGCTAGACAATGGTAGTGCATGGCACTTGGCCAAAATTGGAACGGATGTGGTGAACGACTAGTCAAAGTCGGCTGTGTGGGGTGAGCTGAGTCGGCTGTAGCTTGGGCGTATGTGCAGGGCACATGAGCGGCCGGTTGGGCGCTAAAACATGGGCCAAAACGTGGCTGACGTGGCCGAGATCGTGGGCAAGTGGGCTGCTAAGTGTAATTTCGTCCCCTATCCATTTGTAAAGTCTTGTGGCTGATCCCCTATGTATATATGAATCTTTTATTCATTGTAACATAGACAAGACAGAAAAATGTACTTTGGCAACATAAAATAAGACGTCTCCCTTAGGGAAGGAGATGTTTGGCCTTGGTGGCTATTCCTTTGTATTGACGGATTAATATAAAGGTTGGGAATTGGTTTCCCAAATATCGTTGTCTTCTATTTACTTATTGTTGAACCCCAAAAATTACCCTTTCTTTAAGAAAAGATAGGTTTCGGGTATATTTCAACAAAATGGGACTCCAAAGGGCTTTCTTTGGAGTCGCCACCTAATTTAGGAGAATTAGGAACCAATTAATTAAATAGTGCATGCAAGCACTCTGTTTTAAGGAAGTGGTCTATTTCAGAGATTCTAAGTAAGAGGTTCAATTACTTTCGAAAGAAGGTTTCAATTTGAAAGCACTTTCGAAAATCCGTAAAATTACGGTTAATCCTTCGGTTTTCACAAAATAGCTCTATAAGTGCAAGTTTACAAAGTTTAGTTCAAAAAGCTTTAAAATTAATGCTAAAATCTAAGATTGTAATAAATTACGCTTTAAATAAATATGAATTTAAATGTAATAATAATAATAATAACAATAATAAATGCATTTTGGGAAGAGATAAGAAAATTAATTAACATGGAGAAAATCTCAATTGAAGTTGCAATTTAAGGGATTTGAAACAAAGTTACTACTTTTACTATTTCCAAATTTTATTGCACGCACTATTTAACTAAAAGGTTTGAAATTCCTAAGTAAGATGGAAATTCAAAAGAAATAAATATTCGCAAAATAACTCAATAAATAAATAAACATTCATTCATAAAATAGCAAATTATTCTATAACAATTAATTATATGGAAGTTTCTATAGACATACAATTTCTAAGGATGGGAAAAGAGGAGGTTTAGAAGAAGAACCCGGAAATTGATAAACTCAGGGGAGCCTTGAATTTATTTAATTTTATACAAATATATGTCCATGATCCTAAGTTAGAATAGGCGGCTCAACAAAGCATTTTTCTATGATCTCCGCTTCTTGAATCTTGAGCCCGGACTCGACCCCAAGCGGCTCCAATGCAAATTAGCAATCCCTATGTCGAGTTTTAACCAAACCCGTTCCCCAAGTTGTTTATGCAAAGAAAAATAAAAAGATAAAGATTAGTTCACATTTATGAGAAAAATAAATAAACTCAACTGCACACGTAGCTTGAGCGCAAGTAGTAAGCAGTGATTCATATCAAACTAATAAGCAATTGATTCTGAATCCCTTCCAGTATATGAATATTACATGTAAGAAGGCACATTCAACATATTCTTTTATCACTTCATCAAGTCTTAAATGCACATAAAGGACATATAAAAGTAAAGAGCACAAGTTCACCATCAAACTAAAGATGCAGGTTCAAGATACATTTACAACTTATATAAGAAAAGAGTACACTTTAGTCTGCATACATCATAAGTTTCTATTAACAGATAATGTTTCAATAGCCCAGATCTTCTAGCGAAATAACTTATAAGTCACCACCTTTTAGTTAATTAAAGAGCCTGACAAACAATGTCTTCTTTAGATCCAAAACACACATAGTCAATAGGAAAGCACCGGAAAAATACTTTTCATCTAACCGAGTTCAAACCAACTTGGGGAAAGAGCAAACTAGGATTCCAAATGCATATTTCTAATTGAACAAGATTTGATAAATGTTTAAATTTTTGCCGTGCTTGGCAAGGTTAAGGTCATGGCAGAAACAGGTAGAATAAACATACAAACAGTCAGGGAAAATCCTACTTTTATTTAAACCATCAAATCCAAGATGCTATGAAATTCATTACCAGAATATAGATACATCATATTCTGTTATTAATCAATCCCAGGAACCAACAACAATATTGACAACTGCTGGAACAACCTTCTCTTACAAACTGACTTTCTTTAACTGGATAGGAACCTAGAAACTCAATCCGACCCCTGCTGCATGCCTGCATCTATACTCCCTTCTGAACAACTCCAAAAACTCCAAGAAGAGACGAGACTACCCCACCCTGAACCTAGGCTAAACAAACTCACCTCACAGAAACCAGAAACAAGAATTACAACAACAATCAGATCAGCCTCTCTACAAGCAAAACAGACCCCTTGCTACCTTCTCTAAAGCTACAACCCATACTGCAACACAACCAGACCACTTACACCTTCAAGACCAGCTATAAACCACCTCCTGAAAACCACCAGGAACCTAAAACACCTCACACACTCCTGGATCTTTACATTTCTGGCTAAAACAACAACAAACACTTCCCTGCTCTCTTCTTATACCTGAACTACTCCCTCATACTCACCTCTACCCTGAACTGCCCTACACTTCTACTCAAAGCCAACACAGACCCTCTACACCCTTAACCTTCAACAATCATCCCTGCACCTATTCTGATTTACAAACACACCTTCAGGATTAACCAGAAACAGAACCAGATTCCCTGCTCCCTCTCCTACCAAAATACACCTACAGCATACCCCAGAACAACTCCTAAGCTTCTTACAAAGCCAGAAACAAACTCTCACAACATCACTCAGACCTGGAAACATCCACACACCACTGCACCTTTTAGCTCACATACAGCATGCCAGCACATTCATACATCTTCAAGCACACACACTAATTTACATAATACACATACACAATGACATTCATACGCACATGCAAACACACACATCAGCTGATATTCATACACGCAGACTGGACAGGAAGGGTTTGAAAATTTAAAGCCTTTATTTTATAATGAAAAACTGAAATTTTATAAAAAAAGATTCATACTTTATCCTTCAATGTTTCAAAACTTCACACGCAAATAGATTTTGTTCAATCTTATACACAGAGAGTATAAATCATGCTCACGATCATAGAAACAATAAGCGTTCACTGTGTACTTGATGTAAAACAAAACAACACTTAACAAGTAGAAGAGGTAAAGAAACTGTGAGAGGTCGACATTATTACCTTTTTCGGAGCAGGAACTGAGGCGAGGACCCGAAGAAAAGCGCGACTCGACTAAGCGACTTGAACGAAGTTGACGACTCGAACGATAAAGCGACAACACCAATAAATCCCAGAAAAACCAGTCACCATAGTGCTATGAACTTAAAACTTTAAACTAGAAAAACTTATCTATTATGCTATGCCGTTTTTTGGTTATCAAAAATTTCAGAACCCCCCCCCCCCTCCTCCGAAAAAAAACATAGAAGCTGAGAATTTATACCTGTTACTAGGGTTTTCCGATCCCTTTGATTTTCCTAACGACCCCTACTTGTTCCCATTGCTCTCCTTGTGAGACAAGGGTGAAATGGTCTAATCCCTTCAGGGATCCGACCGTTTCATCCTTATCTCTAAGGAATTTGAGTGCTTGAAATTTTGAGGGCTCGGATTGGATTCATTCAAAATCCACGGCTAAGATCAATGCTCGTACTGGAGAGAGGGAAAAGAATGGGGACCAGAGAGTACGGATTCTTGGATGTATTAGAGGGTTTGGAGGGAATTTGAGGATCAATCGCGGGTCAAGGGAAAAACGTCGCGGGTCGAAAATTGGGATTCTAGGGTTAACGGGTTAGGGAAATTCTGAAGTGGGTAAGGGAGTAATAGGCAAAAATTGGGTGTAGGTCGGGTTATGTAATGGGCTGATGGGCCTGGGAGATGTAGTGTGTGTTGTATGTATTGTATATGTGGGTCTTGCATGAATGGACTGGCAATTAGGACTAGGAGCGATTTTAGCCTCTTTTAGCTAAATTAATTGAAATTTAGGCAATTTTACGGGGTAGGCTAGGGATTAGGCTAAGTATTGCGATTTTACCCTTTTTATCAAGATTTCAATTATTTCACTTTTAAATTTACAAATTGACTTTATTTTAAATAATTAGATATCTATTAAACTTTCGGGACAAAATTGGGTGTCAACAGCTGCCCCTCTTTACCCGGAAAAGGGTGAAAGAGTTTTTAGGGTAAAGAAGTTGACGAGAAAGCCAATTTTGTCACGATAAAGCCAAAGACTTTTGATTCCAAGAACCAAAAGGCGAGGCTTATGGCCGAACTCCGGTCTTCGAGTTGCCTATATATCTCGGGCGGAAAGAGAATCAGGCCATATGTAGTTCGATGACACTAAGATACGAAGACTTGCACGATTGGCAGAAAAGGACGCACGAATAGGAAAGAATTCAAACATGACGTCCTAATCCGAAGAAAAAGATTAGGATAGAATTTGCTTGTTCGAGTGCGATTCTTCAGATCCTCGTTGACGAGTCTACCTCATATCAACGATTGCCCCAGTTCACTGCTAAGAAAAAGTTCCACGTTATGCTCCAAATGTTGTTGCGGTGCTGCTAAAGTCCTATAATAAACTCGACAAACGGTAAGCGAGCAACTGCTAATAAGCTTGATAATCAAAAGTAAAGAATGATCAAATATTGAAAATTTGCAAGTGCGGGCTGCGATATCATTGATAAGTTGTCTTCCAAAAAACTGGCGAAGCAATAAAGCAAGTGCGAAGGCATAATGCAAAGCATTTTCAACAATCTTGACAGATCAACTGGCAAGCCGGTCGGGCATGGAGCAAGGAGGGTCTTGGGGTTGACTGTCGAACAAATCAGCTGGCGAACCGGTCCGGCACAAAGCAAGGAGGGTCTCGGCACTGACCTGTTAACCTGTTAAACTAAAAGTAAAGAAAGTCATAATATAAAGCAAGTGCAAAGTCATAATTGAAAGCAAGTGCAAGGCAATTTGAACATCTTGAAAAATCAACTGGCAAGCCGGTCGGGCACGCAGCAAGGAGGGTCTTGGAATTGATTGTCTACAAATCAGCTGGTGATCCGGTCCGGCACAAAGCAAGGAGGGTCTCAGGGTTGACATGTTAACCTGTTAAACTAAAAGTAAAGCAAGTCATAATATAAAGCAAGTGCAAAGTCATAATTGAAAGCAAGTGCAAGGAAATTTGAACATCTTGACAAATCAACTGGCAAGCCGGTCGAGCACGCAGCAAGGAGGGTCTTGGAATTAATTGTCTACAAATCAGCTGGCGAACCGGTCCGGCACGAAGCAAGGAGGGTCTCGGGACTGACCTGTTAACCTGTTAAGCTAAAAGTAAAGCTGTTAACCTGAAAAGTAAAACAAGACGTAATACAAAGAAAATGTGAAGGCATAATTTAAAGCAAGTGCGACAACATAATTTAAAGAAAGTGCAAAGAAAAGCAATGCGGGAATGTAGAGCAAGGTAAGAGCCATTTGGCGAATTAATAGGTGAGAGAGTCCAACAAAGGGGATCTTCGTAGTCGATGGTCAACTTTAAGTCATGAAAATGGAAATGCGACGCAATTTGCAAGGCAACGTTGGATGCGCGTTCAATAAATTGTTCATCCATAGTGCAAATGATCCTCTCATTGCAAGCTTTCTCATTCCTACTCTCAAAGAAAAATTTGTTAGTTTTGGGTAGGGGCGTTTGATTTGTGCTAATTCATCTTGAATATGATGCCGCTGCTCCCTCATTCTTCTTTGGACTTGGGCTTGCAAATTATACTCAGAGACTTGACTTATGAACTCAATATTGTATAATATTTCAAGATAGAGGCAAAGTAAAGTAATTTGATAAAATATTAAACAAATAATCATTGATATGCAACCGAAAGTTATAATGCATTTAAAAATTTCTGCTTTAACTCAAACTCATGACATATCTCGAAACAAACTGAACGTCCTTTGTATTTGCAGCTTGTGCTAATCTTGAATACTTTTAGAACTTTGCCACTTCATCTTTTGATAAGTAATACCAATTTTGCAAAAATCTGCCCCAGTTATAATCTTTATGCATTCGAATTCTTTTTGCAAAATTTGCCCCAGTTATAATCTTTATGCCTTCGAACTCTTTTGCAAAATTTGCCCCAGTTTCTATCTTCCATATCTTCAATTCATCTTGCAAAATTTGCCCCAGTTGCTTGCCTTAGGGGAAACTAAAAATTTTAATATTATAGAGTCGAGCCCGTTAAGAGCGCCTACGTATCCCTCCACGGGAATCAGACTGTGCGTAGTTCTGCTTACATAAAGATTTTTGGGGAAGTATGGCAATCTAAGTATGAAACCGCATCCGAATTGGAAAACATATACATCTGCCCAGATGCATATTTAGGAATTACATCATCAAAAGATAAACAAGCCTAAGGTATTACAATATGTTGACCGAATCTGATAAGGATTGCCTACTTATCCTGCTGCCATTCCAGGAATCAGGTCAGCAGTAGTTCAAACATACATAAAAGAGGAAATAGGGGATTCCTGTGCTAGTGCAACCGAACTCTATATGAGTTTCCTACGTATCCCGCCTCGGGAATCAGGTTACGCGTAGTTCGCATTACATAAAAGATTACATTCGAACCAATGCTAACTTGCGGTTTCTTCAGACATAGTATCTTTTGACGGCATCTGCGTTGATTACCTTTGGCCAAACTTGATTATAAATATCTGCCAGGATTATTGTTCTTCCACATAATGACATCGCCAACTTGGCGCAAATTTTCCCGTTGCTTCTTCTTAATTAGGAAAGAGCTTCTTCAACACCAATTGCCCCGGTTTGAAGTAAACTATTCAAATCTTCTCTTTGCGCATTCAACATCTTCCAACTTATCTTCTTGAATGGTTTCTCAAATAAAGGACTTCCATTTGTATAGACAAACCGCTTCGGCTCCAATTGCCGGCAAATAAAGCTGCCCCAGTTTGAAGTTCTAACGGTATTGTAATATCCAAAGAGTGCAAAAAGTACCTTTCCAATGCATCATCCTTAAATTGTTTAGTTGTTTCGTTATAGGTCACAAGCCAAGTTCAAGCAGGTTTTGTTATTTTTAATTTGAAACAATAGTAAGTATATTAATCAAAAGCAAATAATAAAGCCCATGAATAATTAAAGTATAGCAAAAATAATAAGATAGGAATGCAGTGCATTTGTTTATTCAAAACCTAATTTAGGGAGGCATACAACATAAAAGTAAACATGCAGGATTTAAAAAAAGTTATTTGAAAGATATAGACATAAACATAAAGCAAAACACAGTTCAGGGCCTCAAGCTGACTGTGATGCCAAAACAAAAATAACGAGTTCATTCATCAAGTCTCTTTTGGACCACAAGTCCAATTAGCCATCACACACTTGGTTCAGCATTCTGCACATGTGGCTCTTTCTCAAAATCTTCAATAATTGCACTGCATTTCAATCCATCATTCAAGAGTAGGCTGCCAACACCTTCAATCAAATTCTGCGTGGCCATTTCTGGTGCTTGGACAAATGACTGGTTCAATGGTAAAAGAGGCTGTAGCATGACACTAGTCGGCTTCTTCTCAGACTCAACCTTTTCCATCTTTCCTTCAGCGGGGTTGCCACCTAGGCCAAAAGTTCCCTCATTCTTTGGCAATAGAGTTAGTGCTTGCTTAGGTACCTTAAAAGCAATATTATCAACCTTTACATCATAGATAGAGACTATGGTGCCCTTCAGATTTGGTTCTTCCTCAAGAGAAATCATATTAACTTCATTGTTACCATGATTGGGAAGAGGATTATCATGCACATTTGGCTGAGTGCCGGTGAGTTGAATGGTGCCTGCTTTGATTAAACCCTCGACCTTGTCTTTGAAAGTATAACATCTCTCAATATCATGGCCGGCTGCCCCTGAGTGATAAGCACAGTGCTTATTTGCATCATACCATTTTGGAGGTGGGTTTGGAGTGTTATCAGGGATAGGCTGCACAACTCCCGCATTTCTTAATCTCTAAAAAAGCTGGCCATATGACTCGGCCAGGGGAGTATAGGTTTTGGTTGCTCTCCTTTCGTAATTCTGATTAATCCCTTGCACATTGGGACGAACAGGAGGACGAGGCTGGTAATTCTAGGGTGCTTGAAAATTTGGCTGACGAGGGTATTGATTAGGTGCATGTGCTCTAGGTTGGTAGTAATTTGCTTGTGCATTATAAACCGGATAAGGAACAGGTGGCATCTGGTAGTGCGTGGGGTAATTTGGGTAATATGGGCTTTGGTAGGTGGGAAAAGCAGACGAATTGTCAAAATTCAACTTTCCAGCTGGTCGACGCTCGATGTCTCCCACAACAACTCCCACTTCTTCTTTCTTCTTCTTGTTAAAACCATTACCCGACCCAGACTGGATTGCCTTATTTGTAGCTTGCAAAGCGGCCAAATTTCTGATCCTACCAGATTTCAAACCAGCTTCATACATCTCCCCCGTTTTCACTAGATTGGCAAAAGTAGAGTTAGTCATGGATGCCATTCGATCATAGTAGAATTCATCCAATGTCTCGATGAAATGTCCCACAAACTCTTCCTCACTCATGGGAGGCTTAACTTTGGCAGCCTCACTCCTCCAATGTACTGCATATTCCTTAAAGGTCTCGGTCGACTTCTTCCTAAACCTTGCAATAACCAACCGATCTAATGGTATTTTAGCATGGAAACCAAAACGCTCCATGAAATCGTGAGCCATACTCCTCCAGTTAATCCATTTAGAGGGATCCTGCTCGGAGTACCAGTCTAAAGCTTCGCCTTCAAGACTATGAATGAATAATTTCATACAGAGCTCTTCATTCTTCCCCACTCCCAAGGTTTCACAGTACCTTCTCAAATGGGCTCGGGGGTTGCCTTTGCCATCAAACTTAACAAACTTTGGTACTTTGTACCCTTCTGGGTATTCAATCGCAGGATGAACACACAAGTCTTCATATTCTAGACTTTCCTTGTCCCTGCCTTTTGATGCTTTGCTAAGAGTACTCATCACCCAACCTTGTACTTTTTTCTCCCAATCTTCACCCCTATCGACTGCTTTTTCAGCTCTTGTAATACCATTTTGAAACTTCACATAAGGAGGATTGGTGTAATCATCAATTTGCACTATAGGAACATCTTGCCCACCAGATACCGCCACTTGGACTAATGGTGCGGATGGATTTTTAGTATAAGCTTGCGGGATGAGTTCATTTTGGTAAGTGGAGGTTTGGTATGGATATGGAGTGTGTGTCTGATAATAAGTATTGGCAGCAGGCGGGGTGTATGATGGGTATTGTTGATGTGATGGGTAGATGGGTGGTCGGTTGATTGTTTGGCTAGATTGAGCGTTATTTGGAGGTGGAGCTTGGACAAGTGGCAAGTTGCTTTGGTGGACTGGTGCTTTTAGAGAATTGTGGGTGTTCAAAGGTGTGTTCATATTGGCGACCCCATCAATTGAGTTCAGAGATTGCCCCATTTGACCCAGAGAGTGGGATGCATCGGGCCCACGCAGCGACGTGTTTTTAGGAGTTTGCCCTCTTACCGCAGCCAGTTCATCTTTTAGCATCTGTAGTTCATTAGCCATTTCAAGAATCAGTTCGTCTTGAGCAATAATGACATTTCCTCTTGATGATTCAGGAGTTGCAAGATTTTTCTCGGTATTGCGAGGTTCATCATCTATTCCAGTCATTGCCAGTTGTGGAAATGTGTACCAGTATGCAGATTGGTCTTTTGCCCTTATGTAATAGGAGTGATCGGCCAGCTTAAATCAGCACAAATCAAACCTCTGTTTTGGGAATAAACAAAACAAAAGAAAAAGTTCAAAAGTAACCATGTTAGTTTGCATGTCATTGGCAAAATTGCACACAAATCATGTAGCGCTCATCACGTAGCGCTTTGCATTTTAAACAAGTTGACATGTGGCAAACACAAGTAGTTGAGCGTAAATAAAAATGCAAGCGCATCCTACCCTGTACGGAGCCTCTTTGTGCCAGAGGTGGGCCTAAGACGCCAAATAGGTGATAACGAAAAGTAGTTCAAGCCGGTTTTGCAATAATCGAATTTAGAGTAAGAGATAATAACAGTAATAATAATTTTTTTTATTATAACTTGATTTTGAGTACACCATTGTTACATAAAAATAGAAGGTGCCGGACATAATTAAAATACATCGTTTTGAGTTTAATGGAAATAACTGTTATAACTACACTGCATCAGTCTCGAGGAGGCAATGAAACTGAAGTGCGGGCCTGGTTAGGGTCAATCCTTGCTTGCTTGCACAATCGGTGTAATTTCTGACATCTGGTCCAAAATGTGGTTTACATCCAAAGACTTGCTTGAATCAAACATCGATCAAATGGATCAAACGTCTCATCGTCCTTTCGACGTCTCTTGCCCCAACTTGTTATCTTCTTCCAAGTATCTTCACAATTTCAACTTGATGATTATTTGAAATACCTCTTGAATTCAAGCGTCTTCTAGTCTACAAAATTAATAAAAGTATTCTAAATTTAATTAATTGCAAAACTTGGCTTGGACTGGAAGTTCTGTTATCACGTAAACACATAATATGCACTGTTGTTGGGTTCAAACCCGTCAACGAAAAAGGGCGGTTTTCCTAACTATGGAGGCGGTACCAAGGACCGGGTCCAATCTAAGGCTTATGCATGCATGCTCCTAACGAAAACTCTAGAGTGGGTTTACTAGACACAAGGCTGTTTTGAGTGGCAAGCGGTCATGCGGTAGTAAAACTATCCGCTCACCCCGCAGGTATGCGCACTCTTTCTTAAAGGGTTTTTTTGTGAGTTGCGGGTGTATATGCATACACCTCGCGGGTATAAGTAACAATGAAGAAGCTCCCAGGAATGGGGGAAATATGAATGGAATGCCAGTTTAATATGTGCGCAAATAAAGGTGTAGTAACATGCTTTCAGTGACAAACAATTACAAATAATCAAATTAACTAATCATGCTATTTTTGCCAAATAAACAAATAAAGAGTTATCTTGTGAAAACCTTGCGGTTAGAACCTTAAGGTAATCTCCAGCGGAGTCGCCAAGCTGTTGAACTCCAAAAATTACACTTTCTTTAAGAAAAGATAGGTTTCGGAAATATTTCAACAAAATGGGACTCCAAAGGGCTTTTTTTGGAGTCGCCACCTAATTTAGGAGAATTAGGAACGAATTAATTAAATAGTGCGTGCAAGCACTCTGTTTTAAGGAAGTGGTCTATTTCAGAGATTCTAAGTAAGAGGTTCAATTACTTTCGAAAGAAGGGTTTCAATTTGAAAGCACTTTCGAAAATCCGTAAAATTACGGTTAATCCTTCGGTTTTCAAAAAATAGCTCTATAAGTGCAAGTTTACAAAGTTTAGTTCAAAAAGCTTTAAAATTAATGCTAAAATCTAAGATTGTAATAAATTACGCTTTAAATAAATATGAATTTAAATGTAATAATAATAATAATAACAATAATAAATGCATTTTGGGAAGAGATAAGAAAATTAATTAACATGGAGAAAATCTCAATTGAAGTTGCAATTTAAGGGATTTGAAACAAAGTTACTACTTTTACTATTTCCAAATTTTATTGCACGCACTATTTAACTAAAAGGTTCGAAATTCCTAAGTAAGATGGAAATTCAAAAGAAATAAATATTCGCAAAATAACTCAATAAATAAATAAACATTCATTCATAAAATAGCAAATTATTCTATAACAATTAATTATATGGAAGTTTCTATAGACATACAATTTCTAAGGATGGGAAAAGAGGAGGTTTAGAAGAAGAACCCGGAAATTGATAAACTCAGGGGAGCCTTGAATTTATTTAATTTTATACAAATATATGTCCATGATCCTAAGTTAGAATAGGCAGCTCAACAAAGCATTTTTCTATGATCTCCGCTTCTTGAATCTTGAGCCCGGACTCGACCCCAAGCGGCTCCAATGCAAATTAGCAATCCTTATGTCGAGTTTTAACCAAACTCGTTCCCCAAGTTGTTTATGCAAAGAAAAATAAAAAGATAAAGATTAGTTCAAATTTATGAGAAAAATAAATAAACTCAACTGTACACGTAGCTTGAGCGCAAGTAGTAAGCAGTGATTCATATCAAACTAATAAGCAATTGATTCTGAATCCCTTCCAGTATATGAATATTACATGTAAGAAGGCACATTCAACATATTCTTTTATCACTTCATCAAGTCTTAAATGCACATAAAGGACATATAAAAGTAAAGAGCACAAGTTCACCATCAAACTAAAGATGCAGGTTCAAGATAAATTTACAACTTATATAAGAAAAGAGTACACTTTAGTCTGCATACATCATAAGTTTCTATTAACAGATAATGTTTCAATAGCCCAGATCTTCTAGCGAAATAACTTATAAGTCACCACCTTTTAGTTAATTAAAGAGCCTGACAAACAATGTCTTCTTTAGATCCAAAACACACATAGTCAAAAGGAAAGCACCGGAAAAATACTTTTCATCTAACCGAGTTCAAACCAACTTGGGGAAAGAGCAAACTAGGATTCCAAATGCATATTTCTAATTGAACAAGATTTGATAAACGTTTAAATTTTTGCCGTGCTTGGCAAGGTTATGGTCATGGCAGAAACAGGTAGAATAAACATACAAACAGTCAGGGAAAATCCTACTTTTATTTTAAACCATAAAATCCAAGATGCTATGAAATTCATTACCAGAATATAGATACATCATATTATGTTATTAATCAATCCCAGGAACCAACAACAATATTGACAACTGCTGGAACAACCTTCTCTTACAAACTGACTTTCTTTAACTGGATAGGAACCTAGAAACTCAATCCGACCCCTGTTGCATGCATGCATCTATACTCCCTTCTGAACAACTCCAGAAACTCCAAGAAGAGACGAGACTACCCCACCCTGAACCTAGGCTAAACAAACTCACCTCACAGACACCAGAAACAAGAATTACAACAACAATCAGATCAGCCTCTCTACAAGCAAAACAGACCCCTTGCTACCTTCTCCAAAGCTACAACCCATACTGCAACACAACCAGACCACTTACACCTTCAAGACCAGCTATAAACCACCTCCTGAAAACCACCAGGAACCTAAAACACCTCACACACTCCTGGATCTTTACATTTCTGCCTAAAACAACAACAAACACTTCCCTGATCTCTTCTTATACCTGAACTACTCCCTCATACTCACCTCCACCCTAAACTACCCTACACTTCTACTCAAAAGCCAACACAGACCCTCTACACCCTTAACCTTCAACAATCATCCCTGCACCTATTCTGATTTACAAACACACCTTCAGGATTAACCAGAAACAGAACCAGATTCCCTGCTCCCTCTCCTACCAAAATACACCTACAGCATACCCCAGAACAACTCCTAAGCTTCTTACAAAGCCAGAAACAAACTCTCACAACATCACTCAGACCTGGAAACATCCACACACCACTGCACCTTTTAGCTCACATACAGCATGCCAGCACATTCATACATCTTCAAGCACACACACTAATTTACATAATACACATACACAATGACATTCATACGCACATGCAAACACACACATCAGCTGATATTCATACACGCAGACTGGACAGGAAGGGTTTGAAAATTTAAAGCCTTTATTTTATAATGAAAAACTGAAATTTTATAAAAAAAGATTCATACTTTATCCTTCAATGTTTCAAAACTTCACACGCAAATAGATTTTGTTCAATCTTATACACAGAGAGTATAAATCATGCTCACGATCATAGAAACAATAAGCGTTCACTGTGTACTTGATGTAAAACAAAACAACACTTAACAAGTAGAAGAGGTAAAGAAACTGTGAGAGGTCGACATTATTACCTTTTTCGGAGCAGGAACTGAGGCGAGGACCCGAAGAAAAGCGCGACTCGACTAAGCGACTTGAACGAAGTTGACGACTCGAACGATAAAGCGACAACACCAATAAATCCCAGAAAAACCAGTCACCATAGTGCTATGAACTTAAAACTTTAAACTAGAAAAACTTATCTATTATGCTATGCCGTTTTTTGGTTATCAAAAATTTCAGAACCCCCCCCCCCCCCTCCTCCGAAAAAAAACATAGAAGCTGAGAATTTATACCTGTTACTAGGGTTTTCCGATCCCTTTGATTTTCCTAACGACCCCTACTTGTTCCCATTGCTCTCCTTGTGAGACAAGGGTGAAATGGTCTAATCCCTTCAGGGATCCGACCGTTTCATCCTTATCTCTAAGGAATTTGAGTGCTTGAAATTTTGAGGGCTCGGATTGGATTCATTCAAAATCCACGGCTAAGATCAATGCTCGTACTGGAGAGAGGGAAAAGAATGGGGACCAGAGAGTACGGATTCTTGGATGTATTAGAGGGTTTGGAGGGAATTTGAGGATCAATCGCGGGTCAAGGGAAAAACGTCGCGGGTCGAAAATTGGGATTCTAGGGTTAACGGGTTAGGGAAATTCTGAAGTGGGTAAGGGAGTAATAGGCAAAAATTGGGTGTGGGCCGGGTTATGTAATGGGCTGATGGGCCAGGGAGATGTAGTGTGTGTTGTATGTATTGTATATGTGGGTCTTGCATGAATGGACTGGCAATTAGGACTTGGAGCGATTTTAGCCTCTTTTAGGTAAATTAATTGAAATTTAGGCAATTGCACAGGGTAGGCTAGGGATTAGGCTAAGTATTGCGATTTTACCTTTTTTTATCAAGATTTCAATTATTTCACTTTTAAATTTACAAATTGACTTTATTTTAAATAATTAGATATCTATTAAACTTTCGGGACAAAATTGGGTGTCAACACTTATTTCTTGCTACGATAGCTTGTTCCAAGTGCTTAAACTATTTCAAACAACCCTATTTCATTAACAAAGTGTTGGGAAGGCTGGGCATTGCAAGGGTGCGTGGCTGCCGCACGGGGCAAATCTCGGCAAGTTTTGGTTGTCAAAAACCACCGCTGTGACAATTACCAAGATGATGTTTTTTTCTTTCACATAACATAAAAAGCTTGCTTACATACATACCCTCATCACAACATATCACAACAAAATTGTATCATATTTGTAACGGCATCTTGAAGGGAAGCCTTGGAGCATATGGTAAAGTTATCTTTGTATGGCCTATAGATTACGGGTTCAAGCATTCAAAACAGTCATTGATGTTTGCATTAGTTTAGTCTACGTACATCATACCCAAAGGGTGGGGCCCTTCTCCGGACCCTACGTGAACGCGGGATATTTTGTGCACCAGGCTACCCTTGCCCTTTATTTTCGTCTGCTTCTTAATGATTTGAACACAGATTTTGAAATAACAAATTGAATAGAACCTGCAAAACTTTGCTACAAATATTTTATTAGATTACAAATGCAATGGAGGATTCTCTACAACTGTGTATAAATGCTACTTCTATCTAAAACAAATGAGTAAAGTTCGCGAGCTTATCCTTCTCAATGTACCAAAATGCTTTCATCAAATCACACCACATAAAAAATTCCAATTTCTGAATTAATGGCTCCAGCTAGCTTGCCGAAACTATATGCATATATGCAGCGCTGCATTTGTAGTCGTACTATATCACTTCAATTTTACAATGGTCCCGATTTTTATGTACTTCTAGTTCTAGATGATTTATGCACATAAAATATAATTGGAATAATGAAAATTTTCAGATGTTTAATTGAGATTGCACTTATATTAAACTAGTTTCTGAACACGTGCTTTGCACGTCTGTCCTAAAGTGTGAACATTCTATTTGACCAACTTAATGAATTCATATCTTGTAACTTTTCAGTTGTTGTCGAAACCTGGGAAGGCGAAAAACTCTATTTAGTTAGTTGGTTACAATGTGTAATTACATTTAATACAATATTGTAATGTAATATTATGCGAGCTGAACATGCCTCGCCCAGTGCTTCTTTATAAATAATGTACTTGGTGTATACCCCTTATTTTCTTTTCGAATGCTCTGTCATGATCAGTACTCTTGTTGTGAACATTAATATCCCTCGCAAAAGTGTAACATACAATTGCCAATGTGAGAAAACATGTTGTGGAAAATACACGCCAACATTGGAGATTATTAGTCTATGTGTTTTTCATTGCAAAACACAACCATACTAAAATTATTTTCAAATGGATTTGAAGGGTAGCCTTCATTTTCAGGCTCAAAATTAAAAAATCTCAAAAATTTAAAAATAAGTCATTCCAATTAAAGTAAAACTACAAAAAGGAACATACTTTGTAAAAGAATTAAACAGTTTATAGAAAACAAATCTATCCGCATAAGAGGGCAAACAAAAAATTAAACACCAAGAGAAAGACATTTTAGTGAATATTCTCCAAATGGTTGGCCAACCTCATAGACGGATAGGAAGTATGGCTTCAGCGGAAGATCAAAGTTTGTGTAGAGTGTTTTATTTTTCATGATTCGATGACTACAATTACTTTACAAAATGGGGAGAATGTCCCCTACATAGTGTTGATTTACCTTGAGGGATATTGCGTCAATTTTTGGGAAGAGTAATAAATTTATCTAATATTTTTATATAATTACATCATTATATATTATTTGTATTAATATTTGAGTTTATACCTTGTACGATTTTTATTTCAAAGATTACAGAAAATTAAAATGATGATAGAAGACAATTAATTCTTTTAATTAGCGTAATTTAGCCTTGAGCTCAAAACCAAATATCTAATTAATATGTTATATAATTACATCTTAGTACATGATTTTATTTTTTGTTAAGGTGAATGTAAAAAGCTAATATGATCTTTTGACTTTGTACCTAATATGCCTTCCGACTTATAGAGTAGTAGTAGATAATAAGTATATTGAGTAAAAATCAGTGTGCACACGTGGCACATCGGTTGTGTGGAGTGAAGTTAATCGAACGGATAATTTAGACACAAAGGACCGAAATTGTTGATGAAGCCACCAAGGTCGGTCAAAGTCAACCACCGAAGACAGGTTCTAAGTTAGGGTTCGGTAAGATTCCACCTCGTTCGGTCAACAAGTTCGCACCACTGAGGTCGTCATTATGGACTTCGGTGGATAGTTGCAGCCAAAGGTGCAAGATCCTCCATTATTTCAGCCCACTAACTCCATCATCAGAAGTGGGCAACGTGGTTCTAGGCATGGCCAGAAAATGAGAACGTGATTCAGAGCTCATGCATCTATATATAGCCTCATTTTTACGATTGTATTCATTCAAAAATATATACCAAACCTCTGCCAAATTTTCTACTCAAGATCACATATTGAAATATCATTTATCTACGCATAATTTTCGTCTTTGTTGTTATAATTTCGACTTTGATACATTGATTTGCTTGTATTCGCAATCCAAATTCGATTTGTGACCTAAGATCAAGGTAAGCATTCCTTGATCATTTAAAATTTACCTACAGCCTCGAGCCGAAAAACGCTCCAAAGGCTTTGGTTGAAATATTTAAACTTACTCCTTATTTTACTTTGTTTGACCTTTTCAGGAAGCGGATAAGACGATGTTCAGTGCTCGGATCTTCATCAAGATTTACACCCGAAAACTTGGGGGGAGTGAGGAGTGGGATACAGCCGAGGTCAGCTTTGAGCCTCCCCATCGAAGTCTATCTATTCGACAACCGGGGACTGACGCTCGAGGAATAGATTAGCACTTTGTATTTTCGCCTGATAGTGGCATATTGTCAACTTTCAACTTGTTTTTATGCCTAAGTTTTACTCAAACTAGGCCTTATGTAAAAAAGCTGATTATGGCTCGTTGATATCATCAATGAAATAAACTTGATTTAATATCTCTTTGTTTCTATGATCTTACATACCGAAGTTATTTTTTACACCGAGGTTATAGTTCAAATGCATCGGCTCGAGAACGAGACGTCGTTCTAAGTTCGCATCGGCATTGTGTAAACTGATTCTTGCAAGCAAAATTATTCTAAGTGCTCAGCTCAAAATATTTCTTAAGGCAAAATGAAAGCTAACACTTAAGCATAACAAGCAGATTCATTCATTCATGAAAGGCCCGAAGGCTATAATGTTATTTACATCATAAGGCCCGAAGGCCTAAACAAAAACAAAAACAAAAACTAGCAAGGATAGAAAACACAAAAGCAAAGCTAAGGCTGGGGACTGTTCCCGTCTTCGGGGTTTCCCTTATCAGTGTTTTCTTCGTCCTCGTCAGTGCTCTCTTTGCCAACCTCTTCGTCTTCAGATTCACCGTTATCCGAACCTTCACCGGAGGGCAGATTGTCCATTATTTTCTGAGCTTCGGCGGCATCATTCCCCGCCTTGATGATCTCCTCTTCGAGGACAATTTTCCCAATCTTAACTTCCTCCCGCGTGTCAAGCTTAGTCTTGACAACAGCCCACGCCTCATCTAACTTCGCCCTCGTGTCCTTGACCTCGGTGCGCTGCTTGATGTTTGCGATCCTCTCTCGAAGCCTAGCAACCTCGTTCTGGAGGGTGGCACTTGATCGACCTGGCCTTGCAATCAGCTAAGTTGGGTTGTGTACTCCTCCAATTTATCGCGGTATTTCTCGCAGGCTTCAAGTACTTCGGCCATAGCGCGAAATACTTCAACTTCAAGGCGTTCGACTTTAGGACTTAGCCTCGAGCGCTTTCCAACGAACTCATATTTCAAAGCTTGCAATAGCCTCAGAGGTAACTTGAGCCTCGCGCATATCAGCTTCGGCCTTGGCGGCGATTTCACGAGCACGCCCCAACTCTTGGTTCAAAGTGGCCAGTTGCGCCTCCAGTTCGGCAATCTTCACCACATACCTTCTCTTCTGCTCTCCCAAAGCATTCTCCACTGCTTGGACCCGCTCGGCTCGCTCGCGCTCCAAGTTAATGGCTTTTAATGCAATGACCAAACTCTGGGTAAGGAAAAGGAAACAATCAGTGCCAAGTGTGGAGAAGCATAAAGTGAGAAAATGAAAATGTGGTTAAACTTACGCAAAGAGAAGTGGTAGCCGTGGCACCCATCAAACCCATGGGGCTAAGCTTGTTGAGAAATCGCTCCTCGTTGGACCCTAGCAACGCATCAAGACTAAGGATGTCAGTAGGATTACCCTCCAACAAGTTAGAATTAGTTGGAAACTCCAATATCTAAAGAGCAGTTGTCGAGGCTGGAGCAGGGTCATGGGTGGTTTGGGCCACGTTTGAAATCGGGCCTTCGCCCACCTTAGTTTTTCCTTATCTTTGGGCGGCCTCGTGATCAGATTCCTCAACGTCGATCACTTCGGTTTCTTTAGGGACCTCAAAAATTAACTCAGGAGCCGCTTCAAAAGTAGCTTCGAGGACAACTCCAAGGTCACCCTCGATCATTTCATCATTGGGCTCATCAATAAGACCTCGGCGTCTCTCAGCTACATCTGCCGAAGCCTGGGCAGTCCCCACCTCGACTCGAGGATGCTTTGCTTTGGTGGCCCTCTTCGAAATGGCCCTCTTCCTCTTTGAAACTATAGAAGAACATGGAGAAAGCTTGTAAGTAAAAATCGAGGTAAGAGTTGAAATAATTTTAAAACAACTTATAAGGATGACTTCACCTTTCGAAGTCCTTTGGCCTTGCGAATCCTTAGACTTCTTCTCCTTGGCGAGTTGCTTTGCCAAACTCGCCATCTGACTGACGCTTTCTTTGGCGTCGGTGATCTTTCTCTCCTTCTTCTATTTCTTCTTTTCTTTTTTCTCCTCTTTCTTCTTGTCCTTCATCTCCTCGGTTTCTTTCTCATCCTCCTCGGGGTCCTTAATAGCCTTGTTGGAAAAACCTAAATTGAGAAAGAAAAGAAAATGTTAAGAAGCAGCGACTCAGAACAAACACTAAGAAATTTTAAGTGTGGCGAGCAGCTCACCATGTCTCTTGCACGACCAACGGTTTTCCCCCAAGGCGGCTAAAATCATCCACTGCCGAAGGGGACGCTTCTTTTTTGCCATCACCACGGTAACCCACTCAAGCAAACCCTCGAGTGGGTTAGCTGGGACCTTGTTGGCTACATACCACAAACGTGACAATGAGCAAAGACAAGTTAAGATAACCGAAGGATGAAACTAAGACAGAAAAACTTACGTTGAGGATTCCACTCCTCGAAAAAATCAGGGTCAGCCGATAATAACCTCGTTAGGATGAGCACATAGCGATCGCTCCAACCTTGGTCGCTGTGGTCCTCACTTTTGCTTAGGATGGCGTAAGATCCATGAGGTAAAAAGGCTACAACCCCAGCCTTATGGAAGTAAGGGTAGTAGAGGGAGATCAAATATTGGAAAGTGAAAGGCAGCTCAACCAATCAACTTAAATACTCAAGAGCCTGCACGATCCTCCAAACCCTACGGCCAAATTGACCCAAACATAGATTATAAGATCGAAAAAATGTGTCGATTATACGATGAACAGGTAAACAAAAGCCTATGGTGAAAGGATATGTATAAACTAAAGAATACCCAGGAACATGGGTAGAAACAGCAGTGTTCGGGGCTGGAATTCTTATCTCCACCTCGGGCCCCTATCGGCAGTCTGCCCGAACAGTCTCTAGCAAATCTTCGGTTATCACACTCGGAGTGACATGCACTGGTATGTTTCTATTTTTACCTTGTTGAGCATCGGGCTGAACATGGATCTTAAGGTCCTTGTCGTTACTGAAATCCAAAAGGATAACCAACCGAGTCTCTATCTTCTCTTTGTTGGGAATCTTCTTCCTAAATTTCTTTGAGGCAACAGCTTCGGTCTTAGACCCCTCCTTGTTGACCTCAGCATCGCCTCCATGTCCACCAATTTTTTAGCACTGGTGACGTTGTCGCCTTCGACGTCATCCTCATCACCAGCGCGGTCATCACCTCCAATGCCAGCATCGTCGCTGGCCTCCGCTCTGTCGCGCCCTGCCCTGGCCTTGCACCGCCTAGAGCCACCAGTCAAAAACGTCGCCTCGCCACCACCACTCTATGCCTCAATAACTTGCAGTGGTGGGACAACGGCGAGAAATTCACCGCTGGTGATCATAGCAGCGGTGCGTGAAATTTTATCACCTGAGTCACTCGAATCTTGGGTGGAATGTGTTGGAGAGATGATTACAAACACAAAAACAGAGATTTCTTGGAAGATGAAGAATTTACTAGAAATGGAAATTTCCTCCTTTCTCTACTGTTGCTCACTGATCATGAAAAGTGAGAACATAATTCTAAAGGGGAGTATTTATAAGATGAGAGAGAATGCAAGTGGAAAGAGTCATGATGAAACTTAACAATAGGAAGATAGAGAATTCGGCGCGAGCGTTCGGATGCCAGCGAACGATCACAACGTAATGCGCAACAACAATTTGAAATGACTGGAGACCTTTCAAAACTCTTAGAGAGGGTTGAGCCACGTCACTCTCACAAGCAAAATCATTCCACTCCTCGGGGACTCTGGCACTTGCCCGAGAAGTGGGGGGACTATCTCTATTGGGTAAAAATCAGTGCGCACACATGGCACATCCGTTGTGTGGACTGTGGAGTGAAGTTAACTGAACGAATAATTTGGACACAGAGGACCGAAGTTGTCGATGAAGCCACCGAGGTCAGTCGAAGTCAACCACTGAAGATAGGTTCCAAGTTAGGGTGCGGTAAGATTCCACCTCGTTCGATCAGCAAGTTCGCACCACCGAGGTTGTCATTATGGACTTCGGTGGACAGTTGCAGCCAAAGGTGCACGACCCTCCATTATTTCAGCCCACTAACTCCTTCATCTGAAGTGGGTAATGTGGGTCTAGGCATGGCCAGCAAGGGAGAACGTGATTCAGAGCTCATGCATCTATAAATAACCTTATTTTTATGATTATATTCATTACAGAACAGAGCTCATGCATCTATAAATAACCTTAGTTTTATGATTATATTCATTACAGAAATATATACCAAAACTCTGCCAAAATTTTGTACTCAAGATCATATATTGAAATATCAGTTATTTATGCATAATTCTCGTCTTTGTTGTTATACTTTCGACTTTGATACATTGATTTTCTTGTATTCACAATCCAAATTCGATTTGTGACCTAAGATCAGTTTAGGCCATACAATTAGAATAACGAGTTGTTTAAATATCAGTGTTGTGTTCTGAACTCTCAATAAGTAACTCTGAAATTAAGCTTGACTGATTTGCAATGGGTAAAAAGAAAACACTGAAGAATAAAAGGCAAAGACTTGGTCAGAATGCAAGAAGAAGAACCAAAAAAGAAAAGAAAGAGATAGCAACCATATAAATCTATATTAAAAATAATGATAAACCCTAGTTTGTATTCCATGGTTAACTTATGCGGGTAATTAAGTTTTCCTTCAAAGGCGTGAGAACTCCATTTGCCTTTTGCTTCTTTGTGCTTGGGGTGTTTAATAAGCTCGGTGAAATGTTAACACTTATTGTAGTGTTCTGATGCTAAAATAGAGATTCAAACGTCTGAAAAATAGTCAAGCTTAGGGGTCATTTATTTTTATCAAGATTAAGAGGTCTGAATCTGAATACACATCTGAATATTAAGATGGGGCATTAAGAACAAAACATTGAATGATTAAGACCGTTTGTTTTGCCAACATCTGAATGCTTATAATCTATCCTTATTAATGTTTATACATAATATAAGATAGTTAAATATTATATACACGAGTTATTAGATTGTAAGATGGTGGTTAGTGGTGGTGTGACGCTGGTGTCTAGTAGCAGTGATTGTTGGTAGTTGTAATGTTGGTTGTTGTGTGATAGTTGTGGTTTAATAGTAGAGATGGTTTGTAGCTGGTGGTAGTGACTAGCAGTGTTGGCGCTGGCAGGTAATGGTGGCGGTCGTGGTGCTTGATAGTGAAGGAAATTGTATTTATGGAGGTGGTTGGTATTAGTGGTTGGTATTAGTGGTTGGCGGTGGTGGTGGTGATCATTAGTGCTAATAACAATGGTAATAGTGGTGATAGGTAGAACTGGTGGTTGTTGTGATGGTAGAGGTGGTTGGTGGTTGTAGTAGTGATTAGCAATTGTCGTTGGTGGAAGGTGGTGGTTGTTAAAAAGTTGTGGTGGCCGAGTGGCGGTGATTGATAGTGTCACAACCCGTTTTCTGAACGAGCTATGACCGGCACCCGGTACCTAAGCTTGACCGAGCGAACCACTTGTACTTATCTATCATGTCTTAACCCTGAGAATACATGCAACTCAAACAATTCTCTTAAACATAAATATTCTGAATAATAATAATAATAATAATAATAATAATAATAATAATAATAATAATAATAATAATAATAATAATAATAATAATAATAATATAATAATAATAATAATAATAATAATAATAATAAATATTATCCTTATATCACGGTCAAATTATGTTTCCGTATAAAACAATGCAAGACTAGACCACAAACCCAAAATACTAGACTCTCTATGAAGCCTCTACTGATAAACTGACGCACTGCATAGGATATGAGCTCCCTGGCTAGTTCACGGCGAAATACATAACTAAATAAGGCTGACTCGAAAGGAAACTACTCCACGAACGAAAGCGGAGCTCACCAATAGTACTGGAAGTGAGGGGAAAATCCTAGCCTGTCGCCTGAGTATCTGCAACACTGGATTGTACGTTGCGCCATAGGACAACATAGGTTCCCAAAAGAGAACGTCAGTACACTACGGGGGTACTCATTGAGTCTCAACGACCCCCCACTAAAGCGGGAACGAGACTTTTAAAAGAACCTCAAAATGCACATAACTCGTAAACTATGAGAATATAAAATATTTAAAGAAACTGAAATAACTTAAAACAATAAAATCCCGAACTTTAAACATAAATAAATATATCGTTTCTTTATTTTTTTGGGGAGTACCAATTAACTCTGATATAACATGAATACATAAAGTCACCGTGTGATTGGCACGGGTTCGATCCCCTCCTGATCGAATAGGCCCATTCACTGTGGCGCCACACAGCTCCTGGTGATAGCATGTTGCGTGTTTTGTGCCTTGGCTATGTCAGGCAAATTTTATTATAAACTCCTACTCTGGCACGAGTAGTTTCGGGGTCAACATTAACCACTAAAGGTCATGAAACCCTTCTCAGAATCTCAAGGTAACTTCCAAAATATTTCTATAAAACTATACTTGACCACTTTAAGCTCCAATAAATTCCTTGAACATAATCCATGAACATAAACCATAATTTCTTGAGTAACCTTGACATAAATATATGAAGGAATTATTCAATATAATTTAAGTAATTCTCTAATCCATAAAAAAAAACTTGACATATAATATAACGTAAATTATCATAACAAAATATGAAAATAAATGCGTATAACTCAAGGATAGACTCATGAATGGGGTTTAGCTAGTATGAACTCTCTCGCTCCAATAAAGTACATATTAACTCTTTAAGACATTTTATCAAACACTTGGTAGACGGGATTTTGTGAGTAAAACCTCTTTAATAAAGGGTTATATCAACTCACCTCGATTGTTTCTCGAGCCCAAACATAACTCCAACCGACGTACTTCATGTTATCAATCAACTATAACAATCAATTTACGTAATCAATTCCAAAGTTCTCATCTTTACCCAATTTAAGAACTTAGGTTCAACCCTTAACTTTATAGGTTTAAAGATGAAACGACCTCGGTCAGTCGTTTCGGAAGTTAGGACTCCGATTGGCGTGCCGATAATTTTAAAATATTCATAATATCCATTAGAACCTATCTGTAAAATTTGAGCTAAATTAGACCTCGTTTAGTAGGCATCGGAAGAAGGTTTCAGTTTGTATTGGCAATAAGCATTAAAAAGAGATTTTCGAGCTCGGTTTTTGCCGAATGAGCTCCGATTCGAAATCCGAAAGCGCCGTTAGGTTCATATGATTATTTGTGATTTTTGTAAACATTCGAAAGTGAATTTCGATGTTGTTCGGCTAATTTCCGCTAAAATGCCGAAAGTTAAATAATTTGACTTTTTCTATTTAAATTCGCATCTTGAGTTTCGGGAGTCCAATTTGAGATCCGCCTTCGCGAGTATGTTACATATATTTTCTATAACTTGTATGCAAAAGTTGGGATTATTCCGAATATCGTAGGGTACCGTTTTAATTTTTACCGTAACAGCGAATTTTAAAAAGAAAAAGAAAAAAAAAGAAGGAAAAGACAAAACAAGGAAAAAAACAAAAAAAAGAAAGAATGGAAAGTTTGGCGGTTCTTAGCTTAAGCTAAGAACGAGAATATGTAACAGAATGCGTGAGAAAAACAGACACAAAAAAACAGGAAATGGAGCAGAGGAAAAATATGCCAGAAAATGAGAAAAGAGCCGGAGAAAAAGCAGAATTTTTACCCCGAAATATTCAGGTAATGATCCTAATATATTATTTGAGTTTATTATGTGTGTTTAAATATATTTTTGCGGTAAAAATAGGAATATTAGACATCGCCCTAATGACGTAAATTGATAGTTTAAAGGGTCAAATGGACCCCGATAATGAAATTGATTATGTATTCGTGCTCAGTGAGTTATGGGCAACTTATAAATATAATTTATTTGGGATTTGGTTATGTGGCCTTAAACCCTGTATATAGGCCTGGCCTGCGTATTGCGTATGCGAATAGGGTATCAGGTTCCTACCTGGATTGCCCTAAGATGTGAGGAATGAAGTCTTTAGCCTAATGTGATATATTTTTCTGCTTATTGAACACAGTGGGATCGTTTGGCAATGAATTCAAAGAATAAAGCGGTTGTTGGGTAGCAGTGTTAACTTCGGAACAAGGTAAGTGTTTATATCCATTTCGTTGGAGGCACCTGGCCTCGTGGATTTTCTACCACGTGTTCCTTACGTGTGTAGCTGCCGATAGGCGTACTCATTACGCCTTAGCTTTGGATTTACATTCTATATTATATGTTATGTCCTGTTATTGGTATTGCATTGAGAATCTGAGTATTGTACTTTGGCTTTGAGTTGGCATCTACTTCCCGGCTGTCGATGAGAGTCCCGCGCCGGTGAAGGGTTATTGTTGCATCACATTGCATTCATATGCATTACATTGCATATCATATTGGGTGCAGGAGTATTCCGCCCCACGAGCAGGAGGATTCCGCTCCATTGTATCATATTGAGGGCAGGAGGATTCCGCCCCAAGAGCAGGAGTATTCCGCTCTTATGTCAGATATTGAGTGCAGGAGTATTCCGCCTCAGCTTTACATTATATCGGGTGCAGGAGTATTCCGCCCCAGGAGAGTGCAGGAGTATTCCGCCTCTGGTTTATATTATATCGGGTGCAGGAGTATTCCGCCCCAGGAGCAGGAGTATTCCGCTCCAGTTGGTTATCAGATTGGATTCCCCTCGAATGCAGGAGTATTCCGCTTCGAGATGGGATGACGGGCACATGTGACCCTTTGCATCATATTTCATTTCATTTCATCTCATTTTATTTCATTCCATTCCATTTCATTTCATACCATTGTGTAGACTTGTGGTACATAACTGATGTTCAGCTTCTACGTGCATTGCTTATTTGCCTATATATTTCTGGCTTGTATTCTGAGCTGCGAGGATCGGGTTGCACACCGCTACAGTATAAATATATGAATTGGGTTGCACGTCGCAACGGTATAAATATATGGATCGGGTTTCACGTCGCATCGGTATAAATATATGGATCGGGTTGCACGTTGCAGCGGTATAAATATATGGATTGGGTTGCACGCCGCAACAGGATGAATATATGGATCGGGTTGCATGCCGCAACAGGATGTATTTCTGATTGCTGATGTGTTCGGGATACCTATATGTTTTGGTTATCTTACGTTCCTGGTTGTTGATGAGTTTATGGTTTCATACATGTTTTCGGTTGTTATCTGGCTCTGCCTTTTCATAATTTAAATAAAAGGAATTTTTTTTATCTATTTCTTCTCCCTGGCTAGCCATCCTATTCCTTGAGGTGGCTAGTCTGCCCCACTTATTGAGTCCTTTTGACTCACCCTTGTTTGTTGTTTGTTTCTTGTCTATCTATTTCGTTTCGGCAGGTTCGCTCCAGGATTGAGTTCGCCACGTTGTTCAGGAGCGAAGACGACTCCAGCTGTCGGGGTGAGCCAGCTTTATTCCGGATGGCCACCAGTTTATTTTTTATTATTTCAGTTGCATTCTGCTCCCTTCAGGAGGTATCTATCTTCTTTTGTACTCTTAGATGTCTAGTCTGGATAACCCTAAACCTAGTATGTTGGGTAGTCAGCTGTAATTTTTTTTGTACAGCTTAAAGGTATCAGTATGTCTGTGTTTTTATTTTTAGTCTTGTCCTTATTTATGAATTGTTATATTTATTTTCCTAATTTAATTGGTAAGGGTTCGCCCGACGGGTCTAGGGGAGGATGTCGGGTGCCCGCACGACCTAACCGGATTTTGGGTCGTGTCAAAAGAAATTCCCCAATGAATATAATCTATTAAGATGCTAAATTCTTTTGTATAACTGTGACATAATTTTATTAATACGTAGGAACGAATTACCTTGATGTTAACTTGAAGGTTGAATCGCAGGAGGTATGGTTCCCTATTTATTTTCGACGAAAGGGATTACGGCTTGCGGGGAGCACTTTTGGTTCACGCCAAAAAAGCTCGGTTTGTTTTGATTGCCTTTTCTCCATTATTTTAACATTATTTGGCTATAAGATTTTGTTTGGAATACTCTATATAATGGGTAACTTGGTTAATAGCCAACTTAATGTAAACTCTATGTACATTAAGTCGGCTTTAACTTTTGGCACCTCTAACAATTTCTTCATTCCACTTTACATACAATTAAATATTTACACATCATCCATGATAAATGTTTAACTTATTTTCACCATACACTTCATACTCGGACCTCGCCATAATATATGAAACGAGTTTACGTAAATAATTTTTTCACGCCAATAAGTGTCCTAAAACTTAAAAAATTTTGAGGAACGTCACATTCTTCACCCCTTAAGATCATTCGTCCTCGAATGATTTTTATTCCTCACTCCTATCCACTTTTCCATTCCACCAACTTGTCAAATGTTCCAAATGTTGGCTATGTGTTGGATTTCTTAAAAATTTCGGCAGAATCTCTCCTGTAACTGGACTATCCAAAAAAATATCCCTGTCACAAATACAACAACTACACCAATAACAACTAATACATCATAACAGGCTATCCATAGGCACCAATAATAGCTCAAAAGAACCACTACTACTCTGGCAAAGAGGTAAATCTCAACAACATGCTCCGGCAAGGAGCTAAATCTCAATTATAAATCAAACAAACTCCGGCAAGGAGCTAAATAACACTAGCGAATTAAATATACTCCGACAAGGAGCTAAACCACATAATATCTCATAATTAAATGAAAAAAAATTAAATACAAATTAAACCTTTATAGTTCACATACCTTGTTTTTCAAATAGATGGGGATACTTTTTCTTCATGTCTTCCTCAGCCTCCCAAGTAGCCTCTTTTGAATTTTGACGACGCCACAATACTTACACCGGAACTATATCTTTTGTTCTTAACTTTCTAACTTGCCTATCAAGAATCTGGATTGGTACCTCTTCGTAACTCAAGTCTGTATTAATTTCTATGGTGTTGGAAGGAATAACATGTTACTCATTATGGATGTACTTTCTTAACATAGACACGTAAAAAACAGGATGGACCGAAGATAACTCAACTGGCAAAGCTAACTCATAAGCCATATTACCTTTCTTGCTTAAAATTTCATAAGGTTGATAAATCTAGGACTAAGTTTTCCCTTCTTACCAAACCTCATAACTCCCTTCATTGGTGACACTTTTAGGAATACCATATCGCCTATATTAAACTCTATGTCTCTGTGCCTCTTATCTGAATAAGTCTTTTGACGACTATGAGCCGTTTTAAGCTTTCTCTAATTAGCTGGACTTTCTCTAAAGCCTCATAAACAAGCTCTGGGCCAAGTAACGGCACCTCTACTGGTTCAAACCAGCCCACTGCAGATCTACATCTACGCCCATATAGAGCCTCATACGGAGCCATCCTAATACTAGCCTGAGAGCTGTTATTGTAAGTAAACTCAATGAGTGGTAGGTGGTCATCCCAATTACCACCGCAATCTATAACACAAGCTCGCAACATATCCTCGAAGTTCTGAATGGTCCTTTCGGCCTGATCATTAGTCTGCGGATGGAAAGCAGTACTCAAGTTGACCTTGGTTCCCAACCTTTTCTGGAAAGCTTGCCAAAAATGAGATGTGAACTGAGGACCTCTGTCAAAAATAATCGAGATTGGGGTGATAATCGTAGTTGGTGGAGGTGGTTAGTATGATAGTGATAGTTAGTAATAGGTGGTGGCAGCAATGGGTTATGACGGTATAGGTAGTTAGTGGTTGTGGTTGGTGGTTAGTGGTGGCTAGTTGTAGTGGTTGATAATGGTGGTGGTGGATTGATAGTGGGGGTGGTGGTTGGCAACAGTGGTGATGGTGGTGGTTACCAATTGTAGTAGTGCAGTTGCTAGTCAAACACATTTTTCTTTTAAAAAGAAGAATGAAAAAACAATAAATTAGCCGAACATATAGTCGAACATGCACCTTTCTTCACCCAGCAAAAAGATAACTGCATAGCCCGATTACATGCGTAAAAAAAACATTGGGGCATGTTCAACTCTTATTAAACATGAAATTATCCTATATAGCCAGAAAGTCATAACAGAGAACTATATGTGAATTATTCACAACAGTTTCACATATATGATAAATTAGCTTCTAGATCATCAGATTCATAACAAAGAAAAACTAAAGATATAGATGAGCAAAGAAAAATTTAAAAAAAAAATATCCAACTTTACGAACTTGATTCTTGAAAAAATAAATAAATATCCAAATTATACATAAGAGTTTCACAAGTTGTCCCGAGTAAAAAAAAATTAATAAATTCTAGAAAGTTATAAAAGTTGTATTTGTTGCAGAAATATCTTTAAAAAAATCAGTTTGAATTAATAACTGAATTCAAGTATATGGATCATCTTATAATTAATGTCTTTATTTCGTGTAGCTAAAGAAGTAAAAATATATCATTTTGGTTTGATCAAGAAACTCATTGTGATTGTTGGAGTTAATACAAATATGAAAAATGAAAGCTACAATTTTACAGAGAAATTATTAGTTGAAGATGATAAAGCATCGATATACACAAAGGGGAGAAGAGAGAAAGAGTAAAAGGTTCAAGTAATGAAGTTTTGCAAATGCCAAGGTGGAAAGAGAGTTAGCTGATTTTTGTCTCTTGATTTTGCATCAAATCTACACCATTGGTTCCTCTCCATCTAGACCATCCACGTGTCACAGTTTATGACACCTATTATGCAATATTCTCATAGAATGTACACGATTAATTCTAGAGGATTCTTTATAGATATATTTGGCATGTAATTTTCTATTTTTGCTAATTGTATACTTAGGGGCCAAGTTAGTGATGTTTGGCTATTTTACCTATAATTTGATGGTGTTTTTTTAATCATGTTCTAATAGTAAATTTAAGAGTTTATATGAAAAACTATCAAGGTTTGATACTAATTGAGTTGTTTGGTGTTGTAGGAATTAAACATGGTGAATTGAGGAAAAAAGTGCAAGTTTTGTAATTTAAAAGTGAAGAAATTAAAGATTTCAAGTGATTTGTGAGCCACGCGGGTAACACGGGAGGAAATAGAATCTTTGCTTAGCAGTGGAGAAAAAAACCAGCTCATTTAGACCGAATACGCGCGCACCACGCGAGCTGAATTGTCTGAAGAAATTGAGTCCGCGTGGTACGCAGGCGCCACGCGGACCAGAAATTCTGGAAAAAATTTAAGGGCTTTTTGGGACTTCTGCTTAGTTTCTTATAGGGTATAAAAGCTTCTCTTGCCTCCTTTATGAATTTGACACTTGGAAAGAAGCAAAAAGGAGGCTAGAGCTTTGAGACCTCAAGAACACAAGAGTTTTTCCTAAATTCTTTCTTTCTTTTTGTAATTTATTCATTCATGAATTACATTTGACATGATTATCATGAATATGAGTGGTTAATTCACTCATTCTAGGGTTGATTGAACCACTCCAATACTTATGTGCTATGAATATTTATTTTCATGAATGAAACTTGTGAATTCTTCCTATCTAAGTGTTTATGTTTTGTTTTATATTGATTGGAAGGGCCCCCAATTGATTGTCCCATTTATTCTTGTGTGTCTAGGGATAGATCATGAGTTAGGATTAAACACTTAACAATATTTCAACCTAAAACCATGGTATTACTTAGGTTGTCAGTAAGGTAATTTGTGACCATTGGCCCTGATTGTGAACTATACTTGCAGTCCTATGTATCTTCATTAATTAATTGGAGAATTGGTTAGTGAAAGTTACAACTATTACATGGGAGTGGATAGTTGTGAATTTTGAGCAAGTGTTCAATAGGAAGAACCAAGTTGATTTTGTTAAAATATTATTCTAACACATAGGTAGGAGTTGGGTCGATCAATCCTAGGCTTATAAATTCTTGATTAATTTATTTCTTAATAATTCGCTATTTACTTTTGTGACATTGAAACCGTCATACAAATACCAAACTTCGAACTTAATTGGTTAGATAAATTAGTTTGATTAGCAACTAGATTTTGAGTGTTCTCTGTGGGATTTGACCTCGGGACTTTAAGTACTAAGCTATATTTGTTGCGATCGCTTAGTCCCTTTTTATAGGGTGTAGTTGGTCGTGATAAAATTTTGGCGCCGTTGCCAGGGAACACGGTGTTATTTAGTTGTTAAGATATCTATTTTATTTTTCTATTAACTTCACTCTTGTCATCTTGATCTCATTTTTTTGGTGTTTACAATTGAAAGTTCAGATCCCAAAGAATTCAGGATGGCTCAAGATTTGGCTCTCAATTCTTTCACGCAACCTGTGGTTGAGAATCTTGCGTTTGCTATTCTGCTCCCAACATTCGAGGTAGAAAATTTTTACACCACCCAGACGATAGTGGTTTTGCTTGCTAATGCTGGTTTATTTGCAGGTAGAACTACTGATGATCCTCAAAAGCATTTGAAAAAGTTCATAAGGGTTTGTGAAACTAAAAAACAGGCTCGAGTGCCAGCAGAGGTTGTGAAATTGATGTTGTTCCCGTTCTCGCTAACAGAAGATGCTAGTGATTAGTTGGACTCATTGCCAGCTAATTCTATTATGTCGTGGGATGACTTTGTGATAAAGTTCATGAACAAGTTCTTTCCATCCAATAAGACTACCAGGATAGTTGATGAGATACTTATGTTCAGGCAGAATCCGCTAGAGACTTTGCCAGAAGTTTGGGAGAGATTTAAAGGTTATCTGAGAAAGTGTCTTCATCATGGTATTCCTGACCAAATACTGGGGCAAAGGATCTATATGGACATGGGAGATCAAATTAAGGGCACTTTGTATGCAACAGCTGGAGGAGCATTTTTTAGTAAAACATTTGCTGAAGCGAAGGCCCTGCTTGATGTGATGGCTCAAAACTCAGGCTGGCTTAGAAGAGATGCATCTACTGGCCTAGGTATGGGGGCTTTAGCTATTGGTACTACTTCTGCAATGGAAGAACAGATGTCAAAGTTGCAGACTACACTTGATGTTGTGTCAAAACAACTAAACGAGAGGATGTTGAAACCTGTTAACCAAGTGGACTCACAGGCTCAGACTCAAGTCCTTGATCCTGGTAATTTTTCTGATGCTGATTTGCTTGCTGATACTGAAGATCTGAACTTCATGAATTATGGGCAGCGCCAGCAACACAATCAACAAGGTCAATTTATGTCAGTGCAATAACAAACAACTTTACCCCTGCAGCAAGCGAATGATATAGCTGAGATTAAGACTATGGAACAGGTTATGATGGGATTTAATAAGAAGCTTTAAGACTAAGTGACAACACATGACACTGCAATAAAAGGTATAGAGACAAAGTTGGGACAACTTTCCCTAGCTTTACATAATAGACTTCAATGTTCTTTGTCGGGCGACGCTGTAGTGAATCCTAAGGATCCAATTCCTTATCAATTGATGGCAGTCACTTTGATGAATGATAGAGACTTGGACAAGGAGAAAGAATTAGCTAAAGGTGCACTACCCACTATACCAAACATTGAGTCTGTTGATGACTCTGCCAAACTGGCTGGCAATGATCACGCTGAGAAAGATACTACTCCAAAACCTGTCCCTGGTACTGAGAAGGTAATTGCCAAAGAACCTGATATAGAAGTCGAGAGGGTGGTTGAACAAGATAAAGTGTCAATGGAGCAGATTTCCCAGGCAAAAACTCCACCACCTCCTTTTCCTCAAATATTGGCAAAGCAACAAAAAGGTTTGAAGTTTAATAAGCTTTTTGATTTGTTGAAACAATTAAAGCTTACTATGCCTTTCATGGAGGTTATGCGAGATGTTCCAATATATGCAAAATTGTTAAAAGATTTTTTGTCTAAGAAGGTTGACTTTAATGAGGTAGAGATGATCCAGTTGAATAAGGTGTGTAGTGTTTTCATTACAAAGCCTGTAGCTAAAAAGAAGCAAGATTCTGGTAGTTTTACAGTACCGTGCTCTATTAGTGATCTCACAATTGGTAAGGCCTTATGTGATTCTGGTGCAAGAATTAATATGATGCCGCTGGAAGTATACAATAAGTTGGGTTTGACTGGCATGAGAGAGACTTCCATGCGAATCTAGCTGGCAGATAGAAGATAAAAGCACCCTGTTGGAATAGTTGAGGATGTACTTGTGCATGTGGGTAGTTTCATGTTTCCAGTAGATTTTGTGGTTCTTGACTGCCCCAATGATAAATATGTTCCAATTATCTTAGGCCATCCATTCTTGGCTACTGGTAGATAAGTGATTGATGTTGATAAAGGGATGATGACCTTGAAGCTGTATGATGAAGAAATAGTTGTTGACATTGGCAAAATGCTGAAGGGACATTGTGATGATGTGAATTTTTCGTGTGTGCATACATGCGAGCCTGGATGAGCTATGGATTGAGCTGATTATGTCGTGCCATGACATTAAATCGTTGTTATTGTAATTGTAAACAAGTTAAAAAAACAAAAAAAAATCAAAATTACAAAAAAAAAAAAAAAAAAAAAAACAAAAGAGTTATCTTTTGAAGGATGTAACTTGATGAGTTTTTTTTTTTTTTTTTTTTTTTTTTTTTTTTTTTTTTTTTTATACAGGTTTCACCTGGTTTGGAGTTTAAGTGTGGGGTGCCTGCAAACCCATCATGCTTGAAGATAAAGTCCTGCTATGGGAGAAGTCTGAGAACCTTGTGCCCTAAGGAAGCTCATAAGGATATTCTTCGGGCATAGAGCCCCAGGGAGTTTCTCTATTACCCTTAGTTTTTATTTTTAGTGCATTGAGGGCAATGCATGATTTTAAGTGTGGGGTGGGAGTCTTCCAATTTGTGTTAATAATCCCTTTGGTTTATCTTTGTGCATCGGTTCTTTTTCAAAGGAGGTAGTTTGAACTGGGTGTAGGTAGATTTTTTTTTTTTTTTTTTTGGATTCGAGTGTAGTAATTTGATAGGATAGTCTTAGCTCCTTTGACTAGTTTTATATTAATACTTGATTTGGGTTATGTGGACTTCATGCATATATTCTATCATAATATTTTGACTTGAGAAATGCTGAGTGCATTATTTGAGACCTATGACCATGATGTTGACTCTAGATTTGCTTGAAAGTTTGCTTTGTTTTGTTGACACCCAATTTTGTCCCTCCTGTTTTTAAAGCAATAGTTTTCAAATCTTACACATGATTGCGCATTTTTCTCGACCCGTCCATTCTTTCAATCTGTCTTCCTATACAAGTCTAGTGATCAAGCCCATTTTCAAAAGCATCGTCTCAAACCATAGCTATTTTTACAAGATGTACGCTTCTATTGTAAATTTCTGCAAATTACCTCTATTTTTGATAAAATTACCAAATTCATTTTAAATCCTAAAACACACTTTTTATACGCTCCCCAGCCATTTTAATGCTTTAAAATTAATTTCATAATTTTCCTATGATTTTACACCTACTTTATACAATTTTTATGCCTATTTTATACTTAAATTATGCCTGATATACACTATTTATACACCATATATGCATAATACATAAACACATATGCATATACACGTCAGCTCCCCTTTTATACACATCACGCCTACGTGGACTGATCTCGATCGTCCACTTGGATGATCCAACGGCCAACACAATCCTTTCCTTTTTTAATTATACAAACACACCCCAAACCCCAAAAATCGATTTCATTTCCCCTTCCCCCACTCAGCCGTCGTGACCTCTCATTCTCTCTCTCTACAAAAACCTACATTGTCACTGTCGTGGTATTTTTCGGTCAATTTAGTCGGTGAAATTTGGGAAAAATGGTGTCAGTGAACTCCCCTCGTTATTCGGTACAAAACCTATATACTTTTGGCAATATTTGGACGAGGGAAAATCTTGACCCTTGTTAACCGAGTCACCAATGCTGGGAAATGCCTCTGATAGGGTTCAGGTTATGTTAAACGGTGTTATCGCCTAAAAGGGGTAAGAAACCTTTCATGATGAGTCGATTTGCGACGGGTCGATTTGACCCAACCCGGTTCGAAAATGGGTAACCTCTAACCTTTTCACTTAAATTTTAACTTGCGTGACGACATGACTAAATTTGCCTATTCTTTTTTGATTCTTGACATAATTGATTGTTATTCACTGATTAGCCATAGTGAAGGTTCATGAAATTGTTAATCTCGGTTTGTTTCACGAGTTTTAACACTGCTTTGCGCTTGAATTAAGTATAATTATGGCTTGTATTTTAGATCAACATTGTTTAGCCTGAGGCTTTAGAGCCTAGGGCTGATTGTGAATTTTCTTGTGTTCATACATGATTTTATCTTGCTTCATGTTCAAAATTCGAATGGTCATCAACTCCACTCGATTAAAGGATCCCAATCAGTTCTATTTGAATCTCTGATTGAAAGATTGAAATGAAAGTGATTATTGGAATTTTTTTGAATCTGTTAATATTATTTTCGAGCCTAAGACTTTTTTGTGCAGTTGACTTTGAACATAGACTTTATTATCTGTAAGAAAAAGGGACTATATTTAGCAGAAGGCTTGATTTTCCTTAAGTTTAGGGCTTTGATTGAAATATATTTGGAAAGATTTTCTAGGTGAATCCTTTTAGTTTTAGGAGGCAATATTCCTTTAGCTTAATTAATTCCTGCCCGTATGAACTAAAACCTCTCCCCTCACACCTATTTAAACCGGTACTATTCTTCACTAAGGATATACACAGACACACAAGTTCTCTGCACATAGAAAACCTACAGAATACTTCTGAGGCTTGATACATCTTCCTATCTGATTTTCTTCTTCATAACCTTTGGAAGATACTTCCTCTATCTGCTGTTTAGTTCTACTGTGTAAATCTTTATCAATATACATACTTGATTACTTGTTCTTTCACTGCTGAAAGGTATTTTCTTCTTCTTCCTGACTACCTACTGCATATATTTCTCTAATTGTCTGTGCCTGGATAGTCTGCTTGCTCCACCCTAGCTGTGTTTGCCTAGTTAAACTGCCTATTGTTGCCTAAACATTGTATATATAGATTCTGTTAGTCCATATTAACCTTGTCCAGTTTGATTAGGATGATCCAATAAGGATCATACCAGTTTTTTTGTTTGTTAAGTGCAAGGATACTAGTTGCATCCTATTGACAAGGTTCTCTACAACTTATCATAGCATCCCCTCTTAATTTGGATAAGGTCTCAATTCAGGCTTCCCTTTTCCCCTATTCCCCTGCTAATCGTGTGCTTACAGTTTGTTTGGATGGTCTCACATGGACCATACTATGTTTCATTGACTGCAGGGGAACCCCAAAGTTTAATAGGCTCAATGGTTAAGCCCTTTAAGCTGGTTCAGATACTGGGGTTCTGGAATTGCAAACTTTTGATTGTTATAATGGAAGCCTTGACCTTAATCCTTAAGAAACAGGACACCCTTTGACCTTTACCCTTTTTCTATGCTCTTCCCTTTAGAAACTGTCCCCAATATGTATATTTGTTAGGTTTCCCGTTTGTATTCCTTTAAAACAAGGTGCACAGCTTTGCCATCCATGGGCCATTTTCTTACTCTTTTTCTCCCTATGTGTGGCTGCATCATATTTCAACTTGCAAAACAATTTTGAATATTGCCTGATAATGTCATCTATGTAGAACTGGTTGATTTCAATAGTGTATTTAACTCCTAGTCGACTGAAAATCAATACATGACAGGTTTTACACATAAAAATGCATTGAAAGCATGACTGTTTTTCGTCAAATCTGAAATTTTAATTGAACAGGACCTATTTGTGTTATAGTTGTTTACATTGGGCTGTTTTCTGAAAACTAAGTCTGCCCCTCTTTGCGTAAACAGCCCAGAGCCAAAACCATTTCCAAAAAGGGCTTTTACGTGTAGTAAATTGGTTTTCAAATTACTGAAAGCTCTCTATTAGTGTATAGGGGTGTATAAAGTATTTGGGGTCGCTTATACGCTTTATATGTATTTTTCCTAAAGCTAAAACTATCATTTAGTCATATATTTGCATGCTTATACATAAACGTAAATACTTTACGTGTGACAATCCCTTTGTTTGCATTTGCGTGCTTCTGTGACACCCAGTTTTAAAAACAGCCTCTTCGCCTATGTATTTTCAAAACTGACCCCTAAACAAAAAAAATCATTAAGGTTAGGGCTCGACAATTAATGACGAATCACGCCGACTCTAAATGGACAACATTTCATTTTAAAAATAACACCCATTTAGTTTTGGTCTAAATCTAAAAGTTATTTGCAAAACTGCCCATTTGCGTAAATTGCTCTAAGTGTTAGAATTGCACAAATAGGCTGAAATCAAAAACTCTTGCATGTTTTGAATCATACTTATGATTAGGCGTTTGTATTAGAGGCCATAAAATGCGATTAGGCTTAAGTATCGGTCGTGTATGAAATTTGTTGGTATATGTGTGGATAAAATTGCATAGATATATCTACTTTCATGAATAAGATACGAGATTAACCTTCCAAGTTAGTATTAGATAATAGCATTCTCAATTTTATCCCAAAATATAGACTCGGACGGGAACCACCTTTCGTGGGACTCGGGGGAGTGCATAACACCTTCTCCCCTGAGTCATTTGGACTTCTTACCCTTTCGAATCTCTGAAAACTAGACTAGTGTAATAAACTTGACTTTAGACACTTAGGTGGCCTAATACACCTTAGAAGACTATATTAAGTGGCGACTCCAATACTTGAACTCAAACGAGTTACCCAGTCAAATTCGAAACCCAACTCGCTTCGAGTTGAGTCCAAAATCGGGTATGACAGAATGGTGACTCCGCTGGGGATACTCAAAGTTCTAACTACAACGAGTTTTTACTTTTGGGATTTATTTGATTATTATCTTGCTATTCATATTATTATTATTTTACTAACTTGGTTTCCTTTTTGTTTTTCTTTTTTCTCTTTATTTATTTATTTGTATTAAATTTGAAATTTGATGTAACATTTGACATATTTCACTCATACTCCCCCACTCCTGGGAAACAATACTTTGCACACACACGGGCGATTACGTGGATCCCATGATTGCTTCACCACCAAAACACCTTTTAGGAGGGACATTTTGGAATATAGTTGGTCCGTGGTACAACCAACAATTTCGAATGATCTCACTCCTTGGTCGTCCGCCTTGGGGAACCGTGTCTAGAATTACACCACTCTTTAAATGTAATGAGCATGCATCATGCCGTAGGAAGGGCTCCCCATGAGCCGGCTAGTCTTCAACTTGTCCAAACTACCTAAACGGATTTCTAACCCCGAAAGGACGTTTGGACATGCTTATGTGCATTTGAGAGAAAAAGAAAGAAAGGAAAAAAAGAGAGTGAAACGAGAATAAAAAGGCATTTTGATTTGCCCAATTATTCTCAAAGGGGAGGGTATTTTTAATATTTTATTTTTCTTTTTCTATAGGTCACAATGAGTCAAAAGTGTCACCGTTTTGGAGTGACTATGGGCGCACCTCCTTTGTTAACTAGTTGGTGGAGTAACTTGTCACTTGGTGAGTAACCAAAGTGCGTCAACACTTGGGCCACTTGGTTTCACTATTAGAAATGGAACCGTGTAGGGAGATGATTGAAGTATCAGTGTCATTTTAGGATGAAGAATTGAATGTGTTTAGATTCGGGGGTTTGTGTTACACTCGGGGTTAGACAAACATCGCTGGCAAGGGGGTCGCATACTAGCACCTAGCGTCCTCACAGCTGAAGAGTTTCGTAAAAAGTTAGGGATGGTGGCGAGTGTGAATGTGGAATTTTTACAACAAAAGAAGATATCCTTTTCCTACCTCTACACTCGGTTTGGGTATTTGAGTGAGTTCGACAACCATAAGAAAGAGTTTGAGTCCTACTATGATTGGAGGAGAGTTAAACCGCTCACATTTGCTATTTGTTTCTTTGGAGTGATGGTGTTCCTTGAAAGTTCGAGTCACGACATATGTTCAAGGCTTGTCATGGTCGCCGATGCGGTATTCAATGGAATTGATGGTTACCGTTATACCGGGCTTTGAGTTGTTGCAAAAGAGGAGCAAAATATTCCCAAGGTTGCAATCTTCTACTACAAGCATGGTTCAAAGAGAATTTGAGGAAAGTGAAGGGAGTATAAGAACTGTCAAAACCAACTGGTTCTAACTATTTGGTTGGAGAGCAATATAGGGTTCCAAAATTTAGGCAGCCAAGCAGCACGGAGAAATGGGTAAAATTATTTGAAAACATAACGGAGGACTCAATTCAGTGGATGTTCACTTGGTTTTCTTCATCAGATTTCATCATTAGCTCTGAGAAAGCATCCTTTGTGATATTTATGGGATAAAGAGGTCTCCAGTCTTACCAACCATTGATAATGATGAGGCAAGTAGGAAGGAAGCAAATCATACCATTGATACCAGAAACGAAAGACTATCAGTTTGATTACACCGGAGACGTTGTTCCAAGGGTCAAGAGCATTAGAAAATCCTGGGTAGGAAGACAAGTCATGAGAGAGGCATCGTTAGCGTCAGATAGATACAACGCTGGATGCGAACCAAACTACAAAAGCTGGTTACGCTATAGTATAAAGGGGAATGTGGTAGTGGGGCCAAATCGAGGGAATGACATAAGAGATCGTGAGGCGGAAGCTCACATTTGATACCGAGAATTCTGTTGAAAGCTGTCAAAATGGATAAGGAGAACAAATAAGAGATCGAAGTGTGGAAAAAACGTAGTTTAGAGCTAGAGGAAAAGATAGAGGCGTTGGAGACAAAACTTGACCAGTAGAACTTGGAGTGTGCAGAGATACATATTTTGCACTTTGTAGCGGCTAAGGGATACTTAACCAAAGCTATGGAAGAAGTCAAAGAGAACACACGAGAAGCAAAGAGAGCCAGGCTGGAGAAGGACCGTGCTGCCTAGTCAAAGTGTCATTTTCATTTTTTCTTTTACATTTTGCTTTTTTGAAAAAATTATCATGTACTGACTTTCAAATGTTGGGGAATTTATGAGAATAATTGGCAACAAAATGTGTATTTATTTTCTTTGCATAATGACAAACTTAGGAAGGCTATACGTCTTTGGCGCATAATAGTCCATTAGTAAGCCTACGTCCAAATGTCAAAAGGGTTTTTAACCCGAAAAAGACAAATTGCATCTCGGCATGGATTCGAAGAAACGTTTGCACAAAACATGGATCGTCTGTTTAAACATGATCAAAACTATAAGAATGTTTTGGTCTTTACCTTTTCTTGTTTTGTTTTCAGACTATGGCTGCAAGAGGAACACTCCAATTTGAAATTGTTTCCCGACCTCCTCACTTGATCAGACTCTGGTGGGAAGATTTGGCTATTGTCAGCAAGGCTCACGTTCAAAAGATTCTGGGAGAATTGGTGGCTCTCAAGGCCTACACTGTCATTCCTAGTTTGGTAGAAGCAGCTACACATTTCTGGGACTACAAAAGGGTGGTCTTTTATTTCAATGGTTTGGAGTTGGCACCAATGTTGGAAGAATTTGGGGGACTAGCAGGGTTAGATTCTGGACCCGAGACTATAATTTATCCCCGAGACATGGACCCTAAGGAGTTCATTGAACTGCTGGGAGCTCCTTATGATCCATATGCCGAGGGAGTGCATGATGGGAAAGTCACGTTGGAGTACTTGCATTCTAGATTTGGAGATCTAAAGCTTAGGCATGATTCGACTGGGGCATGGGAAATTTAAGACTGGGAGTGGACTTAATCCAATGCTTTCATCGTTGCTTTTCTGGAAAGCATGGTTTTACCCGAGAAGTGAGGCAAGATCGACATAAGGTTAGGAAGAGTAGTAGAGGGGTTACGCAAAGGTGCTTTCAAGCGTCAAGTAAGCTTGGTTCCAATGATTTTGGGAGATGTTTATAGGGCCTTAACCAAATGTAGAAGAAGAGGAGATTTCTTCGAGGGATGCAACCAATTGCTACAAATATGGTTGATAGAGATTTGCACAGTGTCCCCGTCAGTTCGGTAGTACCAAAACCATCTTGGAAAGGAGGGATCTGCTCACATAGTACCCGTATGGTTGGTACAGCGGCATGGGAAGACCCACAAACATGGAGGGATGGTACGCCAAGTTTGAGGAGTTGCAAGAGGTACAATGAGTAATTGAGAACTGTGTCGGCTTCGTTGTTTCCATACAAGGTCAAGACATCACTTTCTTGACATTGATTGGATTCCGAGGAACTCACCACTATGTTCCTCTAAGGATCCTCCGACAAGTGGAATGACACAACAAACTCCACAGTTGACTGAAGGGAGGAGCTTCAACGTTGACGTAAAGGACATCGAGCACCCAATGGTTGGCACCATATTGACAATGTGGGAGAAGAGGCTCACTATGCAGTTTTGTCGTGGTCGAGATAGTAGGGTGAACCCCGCAGCTATTCTAGCATATCCTCAACGGCTCAACGAAGATAAGGCGAGATTCTGATCCAAGACTATACTGAAAAGGAAAACCAAAGCTCCGAGTTCTGCTAAAAAATACAAGAAGTTGAGACACGAGTTTGATCAAGGAAAAAAGGAGCGAAGGGTGACACAAGAGAGGAAGATGAGGAGACAATACAAGGATAAGATCAAATGGGAAGAACTCAAGTACTGGACCAGCAAGGTCATGACTGCAAGACAGGCTGCTAGGAATTCGCAAGATCTGCTCAAGGGATGGGGAGAGTATTTTAAGTCAGTACCACTAGAAGAGAAGGAAGCAAAGGGAATAGAAATCTGTGAGTTCTTCACGAAAGCTCTAGGTGACTTGTAAGCTGGGAAAGACCTAATGGAGACATTTGTTGATCCTCCACCCATGAGCTTGGTTTACAAACCCAAGGAATAAGCCAAAGAGAAGAAAGAAAAAGAAGACGCTGGAACTGATGCTTGATCTGGAGTCTCTTTGCTTGGCACTTAGTCTGGTCGTATCGATTCGAGTCGTTTTGTCCCTTTTGTCGTAGTTTTCGTTTTAATCGAGTCTTTGTCTTAAATTAGTGGTTGTAATAAAGCCAAGCAAATAAAATAAATGATGTTATTTTTGGGTTTTAGCCTGGTGATGATTATGTTTATGCAAACGAAATCATGTGTTTGGTGCAAATGTTACTTCGAATCTTCGATAGGCCTACCTCTGGCACAAAAGAGGTCCCATGCATGATACGACGCGATTTTATTTAAACTAACGTATACTCACATTCTCTTTCTTTGTTTTTGATGTAAAGGTCCCCAAGTCCCTGATAGTTTGCGTTTGTGCATTCTGGCTGCGCCACAATACCCGTTAAGATCCAGAGGATCGATCCCAGCACCTCCTCCTTTGCCTACAAGGACAAGGACGAGACGAAATATCATGGCTGAGTTTGACAAAGTCGGAAATGGAACTCCTGAGAAGCAAGGTGTGGTTGCCTATGAAGGTTATGCTAAGTTGGAACAGAGGCTGTTCGAATTGGAGAATAGGATCCCTCTTGCCCGTACTGATGAGATCATTGAACCAAACAAAACTACTCGCCCTCACGACAAATATCCACTCTACCCTGAAATGACATTCCTTACCCTGCCTATACTGCACCACCAAAAGCACCGCAAAACAACTTACCCTCCTTCACTGTTGAAACAAAAACCATCGCATCACCCACCAAAGATCATGAAATGTATGCATGGACAAAGGAAGACCCAGACAACACCAAGGAGGAAGTCCAATGGCTGGTAGAGAAGTTCAAGCAACTCCAAGATACCAAAGGAACCCGAGGGCTAGCTTATGAGGACCTCTGCTTGTATCCTGACTTGAAGCTGCCCGAAGGTTATAAGACACCCAAGTTCAACATGTTCGACGGCAGTGGAGACCCAATGGCTTATTTAAGATCTTACTGTGACAAGTTGATTAGAGTTGGACATGAAAAAAAGATCCGCATGCAGCTGTTCAATCGCAGTCTGACCGGAGATGCGCTAGTGTGGTACTCTAAGCAACAAACAAAGAAGTGGACGAGCTGGGAAGCAATGGCTGGAGACTTCGTCGACAGTTTTGGGCACAACACTTATGCTATGTCCGATCGGTTTTACTTAGAGAAATTGAAGAAGAAGCCCACTGAAACTTTTAGGGAATTTGCAACTAGATGGAGGGTGAAGCCGCCAAGGTCAAACCTCCCATGGAAGACTCCGAGATAATGGCAGCCTTCATCCGCATACAAGAAGACGTCTACTTTGACAAGATGCTGAATCTGCAAGATAAGAAGTTTAGAGATTTGATCAAGATTGGGGATATGGTCGAAGAAGGACTGAAGACTGGAAGGATTGTTAGCTTTGCTGTACTAATAGCCGCTAATAAAGCCCTACAAGCTGGCAGCACTACCACATCAAGAAAGAAGAAGGACGATATCTCCTTCATGGCCGCATCACTTGACCACTCCCCTACCCATAACCACTACTACCAAACACCTCCTCCATCCTCCCCATACATACCACCCACATCCACCTACCCAGTCTACAATACTCAGCCCATGTACCAAAACCCACCACCACAAAGACCGGCATACCTACAAAGTCTCAACTACCGAAACACCAATACCTATTCACTAAGGCCTCACGCCAATAACAACCCAAGACCCAAAAGAAACTACACCCTACTGGCTGAATCTCGCACTCAGTTGTTCGAGAGACTCAAAGCAGCCTGCCATATACAACTCGTGCCATTTGAATTACTTGATAGGATGACACCCTATTTTGATCAAACCAAAACCTGTGCCTATCACTCTGGAGGACCTGTTCATGATACTGAAAAGTGCTACGCCTTGAGGGACAAGATACAAGACTTGATCGATCAAAAGGTGATACACTTGAAGAATCCGAACGTGCACAACAATCCCTGCCTAATCATGGAGACAATAGGGTGAATCTAATCGAGTTGGATGAGGAATGCAACTTAGAAGAGACCATTGTTAAGGCAAAGGAAGACGTACCAGTAACTGCTTCAGTTTCTCAAGCCATTACAATACCAGAGCCTATCGAGATGGAAGTGGCTCCCAAATTTTATGTTGTTGTGGTTTCCCCATACAGCGACAAGGCGGTGCCCTGGGATTATGAAATAGAGAAGAAGAACAAGTCAACAGTTGAAACTGTTGCTGCACAAGGGATGACTAGGAGTGGGAGGATTTATACTCCCGAGCATCTTGTTCAAGGTAGACGAGGTATCAGCGAGGAGGAGTCCGATGAATTATTGAAGATAGTACAAGCAAAGGAATACTCTGTAGTTGAACACTTAGGCAAGACTCCAGCGCAAATCTCTGTTTTGGCCTTACTCCTCAAGTCGGAGAGCCACCGAAATGCTTTGATGAAAGTATTGGACGAAGCACATGTTCTGGTGGATACCTCGGTTGAAAACCTGGCTAGCATGGTCGGACAAGTCATGGAGGCCACTAGAATTGCCTTTCACGAAGACAAGTTACCACCTGAAGGGTTGAGGCACGACAAAGCTTTGCACATTACTATTAAATACAAAGATTAGTTCGTAGGAAGAGTCCTGATAGATGGGGGTTCTGGTCTGAATATATGCCCATTTATCACTTTGAAATAATGGGGATTGACCAAGGCAAAATAAGGAAGAGCGATATAAAGGTAAAGGCTTTCGATGGATCGCAAAGGAGCACCATTGGGGAGATTGACTTAACTATCATGGTCGGTCCTGTAGAGTTTACTGCTGAGTTTCATGTCATGGACATCTCTGCTTCCTATAATCTGTTATTGGGAAGACCTTGGATCCATATGGCTGGAGCAGTGCCTTCTACATTGCACCAAACCGTGAAGTTCGAGTGGGACCACAAAGAGGTGGTAGTGTTCGATGAAGGGAACAACTCCATCTACAATGAGCAAACCATACCAGCAATTGAGGGGGATATTTCTGATGGGCAGATATTCTATATTGTAGAGCTCGTAGGAGGAGTGCAAGGCATTCGAGGAGGACGTCGCAGGAACTACAACTCGAGTTGGGCCCCACAGACACGATCCAAGGAGGTTATACTGTACACTTCGCTCCCAAGCTAGTCAACACACCGTCTGGGGTTGAAGAAAGGAAGAGGAACTTTTACAGCACCTAATAGGATGGTCGAGGCAAAAGCTATAAAGGGAGGAATTTGGTCTGGGAGCCGGTCATATCTGATTGAGGTGTACTTTCACGCGAATTTCATGAGACTTTGCCAGCTAAGACCGAGAAACGACCAATGTACTCACCTAATTCCCGTCCCAATTGGAAGCGCATCTCTGAAGAAACAAGGGGAAAGCAAGTGTGGATACCCAAGGCACTCGAACTTATAGAGGTAGTGATCGAAGAGCCATATCTACTCCCACAACCTGCAAAATGGCCCAGGGACTGGGTCGTGGGCATCATGATTAAGCAAGGCTACGAACCTGGTAAACGTTTGGGCAAGAACCTGGATGGTATGGTCGAGCCAATCAAAATTGTGATGAGGCCCGACAATGAGAAGGTTGGCATAGGGTACACTGTGACCTACGAAAAGAGCATGGAAGAAGCATCACTGGACTTCAAGTTCTATAAGAAAAGCACCAAGACTCTCTTACATATTTTTGTCTCGTCTGGATACTTGGATGGCCGAAAAGGGGAGGTGTCCGCAGCGCAAGGGGTGGAGCAAAAGATAGCTAATGATGAAGAGGATCTGCTAGCAGGAGTGCAAAATCTATTCAAATCTGATGAAGACTATTCTGTGATTCTGGAAGAACATGTTGAACCTCCTGGACTGACAAAGGTTGGATCTGGAGCGGCATTGAAAAACTGGATCAGCAACGGGGTCCGAGCTTACCGTGGACCTTGGTAGAGCTGAGGGGATAGAATTTATTCTATGTTTTCTAAAATAAAACCCGACTTTGAGTCGTGGAATTTTCATTTTTCTTCTTTGTTACACATGTCTCCCTACAAACTTTTTTTTTGCAAGGATTCACAAATAAAATATCGCACTATTTCCCATTTAACTTTTGCTTTAATCTTTTAATTTCATAATATTTTATTTTTTCAGTATTCAAACTAATAATCCCATTGAGTCCACAACCGCAACGTGTAATGAAACAATGGAGCCTGAACAAAATGGAGTTGATTATGATGATTTTGATGAAACCACACAAGAAGAAATTGCAAGATTTGAAGACAAGCCTAAGCTAAACCTAGACGAAACTGAGGTGGTAAACCTAGGAGACGTGGAAATTGTGAAAGAAACAAGGATCAGTGTGCATCTCACCGCCGAAGATAAAAAGCGACATACTGAGTTTCTTAAAGAATATGAGGACGTATTCGCCTGGCCGTACAATGACATGACTGGCATAAGCATGGATGTGGTAGCTCACAAATTACCTATCAATCCGGGCTTTCTACCGGTCAAACAAAAAGCCCGAACTTTCAAGTCATCGGTTCTGTTGAAAATTGGTGAAGAGGTAACCAAGCAATTCAATGCAGGGATCTTGAAAACAGTCAAATACCCAAGTTGCTAGCTAATATTGTCCCAGTGCCGAAGAAAGATGGGAAACTCCGAGTTTGTGTAGGTTGCAGGGATCTAAATAGAGCAAGCCCGAAGTATGATTTTCCTTTGCCAAATATACACATCTTGATCAATAATTGCGCGAAACATAAGCTACAATCCTTCGTGGACTGTTTCGCCGGATATCATCAAGTACTCATGGATGAGGAAGATACCGGGAAGACAACTTTCACTACCTCTTTGGGGGACTTATTTCTACAAGGTTATGCCGTTTGGATTGATTGGGGAAACTTACATGAGGGCAATGACAACTATGTTCCACGACTTAATGCACAAAGAGATTGAAGTCTATGTGGATGATGTGATCATCAAATCAAAGAAGAGTTTAGAGAATCTTGACAACTTACGCAAGTTTTTCAATTGCTTGCGAAAGTACAATCTGAAGCTAAATCCAGCAAAGTGTGCTTTTGGTGTTCCAGCAGGGAAACTGCTGGGTTTCATCGTCAATAGGAGGGGTATCGAGCTAGATCCATCCAAGATCAAAGCCATCAAGGAATTGCCACCGCCAAAAAGCAAGAAAGAGGTTATGAGTTTCTTGGGAAGGCTCAATTACATCAGCCGGTTCATAGCACAGTCCACTGCCATCTGTGAGCCAATCATCAAGTTACTGAAGAAAGACGCAGTGATCGAGTGGACTGAGGACTGCCAAAAAGTATTTGATCGGATAAAAGAGTACTTGTCTTTCTCGCACGTGTTGGTTCCACCTGAGCCTGGGCGACCTTTGATCCTGTACCTGTCAGTAGTAGATTCGGCCTTTGGTTGTATATTGGGACAACATGATTCAACATGAAGGAAGGAGCAAGCAATATACTATCTAAGCAAGAAGTTTACTCCTTACAAGGCCAAGTACACATTGTTGGAGGGCACGTGCTGCGCGCTGACTTGGATAGCACAGAACCTGAGACATTACTTGACATCTTACCCGACATTGCTGATGTCGAGGATGGATCCTCTCAAATATATCTTCCAAAAACAAATGCCTACTAGAAAGCTGGCTAAATGGAAAATACTGCTTAGTGAATTTGACATCACTTTTGTCACCCAAAAGGTGGTGAAAGCTCAAGCCTTGGCAGACCATATGGCTGAGAATCCAGTGGGAGATGACCATGAACCCTTGCACACCTATTTCCTCGACGAGGAAGTTATGTTCGTAGGGGAAGATATCACCGAAGAGTATGATGGTTGGAGGCTATTCTTCGATGGAGCGGTAAATTTCAATTGAGTCGGCATTGGAGCAGTATTAGTTTCCGAGACTAGACAACACTATCTTGTCACAGCAAAAATAAGGTTTCCTTGCACCAACAACATGGCGAAATATGAAGCTTGCATCTTAGGTCTTAGATTGGCAATGTACATGAACATACAAGAGCTGTTAGCAATTGGGGATTCTGACTTACTGATTCACCAAGTCCGAGGAGAGTGGACAGCAAGGAACTCCAAGATACTGTCGTACCTAGAGTGTATAAAGGAGCCGAAGCAGAGGTTCACCAAGATAGAGTTCCACCATGTCCCTAGGCTGCAAAATGAGTTCGCGGATGCTTTGGCTACCATTTCTTCCATGATCAAACATCCAGACAAGAACTACATTGACTCAATACTCGTGACAGTGAGGAAGCAGCAGGCATACTGTTATCACATAGAAGAAGAATTAGATGAACAGCCTTGGTTTTATGACATCAAAGGGCTTCTCAAAGACGGCACTTACCCAAGGAATACAACAAGTCTCCAAAAGAAGACATTGAAGAGGCTAGCAAATGGTTTCTTTCTGAATGGAGAATTTTTGTACAAAAGGACACCTGATTTGGGGTTGCTGAGATGCGTGGACGCTAAAGAAGCTGCTAGATTATTGGAAGAAATACACTCTGGGACATGCGGCCCACACATGAACGGTTTTGTACTTACAAAGAAGATTTTGAGAGTCGGCTATTTCTGGATGACAATGGAGCATGATTGCATAAAGCACGTAAAGAAATGTCACTAATGCCAAGTCCACGGAGATATGATTCGAGTGCCTCCTAATGAATTGAACATCATGGGATCGCCTTGGCCTTTTGCTGCCTGGGGAATGGATGTCAGAGGACCTATCGAGCCAGCCGCTTCCAATGGACATTGTTTCATACTGGTAGCCATTGACTATTTTACCAAATGGGTAGAAGCTGCATCGTACAAGTCAGCAACAAAGAAGGTGGTGTCTGACTTTGTCCGTGATAAGATGATATGTCGGTTTGGCATTCCTGAGTCCATAATTACCGACAATGGGTCCAATCTCAATAGTGACCTAATGAAAGCAACCTGTGAGGTTTTCAAGATCAAACATCGCAATTCCACTGCATACAGACCTCAAATGAATGGTCCAGTCAAGGTGGCCAATAAGAACATCAAGAGGATATTGCGCAAGATAACAGACAATTCAAAGCAATGGCACGAGAACCTACCCTATGCTCTGTTAGGGTACCGCACCACAATGAGAACATCAATAGGGGCTACTCCTTACTTGTTGGTGTATGGCACTGAGGCAATGATACCCGCGGAGGTCGAGATACCATCTTTGAGAATCATCCAAGAAACACAGTTGAAAGACGCCGAATGGATCAAAGGAAGAATGGAGAAATTGGCCCTCATCGATGGCAAGACACTGAATGCGATATGCCATGGGCAATTATATCAGAGGAGAATGGCCAAGGCATTTAGCAAGAAAGTTCGAGAAACATTCTTTGAACCTGGGCAATTAGTACTGAAGAAGATATTTCCGAATCAAGAAGAAGCAAAAAAGCAAGTTTGCACCAAATTGACAAGGGCCGTACATGGTTCACCGAGTTCTGAATGGAGGAGCATTGATATTGGAGGAGATGGACAGAGAAGTTTGGCCAAAACCAATCAACTCAGATGTTGTGAAAAGATACTATGTATAAGAGCTTGTACTAATTAGTGATTTCCCCATTCTGCAATACATTATGTAATCTGAACTACGTCACGACCTGATTCTACAAGTGGGATACGTAGGCAACCTACTCAAGGTTCGGTCGCATAAATACAAAAAAAAAATTTCCCACAAAGCAAACACTGGGGCAAAATTTTTGAGGAACTCTCAAAAATTCCTAGAAGACAAACATAGTTGACACTGGGGCAGAAATTTTTTAGGATCTCTCAAAAATTTCAAATACAAACTGGGGCAGAATTTGAGGTCGCCCTCAAAATTCACTCGATGGAGTTTGGAACAACATGAAGAGCGACAACTATGGCTTTACACAACGCGACTCGTGGCTCAATGGGATATTTATTTCATTTCATTTCTTTCTTATAAAAGCTTTTCAAAAAGTTTGCATTATTTACTATTTCATGCATATCCCTGTCAGCTCGGCCACGATCTCGGCACTTGTGGACAGCGAGCGCGAAGCAAGCCAAGAATGCACAAACCAAACCACCCCGTACAACTCACCAATCTTTCTTTGGATGCAGTCACAAAAAAAATACGTAACTCGGAAACAAAAAATAGATATGTATCAAGGAAAGGTTTGATTTAAATTAGCTGAGGATACACAGCCCAAAGCGTCGGTTAAGGGTACACAGCCCGATATTGATTTGTCATTTACATTAGCTGAGGGTACAAAGCCAGAGGCGTCAGTTCAGGGTACACAACCCGGTATCGATTTGCATTTAAATTAGCTGAGGGTATACATCCCGAAGCGTCGGTTGAGGATACACAGCCCGATATCGATTTGCATTTAAATTAGCTGAGGGTACATATCCCGAGGCGTCGGTTGAGGGTACACAGCCCGATATCGATTTGTCATTTACATTAGCTGATGGTAAACAGCTCGAAGCGTCGGTTGAGGGTACATAGCCCAATACCGATTTGCATTTACATTTGCTGAGGGTGCACAGCCCAAAGCGTTGGTTGAGGGTACACAGCCCGATACCGATTTGCATTTCATTTCCTTGCGGAGGGTACATAGCCCAATGCATGTATACAGCCCGACGTCAAAATCTAACACTTGATAGTAGAGGAAACACAGTCAGGCATAGCATATACAACTACATGCGGTAAAAATTCTAGAAAGACAATCCAGCCCAAGAGGGATGTACGTTTTATACACATTATGTTGCAGACTCATCTTTATTGTAGGATATACACTCCGGGAAAAGCAAACATTACAACCTGACGCCCCGGCAACTCCTCTAAGTCACAAACATTCCTCTAGAGTCATGACAAAATCGGTCGTACTGTCAACGTCTTTGCCCGAAGACTCTATCATCATCCCGGGCAAAGAGGGACAGTCGTTGACACCCAATTTTGTCCCTCCTGTTTTTAAAAGCAATAGTTTTCAAATTTTACACATGATTGCGCATTTATTCTGGCCCGTCCATTCTTTCAATTTGTCTTCCTATACAAGTCTAGTGATCAAGGCCATTTTCAAAAGCATCGTCTCAAATCATAGCCATTTTTACAATATGTACGCTTCTATTGTAAATTTCTGCAATTACCTCTATTTTTGATAAAACTACCAAATTCATTTTAAATCCTAAAACACACTTTTTATACGCTCCCCAACCATTTTAATGCTTTAAAATTAATTTCATAATTTTCCTATGATTTTACACCTACTTTATACAATTTTTATGCCTATTTTATACTTAAATTATGCCTAATATACACTATTTATACACCATATATGCATAAAAACGTATACACATCAGCTCCCTCTTTATACACGTCACGCCTACGTGGACTGATCTCGATCATGCACTTGAATGATCCAACGGCCAATACCATCCTTTCCTTTTTTAATTATACAAACACACCCCAAACCCCAAAAATCGATTTCATTTCCCCTTCCCCCACTCAGCCGTCGTGACCTCTCATTCTTTCTCTCTATGAAAACGTAAATCATCATTGTCGCGGCATTTTTCGGTCAATTTGGTCGGTGAAATTTGGGGAAAATAGTGTCACTGAACTCCCCTCGTCATCCGGTACAAAACCTATATACTTTTGACAATATCTGGACGAGGGCAAATCTCGACCCTTGTTAACCGAGTCACCACCAACGGAAAACGCCTCCTACGGGGTTCAGGTTATGTTAAACGGTGTTATCGCCTAAAAGGGGTAAGAAACCTTTCATGATGAGTCGATTTGCAACGGGTCGATTTGACCCAACCCGGTTCGAAAACGGGTAACCTCTAACCTTTTCACTTAAATTTTAACTTGCGTGACGACATGACTAAATTTGCCTATTCTTTTCTGGTTCTTGACATAATTGATTGTTATTCACTGATTAGCCATAGTGAAGGTTCATGAAATTGTTAATCTCGGTTTGTTTCACGAGTTTTAAAATGGATTTGGCATCGTCGGATATGCTTGAGTTAAGTATAATCATGGCTTGTAATTTAGATCAACCTTGTTTAGCCTGAGGCTTTAGAGACTAGGGCAGATTGTGAATTTTCCTGTGTTCATACATGTTTTTATCTTGCTTCTTGTTCAAAATTTGAATGGTCATCAACTCCATTCGATTAAAGGATCCCAATAAGTTCTCTTTGAATCTCTGATTGAAAGCTTGAAAGGAAAGTGATTATTGGAATTTTGTGAATCTGTTAATATTATTTTCGAGCCTAAGACTTTTTTGTGTAGTTGACTTTGAACCTAGACTTGATTATGTGTAAGGAAAAGGGACTATGCTTAGCAGAAGGCTTGATTTTCCTTAAGTTTAGGGCTTTGATTGAGATATATTTGGAAAGATTACCTAGATGAATCCTTTTAGTTTTAGGAGGCAATATTCTTTTACCTTAATTAATTCCTGCCCGTTTGAACTAAAACCTCACCCCTCACACCTATTTAAAATGGTACTATTCTTCACTAAGGATATACACAGACACACAAGTTCTCTGCACACAGAAAACCTACAGAATACTTCTGAGGCTTCATACATCTTCCTCTCTGATTTTCTTCTTCATAACCTTTGGAAGATACTTGCTCTATCTGCTGTTTAGTTCTACTGTGCAAATCTTGATCAATATACATACTTGCTAATTACTTGTTCTTTCACTGCTGAAAGGTATTTTCTTCTTCTTCCTGACTACCTACTGCATATATTTCTCTAATTGTCTGTGCATGGATAGTCTGCTTGCTCCACCCTAGCTGTGTTTGCCTAGTTAAATTGCCTATGATTGCCTAAACATTGTATGCTTAGATTCTGTTAGTCCCTGTTAACCTTGTCCAGTTTGATAAGGATGATCCAATAAGGATCATACCAGTTTTTTTGTTTGTTAAGTGCAGGGATACTAGTTGCATCCTATTAACAAGGTCCTCTACAACTTATCATAGCATCCCCTCTTAATTTGGATAAGGCCTCAATTCAGGCTTCCCTTTTCCCTTATTCCCCTGCTAATCGTGTGCTTGCAGTTTGTTTTGATGGTCTCAGATGGACCATACTATGTTTCATTGGCTGCAGGGGAACCCCAAAGTTTAATAGGGTCAACGGTTAAGCCCTTTAAGCTGGTTCTGATACTGGGGTTCTGGAATTGTAAACTTTTGATTGTTATAATGAAAGCCTTGACCTTAATCCTTAAGAAAAAGGACACCCCTTTGACCTTTACCCTTTTTCTATGCTCTTCCCTTTAGAACTGTCCCCAATCTGTATACTTGTTAGGTTTCCCGTTTGTATTCCTTAAAACAAGGTGCACAGCTGCAATGCTGTGCATATAGGCCATCCATGGGCCATTTTTTTACTCTTTTTCTCCCTTGCTAAACAATTCTGAATATTGCCTGATAATGTCATCTATGTAGAACTGGTTGATTTCAATAGTGTATTTAACTCCTAGTCGACTGAAAATCAATACATGACAGGTTTTACACTTAAAAATGCATTGAAAGCATGACTGTTTTACGTAAAATCTGAAATTTCAATTGAACAAAGGCTATTTGTGTTATAATTGTTTAAATTGGACTATTTTCTGAAAACTAAGTCTGCCCCTCTTTGCGTAAACAGCCAAGCCCCAAAACCATTTCCAAAAAGGGCCTTTACGTGTAGTAAATTGGTTTTCAAATTACTCAAAGCTCCTATATGTTGACACCCAATTTTGTCCCGAAATTTCGAAATTAATTTGCTGACGCTTGCTTTTTACATAAATCTCAAAATATAGCATTTTGTGTTAATATAAAGCCTAATGTCCCTTTTTAAAAGAAATTATAAAATTTGATGTTTTGTCGCAATTTGGCTAGTGTTTGCAAAGTTTTTCAATATTAGCAACTTGATATTTTCGGCTTTATATTACCTACAACATTTATCTAATTAGAAAGTTTGTTAAATTGATTTACGAAATTAGTTAAAGCTATTAGTTTTTAGAAAATGGTCAGAATCGTTGTTCATTTTAAATCTCGGCCTATCTACGCAACGTGCATATCATACAACACACAAGTTTTTTCCTAGCCCAATTTTGAAAACCCCTAACCCTCACCTTATAAATCCTAAAACCCTAGCCCACAATCACTATTCCTTATCTTCTTCACAATTCCCCTCTCATCTTTTTCACTCTCCCACACCACCAAAATTTCAGATCCAGGGGTCACCCTCAACCCTTCTCTCTCTGTTACAGACCACACACATATATCGATATACGCACACACACAAGCAGATCGGGAATGGAGGGAGATCGGGAAAGGGTCAGTATAAAAACGATGGTGGAGAAGTGGAAAAGGGGGTGTTTAGAACGGTGAAACAGAGAGACCGGTAGTAGCGACGCCACCGGAGTTCCTCGCCGGAGCTCAGGCCGGCGGTCGTTCCCTTTCTCTCATTTTCACCGAAAATTGCTCATCAGCACTGTGAATCTGCTCCTGTGGTTATGGCGACGAGTTTTAACCTCTTTTGAGAATTGGGTTTTGAGTATATTTACGTGGGGATTTCTGTTTGTTTGAACCGTTTGCTTGGGATGTTGTTGTTACCAGCTATTCTCACCGGAGTATCTGACTTCCGGTCACTTATCCCTTGTTTCTGTTGTTTATTGATTTATGTTTATGGATTTGTTATCTTGGCGAGTTTGTTCTGCGCATCATTCATTGATTCTGGGTTTTGACATTACTGTGCTGGTTGATGGAATTTGTCTTCCTGTGTATTCTGCTGGTGATCTCTAGTTTGATCATTTAATAGTACTGTGAGCTTTGAGTATTGGATTCCGAATCAGTATTGCACAACGTTATGAATGGCCTATTAAAATAACTTACTTGAGGCCTATGCATATGGACTGATTTGAACTTGATACTACACCCGGCCAATGAAAAAATACATTTACACGTATTGAGGCCTCGGGATTGATTTGAACATGATACTACACTTGAACAGTCCCGTCCCCGTGTCCCTAAAGCAAAAGGCGATGATGAATGTATGCACTTTAATGCAAAGCAAGTTGAATAGAGTAACGGAATTGGTACTTTGGCATGGCAACATGACCGGCCGGCGTGTTTGCAACCGTACTAACATTCCGAGCCTCTACATGACGCGCCATACAAATCTGAGCCTAAATTTTGCAAATACAAAACCCCCTCACTATTATTATTATATATATTTTTATTATTATTATTATTATTATTATTACTTTATTACTTTATTATTATTATTATTTTATTTTCATTAGTTATTACACTTTATTATCGTACTAATTCAATTTTATTTTCATATTTTTTGCGAGGTACATTTTGGTACGAACAATTTGTGGACTAGTTTGGTTAACTTGCAAATGGGAATATGCATTGGCCTGGAGTCATTTGGGATCGAGTTCGGGCTCGAGCATTCAAGAAATAAGACTTTAGGAATTTTATAAAATTCAAGGCTCCCGCGAGTTGATCAATTTCCCGGTTCTATCTTTAACTTTGCATTACTTTCCTTGGATATTTATGCAAATAAATGTATAAATATATTTTATTTATCAATAATATTTGATTGCTTGATATATTGCTTTACTTTATATGCATTACCTTTTATTGTGAAGTCGTTATTTAATTTATTGCAAATTGGGGTCATGTTAGCAAATGCGTGCAAGTAAAATATGTATTTTAAAAAAAGCTTTTTATTTAATTGATTATTATTATTATTATTATTATTATTATTATTATTATTATTATTATTATTATTATTATTATTATTATTATTCAAATTATTCTTTCCGAAAGAAAAGCGCACTTGTAAATATTTGGAAACCTGTCGGATTAACCGTATTTTCCAGAATTTCGAAAGTGCCTTAAAAACCTTCTTTCGAAATTAACAAAACCTCTTACCTTTAGAATCTCTGAAAGAAAGACCGTCTTTTTATAAAAACGGATTTTTGCACGCATTTATTAATTTGGTTCCCTGTTTTCCTTAAATTGGGTGGCGACTCCAAAAACTCCAAAAGAGTTAGTCCATCCTGTCGATATTCCGGAGTTTATCCTTTTCGGGGTAATTTTTGGGGTTCAACACTATACACTAATCTAATAGTGTATAGGGGTGTATAAAGTATTTGGGGTCGCTTATACGCTTTATATGTATTTTTCCTAAAGCTAAAACTATCATTTAGTCATATATTTGCATGCTTATACATATACGTATATACTTTACGTGTGACAGCCCCTTTGTTTGCATTTGCGTGCTTCTGTGACACCTATTTTTAAAAACAGCCTCTTCGCCTATGTATTTTCAAAATTGACCCCTAAACAAAAAGGCCATTAAAGTTAGGACTCGACAATTAATGACGAGTCACGCCGACCCTAAACGGCCAATATTTCATTTTAAAAAATAACACTCATTTGGTTTTGGTCTAAATCTGAAAGTTATTTGCAAAACTGCCCATTTGCATAAATTGCTCTAAGTGTTAGAATTACACAAATAGGCTGAAATTAAACACTCTTGCATGTTTTGAATCATACTTACGATTAGGCGTTTGTATTAGAGGCCATAAAATGCGATTAGGCTTAAGTATAGGTCGTGTATGAAATTTGTTTGTATATGAGTGGATCAAATTGCATAGATATATCTACTTTCATGAATTAGATACGAGATTAACCTTCCAAGTTAGTATTATATGTTCGCATTCACAATTTTATCCCAAAATATAGACTCGGACCAGAACCACCTTTCGTGGGACTCGGGGGAGTGCCTAACACCTTCTTCCTTGAGTCATTTGGACTTCATACCCTTTCAAATCTCTAAAAACTAAACTAGTGTAATAAACTTGAATTTAGACACTTAGGTGGCCTAATACACCTTTGAAGACTATATTAGGTGGCGATTCCAACACTTGAACTCAAACGAGTTACCCAGTCAAATTCGAAACCCGACACGCTTCGAGTTGAGTCCAAAATCGGGTATGACATGTTTGAGAGCGCGAATTGAGCCGTTTTGAGTAGGTTATGTGCCATGTATGAGAAAGGATTTTGTTTTCTCCATGTTTAATACTTGATGTTTAGAAATTGCCCTGTGTGTTTGCAAAGTGAAATGTGAAGTTTGCTCTGTTAGGAAGTGGTATAGGCATTCCTTTCATAGCCAATTTGTTTAAAGCTTCAGAATTAGATATTACCAGTGAAAATAACCTTAACTAACCCTTTTGAGCTTGTAGTCTTTTCTTTGATAGCCATTGGGATTCCTAGTTCTTGTACTAAATATCTATGAGTTGCTTGTAGTGTTATGAGCCAAAAAGGATAGTGAACAAAGTGAAAAATTGTGGTTGCTGGAGGAAGACAAAAGGTGCTTAGGAGGATTCTATTTGGAGGGATTTCCTTAAAAAGAAAAGGAAAAAAAAAAGAAAAGAAAGTGAAAGGTTGAGATATTGTGCAATAATTGAAAAATAAAAAAAATTGAGTTCGAAAGGAAAAAAGGAGTAGTTCCTATCATTAGCTACTACCTTTGCTTAATGAAAAGTGTTGGTAAAAGTTGACTTTGTGCTGGTAAAAGAAAGATTGGTTGGGAGGAAAAAGAATTGAATTAATTGTGGTCTATTAAATTACTTGTGGTGGTTAGTCACTATTACCTAAATATATCCTACCCGTCACATTGCCTACATTACAACCAAAAGAATTCCTAGTTGATCTTAGCCGAGTAGATGGACATTAGTCGAGTCCTACACTAAGGGCAAGCTTATGGTACATCTTGTATTGCATGTGAGTTCTTTTCTGAGAGTGAGTGCTTCATTTTTATGTCAACTTTCCTTCATGTTCATTTTCTTATGTGAATTCCTTCATTAAACTTGAAATTAATTGTGAGGGCACATGATATACGAGAAACAGGCTCTTTTATTAGTCTTTTGAATAGAGTGAGTACTTGCATAACTTATTGAGTAAGTCTGGAGTTGATGTGGGACTTGGAGATTGATTTGGTGCAATTGATTGTTTTTAAATATTCTTGGCATAGATTTCTTGCGAATAAAGCATAATAAGTGCATATGCAACTTGTTAAGTGCCTATATAAACCCATGTCATTTTGTGAGTTGTTTTGGTGTATTTTGAGTTCACTGTATAAGTTGCTCAAGGACGAGCGAAAGTAGTGTGGGATGGTGATGTTTAGCTATTTTACCTATATTTGGATGGTGTTTTTCTAATAGTAAATTTAAGAGTTTATATGTAAAACTGTCAAGATTTGATACTAACTGAGTTGTTTGGTGTTGTAGGAATTAAACATGGTGAATTTAGGAAAAAAGTGCGAGTTAAGGGATTTAAAAGTGAAGAAATTAAAGATTTCAAGTGATCCGTGTGCCATGCGGGTAACACGGGAGGAAATAGAGTCTTTGCTTAGCAGTGGAAAAGAAAATCAGCTCATCTAGACCAAATACACGCACACCACGCAAGCTGAATTGTCTGAAGAAATTGAGTCCGCGTGGCACACGGGCGCCACGCGAAGCAGAAATTCTGGCGAAAAATTAAGGGTTTTTTTGGGACTTTTGCTTAGTATCCTACAGGGTATAAAAGCTTCTTTTGCCTCCTTTATGAATTTGACACTTGGAAAGAAGCAAAAAGGAGGCTAGAGTTTTGGAGACCTGAAGAACACAATAGTTTTTCCTAAATTATTTCTTTCTTTTTGTAATTTATTCATTCATGAATTACATTGACATGATTATCATGAATATGAGTGGTTAATTCACTCATTCTAGGGTTGATTGAACCACTCCAATATTTATGTGCTATGAATATTTATTTTAATGAATGAAACTTGTGAATTCTTCCTATCTAAGTGTTTATATTTTGTTTGATATTGATTGGAAAGGCCCTCAATTGATTGTCCCATTTATTTTCGGGTGTCTAGGGATAGATTCATGAATTAGGGTTAAACACTTCGCAATATTTTAACCTAAAATTAAGGTATTACTTAGGTTATCAATAAGGTAATTTGTGACCATTGACCCTGATTGTGAACTATACTTGTAGTCCTATGTATCTTCATTAATTAATTGGAGAATTGGTTAGTAAAAGTTGTAACTATTATATGGGAGTGAATAGTTGTGAATTTGGAGCAAGTGTTCACTAGCAAGAACCAAGTTGAATTTATTAAAATATTATTCTTACACATAGTAGGAGTTGGATAAATCAATCCTAGGCTTTCAAATCCTTGATTAATTTATTTCTTAATAATTCGTTATTTACTTTTATTACATTGAAACCATCATACAAATACAAAACTTCAAAGTTAGTGGTTAGATAAATTAGTTTGATTAGCAACTAGATTTCGAGTGTTTTTTGTGGGATTCAACCTCGGGACTTTAAGTACCGAGCTATATTTGTTGCGACCGCTTTGTCCCTTTTTATAGGGTGTAGTTGGGCAATGATCAGTTAGGTTTAGATTTTGTTATTTTATTTTCTATAAATAAGGAATGTACATTATTCAGAATACACAAGAAATATATGGAGACAATTATTTCGCAAGTCTTCTTTTAGTTTGTCATGGTATCGGAGTAGGATTGATAAATCCTACCCTTCTCGATCTAATTTCTTAGTCCAAATCATTATTACAATTTTTTTCACAATTCTTTTCTTTTAACATCTTCATGGCTGCTCTAACCAATGTTGTTGCCCAAAACAAGGGTGAAACTGAGTTGATTTCAGCTTCACACCCTTATTTTATTTCACCTTCGGATTCGCCAGAAGCTTTGCTTATTAACTCGCCTTTCGATGGAAAAGGTTTTGTTGATTGGAAAAGAGCCATGCTAATAGCTCTTACTGCCAAAAACAAGGCAGGTTTTATTGATGTTTCTTCTGCTAAACCAACATCAGGATCTGATCTCCATAAGTCATGGAGCAGGGCTACTAACATGGTTATCTCATGGATTTTGAACTCTCTTTCAAGAGAAATTTCTGAGAGTGTGCTCTATTCTGCAACAGCTAAGGAAATCTAGTTAGAACTTGAGGAAAGGTTTGGTCAGAGTTCCGGACCTGAGTTGTTCCAACTTCAAAAGGAATTGAATGACCTTGTTCAGGGCTCAAGTGATGTCGCAACCTATTTCACCAAACTCAAACGTTTATAGGATGAACTGGATGCCTTAGCCACTTTTACCGTTTGCACTTGCAATTGTACCTATGAAGCAAAAGGAAAAAATATCAAAGCCAAGCAGGATGAACACTTAGTTCAATTTTTGATGGGGCTCAATGATTCTTATTTTGGAGCGAGAGGTAATATTCTAATGATTTCACCTCTCCCTAGTATTTCTAACGCTTATTCTTTGTTGATGCAAGATGAAAGGCAAAGAGGTGAACAAAACCCCAAGGTATTCAGGAGAATCCTCTTCCTTCATGGCTACAAATAATTTTGCTCAAAACCTTCTAAGGCTGGCTACAAAGGTCAAAAGGCCAATTTTGACAAAAAGAAATCCGACCTATTCTGTAGGTATTGTAAGACTGAAGGTCATAGAATTGAGCAATGCTACAAGTTGCATGGATTTCCACCTAATTTTAAGTTTACAAGGGAGAGAAAGAATCAAAATAATGCTCAGGGAAATGCAGTTATAACTAACGATAATGTAGCAGATCAATTTTCTCACAAAACAGACAAGATGAAAGACTTCTTTCAGAAGAGCAACTCGGACAGATTGTTCAAATGCTCCAATAGGCGAAGCTTGCTGAACAAGAGTCTAATTCTGATGTCACGGCAACTGCTAATTGTGCTGGTATTTAATTTTTTTCCTTTTTCTTTCCACTCTACCAAAATGCCTAGTCAAATCTCTCACTCATTTTGTATCCTAGACTCAAGAGCTTCTGAACATATGAGTTTTGACAAAAACAGTTTTATCTCTCTCAAGCCTTTGAACAAGGAAATCTATGTTAATCTTCCAAATTATCAGAGAGTAAAAGTAACCCATATCAGTTCGATAAAAATCTCTCCTGGTCTTGTTATTAAGGATGACTTATTTATTCCTAGTTTCAAATTTAATTTATTATCTATTTATAAATTATGTAAGCAGTTCCATTATTCTTTAACATTCACTCCTTCTAAATGTCTATTGCAGGACCCTTGCATGAAGAGCTCAGTGGTTCTTGGTGAATCTCTAAATGGTCTCTCTCTCATCAAGTCTAGCCAACCAGTTATTTCAAAAGAAATCAAGTCTACTCCAGGTTTTAATTCAAATAAGATAGCTCCTAAAAGTTTTTCGTGTTTTTCCAAATTTGATGTAATCAGTAGGCTATGGCACGCCAGATTAGGCCATATGCCTTTATCTAGTATGAGAAATATCAATAAAATTCTATTTTCAATTTATTCTAAATTTGATGTTCCTTGTGATGTTTGTCCATTATCAAGGCACTCTAACTTTCTTTCCCAAACAGTAATATCACTTCCAAAGAAATTTTTGATCTTATACATATTGATACTTGGGGACCATATAAAACCCATACTTATGATGGTTTTAGATATTTTCTCACCATAGTGGATGATTATAATAAAGGTACATGGATCTACTTATTATCTACTAAGAGTAATGTTTTCATTGTTCTAAAATCTTTTCTTGCTTTGGTTGAGAGACAATTCAATAAGAAAGTGAAAATAATAAGATTAGATAACACATGGGAGCTAGGGTCCAGTTTTTGTTCTTCAAATTTCTTAAGCTCACATGGGATCATTCATCAAACCTCTTGTGTTGCCACACCACAACAAAATGGTGTGGTTGAGAGGAAACACAAATATTTATTAGAAGTATATAGGGCTTTACTTTTTCAATCACATCTTCCAAAAAATTTGGGGCGATTGTTTAATGGCCGCCACTTATTTAATCAACATATATCCCACAAAATTATTTCATTTTAAAGCTCATTTTCATATATTATATGGGACTGCTCTCACTTATTCTAATTTAAAGTGTTTTGGGTGCCTTTGTTTTGCTTCTACTTTATCTCATGGTAGATCTAAATTAGATCCTAGAGCTGAGTCTTGTATTTTTCTTGGCTACCTTTTTGGCAAAAAGGGGTATAAATTATTTAGTTTGCAATCACAAAGATTTTTCATTTCTAGGGACGTAACATTTCATGAAGATGTTTATCCTTTTAGTGCCCTTACTTCTCCTGTTCCTATCTTTCATGTCAAACCTATGATTGAATCTACTCCTAGTGAAATTCCGTTTGAACCTAATAGTTCAAACTCTTCTGATCATGTCACCATTCCTTCCCCTATTCAGTATAGTCCGACCATTATTTCTACTAATTCTCTTGTTCAAAGGAAGTCAACTAGAGTATCAAAAACCCCTGCTTATCTTGAAGATTATATTTGCAACTTTATTCATTTTACAGATGTAAGTTCACATTATTTTCTTTCTCCTATTTCCACACCTACCGACTATTTCAATGCGCTCTCTAGTTCAAATCAGCATATAATCAATTCTCTTTCTCATATTCAAGAACCTACTAGTTTTGCACAAGCCAGTTTACATCCTGGTTGGCAGGAAGCTATGGCAAAGGAATATCAGGCCCTTGAAGCTAATCAAACCCCCTGGTAGGAAAGCATTTCCATATAAATGGGTCTATAAGGTTAAGCTCAATTTTTATGGGACAGTACAAAGATTAAAGGCTCGTTTGGTCATAAGAGGTGATATTCAACATGAGGAGATTTATTTTCATGAGACTTTTAGCCCTGTGGTTAAAATGACAACCATACGATGCTTTTGGCAATAACCATCAAGAAAGGTTGGGAGTTGTACCAACTTGATGTTAACAATGTTTTCCTTCATGAAAATCTTGATGAAGAGGTATATATGCAATTTCCAAAGGGAGTGACACCTCCATCTTCTAAGCAGGTATGTCATTTGAGAAAATCCTTATATGGTCTGCGCCAAGTGTCAAGACAATGGTATGCGCGTTTAACTGCGACTCTTAGTTTCAAGGGTTATTCCCACTTACTCAATGATTATTCTCTATTCTACAAGAAAAATGGCAGTTCTGTCTCTATTTTAGTCGTTTACGTTGACGACATACTTTTAACAGGTGATGATATTGAAGAATTACAAGCTTTAAAATCTTTTTTAGATTCGGAATTTAAAATAATGATTTGGGAGACTTACATTATTTTTTGGGAATGGAAGTACTCCACGAGCCTCATGGTCTCATTATCACTCAGCAAAAGTTCACTTTGGAATTGTTGGCTGAGTTTGATTGTCTTCAGCTAAGGCCCATCTCTTCTCATTTAGATCCTACTTGCAAATTAATGGTAGATAAAGGTGATTTGTTGCCAGATCCAACGTTATACCAACGTCTTATTAGAAAGCTAAATTTTTTGACACATACCCGTCCAGATATATCCTTGCCAGTATATGCAAACACCTAGAAAGCCCCATTTTGAAGCAGCCATTCATGTTCTATGTTATCTATTTCCAGTTCCAAGTTTTGGCCTTTTCATGTCATCAAAGCCATCTTTTGATCTTTTAGCTTTTTGTGACTCCGATTGGGCTACGTCAATCCATAAGTGGTTTCTTCATCAACCTTGGAGGTTGTCCTGTTTCTTTGAAATCCAAGAAACAAGTCTCAATCTCGCTCTCTTCTGTGGAGGCAGAATACCGCTCTATGCGTCAAGTTGTAGCAGAAATTACTTGGGTAGTGCGCTTCCTCAACGATCTCTCTATTTCTCTTACTCTTCCGATATCACTTCACTCTGATACCCAAGCAGCAATCCACATTGCAAAAAATCCTGTATTTCATGAACGAACAAAGCATGTGGACTTGGATTGTCACTTTGTTTGTCAATAATTTTTAGTTGGCCTCATTTCACTTTCTTTCATTCGTACATCTTTACAACTCGCTGATCTTTTCACAAAACCATTACTGGGTCCATCTCACCAGAGTTTTCTGCCCAAGTTGGGGTTGCAATCAGCCCCCTCCAACTTGAGGGGGGTGTTGGAGTTAATATAGATATGAAAAATAAAGCTACAATTTTACAAAGAAATTATTGGTTGAAGATGATAAAGCATCGATGACACACAAAGGGGAGAAGAGAGAAAGACTAAAAGGTTCAGGTAATGAAGTTTTGCAAATACCAAGGTGGAAAGAGAGTTAGCTGATTTTTATCTCTTGATTTTGCATCAAATCTACACCATTGGTTCCTCTCCATCTAGACCATCCACGTGTCATAGTTTATGACACCTATTATGCAATATTTTCATAGAATGTACACGATTGATTCTAGAGGATTCTTTATAGATATATTTGGTATGTAATTTTCTATTTTGCTAATTGTATACTTAGGGCAAAGTTAGGTTTAGGTTTTGTTATTTTATTTTTCTATAAATAGGGAATGTACATTGTTCAAAATACACAAGAAATATACGGAGAAAATTATTTTTCAAGTCTTTCATTTATTTTGTCAATGATGGAGATCATAAGTCATCCAAAATGTTCCGTTGTTTTTTAATGGTCGATCATGTCTCTTAATTTGCTCTTTATTTACCCTAAAATAAAACATGTGGCTTGCTATCTACTATGATCGATGTCATAGTTTTAGGGCAAAAAGTTGTATAAATTAGTGACTACCTAAAAATGGAAGACGTAGCTAGATATCATCAGTACACAGGACTTCGTAAACGAGTTCGATATTTATATCTCGACCTAATGTGAAAAAACTAAAGGAAATAAATTATAGTAACATTTTTCTTTGACACATTTTAACAATGAAAGAATTAGGACCGACATTAAAAGTACAATCTAACTATTTAAAAGTTAAAGTTTTTGGCGTATCAATTTTATATCAGTTGTTTTTTCGTTCAGCTGGATCGTTAATTTATGACTACATAGTTCAACTCTGTAAAACTCGATCAAAGCCGTACTTTTGTGGAATTACTTTATATTTCATGTCTCTTGGACATCCTTTGCATTAGTTAGATTTTATTTCAAAAAAGGAATTATGCATATGTAATAAATTCGAGCATTTGTGCCGAAGAGGAGTTTAGGAACTCAGTTTGTCCGTATCTAAAATCATAGTTCTAATAAGAGAAAATTAAAATTTAAAAACTCTATGAATATAGCTCTTCTAACTAGTATACATAGATTACTCACTTATTATGCACACAGTATGTATGAAGTATACAAAAAATAACTAGTATCTATTTTTTGTTTAGGTGATCATCTAATCATTTTTCAAACAGTGTAATAACGGAAGCCCGTAAGAAATTCTTGTGGAGCGATAACAGTTCTTTAAATTTGGTAATTTTACTTACAGAGTTAATAAGAAGGGTGAAAATCATTCCCCTCCCCCTCTCCCCCGAAGTTTACTTTAAAAATCAACCTCCCCGAACTTTCAACAATAGGCATATGTCAAAATCCGGCCATTGACCGGTAGCTTAAACATAGTTGACCGATCACTTATGGGCAATATGTAATTTCACTCTATTTTAGTTTTTTTAATTTTTTTATAATTAATTAGATGCCCTAATTCATTACTATTATATTTTTGAAAAAACTCCATGCGGCAACTGTCTAATACTGCTTCACTTCACAGCTTGTACCTGTTCTTGTTGCTATTAATTTTTACTTCACAAAACCTATAAAGCTTATTTATGTCACATGTATGCACAAAACTATTATCTTAGTTCTGCAAATCTTTGCCTCACGGGATAGGCAAGTTGTCATTCACCAATATTTGTCTCGCCTTCAACAACCTTTTGCCTTGTCCTTATATATGGAATATTGAACCCTCTCTTGGTCATTTATCTAAGCACACTTCAAGGAATAGCTCGTAGCACTCGAACCCAACATAAGTTGTTATTATTCTTAGCTCCCTATTCCATAAATCTGTTCTTGCTCCACAAGAAAAAGGAAATAAAAAGAGAAAACAACAAGAACAAGAACCTTTACTTTGAAAATCATTGCCCTTACTATCGAGCGACAAATTAGACAAAAGTAATATGGTTTAAACTGTTAAGCAAATGGCTCTCAGTCAAGACATAACTAATTAAACAGAGTACCAAAAATAGAAGTCCAAATCACTGAAATAACACCAAAGGAAAACGTGACAAATCTCCGGCATAATCACTAAACTAGTCATGCTTCATCACACCAAATAGATGTGTCATATCCTTCAAAAACATAATGAGACATGTAAATAAAAGAGTACAAAAATAATTAGTGTTAGTTTAAGAACTCATAATCTTTTTAGATAGGTAATATTGTGTCAATGTGATGGTCTAATATAATCTCACCCAAACATATCGTTTTCTCTTTTGCCTATGAAAGAAAGATCAAACTTACCGTTATCTATTGTTGTTATTTCAGGGATGTTATTTACTTTATCAGTATATTGTCTTGGTAAATATTATCAGGTTCTTAACATGGATGATAATCACTATGGAATGTTAGATTTATTGGAAGACGCTCATACTGTTGTAACAGTAGGTCCTTCTACTTGGTTGGGAAAAACTACTTCTTTAGAAGTTGTTCATCTGAGTACTGGTGATATAATAAAGGTAGCTGATGAAGCTGATTAATGTTTGGCAATATTTGCGTATTTTATCTTAATATATTCTCACATTTTGTTACTTTATGTGCTCGTTATATGTGATAATTGTTTTTCTTGTGCTCACTTATCGTATTTCTGTTTTTAGGAATGGTGCGGATGAATTCGAGACAAGAACAATCAAATTAGAGTTAATGGACGCATTGGAAGCTATGGTGGAAGAAAGGCTTCCAAGAAAGCCCTGAAGAATTGGAAGCTATACTGGGAGCAAGACTTCAGCGAAAGCCCTGAAGAGTTGGAAGCTATAGTGGAAGCGTGGCTTCCACGAAAGCTTCAAGTCTGACGGAACATAAGTTTTCTCAACTAGATTAGGCTTTGGTTTAACTTATCTTAGCACTTTGTAAACAATATAAAACCTCTTTTATTTTGTTCTAGAGGGAGAGGTCGAATTCTAAGGGCAAATTTTGGAGTTCTTACACTTGGAACCAAGGGTTTAATTCTTTTTCATCATCTATTACAATATTTCATATTTCTTACATGAATTCTTGTGTTGTTATTATGAATATGTGTAACTAAACCTATCGTTCTAGGGTTATAGTAAATACATGAAGGTTGACGTTTGAAAGTTGATTTCTTCCTATTGATTTACCATTACGGATTGTTTATTCTTTCTTGAGTTCTTTAATGCATGCATGTGATTTAACTCCATAGACATATAGGCGTTAGAGTAGCTTGCATAGACTCGTGAAGAATTGAGAGATTTTCACGAATATAATTAACCTGTTCGTTAGCAATCTAGGAAATCAAGAAATAGAATCAACTGGAAAACTCAACTGGATTGTTCATAATTCTGACCCTGGACCGTTTCTCTTATTGATAACAACCTAGGATTTGCTCTATTACTTGACTTCAGTTATTTGCTTTTAGTTATTGCATTTAGTTAGTAAAAATCTCAATCATTGGAAAAAGATCCCTGAATAGTTCTTAGGAAATTGTTTGCTAAAACTCAGTCGTAACAATAGTCCTCGTGGGAACGATACTCGATTTATCACTTTATTACTTGTCGACCACGTATACTTGCGTGTGCGTTTGGGAGCAACAAGTTTTTGGCGCCGTTGCTGGGGACTAAATAATTGACTGTCTTCTTTTTGAACGAGTTATTATTTTCTATTCAGGTTTAATAATTGTTTAGTTTAGTATTGTATTACTTGTTATCATGGCATCTTTGAATAAAAATTGGTCGAATGATGGTTGCTCATATTTTACTGATTCTTGTCTACTTTGTGGAGAACATCACCTTTAGGAAAATTGTCCGAGTCTTTCAACCCTGCGGGACTGGTTATGTGAATTTTCCACAACCTTTGACTGGAACTTCTGCAAATTGTGTGGTGGTCTGTGGAATAGTTGTCCCAAGTGTCATACTTCTTCCCCTATCAGTGTTTGTGATTATTCTAATAATGTTTACGAGTCTGACAGGAGCGATGAAGTGCAGGTTGTTAGCCAAATTTGGCTAACGGAGCAGGCCAACCTTTTAGAAGCATATGGGGATTTCAGAAGTGAACTTACAAATATGACGAGGTAATTTATGGAAGAAAGGGTTGTTCTCAGACAAGAGATCGATGAATTTGGCTTGACTATTCACGGCTTGGAGGCGAATTTGAGAGATATGGTTGAGGTGTCTAATGCCCAATTATCAGTTGACGTGGATAGTAGATTTGAGATAGAAGAGCTTAGAAGCCAATTTGAGGAGCAAAAAGTGGAATTTTTACCATTCGACCCAATATTATTTGATGATGCCAAGGTTGAAAAAATTACATTAGAGTGAAGTGAGGAAATAGAAAAAATTTGTATTTGAGAACTCTAGTGTTTATGCAATTGAGGGTGTCAAAAGTAATGCAATTTTAGAATTGAAGCGTATTCGACCTCGTTCCAATCATTTTTCAACATTGTGTTTGGATGATGACATGAGAATCAAGCCATCCGAGCCTGTTAAGAAGCACAGGAATGAGGAACAAGGTGCCTATATTTTGAGATTTGGTATACCGAGAAGACAAACCGACATTCCTTATTTAAGAGTCAAAAATGTAAAATGCGACATTGTTTAATTGGTTCGTTGGTATTTTTACCACCCCCGAGACCATAACCGTAAGTTAGAGGCAAAGTTGGGGATTCAATTCATAAGTTCGAGGTGGATCCAATTTTTATTGTTTTAGTCGTTTTTATTTATGTGGTATTACGTAATTTTTCTTGTCATTTTTGTAGGGGCTCGAGAAGTTCGGAGTGCGAACCATGTATTAAAAAAAGTAATGGTAGAACCACTTAGGCGAGAGGTTGCGTAGTGGTGGAAGCTAGGGATTTAGAAAAATGTGGTTTAAAACACACTGTTGGGAGAGGTGTTAAGCATGCGCAAAAGTCAAAAGTGACATTTCAAAACATCCACACTGTTGAAGGCTTTGCCACGGGGTGCCAGGAAAACAAATTTCTGCTTATAATATTTCCATAGCGGCAGCTCACAGCGATGCTCCAGGACTGCGTGATCGAACCAGAAGCTCCAGATTTTGTTAGGAGCGATGTGTAAAGCGTCGCCTCTGTTATGGCTTCAAGATGAGCCACACTTAGAATTTTTATTTGCTGAGAAGCAGCGTCAAACAAGATGCAAAGCGTCGCTCCCTGCGTCGCTTAGTGTTAATCAGAAAGCTCCAAACCTTTGAAGCGATAGCAAGGCGTCGCTCCACTGATAGCTCACAGAAAAATCTGTTTCAGACCTGTGTGGTGCGATCGCAGAAGCGTCGCCCCTGCAAAAGTTTCAGAACTGCGCGACACTTAAAATTCCAAAGCTGTGCGAAAACAGAGCTGTAGCATCGCGCTCTGTAGCGTCGCTCTCATTATAGCTGCGTGTTAACCAGAAACTCCCAAACCTGTTACGCGATGTTGAAGCGTCGCTGTGAAAGTTTTCGCCCAGGTAATTTCAAATATTCGGTTTGACCTGTTGACCCACGAAATTAAAACATAAAATTGAGCTTCCTTTTCCCTCTCTCCTGTGGTTTAAACGTAGCAAAACTGAGCAAGTCACCTTGCAATCAATTGAACCATCTCCACTTCTTCTCAACGGCTCTGGTAAGTTCTCTTCCTCATCCTAACTACTAATGCTACTGTGTGACAGTCCCATTTTACCTCCCCGTAGTCCCATTTTCCTTATGGTATTTGTGCACTAAACGAACCCTCACTAGGTTATACATAAACATGAAAATCTGTTTAGTTTACACTGGACTCTTTGAGCGATCTCCCATAAAAATTTAGGAGTGTTCTTTCTCTTTAAATACTTGTAAAACGGAAGGTTAAAACTGATGCACGCAATATGTTTGATAAAATGCCGCAATGACTGAAAGTTGAATTTTTGTGAATTCTTGAGTAGTAAAATTAAATATAGGCATAAATTGATAATTGTGATGCTCTTCGAGGTTAAAATCAGTCGCTCATGAGCTAAATTTGAATTGCACATAATTTAAAGTGTGCCAAAAATCATTGTCAAGCATGATAGGTGTCCGAAGCTTAACTTTTACATCTTCCCGCAGCCCCCATTGTTTTCCCTTGATTAGTTTTAGATTAGTTAGTTAGTATTACTTTCTATGTAGTATAACTAGCTTAAGTATGGGGTCGTCACGACGACCCATTGTTCTCGTATGTGTAGTTACATATTTTGTAGGTTTTGGCCATGTCGAGCTCAAGTGTGGGGTGTTGCACACCCAATGCCCTATCAACAATATGTCGGGGGAAGTCTGAGTACCCCGTGTTCTAAGGACGCTTGGTTGGTTCGTGATAGAGATGGCGTCACTGCTAGCGCCAAAGGCTTGGTCGTTTAGTCTTCAGGGAAGTTTCTTTTACTCTAGCACTTTATTTTTCTCGCACTGAGGACACTGCTTGATTTTAAGTGTGGGGTGGGGAAACTTCCAAAATTTTGAGGTTATGGATGATTGTACCTTTAGAAATTTAATTTTAGCAATTTTATTTTTTGTCACTTGACGTTATTTTTATTTGTTTCTTGCTTTAATATTAAAAAAATATGAAAAAATTAGAAAACTAATGAAAAATTCCAAAAGATTTTATGTTTAGTTTTAGTTAGTGGTACAGTCATCCGCCCCGTGGTTTTTCTTATGGCCTCGGTTTTTTTCCGCGGGTAGACCTTTGAACCGGGTAAGTTTTTATTTTTAGGAGTAGTTTAGTAGTAGTAGTTAGTAGAGTACTTTAGGAAAATCGATAGAATGTTAGGTGCCTTTGGTTTGTTTGATACCGGTGGATTTAGACTTGAGCATTTACTCTTTGTGAATTCCTTTTAGTTTAAAAATTGTGATGCATGCCTAGAAAAATGTGAATGATCTTTTTGAGACGCTTAGGTTCAACTACTTGACTCTTTGTGAACTATTGTGCCTTAGTGCTTAAATTTCCAAAGTTGCATCTTGTTTGCTTTAAACGAGAGTTGGAATGAAACCGTCTTTAGTGAACTATGTGCCATGCGTGATGTGAGTATCTTTTCTTATGTTTTGTGCCGCATATTGATGTCTAGAACTTGCCCCGTGTATGTTCAAAGCGAAATCCTAGGTTTGCTCTAGTCAGGAGATGATACAGGCGTTTCTTTGATAAGCCTTTCTAGCCTTGGTTAGCCTACCCTTGAATATTATCCTTCTTAAGCCCTTTTGAGCCTATTGACCTTTTTGTTGGCACCCACATTTCAAGCCTTACCCCTTTTGTTCTTAATTACCTTCTTGTTGAACCCTTACTCCTTATAGCACTTTAATTGAAAAATATTTGATCGTTTGTGGAGTTGTGGTTGGATGATTGAGTGGCTTTTGAGTGGAACCGATGAAAGAAAAGAATATGGTGCATTTTAAAAAAGAAAAGAAAAAAAAAGAGAATCATTGGCAAGGTTGAGAAAAATATTGAAAAGAAAAAAAAAATGAAATGAAAAAGAAAAAAATAAAGAAAACAAAAGAAAGAGAAAAAATCTCAATCCTTGCTAGTGTGGTGCAAAAGTAAAGTTGCTAATTGCTTAAATTGAGAGGGAATTTCTTGTGTATGTTTGGGTGGTTGCTTGGTTGATTTTGAGAAGAATGGTAAAAATAAAAATAGAAGTTGAAAGTGATGTATTAAAGTGTTTAGGGAGGTAGTCACTATTTTATCCATATTTATCCTACCCGCCCTTTAGCCTACATTACAACCCGTAAAGTCCTAGTTAATCTCGATTGGAGTGAGCTTACATTAGTGGAGTCCTACACTACGGGCAAGCCTATGGTACGCTGTGTGTGGCACGTGAACTTCTTTTGGAGAGCGAGTGAATTCTTTCTATATTATGTCCCTCATTTATTCTTGAAATATATTCTCTGTGTGATATTTGGGACGCTCTCTTGATTTGGTGAGGGCACATTGTTTGCACGAGATAGGTGAAATTTTGACTTCTTGGTTAAGTGAATGGGTGTGATTTTGTGAAAGCTTGCCTTCATTGAGTCGGTTTTTGAGGTTAAGATGTCTTGGGTTGGTCGTTCTAGAGTTTGAAAACTTGGTGACTTTTTGGCATGTGTTGAGGGTCACATGGTATGTATATGCACTTGTCTAATGGTCGGTATCAACCATAATCATAGGTAGACCTCTTCTATTAAGTGTTAGGATTTAGTTGGGAAATTAGTCTTTGATGGTTGCTCGAGGGCGAGAAAAGGTCTAACTGTGGTGTGGTGATGTTAGGCAATATTTGCCTATTATACCTTAATATATTCTCACAGTTTAGTACTTTATGCGCTCGTTATATGTGATAATTGTGTTTCTTGTGCTCACATCGTATTTGTGATTTTAGGAATGGAGTGCGGATGAATTCGAGGCAAGAACAAGCAAATTAGAGTCAATGGATGCATTGGAAGCTATGGTGGAAGCAAGGCTCCAAGAAAGCCCTGAAAAGTTGGAAGCTATGGTGGAGGCGTGGCTTCCACGAAAGCCTTGAGGCTGACGAGACAAAAGTTTTTCCAACTAGATTAGGCTTTGGTTTAACTTATCCTCGCACTTTGTAAACAATATAAAACCTTTTTTATTTCGTTCTAGAGAGGGAAGTCGAATTCTAAGAGCAAGTAGGGAGCTCTTACACTTGGAACAAAGGGTTTAATTCCTTTTCATCATCTATTACAATATTTAATCTTTCTTCCATGAATTCTTGTGTTGTTATTATGAATATGTGTAACTAAACATATCGTTCTAGGGTTTGAGTAAATACATGAAGGTGGATGTTTGAAAGTTGAATTCTTCCTATTGATTTACCATTACGGATTGTTTATTCTTCCTTGAGTTTAATTGTTTGGTTATCAGGGCCCGGTAATTGAACACTATCTACGGTTTACAAGTTGAACTCGACAGAGGGAACTTGTGAACGCAAATAAGAAAGAATAGGGCTGGATTGTGAACCTGTGCATCAGGGAATCGATTTGTGGGTAGGATAGACATATACCTATTCGCCTTACTTAGCTAAATACAGAGTTCTTTAATGCATGCATGTGATTTAACTCCATAGAGATATAGGCATTAGAGTAGCTTGCATAGACTCGTGAAGAATTGAGAGGTTTTCACGAATATAATTAACCTGTTCGTTAGCAATCTAGGAAATCAAGAAGTAGAATCAACTGGAAAACTCAACTGGATTGTTCGTAACTCTGACCCTGGACCGTTTTCTCTTATTGATAACAACCTAGGATTTGCTCTATTACTTGACTTCAGTTATTTGCTTTTAATTATTGCATTTAGTTAGTAAAAATCTCAATCATTGGAAAAAGATCCCTGAATAGTTCTTAGGAAATTGTTTGCTAGAACTCAGTCGTAACAATAGTCCTCGTGGGAACGATACTCGATTTATCACTTTATTACTTGTCGACCACGTATACTTGCGTGTGCGTTTGGGAGCAACAAGTTTTTGGCGCCGTTTCCGGGACTAAATAATTGACTGTTTTTTTTTTTTTTGAACGATTTATTATTTTCTATTCAGGTTTAATTTTTTGTCTAGTTTATTATTGTGTTACTTGTTAACATGGCATCTTTAAATAAAAATTGGTCGAATGGTGGTTGTTTTACTGATTCTTGTCTACTTTGTGGAGAACATGGGAAAATTGTCCGAGTCTTTCGACCCTGCGGGACTGGTTATGTGAATTTTCCACGACCTTTGACTGGAACTTCTACAAATTGTGTGGTGGTCTGTAGAGTAGTTGTCCCAAGTGTCATACTTCTTCCCCTATCAGTGTGTGCGGCGATTCTACTAATGTTTACGAGTCTGACAGGAGCGATGAAGTGCAGGTTGTCAGCCAAACTTGGCTAACAGAGCAGGCCAACCTTTTAGAAGCATATGGGGATTTCATAAGTGAACTTACAAAGATGACGAGGCAATTTATGGAAGAAAGTGTTGTTCTCAGACAAGAAATCGATGAACTTGGCTTGACTATTCACGACTTGGAGGCGGATTTGAGTGATATGGTTGAGGTGTCTAATGCCCAATTATCAATTGTCTTGAATAGTAGATTTGAGATAGAAGAGCTTAGGAACCAATTTGAGGAGCAAAAAGTGGAATTCCTACCATTCGACCCAATATTAGTTGATAATGCCAAGGTTGAAAAAATTACATTAGAGTCAAGTGAGGAAATAGAAAGCATCATTTTGAGGACACTAGTGTTTGTGCAACTGAGGGTGTCTAAAGCAATGCAATTTTAGAATTGAAGCGTATTGGGCCTCATTCCAATCATTTTTCCACATTGTGTTAGGATGGTGACATGAAAATTGAGGCACCCGAGCCTTTGAAGAAACCAAAGGAGGAGGAACAAGGTGCCTATATTTTAAAGTTTGCGATGTCGAGGAGACAAAAAGACATCCCTCTTTTAAAGGCTAAGAAGTGTAAAATGCGACAACGGTTACTTGGTCCTTTTATGTTTTTGCCACTACCCCCATACCATAGTCATAAGCTTGAGGCAAAGTTGGGGATTCAATTCATAAGTTCAAGGTGGAGGCAAAAGTGATGAAGTGTTCTTCGTCGTGCCGCGACGTTAAATCAAGTACTGGTTGGGAGGCAACCCAATGTTTATTGTTTTAGTCGTTTTGATTTATGCAATACTACGTAATTATTTTTGTCATTTTTGTAGGGCTCGGGACATTCTGCCTGTGAATTATATGTTGAAAATAGTGGCAGAACCATTGAGGTGAGGCGGTGCGGAGTTGTCGAAGCTATAATCTTAAAAAAAAAAATGCAGCTGGGATCATAATGAGAAGCAATTGTTCACAAAGTTCATGCTAGGCAGCATAGCTTCATTGATAGCTCATAGCAAAAATCGGAAGCGTCGCTCCAGGACAAGATTTCAAAAATGCTGCAATTTTGAAGTCCAGAACGAAACAAAACACAGGAATTAGAGGTTGCGATCTGAGCAGCGATGCTCCAGGGACAACTCTCATGGTCCCAATACTTGGAAAAACTTTTTGGAAGAGAGATGCATCATGCCATAGCTGAAGCGTCGCCTCGCCTATCGCTTTAAGTTAGGCAGAATGTCCAAAACATGGGAAGCTTTGGTCAAGCGACGCTTCCAAAACTGCTCTCGCTATGGCCAAGCATCGCTATGTGTATTGAAGCTAGGGTGTTCGAAAATTGAAGCTATAATCATATTGAGGAAGCTGAGTTCTTAACAGTTACGCCAAGGAAAGTAGCTTCAAATTTGTAATGCGATTCCCATAGCGTCGCTTCAATGTGTTTTGACACAGATTTGGACGAGAAATTTGAAGCGATATGCAAAGAGTCGCTGCCATCATCGCTTGAGGGTAATCAGAGAGCTCCAAACTAGTCAAAGCGATCTCAGGGCGCCGCTGTAGTCATCGCTTGGATGTGAACAGAAACTCCTAAAAATGTAAAGCGATCGCACGGCGCCGCATCCATCATAGCTTCCCAGAAAAATTACTCTAGAACTACTCACTGCGATAGCCAAATCGTCGCTTTGGGAGTGGCTTCCAAACTCCACAACACTTAGAAAAATTTTTGGGAGAAGCTGGACGTAAACAGATCAAAGGCGTCGCTGCCATCATCGCTTGGAGTGAGGCAGTGAGTACCAACAGTTCAAGGCGATGAGCAGGCGACGCTTTGTTGATCGCATTCAGGTAAGTCTAAGTTTTTACGGGTCGACCCGTTACGACTCGGTTTGACCCGTTGACTTGCAATGTTTTTGTATGTAAAATCCATCTTCCCTTCTCCCCCTGTTTAGAATGAAAGAGCGGAAACAACAGAACCTTACAAACAAACGGACTTCTTCTACGAAACAATTCGATTATCCACTGCTTCAACACTACACTGATTTAGGTGATGTTAAGCTCAAGTATGGGGTGTCACATCTGATGCCTTATCAAGATGACATGTCGGGGGAAGTCTGAGTACCCCTTGCTCTACGGACGATTGGTGGGTTCGTAATGGAGATGGTTCCACTGCTACCGCCAAAGGCTAGGTCGTTTAGCCTTCAGGGAAGTTCTTTTCACTCTTGCACTTTATTTTTGTTCGCATTGAGGACATTGCTTAGTTTTAACTGTGGGGTAGGGGAAACTTCAGTTCTTTTTGAGGTTATGGATGATTGTACTGTTAGGTATTTAATTTTAGCAATTTTTATTTTTGTCACTTGACTTTACTTTTATTTGTTTCTTGCTTTAATATATAAAAAATGAAAAAAAAAATAGAAAACTAATGAAACATTCCAAAAGGATTTTATTTTTAGTTTTAGTTAAGTGGTACAGTCATCCGCTCCCAAACGCACACGTAAGTATACGTGGTCGACAAGTAATAAAGTGATAAGTGAGTATCGTTCCCACGAAGACTATTGTTAATAAATGTATTCTAGCAAACAATTCCTATAAACTATTCAGGGATCTTTTTCGATGATGGTTTGTAATTTACTAACCAAGTGCAATAATTAAAAGCAAGTAACTGAAGTCAAGTAATAGAGCAAATTCTAGGTTGTTATCAATAAAAGAGAACGATCCAGGGTCTGAGTTACGAACAATCCAGTTGAGTTTTCCAGTTGATTCTACTTCTTGATTTCCTAGATTGCTAATTAACAGGTTAATTATATTCGTGAAAAACTTTCGATTCTTCACGAGTCTATGCAAGCTACTCTAACGCCTATATTTCTATGGAATTAAATCACACGCATGCATTAAAGAACTCTGTATAGTGATATGTCTATCCCACCCACAAATCGATTCCCTGATGCCCAGGTTCACAATCGAGCCCTATTCTTTCTTATTTGCATTTACAAGTTCCCTCTGTCGAGTTAAATTTTTAAACCATAGATAGTGTTCAATTACCAAGCCCTGATAACCAAACAATTAGGCTCAAGAAAGAATAAACAATCCGTAATGGTAAATCAATAGGAAGAAATCAACTTTCAAACGTCAACCTTCATGTATTTACTCTAACCCTAGAACGATAGGTTTAGTTACACATATTCATAATAACAACACAAGAATTCATGTAAGAAATATGAAATATTGTAATAGATGATGAAAAAGAATTAAACCCCTTGTTCCAAGTGTAAGAACTCCAAAATTTGCCCTTAGAATTCGACCTCTCCCTCTAGAACGAAATAAAAGAGGTTTTATATTGTTTATAAAGTGCTAGGACAAGTTAAACCAAAGCCTAATCTAGTTGGGAAAACTTATGTTCCGTCAGACTCAAAGCTTAGCTTCCAACTCTTCAGGGCTTTCGCTGAAGCTTTGCTCCCAGTATAGCTTCCAACTATTCAGGGCTTTCTTGGAAGCCTTGCTTCCACCATAGCTTCCAATGCATCCATTAACTCTAATTTGATTGTTCTTGTCTCGAATTCATCCGCACCATTTCTAAAATCACAAATACGATAACTGAGCACAAGAAACACATTTATCACATATAACGAGCGCATAAAGTACTAAAATGTGAGAATATATTAAGGTAAAATCGGAAAATATTGCCAAACATCACCACCCCACACTTAGACCTTTGTTCGCCCTCGAGCAATCATCAAAAACTAATTTCCCAACTAGATCCTAACACTTAATAGAACAGGTCTACCTATGATTATGGTTGATACCGACCACTAGACAAGTGCATATACATACCATGTGACCCTCAACATGCCAAAAAATCCACCAAGTTTTAAAGCACTAGAACGACCAACCCAAGACATCTCAATCTCAAAAACCGACTCAATGAAATCAAGCTTTCACAAAATCACACCCATTCACTCAACCAAGAAGTCAATAACTTCACCTATCTCACGCAAACCATGTGCCCTCACCAAAAGTAATTAAGAGAGCCCAAATACCACACAAAGAATATATTTCAAGAATAAATGAGGGACATAATATAGAAAGAATTCACTCGCTCTCAAAAAGAAGTTCGCGTCCCACAAACAACGTACCATAGGCTTGCCCGTAGTGTAGGACTCCACTAATGTAAGCTCGCTCCAATCGGGATTAACTAGGACTTTACGGGTTGTAGTGTAGGCTAAAGAACGGGTAAGATAAATATGGATAAATAGTGACTACCTCCCTAAGCACTTGAATACATCACTTAAACTTTTATTTCCACCATTTTTCTAACCAAGCAACCACCCAAACATACACAAGAAATTCCCTCTCAATTTAAGCAATTTGCAACTTTACTTTTGCACAACACTAGCAAGGATTGAGATTTTTTTTTCTTTCTTTTGTTTTCTTTATTTTTCTCTTTTTCATTTTTTTCTTTCTTTTCATCTTTTTTTTTTTTCAATTTCTCTCAACCTTGCCAATGTATTTTTATTTAAAATGCACCATATTTTCCTTTCATTGGTTCCACTCAAAAGCCACCCAATCATCCAACCACAACTCCACAAACAATCAAATATTTTTCAATTAAAGTGCTATAAGGAGTAAGGGTTCAAAAAGAAGGTAATTAAGAATAAAAGGGGTAAGGCTTGAAATGTGGGTGCCAAAAAAAGGTCAATAGGCTCAAAAGGGCTTAAGAAGGATAATATTCAAGGGTAGGCTAACCAAGCCTAGAAAGGCTTATCAAAGAAACGCCTGTATCATCTCCCGACTAGAGCAAACCTAGGATTTTGCTTTGAACACACACGGGGCAAGTTCTAGACATCAATATGCGGCATGGAACATAAGAAAAGATACTCACATCACACATGGCACATAGTTCACTAAAGACGGTTTCATTCCAACTCTCGGTTAAAGCAAACAAGATGCAACTTTGGAAATTTAAGCACTGAGGCACAATATTTCACAAAGAGTCAAGTAGTTGAACCTAAGCGTCTCAAGAAGGTCATTCAAATTTTTTCTAGGCATGCATAACAATGTTCAAACCAAAAGGGATTCACAAAAAAGTAAATGCTCAAGTCCAAATTCATTGGTATCAAACAAACCAAAGGCACCTAGCATTCTATCAATTTTCCTAAAGTACTCTACTAAATACTACTACAAAACTACTCCTAAAAATAAAAATTTACCCGGTTCAAAGGTCTACCCGTGGAAAAGAGCCGAGGCCATAAGAAAAACTATGGGGCGGATGACTGTCCACTAACTAAAACTAAAAATAAAATCTTTTTTTGAAAATTTTCATTAGTTTTCTAGTTTTTTTTCTCTTTTTTTTTTATATTAAAGAAAGAAACAAATACAAATAACGTCAAGTGACAAACATAAAATTGCGAAAATTAAATTCCTAAAGGGTACAATCATCCATAACTTCAAAACTTGGGAATTTCCCCCCACCCCACACTTATCGCTGATCATATTACGACAGATGTAACGCTAACAAACTAACCTAAAACCAAGCAAAGGAAAATAGAAGGTCAATAAGAACACTCAAAAGCTAGGAATTGGCACTAGTGTGCGCGACAATGGCCTATGGCTTATTTTAAATAATTATTAATTCAAATTTCACATAAAAGCCATCAATTTCAACATTTAGATCATCACATAGTTCATCTTATGCCTAGCAAACATTTTGTTACTCAAGACTTCACAAAATTTAAACTTTTAGTCACTGCGGCATTATATCGAACAAGTTATGTGCATAAACTTTAAACTTAGTTTTCATAGATGTTTATATACGAAGAACCCTCAAATTCCCATGGGAGCTCACTTTAAGCATATACCAACAATTCCCAACAGGGTTTATAGCAGCAGAAACAACAGAACAAATCCGACAGCTTACAAAATTCACCATACACGACAACTTATTATCGAAGTGGGAAGGGGATGAGACTGTTATACATGATGATATAATAAATGAGATATGAGAAAGAAATATTGAGAAAGACATACTAGTGTAGTGTTGAAGTAGTGGATGATCGTATTGTTTCGTAGAAGAAGTCCGTTTGTTTGTAAGGTTCTGTTGTTTCTGCTCTTTAATTCTAAACAGGGGAAAAGGGAAGATGGGTTTTACGTACAAAAACATTGCAGGTCAACAGGTCAACCCGAGTCGTAACGGGTCGACCCGTAAAAACTTAGACTTACCTGAAAGCGATCAACAAAGCATCGCCTGCTCATCGCCTTGAACTGTTGGTACTCACTGCCTCACTCCAAGCGATGATGGCAGCGACGCCTTTGATCTGTTTACGTCCAGCTTCTCCCCAAAAAATTTTCTAAGTGTTGTGGAGTTTGGAAGCCACTCCCAAAGCGACGCTTTGGCTATCGCTGTGAGTAGTTCTGGAGTAATTTTTCCTGGAAGCTATGATGGATGCGATGCCGTGCGATCGCTTTACATTTTTAGGAGTTTCTGTTCACATCCAAGCGATGACTACAGCGGCGCCCTGAGATCGCTTTGACTAGTTTGGAGCTCTCTGATTACCCTCAAGCGATGATGGCAGTGATGCTTTGCATATCGCTTCAAATTTCTCATCCAAATCTGTGTGAAAACACATTGAAGCGACGCTATGGCAATCGCATTACAGATCTGAAGCTACTTTCCTTGGCGTAACTGTTAAGAACTCAGCTTCCTCAATATGATTATAGCTTCAATTTTTGAACACCCTAGCTTCAATACACACATCGATGCTTGGCCATAGCGAGAGCAGTTTTGGAAGCGTCGCTTGACCAAACTTCCCATGTTTTGGACATTCCGCCTAACTTAAAAAGCGATAGGCGAGGCGACGCTTCAGCTATGGCATGATGCAGCTCTCTTCCAAAATGTTTTTCCAAGTATTGGGACCATGAGAGCTGTCCCTGGAGCGTCGCTGCTCAAATCGCAGCCTCTGTTTCCTGTGTTTTGTTTTGTTTGGGACTTCAAAATCGCAGCATTTTTGAAAGCTTGTTCTGGAGCGACGCTTCAGATTTTTGCTATGAGCTATCAGTGAAGCTATGCTGCCTAGCATGAACTTTGTGAACAATTGCTTCTCATTATGATCCCAGCTGCATTTTTTTTTTTAAGATTATAGCTTCGACAACTCCGCACCGCCTCACCTCAATGGTTCTGCCACTATTTTCAACATATAATTCACAAGCTGAATGTCCCGAGCCCTACAAAAATTACAAAAAGAATTACGTAGTATTGCATAAATAAAAACGACTAAAACAATAAACATTGGGTTGCCTCCCAACCAGCGCTTGATTTAACATCGCGGCACGACGAAGACAACTTCATCACTTTTTCCTCCACCTTGAACTTATGAATTTAATCCCCAACTTTGCCTCAAGCTTATGACTATGGTATCGGGGTGGTGGCAAAAATATAAAAGGATCAAGTAACCGTTGTCGCATTTTACACTTCTTAGCCTTTAAATGAGTGATGTATTTTGGTCTCCTCGACATCGCAAACTTTAAAATATAGGCACCTTGTTCCTCCTCCTTTGGTTTCTTCATAGGCTCGGGTGGCTCAATTTTCATGTCACCATCCTAACACAATGTTGAAAAATGATTGGAATGAGGTCCAATGTGCTTCAATTCTAAAATTGCATTTCTTTTGACACCCTCACTTGCACAAACACTAGAGTCCTCAAATATGATGTTTTCTATTTCCTCACTTGACTGTAATATAATTTTTTCAACCTTGGCATTATCAACTAATATTGGGTCGAATGATTGGAAATCCACTTTTTACTCCTCAAATTGGTGTTGAACCCCCAAAAATATTAACCCCGAAGGGCTAAAATTAAGGAATATCGACAGGATGGGCTAACTCTTTTGGAGTTTTTGGAGTCGCCACCCAATTTAAGGAAAAACAGGGAACCAGATAAACAAGTGCGTGCAAAACTCCATTTTTATAAAACAGCAGTCTTTCTTTCAGAGATTCTAAAGGTAAGAGGTTTTGTTAATTTCGAAAGAAGGTTTTTAAGGCACTTTCGAAATTCCGTTAACAACGGTTAATCCGACAGGTTTCCAAAATATTTGCAAGTGCTATTTATGCGCTTTTTTCTAAAAATAATTAATTGAACTATTAATTAACTCAACTAATTAAATTTAGCAAGTTTCCAAAAGATTTGCAATTTATTTGAAAGTTTTAGCTATATTTTTTCAAAATAAAATAAAGTAAAAATAAAAGCGCATTTTCTTTTGAAAAAGGAGCGATTTGATCTTCCTAATCTCTTTGCCAACTCGTATGTGATAGTGCATAAATGGCACTTGCTTAATTTCAACTTTAAAATCCGAGTAACTCACCATAAGATGGAACTTAGATTTCAAGTCGCTTTTTGCAAAGTTGTTTCGGGACATTTAGAAGTTAATTAAACTTCTTTATAAATTTTGACCTTTTAAAGAAACTACTTCGTATCAATAAGATAGAAGTCCTTTCTTATAGTCATTATTATTCGTGGTTTTGAAAATTTATGAAATTTTGCACGCATTTGCCTAAATGGCCTGATTTGCAATAAATTAGATAAAGACTTCAAAATAAAAGTATTGAACATAAAATAAACAATCATTCAAATATTCAAATATAATATTCATTAGACAAATAATTCCACAAGTCATTTTATAAATATCTCAAGGAAAGGAAGATAAGTTGAAAATGTAGAACCCGGAAAGCGGCTAACAACTGAAGACCTATATGAACGAAGACTGGATGCAAAGAGATCAGCAACTCGGTTCGCATAAACTGGAGCGAAGTGGGCTTGAACTGGATGACAAATGCAATTGTGGCCCAAACTAAGGCCATTTGACATGAAGTAACAGATATAGGCTCCCAGCAGTAGGATCATGCAAAAATAAGAAGGAAAAGATTAGGATTTTATCAAATAAAATTAAGCAATGCAAGTTAGATATACCAACTAGGAAGAGTACTGTACAACTTGTTTTCTTTCAAAACAAACACCCAAAGAGAGTACTGTCACAAGTCTTGAAGTATTTTCCCTATTTCTAAGACAAGTTCAAAAAAAAATAATAATAATAATCGTTTCTACCATGTATCATGAATTAATTCAAGCTACTTATAAGATAAAACTTCCCGGGGATCAAGGCGAGCAACTTCGGATTCACAAATGTTATCTATTTTATTGCTTTGGGAGAAAACTTCTACAAATGAAATAATTTCTCAGGACAACGCACACCAACAGAAAAAGAAAGTAGGAAACATTTATATTCTCCAGGAAGAGAACTTCTAAGACTAAGGATCTTTGCACCTCAAACTCATAACAGATAAAAAGAGAATTGACAACAGAGAGAACATGAAACAGGGGTGCAGACACATACATATGAAACTGAAATGCAAGGGTTCAAACCATGACCAACAGAGACATAGGATGAGAACAACCAGGAGAGGGAAACACACAGCCATCCACACTCCCTGAACACTCAAGAAAACTAACAGATCTCACACCTATCACCTGCAGCAAAACACAGCTAAACTGCATACTTAACACAACAACGGAAACCCATTATGCCTCTCCTGAAACCCCTGCAAAACAATCAGCAACCAACTAGAACCTAAGCTAACTACCTGCGAACAATAGAATTCCCTCCTACCAACTGCAAACCATTCTCCAAAACACCTATAGCAAATAGGATCAAACCCCAAACCCAAGGCACAACTTGCTTTCCCACACACTCCTGATTCCTACTACTACTAGAACTGAAACAGATCCAGCAAAGAACAAAGCAGGAACAAGAGGAACTCTTAACCACCAGAAGCTGGACAACCTGAACATTCTTAGGACCCTGCAGCAGCAACAAGCTCCCTTACTGACTGAAAACAAAACTAGGAACCAAACCTGAACAACAACTAAGAGCCTGCTGCCCTGGAACCTTTACAATAAGCCAGAAATAGCACCCTAAACTCCTGATGCATTTATACAGGATATGAGATGAACTCAGCCCCTCCAAACAACCAACTTTCCAAGCAATGAGGAACCAAGCTCCCTGGACAGCCAACCATGACTTCTACAAACCTCTCCTGATTCCTATACAACCCAGACCTCTTTTAGACCAAACTATCAAGACCTGCATTACCAGAAAGACTGCCCAGCACTCCCTCACTGCCTACATGCCTCACAGCTACACATACTCTTCACAAGCTGAACGAACCTAACAGCACCTCTACATCCTCCCTTAGGATAACATATCAGCACCTGCAACTACTACAACCCTTGAAACCTATCTAGAAAACAGGACGAAACAACTTCCTAAATTCCAAGAAATCCTCTACAATCCAGGGAAACAACCATGAATCTAATAGAGGCAAAACACAAATCTTTATTATTACCAAGGAACACTGAAAAGCTTAAGCTTCATCCAACAAAAACAGGATCTAGATTTGATTCCGGACTAAGCATAGTGCATCTTTTATATGACAAATCAAGCGAGGATTAAAACTTGTCTTAACCAACATTATACATATTAGCGATGAATACTCAAGCGACAAGCTAAGGAAAAGACTAAAACTTAACTCAGTCCATGAATCATAAACATGATAATCATTTCACAAACCACATTACTTCAAGTTAATCTATCGTATAGCAGATTCTACCTTTTATGAAAATATATAAGAAAAAACTGAAATATAAAGAGGGGAGGTTTATTACCTGTTGCGACGCAGCGAACTAGGGCGATGGTCTGAAGAATGCGCACTCGGACTGAAGCGACTCGAGCAAGGTTGACGAGTCGAACATAAAGCGACAAACAAATCCCAGATTAACCGAAACAAGAACTGAGTTTTTTGTAAACTGAAAATTTAAAATTTAGGCCTGTCATGTATATTCTGTTTTTCCCTTTTATTTTTCCCTTCCCTCGTCGTTGTCTCCATTTTTTATCTATATCCAGCTATCTTCCCCCCTCCCTCCACGGCTGCCTTCCTTGAACTCCTTTTATATGAAACCATTAGGGTTCCAAAATGACCTCCTCTTTTTACTGAAATAGCCCTAACGGCTATGAAAGGATAACGATTTTGTACTATTTCGCTGAGCTGGAGATGGGGGACCAAGGAGGTACAAGATTTGGCGGATTCATGTTTGAAAATTGGGGAAATCGGGTTCTCAATTCGGGTTGAGATTTTTGGGGGGAATTCTGATTATTAAGGGATTTTAACTAGTGTATAGGTTTTGCGCGGGCGAGCTGGGATTGAGGCTAAGATTGCGATTTTAGCCTATTTTCCTTTTAAAATAAAATTTATCCCATTTAAATTTAAAATTGACCTTAAATTAGAAATAATTTAGACATTAATTAGAATTTCTGGGACAAAATTGGGTGTAAACAATTGGTTCCTAAGCTCTTCTATCTCAAATCTACTATTCACGACAATTGATAATTGGGCACTAGACACCTCAACCATATCACTCAAATTCGCCTCCAAGTCGTGAATAGTCAAGCTAAATTCATCGATTTCTTGTCTGAGAATAGCCCTTTCTTCCATAAATTGCCTCGTCATCTTTGTAAGTTCACTTCTGAAATCCCCATATGCTTCTAAAAGATTGGCCTGCTCCGTTAGCCATGTTTGGTTGACAACCTGCACTTCATCGCTCTTGTCAGACTCGTAAACATTATTAGAATCGTCGCATACACTGATCGGGGAAGAAGTATGACACTTGGCACAACTACTCCACAGACCACCACACAATTTGCAGAAGTTCCAATCAAAGGTCATGGAAAATTCACATAACCAGTTCCGCAGGGTCGAAAGACTCGGACAATTTTTCCAAAAGTGATGTTCTCCACAAAGTAGACAAGAATCAGTAAAACAACCACCATTCGACCAATTTTTATTCAAAGATGCCATGTTAACAAGTAACACAAGAATAAACTAGACAAAAAATTAAACCTGAATAGAAAATAATAAATCGTTCAAAAAGAAAACAGTCAATTCTTTAGTCCCCGGCAATGGCGCCAAAAACTTGTTGCTCCCAAACGCACACGCAAGTATACGTGGTCGAAAAGTAATAAAGTGATAAATCGAGTATCGTTCCCACGAGGACTAGTGTTAATGACTATATCCTAGCAAACAATTCCGATAAACTATTCAGGGATCTTTTTCGATGATGGATTGTAATTTACTAACTAAGTGCAATAATTAAAAGCAAGTAATTGAAGTCAAGTAATAGAGCAAATTCTAGGTTGTTATCTATAAAAGAGAACGATCCAGGGTCTGAGTTACGAACAATCCAGTTGAGTTTTCCAGTTGATTCTACTTCTTGATTTCCTAGATTGCTAACTAACAGGTTAATTATATTGGTGAAAACCTTTCGATTCTTCACAAGTCTATGCAAGCTACTCTAACGCCTATATTTCTATGGAATTAAATCACATGCATGCATTAAAGAACTCTGTATCTAGATAAGCAAGGCGAATAGCTATATGTCTATCCTACCCGCAAATTGATTCCCTGATGTCCAGGTTCACAATCGAGCCCTATTCTTTCTTATTTGCATTTACAAGTTCCCTCTGTCGAGTTAAATTTGTAAACCATAGATAGTGTTCAATTACCAGGCCCTGATAACCAAACAATTAGACTCAAAAAAGAATAGACAATCCGTAATGGTAAATCAATAGGAAGAAATCAACTTTCAAACGTCAACCTTCATGTATTTACTCTAACCCTAGAACGATAGGTTTAGTTACACATATTCATAATAACAACACAAGAATTCATGTAAGAAATATGAAATATTGTAATAGATGATGAAAAAGAATTAAACCCTTGGTTCCAAGTGTAAGAACTCCAAAATTTGCCCTTAGAATTCGACCTCTCCCTCTAGAACGAAATAAAAGAGGTTTTATATTGTTTACAAAGTGCTAGGATAAGAAACCAAAGCCTAATCTAGTTGGGAAAACGTATGTTCCGTCAGACTCAAAGCTTTCGTGGAAGCCACGCTTCCACTATAGCTTCCAACTCTTCAGGGCTTTTGCTGGAGCCTTGCTCCCAGTATAGCTTCCAACTCTTCAAGGCTTTCTTGGAAGCCTTGCTTCCACCATAGCTTCCAATGCGTCCATTAACTCTAATTTGATTATTCTTGTCTCGCATTCATCCGCACCATTCCTAAAATCACAAATACGATAACTGAGCACAAGAAACACAATTATCACATATAACGAGCGCATAAAGTACTAAAACATGAGAATATATTAAGGTAAAATAGACAAATATTGCCAAACATCAATCAGCATCATCAGCTACTTTACTATATCACCAGTACTCAGATGAACAGCTTCTAACGAAGTAGTTTTTCCCAACCAAGTAGAAGGACCTACTGTTACAACATTATGAGCGTCTTCCAATAAATCTAACATTCCATGGTGATTATCATCCATGTTAAGAAATTGATAATATTTACCAAGACAATATACTGATAAAGTGAATAACATCTCTGAAATAACAACAATAGATAACGGTAAGTTTGATCTTTTTTTCATAGGCAAAAGAGAAAACAATATTTTTGGGTGAGATTATATTAGACCATCACATTGACACAATATTACCTATCTAAAAGTTATTAGCGCAGGGAATAAAAAACGATACATAAACGTTCAAATACAATACTTCAATTAAGACTAGTAATCTGTTTTCTTGAAGTTAATACATCACATCAAACTAGAGAAAACTTAAAATGTTTAACACTTCAAAGTAGTGAATGAATATAAAAAGGACATATCCAGTAGTTGATCATTGAAAGCAAATATTGGAAAAATTGGTAAAGTAGTTGACATATATAGGAAGAAAAAGGGCATGCAGATAGTTGATATTGACGGTGAAACTTACCGTGACTCTGGAGTTCCGATCGTGATCCGAAAATTGTTTGTCTTTCATGTACTTCAACACACGAATATAGAAAGGTTCCGCATGGAGTTTTTTCAAAAATATAATAGTAATTAATTAGGGCATCTTATTAATTATAACAAAATTAAAAAAATAAAATAGAGTGAAATTACAATTTGCCCATAAGTGATCGGTCAACTATGTTTAAGCTACTGGGCAATGGCCGGATTTTGACATTAGGGGGGGAGGGGGGGGGGAAGATGTCTATTGTTGAAAGTTCGGGAGAGGTTGATTTTTAAAGTAAACTTCGTGTTTGGGGGGGGGGGGGGGGGAATAATTAAATAAACACTCGTACTTGTTCGGTTTAACCATAATTATGCTTATACTTTGCAAAGTGTCAACCAGCCCCTTCTACTCGTCCAAAACATGACTTTTAAACCCTCCTGCGCTGATGTGTCTAGTAAGTTGCTTATGTGGCAAATGAGCGTGAGCCACACGAATTTTCAGTGCGTGGATCAGTAAAAAAGCACTACCAACAGCTATTTTTTGGTCTTTTTAAGGCCTTTCAATACCAAATCCTTCACCTTCATTTTTCCTTTGTCTTTTGCTTTTTTTTTTTTTTCCTTAGTTTATTTTCTTCTCCTTTATTTCTTATTATTTTCTTAGTCTGTTTTTTTACAAAATTCAGATTTAATATTGGAAGACATGGAATGAAGGTCCTAATTAGTTAAATTTTTAATTAATTAAAACCCTAATTAGTTAAATTTCTAATTAATTAAAGCCCTAATTAGTTAGAGAACTAATCATTTAACGGTCCTAATTAGTTAAATTCTTAATTAATTAAAGCCCTAATTTTTATAACAAATCGCAAATAACAAATCATCAAAAAAATTAGAAAGGAACGGGCTTACCTCAAATATGGGGAAACCTTCAAATGTTGTTAATCAAACGAGTTAAATATTGTTAATCAAACAAGGATTATTTTTTTGTTGTTAATCGACGGATTTTTTTGGGTTAATCGATGGGGTATGCTTGGATTTAGGTAAGTATTGTTTGAGTTAAAGTAATTTTTAGTTTTGTTTACCATGTAGTCGTTTGGATTTTTTTTTTTTTTTTTTTTTTTTTTTTTGCTTTTTCGGGTAAAATAAAGTCGTTTGGATTTTTCTTTTTGCTTTTTAAGGGTAAAAAAAAATAGGTGGCATGTGATATGGGCCACCAATCTGACGTGGAAGCCACGTGGTCGCGTTTGTGCACCACACTTAGACGGGAGGGTTTAAAAGTCATGTTTTGGACAAGTAGAAGGGGTTGGTTGACACTTTGCAAAGTATAAACGTGATTATGGTTAAACCAGATAAGTATATGTGTCCATTTGATCCTTCTGCCTAAAATAAATATATAACTCCTAGAATTTTGTGTTCTAATTGAGGGAATTGAAAGAAAATAAAGGAAGAAGAGAGTGAAGTACCTTAATTTTAAAAAAGAATTCTTGAAGTAATTTCTTAGACTTTACTTGTGAGAACATATTGAGTATGTTGTTGATTCTTGCGTGACTAAAGAACAATACATGAAGATGTTTTTAAAATACAATTTCTAGCATTAATTAAAAACAGAAGAAAGCCCAAAAAGAATCATTCAAGGTTTCTATAATGTGTACTTATTTGTTTTGAGTACTCAATGCTACATTTTAAGGTGATGGAACCACATTACCAACAAAAAGAAAAGGTGTTTGTACCAAATATTACTTGAGGATCCGACTGATGTCAACTTCCTAACTAATTAGAAGAATATGGAATAATAGCTTCTTTTATAAAATGATTTTGGCTCCTAAGAGATATCCAGAATGTAAACAATACAGAATAAGCATAAAAAAGGAGCAAAACGTACTTAACTTTACATGCATTATAAATTTATTAACCTCATAGACTGTCTTCTTTTTTCAAACTCAAAATTTATCCTTTTTCCATTCGGATGTCATTGGGAGTCAGTGAAATCGGCATGTCTTCGTCTTTTACTCGCTAAATAATGTGTATCCCCCCTCGTGGATTTGGATGAGCGCAGCCACCTCCAATGATATATTCGAAGTATACATTGAACGGCTTATCATTTCTCCTACTAACTTTTAGCCCCATTTTAAAACTGACTGATCTACTACCTCAACTTCTTTTTTAAAAAAAAAAAAAGGACGAAGAAGAAGAAGAACTTGTGGGTTTTTTTCTTCCCAAAATTTTACTTTTTATAATATACACACGTTAACAGTTACTCACACTCGAGGGTCATACCAAATTACTATATCAACTTGTTAAATTTAAGTCATTTAATATATATTACCTTACCATGTTAGCAGTGAAAGACTTCATAGACAGATAGTAATAAAAATTTACGAAGATCCCAGGGAAGAGAACCAGCATCTGCATGCATTTGTGTATCTATTATTGTGAAATATCTACAAGATAATGTTTCTTTTTTATAGTTTGATCCATTTCGTCTAGCTATTGCTATAGCTTCTCTTTTCATAAGATATGTCTGCACAATCCCTGGATAGATTTTATACCGTCAAATATATGTTTTTGCCTCGAAATTCCATTCCCGATTATTTTTCGATATTGAAAATTACTTCCCAATTGCATTTCTTGGTCAATGAGTATATAGGAAGTGAAAAGGAGTATAGTTGAGCTAAGATTAAGTCATCAACTTATCATTCATTTTATCTTTCTTTTGTGTGCCAAGCTGTAACAAGAAGCTAAGAAGCAAGTATTTAATTAATCTAAGCTGCTGATCAAAGATATATAAATGGATGTGGAACAAGGCACAGATTCAACGTAACCCCACCTATACCTGTCAATTGGGCCAAAATCGGCCCGGACCAGCCCATTTAGAGTCGGCTCACCGGTTCGGGTACCGGTCCGGTCCGGTGTAGGCCGTTACCGGTCCGGTCCGAACCAGTCTTTTTTAATAAAGAAATTGAGCCGACTCGGCCGTAGCCCATTAAGCATCGATCCGGTCCGTTTTTTTTTTTTTCTTTCTTTCTTTTTCATGTTAAGTTAAGTCTATCACTTTTTACTTGTAATTAGAAAAATATTTAATATTAGAAAAATAGAAGGAAGGTGAATATAATGCATGTTTTCTGTATAATGCATGTTGGGTGAATAAGCACTGACGCTAATGGCTTCAACTAATTTCCTGGAAAAGACAACAAAAGAATCTATAAAATTGACACAAGCTTACTACCAATTCTTAAGTACCATAAAGTAGCTTTCTTTCATTATCCGAAAATATAAATGAGCTTGTTAAGTGCATAAAGAAGTCATGCCATGCTATCTTACATTACTAACTTGCCTAGAATCACAATAAAATATGTTTGAACTCTTTTCTCCTCCTCGGCAAAAGCTTATTTTCTTTTCATTCTCCTTTTCTCATTATATTAGTACTGCCGTTTATCTTGATACCATAGTAGTACTGCCCAATATCACATAAATGATACCACATCATGATCATGTGAATATCGATCTGTTTATGAATTAATTTAAAAAAAAAAATATATAGCACTCTCTTTAGCTATATATGCACCCTAACCGGTCTGGTCCGGTCCGGTTCACCGGTGGGCCAAAGACCGGTCTTTTACCGGTCCGGACTAATCGGTCCTTTTCCTTAACCCCAGCTCGGCCCGTAGCCTGCTTACTCTTTGCCGTAGACCATTCATAATGAACTGTTCCGGTCCGGTACCGAGCTAGCCCGGCCCGATTGACAGGTATAACCCCACCTCCTAACAATTTTTTTAAAAGAAAACAAAAAAAAAAAAAAAACTGATGCAAGAACATGTATGTTCTTATAATTTCTTACTATAACAACGCGATAAATTCATTTAGAGTTAATTGTTTTAGCACACAAAGAATCTATTAGGTCAACTATACGATATGTATTATATATCCGATTAATACGATTATTGATATAGTAATAAATTGATGTTCCTTGATGAACTACGGTATTCTCCTTTCTTGTTTAAAATAAGTTGACAACTAACTTTTTATTTAACCTATATTCGATTTTAGGCCAATTAACAATTAAATTTGTATTTACGGAGTCACGATCAATAGTTTAGATTAAGAGTTCAAATGACAAATTGTATTAAATACTAGGCTGCTAATATACTCGTGATTTCCAATAATGATGAACAACAATATGGAAATAAGATATAACCAGAAGTAAATGGAATTAAAACGTTAATAAAATGAGTAGAAATAACCGTGTTAGATCGCTTGATCCCGGCGAGAGTTTCTCGCTACTGATCGTACTAGGAGACTTGAGGACAAAAGTATTCAACGAATGTAAGCAAAAAGCAGTATTTGAGCAAAAGTAAGAGAGTATTCTTATTGATATTGTAGATCGGAAGTAAAAGTTATGTTACAATGGCTTAGAACGAATGCTATTTATAGGTCTCGTAGGCGTCCGTTGAGTATTGTAACCGCTGGGCACGTATCCGCTGGATTGTAATGACTGCCTTAATGACCATTCATTGGGTGATCGCGCATGATCGGGTTAATAATTGCTCATTTAAATCGGGTTTGACTGACGAGGTGTTTCATTGCTGCTGCTCGTGCTCACCATCTGGTTGGTTATTTGTCCGTCTGTCCGTTGGATGTCTGTCCGGGTGACTCTCTGTCCAAGCCACGTGGCAGACACGTGTCACCTCTTTAGACGCTATTAGTTTTTATCCAATACAGATAGTCCCCGCACTTTTCAGGCAGAATTTCTGCTCGAGGAGTGGATGTGAGTTTTTGGCGGGAGTCTTCACTCTACAAGGTCCAATCTTTGTATGACGAAGTTGAATGACGTACGCATCTTTATCAGCTATGTGACAAATCCCTATGCCGTGCGCATTTAATGCGCCTATAAAAAAGTAACTGCAGCTGGCACATCTTCACGTCTGTAGCCCACTCCGAAATGACTACTGCGCGTCCCAAGGGTAAAAATAATGATTTTAACCGCCTCAATCACGTGCATATGTCGACTGCTGATCGCGAGGTGACCGCTGCACTTTAAGGTAATGATGATATCTCAAAAGTTGGTAAAACCTACTTCCTCTTTTGACGGTTGGATCTGATCGTGGTCTCTTTGAAAAATATCCACGTGTCTCGCGGGAATTTGATAGGCCGGATCTTTGCTCCTATAAATAGAGTTTTGTTGAGTAAAAAACCTTTTTACTTGCTTTCATTTTCTTCTTGCTAAATCTTGAGAATTCTTTGAATATCTTTCAACTTTTCTTCCGAATCTCTGAAATTATGTCATTAAAAACCAGAAGAAATCAAACTATGGATGTAGCCGGTAGTTCTTCGGCTACCACCTCCAGGTCTAGGGCCGCTCAGCTACTGCTGCGGAGATTATCCCCAAGAAGTGGGGTGAATTGGAAAAAGACTGCAGCATCAAAGCTTTCACCAACTACAGAGATATACGCGTTTGGCCGGCGTATCGGTTTAAGTCTGGGATCACTTCGGAGCTTATCCCACGGGTTAGGATAGATTGCAATTGGGATGCGAATATTCCCCTTTTGCTGGTCTCCGACGAGGAGAATATTACTTCAAACAAGGCTGGGTGGACAGCTATGTGCACCTACCCTTTCACGGTTGGATGTAAACTACCCCTGCACCCTGTGCTTGAGAGGCTCTGCAGAGAATATATGCTCTACCCGGGGCAGCTGTGCCTCAGTGTGTATAGAATCTCATGGATTGGTTTGCAGCAAAAATCGATCAACTTTTTGAGTATAAGCATTTTATTTCTTTGTACAGTATACAAATTTCCAAAGACGGTTTTGTGAATGCTAGGATGCGTGGGAGTAAGGGCTTGGTGCGAAGTTCCGAGGACACAAGTAACCGGGGATAGTTACACCGATATGTGTTCGTGCATACCCAAGCTCTGACCTTTAACTCCAAGACATTCCTTCCTGAAGTTTGGAACAAGAAGCGTAATGTTGCTCCCAATGCACACGCAAGTATACGCGGTCGACAAGTAATAAAGTGATAAGTCAAGTATCGTTCCCACGAGGACTATTCAGACTGGACTCCTGACAAACAATTTATACTAACTATCCAGGGATCTTTTTTCGATAGTGATGATTTAATTAACTAAAGAATAGTAATTAAAATGGTGGAAATTCAGTCAAACAATGGAGCAAACGTTGGTTGTAAACAATATTAAGGAGACGGTCCAAGGTAAGAGTTACGAACAATCCAGTTGAGTTATCCTATTGATTCCACTTCTTAAGTCCCAAGATTGCTAACTAACATGTTAATTATACCCGTGAAAACCTTTCGATTCTTCACGGTCTATGCAAGCTACTCCAATCCCTATATGTCTATGGGTTGAATCACGTGCACGCATTAACGAATTCTGTATTTAGCTAAGCAAGGTGAATAGGTATATGTCCACAAATTTATTCCCCGATGCCCAGGTTCACAATCAAGCCCTATTCTTTCTTATTGCATTAATAAATTTCCTCTGTCGAGTTCAATCTAAGAACCGTAGATAGTGTTCAATTATTCGGCCGTTATAATCAAACAATTATGATCAAGAAAGAATAAACAATCTATAATTGGAACTCAATTCATGGAAATCAACATTCAAACCTCAACCTTCATGAATTCGCTCTAACCCTAGAACGATGGATTTAGGCACGCATACTCATAATAACAATACAAGGATTTGATGAAATAATGAAATAACGATGTAATAAATTAATGGTATGAAGAAAAACCTTTGTTCAAGATGTTATGAGCTCTCCAATTTGCCCCGAAGTCTGAACTCCCTTTAAAAACGAAGTAAAAGAGTATTTATAATGTTTACAAAAGCCTAGCAATAAGTTACGCCTAAGCCTAGACGAAATAGGACTCCAAAACCTGCTCCAGGGGCGCTATAGCTGGCGCCCCGCGCCTCAAACCGCGTGGAACCAAGCAGCACCCGTCAAATCTCGCACGCAATAGCCATGCCCCGCGCCACAAAACGCGCCAGAAAGTGGGCACTTTTGGGGCGCCCCGCGCCAGTAACCGTGCCAGGCAAAAATCCTGATTTCGTCGTTCGCAGCTCGTGTCGTGCTTTCGTGTGCTCGATCCAATCCTCAATCAAATTCCAACCTTTTCTTGCTCGATCATGCTCTTTAAAGCTCCAATTGCACTTCATAACAACCTACACACATACGACATAAAATCAGTGCAAAATCACATTCGTTAACTAGCAAATGGGCTAATAAAGTACTCAAACGTAAGGAAATATTAAGGAAATATAGGCATAAAATGCAAAACACCACCAGCCCACACTTGAACCTTTGCTCGCCCTCGAGCAATCACAAATAACTTCTCCACCTAGGTAGAACAGGTCTGCCTATGACTATGGTTGATACCGACTATTGAACAAATGCATACAAGACTACTATGGGTCCAACAAACATGCCAACAATTTAACAAACATCAAAACATGAGAACAACCACCCCAAGACAACTCAAATGCACAAACTCAACTGATTGCAACCATGCTCCCACAAAGTCACACCTATCTACTCAACCAAGAAGCCACGACTTCACCTAGCTCATGCAAACCGTGTGCCCTCACCAAAATAAAGCAAGAGAGTGTCCCCAAATATCACACACAACAATGAATATCAAGAATAGAACGGGGACAATAGCATAGAAAGAATTCACTCACTCTCATGAAAGGCTCACATGTCACACATGATGCCATAGGCTTGCCCGTAGTGTAGGACTCCACTAATATAGGTTCACTCCAATCGGGATTAACTAGGACTTTAAAAGGTTGTAATGTAGGCTAAGGGGCTGGTAGGATACATATGGATAATAGTGACTACCTCCCTAAGCACTTTAATACATCACATTCAATTTAAGCACACATCTCCTCAAAACCAACAACCACTTCACCCAACCAACAAATTTTTTTCTTCACACACCTTTTCCACAAAGTAGTAATCTTTTTCTTTTAAACACAACACTAGCAAGGATGGATATTCATTTCTCTTTATTTCTTTTCAATTCAACTTTTCTTCTTCTTTTTCTCTTTTTTTTCTTTTTCTTTTTCAATTCACTCCAAACCCCGCTAATGTTTTTTTTTTCAACTACTTCTCAAGTTACCCCATATCCCCCTCATTGGTTCCACTCAAAAACCTCCCAATACTTCAACCACAAACTCCACAATAATATAAAATCATCAATTAAAGTGCTTAAGGAGTAAAGGGTCAAAAGAAAGCAATTTAGAACAAGTGGGTAGGCTTGCTGTGTGGGTGCCAACAAAAAGGTCAAAGAAAACACAACAATCAAGTCCAAGGTGTATATATAAGGGTAGGCAAATTAAGAGAAGGCCTGTATCATTTCCCGACTAGAGTAAACCTAGGATTTCGCTTTGCACACACACGGGGCAAGTTCTAGACACCAATATGCAAACATGGAGTAAAATAAGAATATGCCCCACAACACATATTGCACACAGTCTACATAAAAAGGCTCCATCACAACTCTCAATCAAGCAAATAGAGTGCAACTTATGAAAAATTAAGCACTAATGCACACAGGTTCACAACAAAGTCAAGTAAGTGGAATCAAGCATCTCAAGGGGGTCGTTCTATTTTTTCTAGGCATGCATCACAATTTAGAACCAAGAGACACCACAAATAGCATATGCTCTAGTTCAAGTCCACCGGTATCAAACAAATCAAAGGCACCTAGCATTCCACCTATTCCTTTCGTCTAGGGCCACCTATAACTAACTACTCTAATCCTAATAAAAATAAAAACTACCCGGTTCAAAGGCCTCCCCGTGGAAAAGAACCGAGGCCATAAGAAAAACCACGGGGTGGATGACATGTACCATTAACAAAGACTAAAAAGAAAATCTTTTTGGAATTTTTCATTAGTTTTCTAATTTTTTTTCATTTTTTTATATATTAAAGCACGAAACAAATAAAAATAACGTCAAGTGACAAAAGAAAAATCCTAACGGTACATGCATCCCTAACCTCAAAAATAAAGGAGAGTTCCCCCACCCTACACTTAAATCAAGCAGTATCCTCAGTGCTAAAAATAAGAAAGTGCAAGGGTAAAGAAAACTTTCCTGAAGACCAATCGGCCTAGCCGTTGGCGCTAGCATCCTCCAAGCTTCCGTATAGCATGAGGTACTCAGACTTCCCCTAACAGGTCATCAATATTAGGCAAGGGTGAGGACACCCCACACTTAAACTCGACATTACATGAACCTGCAATCCAAAGAAAAAAAAAACTACGTGACACTATAAATAAAATAATACAAGTACAAACTCGGGTTGCCCCCCGAGGAGCGCCTTAGTTAACGTCGTGGCTGACACTTTTAGCTCACTTCCAGCATTTATGTCTTCTCTTCTTACGACGAACCTTTGCTTTCTTCCTTTCTTTGAGAGAACCCCTCTTCAACTTCACATGTGATGTGCCATTGCTATCTTGTTCCACATTCTGCTCACACCCGTCGTTGGGTTTACTCCCATGTTCTTGTTTGACACATTCAATCATAGAGCACTCTTCACCCTTAGTTATGTGCTCCTTCTCATTATAAACCTTGAAAGTAACCTTTTCTCCATGTGATCTAAGAGTCATCTCTCCCAGCTCCATGTCAATAATTGCCTTCGAGGTGACTAAGAATGGTCTCCCCAAAATGATTGGAGCTTCTCGGTCCTCTTCATAATCTAGGACTACAAAATTAGCAGAGAATGTAAACTTACCAACTTTAAGCAACACATCCTCCAACTTACCATCAGGGTGAGTAAGTGATCCATCCGCCATCTTAAGAGTAACCGAAGAGGGCTTGATTGCTCCTAGCCCTAACCTTTTGCAAGCAGATAGAGACATAAGATTTATCCTTGCACCCAGATCACAAAATACACCAGTGATATTATGCCCTCCAATGGTTCAAGGAATAGTAAACCTCCCAGGATCCTGAAGTTTTGGAGATAGCTTGCTCAAGATTGTGCTGCACTCCTCAACTAACTCAACTGAATCTATCTCTTGAGGCTTTTTCTTCTTGACTAAGATCTCTTTTAAGAACTTCAAAAAGGATGGCATCAATTCAAATACATCAGTCAAAGGAATGTTAGCTTGAAGCTCTTTCAGCATACTCACAAATTTTTTATACTGGGCCAGATCCTTCAATGGTATGTGTCTTTGCGGGAATGGTGGAGGCGGCAGAGGTGCCTCCTTTTTCTCTTCTTTCTTCTTTACCTTCTCCACTTTTTCAACTTTTTCTATTTCAGCTCTTTCCTAAGACTTGGCCATCAGCTCTCCACCTTCAATTAAAGTCACTGCAAGACATTGCTTAGGCCCTTTTTTGACAGTACTTATTTCTCCCACCAACTGCCCCAACTGGTGCTCCAGGTTCTTTTGAGCATTGGCAAGATCTTGTATGGCCTGTGCATGGGCTGCAGTGTCAGCTATCATTCTCTGCTGGCCCGCCATTATCTGCTTTAGCATATCTTCAACTGAATTGCTAACCTGCTGTGGTGGAGCTGGAAGTGGGTGGTAATTATTTGGGGCTCTCGTATTGCCTTGATAATAAGCATTACCAAACTGATTTTGACCCTGTAGCCTGTTTTGATTACCCACGTAATAAACTGACTCTGGATTAGAGGAGCAAACCTCTGTAGCATGATCTTGACCACAAACCTCACAAAAACTCTGGAGTTGTTACACTGGAGCCACTTGTTGCTGAGTCTTTGGCAGATCTAGCTTGCTAATTTGATTGGAAATAGCATCCATCTTCGCCCTCAGCTCTGAAATTGCATCTAACTGAAGTACCCCAGCAAATTTCTGTGTAGTAGCTCTACCATCTCCCTGCCAGTCAGGATTGCTCTGCGAAAACTTGTCTAGTAACTCATAAATCTGGTCAAAGTTTAAGGCCAGTACTTGGCCTCCAGCAGCAGCATCTACCACGATCTTAGTCGGTGCAGTCAACCCCTCCACAAAAGTGTGTGCCAGTACCTCATTTGATTGGTTATGGTGTGGACAATCTCTCAAGAAAGCTTTAAACCGCTTCCAGGCTGAATACAAAGACTCTCTCTTCTATCTGTCTGAAGGACATAATTTCGCTCCTCAGCCGGGCTGTCTTGGCAGATGGATAAAACTTAGCTAAGAACTTCTCAGCCAAATCATCCCAAGTAGTGATACACCCAGACTTTTCAGCCTTTAACCACCTCTTTGCTACCCCAATCAGTGAAAATGGGAACAATGTCAAGCGCACATAATCAATAGGAACTCCCGTTGGTGTGTAAGTATCACTGATCTCCAAGAAATACTGAATGTGTTGCTGCGGATCTTCATGAAGTAATTCACTATTTTGCCCAGTAACATGCAGCTACCGAATCATGCCGGACTTAATCTCAAAGTGCCCAGTGATAGCAGGCTTAACTATGCTCGAGGCTACTCCCTCCAGGCTGGGGAGAGCAACATCTCGCACAGCTAAAGCTCGTTCTGCTGCCATTCCTGTAGGTAAAGATCAAGCAGGACCTAATACCTGAAACAGCACAAAGCTCAAAACAAAAATTAAACCTGAATAGATAATAAGTAATCGTCTGAAAAAAAAATGTCAATTATTTAGTCCCCGGCAACGGCGCCAAAAACTTGTTGCTCCCAACGCACACGCAAGTATACGCGGTCGACAAGTAATAAAGTGATAAGTCAAGTATCGTTCCCACGAGGACTATTCAGACTGGACTCCTGACAAACAATTTCTACTAACTATCCAGGGATCTTTTTCCAATAGTGATGATTTAATTAACTAAAGAACAATAATTAAAATGGTGGAAATTCAGTCAAACAATGGAGCAAATGTTGGTTGTATACAATATTAAGGAGACGGTCCAGGGTCAGAGTTACGAACAATCCAGTTGAGTTATCCTATTGATTCCACTTCTTAAGTCCCAAGATCGCTAACTAACAGGTTAATTATACCCATGAAAACCTTTCGATTCTTCACGGTCTATGCAGGCTACTCCAATCCCTATATGTCTATGGGTTGAATAACGTGCACGCATTGACGAATTCTGTATTTAGCTAAGCAAGGTGAATAGGTATATGTCTATCCTACCCACAAATTTATTCCCCGATGCCCAGGTTCACAATCAAGCCATATTCTTTCTTATTGCGTTCATAAATTCCCTCTGTCGAGTTCAATCTAAGAACCGTAGATAGTGTTCAATTATTCGGCCATTATAATCAAACAATTATGATCAAGAAAGAATAAACAATCTATAATTGGAACTCAATTCATGGAAATCAACATTCAAACCTCAACCTTCATGAATTCGCTCTAACCCTAGAACGATGGATTTAAGCATGCATACTTGTAATAACAACACAAGGATTTGATGAAATAATGAAATAATGATGTAATAAATTAATGGAAGGAAGAAAAACCTTTGTTCAAGATGTTATGAGCTCTCCAATTTGCCCCAAAGTCTGAAATCTCTTCAAAAACGAAGTAAAAGAGTATTTATAATGTTTACTAAAGCCTAGCAATAAGTTACGCCTAAGCCTAGACGAAATAGGACTCTAAAACCCGCTCCAGGGGCGCTATAGCTGGCGCCCCGCGCCTCAAACCACATGGAACCAAGCAGAACCCGTCAAATCTCGCACGCAATAGCCATGCCCCGCGCCACAAAACGCGCCAGAAAGTGGGCGCTTTTGGGGCGCCCCGCACCAGTAACCGCGCCAGGCAAAATTCCTGCTTTCATCGTACGCAGCTCGCGTCGTGCTTTCGTGTGCTCGATCCAATCCTCAATCAAATTCCAACCTTTTCTTGCTCGATCATGCTCTTTAAAGCTCTAATTGCACTTCATAACGACCTACACACATACGACATAAAATCAGTGTAAAATCACATTCGTTAACTAGCAAACGGGCGAATAAAGTACTCAAACGTAAGGAAATATTAAGGAAATATAGCCATAAAATGCCAAACATCACGTAAGTCCCCGAATTTTCTTTCAAGTTCTTCTCGTGCTTCTTATTCTCTTTTATTTGCTCATCCCTTTAATTCCTTTTTGTAGCCGCCAAGCGACCCTACGACGAGCTCATATCAGTCGATGAGCTAACGGCGTGGGTTGAGGCGATTTTGCAGGAGTTTTCTCCTGAAAAGAGAGAATGGGCGTGCTTTTCTGTGCAGAAGAATTTGACCGTGAAGACTCACGGTGAGAATTTTCTGATGTTGTAGTCATTTCATCCTTTTGTATTTTCCCCGTATCTGACTGTTCTGCCTTCTCGCAGGTCTGGGAACTCAGGGGGGCTTTTTCCCTCCTCCCCCTCAGGCCGTGCCTTCTGAGTCTGTTGCCGATCCTGATGCTGAAGCCGCATCTATACTAGCTTCAGTAGAGGCACTGTGTGGCAGGGAAGGTGGCGAGGAGCTTTTATCCAGTGGCCTTGGTTCTTTGAAGAGGAAAAAGAAGAGCCAAGGTGAGGGCGGAGCGCGGAAGAAGTCTGCACGTAAGGCTTCCGTTGCTTCCGGGCAAACCACAATTGCTGGAGGTGAGTCCTCGCCCAAAGTCAATGTACCAGAATCTGCAGAAGAGAATATCAAGACCGCTGCCGAAGTCCCCGAGTCCGCACGGGGAAAGGGTTTGGACAAGGTGGTGGTTAATGTTTAAGACACTGAGACCGAAACTCACGAGCCCCTTGTGCGAAAACCTTATCTCCGGAGCGATAACAGGAAAATTTAGGAGGAAGCTGCCCGTACTCCGGAGAGGAGTCCCCGAGCTGATGACGGGGTGAATGCGGCTCCTTCTCGTGTGGACAAAGGGAAAAAGAAGGTTGGTGAGGAAGAGGAAAAAGAAGAAGAAGAAGAAGAAGAAGAAGAAGAAGAAGAAGAAGAAGAAGAAGAAGAAGAAGAAGAAGAGATGAGAGAAGAGGCTCCCCAAGAGAGTGGTCGAGGTCCTCGTGTTTTTCGTTTCGAGGATCTGGAAAACGTGGCCACTGAGGGGGCGACGCCTGTTGTTCTTCACGAGTGCGATACAATAAATCCTCGAGTGGAAGGTGACTCCGACTTATCATCAACAAGGCTTATCTGGCGGTCGGTCATCAATGGTCAGACCAGGTTGAAGGATATCAGGGGTGTGCGCTATAAGTTTGGTCCAAACTATCCCTCCGAACAGGCTTTGGGAGCCCAAGTTCTTATCGGTCCACGAGAGGCGTGGATAATGAGGGAAATGAGTGACGATGAGTTGGCTTTTTACCATCGCTGCCGATTCTACCCGGGTAAGTTCTTACCGCTAATGTTATAAGTAATTTTGATTTCAGACTTCTAACTTTTGCTTATTTTGCGTCTCTGTCAAGCATGATGTCTACCGAGCTTATGTTCTGTTCCAGGATCAACAACGTCGATCAAGTTCTTGAAGTAAAGAAAGAGTTGATGGATGCTCTGAAGGAGAACAGGATCCTGGCAGATCAGTGTGGTCTCCTTGGGGGTGAAGTTAATCGATTATTCGAAGCTAACAATGAGCGGATTGAGCGGATTAATGAACTCACCAAGGAGAAGGACCTTCTTTCTGAAGAGAAACAAGGGTTCGCACGATCTGCCAGGGTCTAGAGATTCTGCTCGAAGAATGTAAAGCTTCGTTGAATAGAGTTCTTGATGAGAGTAGGTCTCTTGAGCTGGATCTGCAAAGAGCTAATGAAGAGTCTGCCAGGGCTAGAGCTGAGCTTCAAGCTGCTAGGGATCAGGTTGCCCAGTCGATGAGTGCTCAAATTGCGTTATCTAAGGACTTGGAAAACCTTCGTGATCAATCTGAAATTAAAGCAAAGCTCGCCGTGCTCGAGGCTAAGCGTTCACTGCTAGGGCAGGTCCAGGCTAAGCAGATCAACGTCAAGGAGCTACTGCAGAAGACAAAGAGCGATGTTCGCGGAGTGAGACTAATATTGAATCTTTCTCCTGAAGAGTCCGAAGGTAATGACGATGAAGATGAAGATGATGGTGAAAACTCGGGGGACGATCACAGAATCGACGGAGCTGGTGCGTCGAGTTCTGATCGTAGCCCCAAAAATTGATTGAGTTGAAAGTTAGTTCATCTGGCGAAAGTCGGATTAGTTGGTTGTGGACAGAGGTCTCGTAGGGACTTTCTGATCCTTGTTTGGCCGGTTTCATTTGGCCTTTGATCACTCTGTAAAACTTCTGTCAGCTGTTTTCGGCATTTTATCATTTTACAGGATTATGTATATATAACTTTAGATCCTCTCAATGACTATATTTAGCTTGAACTTTTGATCTTTCGTTTGTATGTATTGTGTCCTTCGTTCTTAATTCTGGCCTAGTTGCTGGCCTTGTGAATGACTTCTCTTATCGTGGAAGCTTGTCACATAAAAAGTTTTTGAAAACTCGCCTTTTCGCACAAGGTCTTTTGCCTTTTTGAAGGTCTTATCTGGCCTACAGGGGCCTCTCACTACCCTCCTTGTTTTTATGTTGGAACACGGGAAGTGATAACATAAAAAGAGTTAAGGTAGGTCGTTGATAAAAGAACACATATAATCAGACCAGGAGTGTGTCCGTTTTGGGATTCGAACCCACAGCCGCGAAGCTGAAGAACTTCGAGCTCTACCAGTTGAGCTAAACGGACCTGACCTTGTTCAGGTCGTTAGTACCATTTAGAAGAAGTATAATAAAAGTAAGAATTATCAAAAGTAAAAGATAGGAAGAAGACAACTGACCGTTTTACCACTCAGAAATGATACCTCTTGAGGTGAATCACGTTCCAACTGTTCGGGACAGATGAGCCATCCGGTCGTGCCAGGCGATAAGATCCCTTGCCGACTGAGGCGATTACTTTGTAAGGGCCTTCCCAGTTAGGGCCTAGCTTTCCATCGCTTCCTGAGTGTTTTGCGATACCTTCCTTAGTACAAAATCTCCAACCTGGAAGCTTCGTACGCACAGTCCCCGATTGTAATATTGCTCAATTCGTTCTTTTTGGGCGATTACCCGTACGAGGGCTAATTCCCTTCGTTCCTCGAGGAAGTCCAGCTCTTCGGAGAGGTTGACCGAGTTGGATTCTTCAGTGGCATGTGCATACCGTAAACTGGGCTCTCCAATTTCGACTGGGATTAAAGCGTCTGCACCGTACACCAATGAGTAAGGTGTCTCTCCAGTACTCATTTTTATCGTCGTGCGATAAGCCCATAGTACACCAGGTAACTCCTCTACCCAACATCCCTTGGCCTGCTCGAGGCACTTTTTGAGGGATTCAACGATTATTTTGTTGGTGGACTCTGCTTGTCCATTGGCAATCGAATGATATGGAGAAGAAGTAATCCTCTTGACATGTAGTTCGTCGAGGAACCTAGTCACTTTCTGGTCGATGAACTGCGGGCCGTTGTCCATGACTATTTCCTTAGGTGCTCCAAAGCGGCACACGACGAAACGCCAAAGGAAATCAATTACTTCCGTTTGTCGTATCCTCGTGTATGTTGCTGCTTCGACCCACTTGGTGAAGTAATCGGCAATGATCAACAAGAAGCACATTCCTCTGAGCGCTGCGGGAAGTGGACCGACTATGTCCATTCCCCATTTCACGAAGGGCCACGAGGAGATGATTGAGTGGAGTGGTTTTACCGGTTGATGAAGAAGATGTGCGAACCTCTGACATTTGTCACATTTTTTGACAAACTCGTTCGTATCCTTCTCCATTTTGTCCAAATAATATCCTGCACGAATCAACTTGCGGTCTAATGCCTTGCCCACGGAATAATTGCCACAGCAGCCTTCATGGACCTCCCTCATCACGTAGTTTATTTGATTCGATCCGAGGCACTTTGCGAGGGGTCCTACAAACATTTTGCGGTAGAGATCGCCGTTGACGATTGTATACTGAGCAGCTTTTATTCTGAGCTTGCGAGTGGCTTTTGTGTCAACGGGCAGAGTCCCATGAACAAGATAGTTCGTGATTTCACTCCGCCAGTCCCAAGTTGCGTTCATGGTGTTGACTTCGAACTTTTCCCGGTCTATGGTCGTGTAAAGGAGTTGAACAACAGCTGAAGAGCTGGCCGCCCCCATTTCTGCTACCGACCCTAGATTTGCGAGAGCATCAGCTTCATAGTTCTCTTCTCGTGGAATCTGAAGTGCCTCCCATTCATCGAATTGGGCCAGGAGTTCTTTCACATGGGCAAGGTACACTTGCATTCTAGATTCTCGTGCAATGAAGCCTCCGGTCACCTGGTTGACTACCAGTTGAGAATCACTCTTGAGTTTGATGATGTTTGCTCCATAACTTCGGGCTAGCTCCAATCCTGCAATAACGGCTTCATATTCGGCCTCATTTTCAGTAATAAACGGGCATTTGATGGCCTGCCTGACGGTCTCTTCGGATGAAGTGATGAGAACCAGTCCGAGACCGGACCCTTTGACGCTCGAGGAGCCATCAGTGTATAGGGTCCATGCGCCAGGAGCTTGCCCAGCATATAGAACGGCATCCTTTTCTGCCTCAGGATATATATTGGCGCTAAAATCCGCCACGAAGTCTGCTAAAACTTGTGATTTTATTGCTACCCTAGGCTGATAGGTGATATCAAATTCACTTAACTCTATAGCCCACTTTACTAACCTTCCCGAAAATTCAGGTTTGTGCAAAACATTTCGCAAAGGAAAGGTTGTTACCACAGCTATTGAATGACTTTGAAAGTAAGGGCGTAACTTACGAGCAGCAGTTACTAATGCTAAAGCCAATTTTTCCAAGGGTTGATAGCGTGTTTCTGCGTCAGTTACGGCTTTGCTAATGTAATAGATGGGAAGTTGTTTACCTTTTTCTTCATAAACCAGTACTGCGCTTACCGAGGATTCTGATACTGCCAGATAATCAGCAATTGCTCCCCGTGTTGAGGTGTGGAGAGCAGTGGCGGATTGGACGGGTACTTTTTGAGATCCTCCAACACTTGGTGGCATTCGGGAGTCCACTCAAACTCCTTATTTTTCTTCAGAACATCGAAGAAGCTTTTGCATCGGTCTGACGATCGGGATATGAAATTTCGCAGGGCTGCCACTCTTCCGGTCAATTTCATGACGTCTTTCCGGTTATGGAGTACGTCGGGGATTGACTCGATGGCTTTGATCTGAGCAGGATTGACTTCAATTCCGCGCTGAGAAACAATGAAGCCTATGAATTTTCCCGACCCGACTCCAAATGCACATTTCTCCGGGTTCAGCTTCATGTTGTACTGATCGAGTATTCGAAAAGCTTCTTTTAGATGCGGTAGATGGTCCTCTGCTTATTTGGATTTGACCAGCATGTCATCGATGTATACTTTCATAGTCTTACCGATATGGTCATGAAACATTCGATTGACTAGGCGTTGATACGTTGCACCTGTATTCTTCAATCTAAATGGCATAACTTTATAACAATACGTACCTCTGCAGGTTATGAACGCTGTCTTTTCTTGGTCATCGGGGTCCATCAATATCTGGTTGTACCCAGAATATGCGTCGAGGAAGGTGAGAACCTCATGTCCGGCTATTGCATCGATCAGTTGATCTATCCTGGGGAGAGGATATGAATCCTTCGGACAGGCTTTATTTAAATCTGTGAAGTCAATGCAGACTCGCCATTTGTCTTTTCTTGGGTACGACGATCACGTTGGCTAGCCAGTCTGGGTATTTGACTTCACGTACAGATTCGATCTTCAACAGCCGATCAACCTCATCGTTGATGACCTGATTCCGGAAAGCTCCTTGCTGGCGCTTTTTCTGTTTCACCGAGCGGTGGTATGGGTCGATGTTCAACCTGTGAGAGATAATATCATGAGAAATACCTGTCATATCTGCATGAGACCAGGCAAACGTTGTATGTCGTTCTTTGAGGAACTGTAGGATGTCTCCTCGTAAGTGTTCGTTCAGCTCGGTCCCCAAGTAGACTTTTTGCTCCGGCTTGTCTGCGAACAGTTCTTCGGACTCCAATGTTTCCACAGTTGGCATGTGGCTCTCCCGATCATCCAGCTTTGTGATGAATTTCGGGACCTCGTATTTTCCTTCTTCATGTGGCATGTCTGATCCCGGTCGCTGTAATTGCTATTTATTCTCCTCGGGTAGCTTGAGAGCCACTGAATAGCAATCTCGAGCAGACCGTTGCTCTCCTCGAACCTCACGTACCACCCATTCGGATGGGAACTTCAACCCCTGGTGATAAGTGCAAGGAACAGCTTGCATATCATGGATCCAAGGTCTCCTAGGATAATGTTGTAAGCTAGATCCGCATCGACAACATGAAATGTCGTCTCCTTCGCTACCCCTTCGGCAAGAGTCGTGAGAGTAATCTCGCCAAGGGTCTTCTCACTCGAGTTGTTGAAACCGGAGAGAACTCGAGATATCGGCACGATTTTGTCCGACAGCAGCATCTCTCTTACAACTCGTGATTGGATAATGTTTGTAGAGCTACCCGCATCGATGAGCACTCTTTTGACGTCAAATTCCGCCACGCGTAACATTATTACTAACGCATCAGCGTGTGGGAACTGCGAACTGTCTGTGTCGGAATCTTCAAATGTTATCGTCCCTTCTGGTTGTGGGCGCTTGGTATTTGTGATGGAGACCTTTGCATACTTCTTCGCTGTGAAGGTGACAGAATCCACTTCGATCCCCCCTGATATAACATTGACTGTCGCGTGGGTCTGCTTCCCCTTCTCGGTCAGGAACTCCTTCAAGAATCCCTATTTCAATAAGTGTGCAACTTCATACCTTAGTGCTTTGCAGTCCTCGGTGGTGTGACCATGGTCGCGATGAAACTCGCACCACAAGTCCTGGTTTCACTTGCTTCGGTCGGTCTTCATGTCTTTCGGCCATTTGACCTTCTCTCCCATGTCTTTGAGCGCTGCCACTACTTCAAACATTTCCACGTTGAAGTTCGGCAGGCTTAGGGCCCCGCGAAGATTGGATTCTGAATCATCTCTTCGGGATAGCCCTCTGTTGTTGCGGCTGCGTCCTTTGGAGTTGGTGCGTGATTGATCATGGTACGGCTCGTAACGTACGTCTGACCTCTCTGTCTCCGCCTTTCCACCGGAACCACTGCTATGCGTCTGAGTCCTTCCTCGGGTATCTGTTCCAATTAATTTATCTTCATCAATACATACCTTTGAATTGTAGCGGTTATAGATGTCCGACCAGCTGGCTGCCGGGAACTCGCGAAGAGATTCATAGAGTCTGTGCGTAGTTTCCGAGCTCCTGATATCCAAGCTGTTGGTGAATGCGATTGCTGCCCATCAGTCCGGTACTTTGGGTAGCATCATACGTTCCCGTTGGAAGCGATCCACATATTTACGGAGAGACTTGTCGGGCCTTTGCTTGATCTCGAAGATATCTTCTACGCGAGTTTCTGTCTTTTGAGCGCCCGTATGTGCTTTCACGAACAGCTCAGCCGTTTCTGCGAAGGGCCCAATGGAGTTTGGCGGCAACATTGAGTACCATCATAGAGCTCCATCTGCGGGGTCTCCACGAACTTCTTCAATTGGACAGACTCGATCTCCTCATCGGTGAGATCGCTAGCTTTTATAAAGTTGCTGAACATCATGAGATGATCATTGGGATCAGATGTCCCATGATATCTTGGAATATTGGGCATCTTGAATGTCTTGGGTATCGCCTTCGGGGTTGCCTCTTTCTTCTAGGGCCGCTGGGAATACCGTTGGACATCAACTTTTTTTAACGTGGGTGGAGCACCTTGTATCTGGTCGATTCTCTGGTGGAGAGATTTCTGAAGTGCTTCCTGGCTCTCGATGAATTGCTTGGTAAGAGCCTCCACGACGATGCTCATTTCAGCGGACGCCATGGATCCTCCATTGTTTCGCTCTCCACCTTGCCTTGAAGTATGTGAAGAAGGAACATCGTGAACTGGTGCCGGAGTGTCAGCTCTCGTAACCGGGGGGTTTTGTCCTCGGAGAGAGTTGAGCGCCTCGTTTATCCCTCGGTTGACCTCCGTCTGTTCCTGCATAAATGCGTAGAGTGTCTCCTGGAGGTTCCCTTGGCCAGGGGAGAGACTCATGTGGCATCTTCTCCTAGGCGGAGTGGCGCTCTGAGAGTGCCTACGCTTATTTCCCTGCCTGACCAGTCCTTGGGAAGACTGCTGCCGCCCGTCGGACGAATAATCGGGAGAATAATTGGGACTTGATAAAGGGGTGCGTACCTGACTTCCGCCAACGATAGTTCGTTGTGAACTACTTTCTGCCATGTTAGTTGTGAAGCAAAAAGATCGACAAGAAGAAATGTAATACTAGAAAGATAAACTATTAACCCATGAAAAGCTATTGACCGGCTCCCACTGCGGTTGCCAAATTGTTTAACCTATATTCGATTTTAGGCCAATTAACAATTAAATTTGTATTTGCGGAGTCACGATCAATAGTTTAGATTAAGAGTTCAAATGACGAATTGTATTAAATACTAGGCTGCTAATATACTCGTGATTTCCAATAATGATGAACAACAATATGGAAATAAGATATAACCAGAAGTAAATGGAATTAAAACGTTAATAAAATGAGTAGAAATAACCGTGTTGGATCGCTTGATCCCGGCGAGAGTTTCTCGCTACTGATCGTACTAGGAGACTTGAGGACAAAAGTATTCAACGAATGTAAGCAAAAAGCAGTGTTTGAGCAAAAGTAAGAGAGTATTCTTATTGATATTGTAGAACGGAAGTAAAAGTTATGTTACAATGACTTAGAACGAATGCTATTTATAGGTCCCGTAGGCGTCCGTTGAGTATTGTAACCGCTGGGCACGTATTCGCTGGATATGTAACTGCTGGATTGTAATAACTGCCTTAATGACCATTCATTGGGTGATCGCGCATGATCAGGTTAATAACTGCTCATTTAAATCGGGTTTGACTGACGAGGTGTTTCATTGCTGCTGCTCGTGCTCACCATCTGGTTGGTTATCTGTCCGTCAGATGTCTGTCCGTTGGATGTCTGTCCGGGTGACTCTCTGTCTAAGCCACGTGGCAGACACGTGTCATCTCTTTAGACGATATTAGTTTTTATCCAATACACTTTTAAATCGTATTCCATTTCAAATGGTAAGCTCCGGCATACTACGTAGGTAGACTACGCTACATACACTGGGGACTAAATTTTTAAATTTATAGCAAGGTACAACTGCACTTATGTATGCCTGACCAAGGGATTCGATCTAGATAACACTTATCATTCATATGCACACGCCTAAACAGGGGTAGAATACTTTAATTTAGTGAAGATTAGTACAGTAATATTATTCACATGAACCATTTTTCTTGTCATAGTAGTATGAAGATATTTAAAATATTTACATAGCACCAATGTATACAATTGACACTAACGGAACACACACTATGGTACAAACGACTCATGCTTTAATCGGAGTAGAACATGAGACCTTTTAGTCTTAAGCACCTTAACCTTTATTTTTTCTTTTCTTAACTATCTCATATTCGATATTTCCCCAAAAATATCTCTGCCAGTAACCTTTCGAAAAAGCATTGTCCAATTGCTATAAAAGTCTTTAATTCAGGTGCACAAAATAAAACGTTGTCTAGTACTTTGCAAATGCAATGAAATGCGACGCCTATAATTCTCAGCATTTGGTATTATTTCAAATAGCTCAACCAAAAGAATAATTTGTGCTATCGTGCAACATTAAATAGCTGGGGGATCCGTGCCTTTTTTGTCTTTACATGGGTGAGGTAACGAATTAATATTCCCTCGTCTCATCATTTGCTGATGAACTTGATGTAGAAGATTTTTTTCACCACTATATATATACACAAGAAGCAGTAAGTAAAAGCGTAAAAATTTCGTGTAGCGGCCTGTTTGGTGCGCGCTAATTGATTTGCAGCCGTCAAAAATAAATTCGCTAAGAAATAGCCACTTCCGGACAAATCTCATTATAAATACTGGGAAGCTTTAGTAAACTAACCCCAGTATAAAATACTGGAGCCTTGAACAAAACAACATTTTGTAATGGGACTTTATATAAAGCTTCAGACCCATAACAAAATACTGGGGCTGTGAACAAGACTGAAGTTTTATACAAAGTCCCATTACAAAATGTTGGGGCCTTGAACCAAGCCCCAGTATAAAGCCCCAGCATTTTGTTATGGGACTGAAACTTTATATATAAAGTCCCATAACAAAATAATGGGATTTATCCCTTTGATGGGACCTTTGTTATGAGAATAAATCTCATTATTTTGTTATGGGATAAAGTCCTATAACAAAATAATGGGACCTTTGAACATGTTAGTTTAAGGTCCCATTATTTTGTTATGAGATTATTTTGTTATGGGACTTCTTCAGTCCCATAACAAAATACTTGGGCTTTGAACAAGTTGTTCAAAGCCCAAGTATTTTGTTATGGGACTAGTCTGGGGTGTTTTTCCAACGCTAATGGAGCTTAAGTGTGCGAGCGAATTATGGCTATTCTTCAATGAATTTTGAAACGGTGGATAGTCCCCAATGAGCGCGTCCAAAAATGGCTACTGATCAAAATTTCTCAGTAAAAGCGCCCACTAAATTCAGCCAAAATGGTGTTCTTCAAGCACCACAATCTCTCCACTCCTCCCCTTCCCTTTCCCCCTCTCTCGGCTCCACCACTTCCATTTCCTCCTCTCTTATCTCCACCACATCCCTTTCCCCCTCTCTCATCTCCACCACTTCCATTTCCCCCTCTCTCATCTCCAACACTTCCCTTTCCCCCTTTCTCTTGTTCTCCCATTCCTCCACCCACCACCCCAAAACCCCTTTTCTCCGCCAACTACTCTACGTACCCTACTTACAGGAGAAAAAGACCTCCAAAAAATTAGTGTGACTAAATGACCTCCTCTTTTTCTTTTTGACTTATTTTTATGTGGGAAAAATATTAAGTATGCTTAAGTGGTGTCGGGAGCCAGATTAGAAATAGAGAAACTTAAGGGTAAAAGTGCATATTACAGAAAAGTATATAAACTTAACCAAATCGGGTCATTTTATTGGGTCAAAAACATAAAAATGGGTAATCAGAAAAGGGTTCTTCTTGCTTGAACCTCTTCCAATTTTTCGAACCGATTTCTGTCTCTTCATAAGTTCTCTTAAACGATTTTCGCCTCATGCAGCTATTTAACAATTATTTCGAAGATTTGAAGTAGTTGTTGAAGAATTTCTAGAAATCCCAATTTCTGCAGGTGAGCAACCTTAATATCGTTGCATTTTTGTTCTGGTTCTCATATAAGTCTTAGAACTTATGAAGAAACGTCAATGGTGTTTTTTGAAGAAATTTTGATTTTTTGTTTATTGTTCTTTCCAATTTTTCCCTTTTTTATTTTACATTGTTGTTTACTTTGTATCTTGTGCTTCTGTATGTAGATAAAGTAATGACAGGGCTAAATAATATCAGTACGACTGCTCGAAGCGGTAAATCTAAAACGAAAGAGGCTAGTAAGCAATCTGAAGAAGATGACAGTGTTAAACAAATTCCTGAAACTGATGTTGCTGAATTGGATAAACATTCAGCAGAAGGTGAAAATCAACCTCCAAGTGGTGGAGGAGATGAAAGTGAAGTTGCTGAACTTGATAAACATCCAAAAGTAGATGACAATCAACCCACAAGTGGTGGAGTTCCTGTAAGTGCTAATAATCCAGCAGTGGATGATAATGAATCTCCACTCGTTGAAACTTGTTTAATGGATGCTGAAGTTAGTGTAAAAGAACCCCAGATTCAAAAGACCGTAAAGGATCACTCTGTAATAGATATTGTGGTAAAAGAGGCCCAAGTGGAACCCCAAACTGAGGATCTTTTGGCTGAAATCGACGTTTTTCAAGCAGATGAACTCTCCGATGCAGGGAAAGGTAAGGAAAGCATGGATGATAGTGGTGGAGATGATGGACAAAGTTCTGCTGCTCGTGATGAAGGAAATAGAGAGGAATCAGGAGAAGAAGAAAGTGGCGAAGAAGAAGAAGAAGAATGAGCAATTGAAGAAGAAATTGATCAAAAAGGGGATGAAGCAAGGGAGCCTGAGTGTGAGTTGGACCGTTTTTCAGTTCCTCGATGCGTAAAGGAAATCAACGTTCAAAGGTATCGATTTAAAACTTGGCTTGATGAAATTCCATCATTCCCGGCAAAGATATATGTTCGATCTAGCATTAAAAAATTGTATTTATTTAAAAAGTTGTTGAAAACATTAAAATTAGAAAAGAAATTTAAGGAGACTGTATTTAGGAAGTTCCTTGAAATGTCTAAATTTCGGCAATTCAATGGACAGATAGTCCACTCCCTACTTCTTCATAGAATAAAGGATAAAAAGCCTCGGGAGCTTTGGTTCTTGGTTGATGGGAAACCAGCTTGTTTTGGGCTTAGGGAGTTTGCTCTAATGACTGGTTTGGTGTGTGGGAAAAAATCCAGCGATAAAGCAAAGAATAAGGTTGTAAAGAAAGGCGAGGAATTTTATGAAAAAGTAACTTGGCAACCATCCAGTGAGGCGAGTGTTAAAGTGACATCGTCGAGGCTATGGAGGTTGTTGAAAACTAGCAGAAGATTTGACAAAGAGGAACAGTTGAATATTTGCCTTTTGTGGTTTCTCCACACGATGTTGATGGCAAAGGATACTTCAAAGTCTGTTGAGAAGGAATGGTTTTGTATGGTTGATGATCTGGAGTTCTTCTCCAAGTATCCATGGGGCAGGTTGTGCTTTGAGCTTACGATTGAATATTTGAAGCCCAAGCTTGACATGGCCAAGTATTATTAAACCTTTAGTGAGAAAGGAAAACTGCCTGGATATGCTCTTTTTGGCTTCCCCGGTCATTTTTGGTAAGTCTACAATAAACAAATAGTTAGTTGATTGTGAAGTTTTCATTTTTTGTAGTCCTATTAAATCTTTTATCTTAGGCCTGGGTCAATGAAGCATTTCCTGCCATTGGAATGAGAGCTGCACTAACAGATCAGTCTCCTATGTCGTGCCCTCGGATGCTTAAATGGTACAGTAAAAGGGTGCCTAAATCTTTCGATCCATTTGTGGAAGGAGAAAATAAAATTAAGGTAACGTTGCGCTATTTTCATGTCATTTAATATTTTTATTCAAACTAAGAAACTAATTTGCTCGGCTTCTATCCAGATCATGCGCCCTTACCTATTCCCTACTGATCAAGAAGTGAGATCGAGGTGGGAGGATTCATATGTGCCCTATGCAGATGAAGTTAAGGATGGGTCGGTGGATGCCCTTAGGGCTGAACTTGAGTGGGCCACTGCAATCAAGAAGACTGCTCTTTATCCTGCTGGTGAAGGTGATATGGATGAAGATGATGCAAGAGGCGATGAAGATGTTGGTGGAGATCGTAAAGGAATTTTTGGTGAAGGTGCGGGTCTTTCAAGTGGTGGTGTCAGTGCTGCAAGTTCTTTTTTGCATGTTATGCTCGATAGGCTGACAGCAATGGAGCACAAATTGGTTGATGTTGCTAAGATGCTAGCAGAACAACCAAAGAGGACAGTATGCAAATGCTTGTACCGTCCTTCTGTGTGGTTGATGAGGCACAGGAAGAGGAAGGCAATGGACAGTGGTACCGCTGCAAAGACCACTACAATTCTGAGAAAGAAGCGTAGATTTAATGAAGTGGTTGCTACTGTCAGTGCCACCAGTGTCAATGCCACCAATGCCAATTCAGTTGATGCCAATGCCAACAATGTCAATGTAGTTTATGCCAGTGCCAATGTAGTTGATGCCAGTGCCAATGCAGTTGATGCCAATGCCACCAATGCCAATGCAGTTGATGGCAAGGTAGTTGATGTGCCCTATATCTCTCACATTGAGCTTGCGATACATGATCATAATCTTCTTCCCAAGCAATGTGATATTCTTCCATGCTTAGAGAAAGATGTCTTGCTTTCTCAGAACCTTAACATTAGTATACATTATGTTATGTTTGTTATCCGATGTAGTCCTTATCAATGCTATTGACCATCATTAAGGTACATTATGCAACAAAGTTGTCACGTGAGTGGTTTCCTAGTTCGTAGATTGCAAGATTACCCCTTACTAGTGTTTAACATAGGAATTTGATATTATTTTAAGCAAAATCATAAGCGTATATTATTAACCACGCAACGTTGACAATCAAACACTGTGTAATTTCGGATCGTTGATAATATACCCACAAGCCAAAATGATATACTTATACCCTAGAGCCCAAACCCCAAACCCCAAGTGCGTGGACCCTAGACCCTAAACCCCAAACATCAATCCCTAAATGCCAAACACGCGTGTGATAGTATCCTGAACGGTAGAACTTCAACGTTCAGCTTTTCAATAAGTGTATAATAGACCGAACTTAGGTTGATGCGTATCTTCCAGTTAAACTTTTCTGTAAATGGCTAAATGGTCTACCTCGGTCTAGAGCTCAAACTACAATCCAGATGATCTTCTGTAGGTGAATATGATGCTATAATTATTTCATTATAAATTGTGTTGTCTCAGTTATATTAAATCAAGTTTAGCAGTGATGATTGTCAATCCTAAATGGTTGATCATCAACTTTTATAGAAATATTAATTTTAGAAACTGTACGGTACTAGCATATGTTATGCAATATGCCACATTGAATATTTATTTTGGTTGTTTGCATACTTGACGTGAGTTATCTGTTTATACGCGGAAATATCTATCTCAGTACAGACATTTTAAAGACGACCAACCCTTTTCCATGATTTTCTGTTAGTTGTTCATAATCTTGAATTCGTTTATTATCAAGTTCATCAGATCCATGTTATAAATTTTTCCTGCTCTCCGTGTTAAGTCGTTTATGAACTTCATTTGGTCTATTATTATGTTGAACAGATCTAGTCATCTTCTTCGATGAAAACAAAGCAGAAATAAGTATTAATTCAATAGCAACACCAAAATTAGTACGCCGGCACCAAAATTCCCCAATTCCATTCACATTTTTTTAATAATTACATATTAAAGATCTTTCTTTAGTCAGAAACCTCTTTATAAAATAACAAAAAACAAAATGCATATATACTTAAACTAACTTAAAATATTGAACACACTTTAACTAACTTAAAACATTGAATATACTTAAACTAACTTAAAACATTGAACATACTTAAAAAAAATACAAATTAAGGGGAGCTTGGGGAGTGATGAGGTCGTCGGGGTTGATATCGACGCGGCGACACATTGCACGAAGAATACGTGTAATGCGCCGAACGTTCATTTCTTGGCGCTGCCTGTCCTGGTCTAGTCTTCGTATGAGGATGTCTAGAGCTTGACGAATTACCATTGCATCTTGGGAAGCAGACATTGTTGTGCAGGGAAAAAGCCTTACAAAAGTTGAGATTTTACAGTTGAAATTGTATGAAAGAAAGTGTAAACAATGGTCCTATTTATAGAAGAAGAAGAAGGTGAAACGGATAGAGGTGGGGGGGGGTGTTACAGGGGTCTCGTCTAACAGTCATGATTAAATCTACTTCCCAGTGAGACTTTTCCCACACCATTAAATCTGACGGGACATGACAAGCTTGGACAGTGCACTCCTTTAAATATGACACGTTTCCCAGTCACCTATTATCTACCTATCAATATACTTAGCTTACTCATTAAGTTTGTTGTCTATTAATATACGGCAACTAGTTATTATTATTTGAATATGTATTTGTCTTTAGTCTATGCGATTTTAGTATATGATGGAATAGCCAACTTGAACAACAAACATTCAATTAACTTTAAATCCAACATTTATTTAGTGAAGACCATGTATAGTAGTTTACACAGTATTTTATTCCTACTCTAGAAAAAAATTTCAACTACACATGAATAAAACTCATTTAAAGTATAGTGTCACCAACGGAAGATCGATTGTCAATTACGCATACATGGCCAACAAATACCAATTTCTTATACATCAAGAATTTATTATCAACTTTGCTAAGTATATAAACAATAAGACAGTAAATAAAGGTAAATTGGAAGATCGTCAAATAGTGTTTACTTCGCCTAAAAATAATAACAAATAACAAACTTAACAGTAAGAACACCAAAATTAATACGCCGACAAAATATCACCCATTTACATTGATAATATTTTTAATAAATACATTAATAAAATAAAAGAGCTTTCTTTACTAAACGGTTAAAGAGGTCCTCTTATTCGTGGCAACATATGCACACGAAAACAAAGACCATATTCAGGATAATGGTGCATTATTTGAAAGTGGAGAACTTGGCCTTGAGTGATATGACGATCATTAATAAACCTCAACCAACCTCGCTGTAGCGCTTTGCGACTTGGTGTCATACAGAATTCCATGAAGTATCTAACATCACCGCTGTAGATAACAGCTCGCATCGTGTAGTCGGGTAAAAGATAGGCTATGTTCCATAGAAAAATCTATAATTAAAGAGTAGAGCGTTTAATGTGTTAAAATCAAATAATCACTAGATCATTATTTAGTCAAAGAGAAATATTAAAGATCGAGGTACGAAACTTACTAGATCATCATTTATACATGAATAACTATTCACAGTAAGAGTGAAGCACTGACGGTTCCTTGTAATAATGTACATTTCATTCAGCCAGACATGGTCATTACTTGCATCCCTTGCATCTTCTGGCATGTTTTAAGAGGCTTGGATGAGATCAAAGAGGTGTAAAAATAGGGGTAGATGATCTAACTTGTTGATGGGTGTTAAAAAAATTGGAAAATGATGGCCTTATTTATACTCTATATGGGAGGAAGGTCAAAAGACATGAGTTATTGGAGCCATTGTATCAGATAGGATAGTTCATAACTTTGGGCAGTGCACCCTTTAAAGAACCTGGCACGCGTTTAAACTGGCCGATTATCAACCACAAAATCCACTCGCAAGCTAACTGTTGGAAATGATGTCTTCAGTCTATGCTGAGTTGGTCTATGTTCAAAAAGTCTACAACCAACAGTAATTACTACAGATATCAATAAAGTTAGTTAAGGTTTTTTGTCATCTTCTTAAAATCGAGAGTTAAGAACCTCAACTGCAGCAAAAAAATGTCTATTATCAACATATCTAATTCTAATAAACAACAAGACTAAACACTAGCTATTTTGCAAAGATACAGAAATTATTCAGTTCATATAGTTATTACAAATGTTCATAAAAATAAATTATTACACTCATAAGGGAAAAAGCAATAAATAATAATCACTGTCTATTTTGAGCCAGAGGGTTTTTAATTAAAATACCCATTATTGATAAAATTTGGTTGTAAATTGCAACATAATTTATCACATTTGATTAAATTATTTTAAGTACTCTTATTATTCCAAAGTTAATGGGTATCAACTAGTTTATTGTTATTGGCCAAAAAAAAAAAAATATAGAGTTATGAAGAAAAAAAATAATTAATTAGAAAAGAAGAAAGGAAAAAAATAAAAATAATAATAAATAAGTAAAAGGATATTTAAATTTAAAAAATTGAAGAGAAATGCCACATGGATGCTTTTTATTGGTCTACTTTATTTTCCCACACACAACAAAGAGAGTGAAGTTACTCTCCATGCCACTTGGCACTGCAGAGCAGTTTTGAATATGAAAATTGACAGTTCAGGGGTAACGTAACCAACTCATAATTTAAGTATGAAACTAACAAAAAAGTGATAGTTTAGAACGATTTTGAACAATTATCTCTTTAATTTATATTACAGTGTCGTCTCAAAAAAGTTCATCACTCACATTATTGTCAATAGAGAACTTTTATAGTAGCAAATCATAACAATTATACAACAACAACAACAACAACAACAACAACAACAACAACAACAACAACAACAACAACAATTAGGGGCGAAACCACAAATTAACGAAAGTGTGTTCAAAATATGTTAGAATGTCACACTTGCAATTTGAACTTGTGGCCTAAAGTAATTTTTAAATCCCCTTCACCACTTTACTAGCAAATTTCTTTGTGTCAAGGGATTCAATAGTGTGTATATAATCAAAAATTCTCATTTTTATCCTATTTATGCAGTGTAATTACATCGGGTGCGGTGAAAAAACTGTTTCAAATTAGAGATTTTTACACTCTATACTCATAAAATTTAAAGTATTTACAAGCCATACCCATTACAAATTATACTACCCATAAAACTAAAAGTATTTACCCAACCTACCCATTTATTATTGTATACATTTGTTATGCCTTATAGGTGTATACCTTTAAAGTATACTGCATAAATTATGGTATACAGGTCTGGAGGGACATTTATTACTGTATACCTTTGTTATGCCTTATAGGTATATACCTTTATGGTATACTGCATAAACTATGGTATACAAGTCTGGGTGGGTAGAGTGGGTAAATAATTTAGTGTGTAGGTCCGGTAATATTTGAAAATAGTGGGTAGCTGCTATAATTATTTTAGATTTTGTGGGTAGTTTTGTAAGTGTCCCTTCAAATTATAGCAATTATATTTCCATCAAATCCTTTGTTTTATTAGAGATGATTTTGAAAACTTGAATATGACCGTTAGACGCTCCCCCCGTTAGGCAATCAAATAAATAGAATAGAATAGAATCAATCAAAAAGGACAAAATTTAAATAGAATAAACTAATTTGCAAAAGTAGTACAACGCTCTAAGCACTAAAGCCAAGTACTTTTCCTCATTCTTGAAATTTCATTCACCTAATTTTTGGCATCGGTGTACAAAATATTTTGAGTTCACAAACTTTAGAGTTTTGCATGATGATGAGATCGGGCCGTAGACCCCCACTAGCAAGATCCCCTGTTAGAACTCGCCGTGTTGTTCAATCTACTCCCAGTAGAATTCAAACCCCACCAGGTATTTGTTTAATAGAAATGGGTTCAGTTTTTGAGACCCCTTTTGTGTTTTTTTTTTTTTTTCAGTTTTGTAGTGAAATGAAGAGAAATGGTGTGTTGAATGTTAAGTGTTCATATAGCGGATTGAGGTGTAATTGTTGTTATTGTGTTGTCGATATTCTCTTCGCAATGGTATTTTCATTGTGCTTTCCTTTCTAGCATGTTTTCCTGATTGTATTTTCTTTTAGCCGAGGCTCTATTGGAAAAAGACTCTCCAAAGTCTGCCGTACATCTCACCGTCCCTAGACCCCACTTGTGACATATATGTTGTTGTAATGTTGGTGGGGTTTTAGGTAATTTTTTAAGGCTAAAATCTTTGAATATGTATTGGGAACCAATTTCCATGCTTAGTACAGTAGTCGAGGTGCGTGCAAGCTAGCCCGGACACCACTGCCATAAAACGTCTGTATTTCAATGAAGAGAAATGGGTGTTGAGTATTCATATGGTGGCTTGTGGCGTAGTTTTTTATTTTGTTTTTTTTTCTAGTTTATATGGAATTTTGGGATATTTCTTTTAGCTAGACTTGAATATGAATAGGGACCTATTACCAAACTTAGTACAGTAGTTTAGAGCTGAAAGACAAAATCGGAGACCCCTTTGCTCTTTTAGTTTTGTATTTGGAATGAAGAGAAATGGGTTTTGAGTACTCGTATAATGGATTGGGGCGTTGTCGATATTGTGTGTGTGTCTGTGTTCTTTTTTCTAGTTTTGATGGTTTTAAGGGAACTTTTTTTGGCTAAATTCTTTGAATACAAATAGGGAACCAATTTCCATGCTTAATACATTAGTTGGAGCTGAAATAAAAAATCAAAGACCCTTTTCTTTCTCCAATTGATAGTTTCAAAGAATCTTATTAATCTCTGAATGTAAACAACAATAAATTTCCCTACTTTGCATGGTAGTTGGAACTGTATGACAAACTATGAGATTCCCTTCTCCTTCTTAGTTTTGATGATGTCTAGAGATCTTTTATTTGGCTAAGATTTTCTTTATTGTATGCAGGTTCTTTGACAAAAAGTCAGTTGCTTAAAAGGGTTAGCAGCGATATTGAAGAATGGGAACTTCGTCCAGAGTACCGTACCATTTCTTGTGAATTAAGGGCTTTGGCAAAGATGGTGCAGACAGAATTTGGTAAAGGAGATGCCAATGATATTGGAAATTCTGATTCAATGAATGCACAAAGAAGTCCATTATTCGAAAGGGGCAGGTTTTATGAAGAGTACTCAGCTAGAAGGAATGAGAGATTGAAGAGGAAGAATGGTGACACTGTGGAAGAGAAGAAGCCAGCTTATGATTTGGGAGTTAGAGTTGAATCTTCCAAGAAAAGAGGAGAGCCTAAAGTGTTCAGAAGTGCGAGGAAGACAATTCCTTCCACGCCAATTGCTGAGAGGAGAGAAACTCCAAGGTATTTCTTGAGAAGCACAGCTAGTAAGGAGAACAAGAAGCCTCCCTTGCCTATGAGCATGGACAAATCTGTGGGATTTACAGAGAGGAAAACTACAGCCAGAAGAGTCAGGAAAATTTGAGTTGGAATGAATATGCCTAGATCCTACATATGCTTGATTTTTTTTTCCTTTAGACTTTCTTTTGTTGAACAAAAAGTAGTGGTAGTTTCTTGATCTTGTTGATGGCAAATGTGGTTAGTGCTGGGGAAATTTGAAAAGCACTTGTTGTTTTAAGGTGTTTGATGTTCGAAGTACATTGATGAAGAGGCTATGTAACTGATAGCTTCAGTTCAATTTTATGGGTGGTTATGATATAAATTCTTCTTTCTTTTTAGTGTTGCCTTCTATAATTTTCCTTGGACTTTCTTTTATTGAACAAAAAAGAGGTATTTTCTTTAAACTTTTTATGGCAAATGTGGATGGAAAGGCCGTGCAGTTTAGGGTGTCTTGAAGTACATTGAAGAGGCTATTCAGCTAAGAGTTTCAGTAGATTTAAGGGTGGTGGTGGTGGTAGTGATATGAACTATTCTTGTTGTGTTCCGTGGCTTATCCAAGTACAGGTAGTCATATATATAGCCTTCCTTTGCATAGCCAAAATAGTTGTAATTCTAACAATATGAGATCGAATGCCACCATAGTGAATGAAAAGTTAAAGATGTTCATACTTTTTACAGGATAAAATTTTGAGAACATCCTCTACATGCAATTTGCTCACTTTGGTTTTTCATCTGATAACAAATAACTTCCACAGAGTCTACTAGGCAATGTTGACAAAAGAAGCCAAAGCAGTGCCGAAAACTACTTCAGAACACTCTTCAAATGGATAATAACTCATTCATCAAAATTTTGTGTCACCTAAGCAGAAGGAAAAACAAAAAGACTACATTAAAATTTGGTGGTCAGACTGAGTCTTCAGATTGTCACAGGTTGCTAACAGTGCAAATCTTCCAACTCTCTCCTATCCATTTCAAGTTGTGACCAGGAGATAGAGAAGGCCCTTCAGGTACTCCACAATTTCAGATCCTCCCAGCTTGGAACTTCCAAATACTCTATCAACGAAAGTGATTGGAACCTACAAATAGATGAAATCCACATCGACATTCATGCTAGATCTTTAGAAAGATGAAAGGTACAGAATACAGAGAATACCAAACTAAGAAGTTGTAGCAGGTGACCGACTGAAAACAAAAATAGAGGGAGCTAACAATAGAATATCAAGAAGAAGCAAACAAATGAAACTAATGAGCAAGGAAAAGCGAATTGGTCACCAATGTACCAACTCAATCAATCTATTCCTGCAGACAGTATCATAATTTGTTTACAACAGCTTTTTGGAGCTCATAAATTAATGTAGGATGATGATATGCAACGAATAGCGAGATGCGAAAAGGGATATTTTTCTGGTCCAAACAAGTGATAATACACAGTAGATAAAATATTAAAACATTAAATTCATGTCACTAGCTACCTCTTCAATGCGGTAACCTTTTCTTGAAGCCCGAACTATCATCTCCATCTGAAAAACATATCCTTTACTAACACAAGAGCTTATGATGTCTTCTAGTGCCGATTTCTGGTAAAGCCTTCAAAACAAACAATTCAATTCCAGAGACTGATGTCAGAAAAGCTGGAGAAATACCACTGTAAATTAAACATGGCAGCTCTAAGATTCCGGGTAACATTTAAGTTTCTAAGATCAAAATCATAAACAAAGATTGACTCTTGATACCCGCCTTATCTATTCTCCATATAGAGCATGACATAATAACCATCTGCCCCTTTTTTCAGTTTGAAGTTTAAGTTTCTTTCAGATTATAAACTGAATTATTGTTTCCTAGTCCTAATTTGAATTCTCCAGACCCAGACATGCTACTCCTAATCCAAGCTACCTCTTATGCATTATCAAACGTTATAAGAAATTTTATCATCTTCGCTTCTATTGAGAACAGGAAAAGCAACAAACCAGAAGTAACATGCCATGCATATTGACACAACCTTCTAATTGCTATTAACAGACTATTTATGTCATACATAAGTAAAAATAGTAGAATTCATCGAAATATGTTTGCCAACAAAAAATATAACATACAAGGTAAGGAAAATAGTTGTTTCCATACTAAGTACACATCGTTTGAAAAGCACCTACTTAACTTGCTGAAATTTAGAGAATAGTCTTCATCATCGGAAGCTTTGCCTTAAAGCCAAAACAATAATTCAGACTTACTAATATTGAAATCTTATTGTTTATCAACATGCAGGAACCTCAAGACCAACACTATATTTGTCTAAATATGTTACCTACAAGTAATATTTTTCCTCTACTTCAGGGTTAGAAGTATACCGGAAGGATCCAGTTAAGTCTGATACACCCGGCCAAAGTAGTGTCTGTGCAAGGACATTTGCTCCCCTACTTGTCAATTTTCGCATAAGGTTCCATCCATGGACACCACCACCAGTAACATATCGAGTTCCAGTAACTATACTGGCACCAGTCTCCATTTGTTTCCTAGACATAAAATTTTCAATTGTAATTCTAGGACTAACTATTTACAAGGAAAGTGAAAGAAAATATGTACTTACTTGATAAATCTTGGCAGGTATTTTGGCTGCAAAAAAGAGAATAAGAAAATTAACCATAAAATTTTTTAAATTTCAAATGAGAGGATAATTATTTTGTTTAATAGTGTTTTTTCAAATGAGAGGATAAACTTGCTATGAGGCTTGATACATCTTGTTGATGCCTCTTCAACAGCACATATACATACCACAGGCCCCTCCACCAATATCCCCACCCCCCACCCATCCAAAAAAGAAACAGATAAAAATGAAGAGAGACAGAGAGAGGGGGAGGAACAACATCAAAAGAAAACAAAGGAGTCCTAGTCTAATCGTGAGCCAAAGACTTATCAATGGGGTCACAAAAATTTAGAAAGCTACCAAATATGTGACCCCTTTCTTCAATGTTCTGGGGAGCCTACTTACATGGTGAGAAAGATCAGCATCCATAATGACAACAAAATTTCCTGAGGCATGCTTCAGACCATGAATATATGCAGTTCCTGAGATAAGAGAAATGTAAGACACTAATTTATGCTTATCATCTTAATAAAGAAGCTAGGGAAATACCTAAACCAAGTTTCCGAGGTCGAGGTCTCAACAACTGTAGTAAACAAGAGAAATGACCAAGTGAGATGATAAATAGGTAGAGCAGGGAAGCATAATGTGCAATAACAGGGTGAACTAACGAGCTACTTACAATACGATCTTCTCCATACACTTTCTGCAATTGTTTGACTATATCCTGTGTGCCGTCTGGACTTCCATCGTCCACTACTATTATTTCAAAATCAACATCCCTGAGTCATGAAAAACTAAAATTTATCACAATGCTTATATATTTTACAAGATCTTATCACCTCAGGTGATTTTGTCCTCAAAAGTGCGATCATTCCAATCAAAGACCCTAAATAACGTCAAAACCAGTTTAGCACACAAGTGAAAGTGATTTTGTTGACTAAAACATGATCCGACATCTAGATGAATCAATCTCAATAACCATGTCTTCTTGGCCAAAGCCCATCGAGTATCAATATTCTTAGCAATGAGCAAACAAACATGCAAAATGGAAGAAGTGAAAGGCAGGACCCAATTCCCAATCCAACTTACAAATTGAATACATATCATCTTACGAAATTACTTAAATTGTGCACATCCAGAGAACTGTTAAATGCTTTAACGGGGCCAATTCCCAATTAACTCCTGATAAGTAATAATTGCCGGCAACCCTCACTAGAAATGTTGCTGTGAACGACATTGTTTGCCAACTTACCAATCAATGAATGTGCTTAAAAGTTACAATCTTGTACCAAGACTACATAGCATTTATATTGAATTCCGCTAAAACGAGCTCGAAAGTTACAATCTTTATGAATACCTCTACCATCTATTTCAAATTTCAATCAAAACTGTCATGAACCTAAACATAATTGTGAGCACATGGGTGGCACATGAGCGGTGAGGTCTATAATCTCACGAGTGAGGTCTGGGGAGGATGAGATGTAGCAGACCTTACCTACGTCGGATGAAGTAGAGAGGCTGTTCCCGATAGACCCTCGGTTATCCAATACATAACAGCTAACATATTACACAAATAAGATTAAAAGTTACAATCTTTACAAAATTCCAATATAATTTCTTCACACGAACTACAATTCATTCCATATATAAAGTTCCTTCGATAAGATCATAATATACACATAATTTAAAAAAAAACAATTCAAATCAGATATACATAAACAACATTCAAGAATTAGAAAGAGTGATAATTACGCGAGATGTTTGAAGACAAGGTAAATGATGAGAGCAATATTGAGGCGTTCATTATAAGTTGGTATTATTATACTGTACTTATTCTTCTTCTCCTCCATTTTTGTTTTGATCTCTAAAGTTTTAGTAATCTTTTTCAAGATCAATATGCTAATATACCATTTCTTTTTTATGAGATCAAATTCATCATTAGCAAGATTGACCCGACATTTCTAAGTTGGGCCCCCATTATTTGGATGCATGAATATGATGATTTTCTAATATTGTTTATATTTTGTCCCATTTAAGGAATTTGTAAGTAGTTTTCAAGTTCTTAGATAGTAGTCGAGAGCTTTTATGTGAGTATCTTTTTATTATGATATTTTCATCTTTATCTTTTCAAACATGTTTTCAATTATTGTTCTTTAACTGAGAGTTTATCGAGAACATTCTCTTTATCTGGTGGAATAAGATCTGCATACATCACCTCCTCAGACTCCACTAGTAGGTTTATATTGGATATGATTATTTCAAAACTTCACAAGTTTGACGGATTACCAAATGTTCAATTGATCACAATTTTTGCAGAACTGATAACACCTTCTTGTAAGTTTGAAATAATGATTGCTAATGTCATCGATTTGGCAAATTTTGTGAACAATTAAGCTTTATTGATCCATCAAAACTTGTGCTACGATTGTTCCCAACTTTTGGCGTGTCGGTCAAAAATTGAAAATTTGGACTATTTTGGCGCAAATTTCTTAAATGTGGACAACTAGTTTGCTATAACTATAGTAAAGAGTGTCTCATGGCTGGATAGCTTCGACATGAGGCTGCCAGTTTCTTTGTAAATTTAATTGATCTTTTATGTTAACCTAGCTTCAGAATTTCCCTTAAAAAAAGTGATTACTATGTAAATGTAAGGATGTATTCATGACTGCTCAAAGCGCAAGCAAATACACTAGTTTATTTGTAAGTGTGCCACCCACTTTCAAGTCATTAGGGTTAGATATCCATGGTGTAAAGTGCACACACTTTTTTTGTCCGAAAATAAACCAAATCTATACCAAAATTAAGTTGGGGTCAATTTCAAACCAAAAATTTAGTTTGAAGTTTGAGTAAAAGAGAGGAAAAAAAAAGTAGCATATTTTAACTTCAGATCAAAAGAGATGAAGTTAGCTTAGCTTAACTTGACTTGACTTGACTTGACTTGAACTTCAACGCCAATGCTCTTAATATAGGCAAAATAGTCAGATGCACCCATAAATGACTTAAACTATAAGGTCGCGCAAAAGTAGCTATTTCTGCACTTCAAAAACTTTCACCTAATGTCCCCAAAATTGACTAACTTAAGCGTTTGTCCTCGTCTAAGGCGATTTTAGCAAAATGATCTCTGCTTCGTCCGTAGGCAACAGTTGAAGTTATTTGGGAGAATGTGAAAAAAGGTCAAGGACAAGTGTTCCCTGGTAAAGTGCTGCCTATGCGACACTTCAAGTTAGCTGGGAGAATGTGTAAAGACTTCAAAGGCAAGTGTTGTCTAATCAAAAAGAGTCAAAGGCAGTACTTACGGAAAAATAAAGGGCGGAGATATGGGTGTCATATAAGACCTATAGAGGTATTTCTGTTCGGAATTGATTCCTTAAATCAAGATGAAACTATTTTTGCTAAACCACTGATACGAGTTACGAGGGTCTAAAAGGCAAACTAGTTGCCCCGGTGTCATTGTTTTGTAAATAACCCTGTGCACTTATACCCTCAGAGCTAAATAAATTGCGTAATAATGAACTCGTAATGGGAAGCTTTTTAATTATCAACCTTCAAATGACTGTAGAAGCCAACCTACAAACTGTCAATGGCATTTCATTGATCTGGGTGGTTCAAGTAAATGATTACAATTTGGACTGCATACGTCGTGATCTATTGACCCAATGTTTAATGGCTGAGGTAATACTAGATAATAATCTTTAACTAACTGTTTCTACAAAAGAAAGGCGAAACAGTCTTTGATTTTGATATTCAATTATAATACAGACATTTCCATGTTTAGTGTAAGTTGGCATATAACAATAGGTTCTCTATCCTTTCTTTTTACATGTCAATGCTAATTACAACATGAGACACGTGAATCCCTATATGAATAGGGAAAAATCATCTTGCAAGGCTAATATAAACTCTTGGCTAGTAACCAAATAAAGTAGTACTGTAACAAAAGGGGCAAATAGAAAACCATTGACCGACCTTTGCACATAAGGAAATAAACTCCTCTATAAAATACTAGTGTTTTCCCATTTGATGCAGGCAGCATGTCCCAATTGATAAATTGGGAAAATACTTAGTAATAAAAATGGAAGAGCAGGACACAAACTAAATTACTTAAGCTATTTCACCTAAATTAAACCTTAGCATCCAGAACAACAATTGACACCAACATTGTTCGCCGAAAGGACGAGCATAAGTACAATCGTTACATTGTTGAAACCTTGGGCCTACAAATAGGAACTCCCGCTAATCTGATCCTTCACCACCTTAACAACTTCAAAAATGATATAGTAATGCAAGTTCTTATAGCCTCCAGCATTCACTTTCTTGATCTTACTGATAGTGCGTCTTTGCAGCTGCAATAACAGGTACTAATATTAATATAGAGAGGACAGGCAGGCCAATGGGTATTGAGCTTGGATGCAAGATATAGAGCTTACCACGGCTGGAAAATGTTGCTTCACACCCATAGCCGCATAAGACTCTTAACATCTTCACAAGCTCAGGACAACTATGGAAACCCTCCATGGGGTATATGTCTGTAATTCCCTACTAAGATAAAGATTAGAATGCATCAAAGTCGAAAGAAAACCAATACTTACCACTATAGAATGCATCTTCATGAAACAATCTGTGTCATATAAACAAATCATGCATGCAACTATGCGCATATGCATATGAGAGAGTGTTACAGTATGTTTGTGTGATGGATCTCTACACACGAGGAGAGTCGTCTGTACACTAAAGAAAGGACAGAATACGAGATAATTTATTGACCGATTTGGAGAGCAGCTAATTCTAGGATGTTATGATATATTGGGTGGAAGAACTTATAGCAAGTTATATGTTGATATAGTTCATGCTGATTATTGCTTCAAGCTCTGATGGATCGGAGAAGAGTTTTTGTGTTATTACTAAGGAAAATTTACACCATATAACTACCCTAATAGTTTAATTACATAATATACCAATACTTTTAAATATTTACCCTATATAACAATACTTTCTACATTTTTACAAAACATACCATTTTCATTTCCTACTCCCCAAACTCAAAACCCTAATTTCTTCTCCCTCTTTCTCTCTCTTTCTCTTCCCTCCTCCACCTGTCCACCCAGCCTCCCCGCCGTCCCCTCCCCTCGCCGGCAACTACCCCCATCGCTACTGCTATTCTCACGGCGGCTGCTGCCACTGCTCTGTCACTTAAGGATCTGATTTTTACCTCCGATCTGCTCCTCCATTATTTTTTTTGGTTTTGTATGTGTATTTTTATTTGTATAAACGTATATAAAGTTTGTATTATGTGTATCCTAGCAATCAAATCTTGGGAATTTTGAGTCCTACATAAACCGCAAAGACTTTTGACCTGAAAATTGAAAATGAGAATCAACACTTTCTGAATAATCAATTAGTAGAGTAATATAAATGATTGTGTAATGTGCACTACCGGAATTGAGAAGACAAGGATCGGAGGCAGGGTCATTGGACTCTCTGGCACTGTGAGATAAGCATCTTAGATGAACATCCAACGCTTTGGCCATCTTCAATTTCTCAACTCCTACTACTGTTCGTCTTCCTTGTCCTCCTCTTCTTCCTTTTACTAATCTTCTTCTACCTTCTATTTCATCAATACATTGAATTTTTTTTAATATCTTTATATATTGTTGTATATTTGTGTATTAATGTGTATGTGTATTTTTTGTTCCTAAATACACATTAAAATCTTTTCAAATAGCTATTAAATTTTTTGTATTGTTATTGTATATTTCTGTATTTTTGCATTTTCAATTGTATGTTTGGAATATTTTTGTTGTGTACATATTTTGTATATACTCATATTTAACTGTATGTGAAAAGTGTTTTGCATATCCCCAAATTCATTTTTGTATAACTTTTGTATGTTGTGGGTGTATATAAATGTATGTTTTGTATATTTTAAATTTTATGTATGTTTATGTATTTTTTATTGGTTAAATATATTTTTTTAAAGTATGAATTTGTATTTTTGTATGTTTTATGCTTATTTTCCAAATTTACAAAAAAAAAAAAAAAAAAAAAAAAAAAAAAAAAAAAATTCGGCGACCTGCCGCCGGCGGCCACCGGCGACATACCCGAACTGAAGAAGTGGCTTGGGGGAGAAGAAGAAAGCTTCATTTCCATGGTTTTGTTGAAACTTGTATGTATTTTGTAAAGAAACTATTGGTATCTTTTGTAAAATGGAATAGTATCGGTATTTTTTGTAAATTTGTTATTAGGGTTGTATATTTGTGTAATTTACCCTATTACTAACGAGGGAATTGTTCAGCATTGGTTGATTACTGATTTACTTCACATCATCAGAAGACTTAGCAAATAAAGGTAGCAGCACAAAGACTTCATTTTGAATTGTACACTTACTGAGGTGGTTTGACGAATTAAGAAAGAACTGAACTTTAAATTCCAAACTTTTTTTCAACATAATACAAAGTTTCTTTTTTCTACTGTAATTACTAAACATGCTTCTCTATTAGTTTACTGTAGGTAACCATAATACAAATTTCCCCTCACTTTAGAAATTGAAGAAACATGCAAAGAATTTAGAAAATAGTAGCAACAGAAAGAGGCGCGAAATTCCCTAATGAAAGTTGCACACTATTAGCCATTTTGTTTTGTGGGCTGATGCCAAACTGATGAGAACTCAGAAAGTCTTTTATTTATCCTACAGTATTAATTAATCAAATCATCCTCCCTCCCCCGGGTCCCAGAACACACAGTTTAAAATTCAACTCTCATGCGCATACTGTTAGAAATAAAATAAAAATAAAAAATAGTAGCACAAGTAAGAGTAACATACCCCGCCCTCGCGGACTTGCTGAAAGTACTTGGCAAATATCTCTCCTCTGCGCATAGGGTGGGAAGGAATGGTGGAGCTTTCATCATCACTAGCATCAAATTGAAACTCCTTCCTTATATAGCTGCCACGCTCATAGGAGTAGTCCAAAAAGTCATGATATAACCACTCCTTGACAACTTCGTATACTCAATTTCCTCCATTGAAGGGGTTTCAATATGACACATGGTCTTCAACTCCTCTGACGTTCATTTATCCTAATCGAACACTATCATATGGATTTAAGGACTAGTGAACAAAAGGAGCACACTGCTAAAATATTATTGTCATTTGATGGAGAATACAAGTCCAAAGTGGCCTCGATATTAACAACTCAATTACCCAAAATAATGTAAAAAATATTCAAAATTTTGATGTTAACATGATGTGGTGCAGAACGAGTGACAGTTACAGCGAATCCTAGAAGTGCGAGGAATAGTCGGCCTTCCCTTCCCTACTACCTTAGGCTAACCCACACTTAAATAATGGGGGTTAAGTTCTCCGCAAGTTACAAAACAGCTTTATCAATACGAGTCTAAATATATTACTGGAGCTGAGATTGTATTTCTAGCATTATATTTGGTCTTGTCTACATCTATTACCTTCATTTATGCCGTCAACCTAATGCTCCCTCTCCCAATTTACTGAGTATTTTAATCTTTCTTCCCTCAATCTACCTTTCCATTTTAAATTTACGCCACAACATTTTAGGAGAACTACGAAGTACTGGCTATTGATATCAATCATCTGTTGCATGTATTCCTCCAAAATAGATTCATGCATATATTCATCCAGAATCTGACAAATATGGAAGGGCTTATCTGAAGAAAGAGACTGCCTCATTTTTTCAATGCTCACTACTAAAATAACTGTGATTTTCGACTACCACTGTTCGACCGATTTTCGGTCGAACAGTTATCACAGTCACAACTGTTCGACCGAAAATCGGTCGAAATAGTGGTTCGACCGATGAACAGAAATTTTTTTTGTGCCTATCGACCGAATTTCGGTCGAACGGGCGGTCGGTAGGCCCGATTTTATTAGGGGCAGAACCCCCATTCCCCATTTCTACCTCCTTCCCTTCCCCAAAATACAAAAACACTCTCTAAACCCCACCCCCCAACCTCTATACCCGAAAACCACCATAACCCACCCCCAAAATCAAAAATCAAACACATTCTACCCTCCTAAACACTACATATAACAAGAAATTCAAGATAAATTCTTAATTTTAGGGTTATTTTAATTACTTTCTAAAACTTAAACCCTAACTTTTTAACTCAATTTTTTTGTAGTTCTTAAGCATATAACTAGTGGGGAATCATTACTAGGTGCTATTGGAGCACAAATCAACCTCAAGGTAAGTTTTTTATTTTTTTTTATTAAATCCGAATTTAATTGTTTTTTTAATTATTTTTTAATTTCGGCCTATAATGTTGCATAGGTAGTTAATTATTAGTTAATTTGTTTATTGTAGTTATTGTTGATGTTGAAGAACTTGTTTGGTGTTGTTAACTATTATAAAGTTAAGTTTGTGTTGTTTGGGATTGTTGTAGTTGTTGGGGATTGTTGGAATTGTTTGATAGTGTTGTTTGGAATGTGTTGTTGCTTTGGTATTGTTGAGAAGATGAACATGTTATGCCTAAAACGAATAAGTTTTTGTTGGTTTGAATTGCTTTGATAATAGTAATTAATAGGGTGTTATAAGAAAATATTGTTTGTTTGGGGCATTTCATCAAACAAGTTGCGAGCATTAACAAACCCGACCACATTAATCTTGCTATAGTGATTACAAAAAAGTGGCTAGCTAATATAAAAAATTTATTGGGTTAGGCAAAGCATGACATAAAACTTTATAAATTAGCAATTAAAAATTGATAATCTTATATTTAAAAAAAAAATCATACATATTGTTTCTCAATCTTGCAATGTTTGTGTAGATATGGACATTAATCGACATCGTTTGTGGATAGATAATAGAAATTTTCCCGAGCGGCGGGGGTTGAGGCCTTCGTTTGTAGCGGGTGTTATGGAATTTCTTGATATAGCCCGCAACACAGACGATTATTTAAGGCATGGCAAAATTAGGTGTCCATGTGAAAAATGCAAATGTGTAAAGATTTGGAGAATGTAGAGGTACATCTGTATAAGAAGGGGTTTATGCCAAATGTATAATCATGGAGAGCCTTGGGACTTGCAGGAGCACCTTCAAAATCTTGAAAATATTCATGGAGTTAGGAGTTCTCCGATTGTGGAACCAGACCAAGCAGCCGGGTATAGAATGAAAGATATGGTAAATGATGCTTTTGGGATGTACCTGGCTAATGATCCCCTTCAGCCGGATACATCACAGCCAAACATTGAGCACATTCCCAATGCCGAGGCAAATCAATTCTATGAACAGTTGGAGGAAACAAGTCGTCCATTTTATGAGGGCTCGGTGCATTCCCAGTTGTCGGTTGCTGTTAGATTGATGAGTATCAAATTAGATTTTAGTATTTCTCAGGCTGCCATGGATTCCATCATTGGCCTTATGAATGAACTCAATCCGACAAATATGGCCTTACCAACTAGTACTTATTACTATACTAAGAAGTTGGTTTCCTCGTTGGGTCTTTCTGCCGAGAAGATTCATTGTTGCGTTAATGGTTGCATGTTGTATTATAAGGATGATGCAGACCTCGTGACATGTAGATTTTGTGAGGAGCCTCGATACAAGCCTGAGCAAAATCCTAAAAAGAAGCCGAAGCCTGTTAAGTCGATGCATTACTTGCCCCTTATACCCCGGTTAAAGAGGTTGTATGCTTCGATGAGTTCTGCTCCACACATGAGATGACATCATGACCGTACCAAGCAGCCGGGTATTCTATCCCATCCGTCTGATAGTGAGGCATGGAAACACTTTGATCAAGTGTATCCGGCATTTGCTAGTGAGCCAAGGAATGTAAGGTTGGGTCTATGTTCTGATGGGTTCACCCCTTTTGATGTCTCCTCTACGCCCTATTCTTGTTGGCCCGTATTTGTCACTCCTTACAACCTGCCTCCTGGAATGTACATGACCAGTCTTTATCTGTTTTTGAATTGTATAATACCGGGTCCACATAACCCGAAAGCCTCTATTGATGTATAGTTGCAGCCTTTGCTTGATGAGTTGCAGATACTTTGGCATGAAGGAGTTGAGACCTATGATATATCAACGAAACAGAACTTCCAAATGCGTGCTTCTTTGTGGACTATAAATGACTTTCCAGCTTATGGGATGTTGTCTGGGTGGTCCACTGCAGGTAAGCTGATGCGGGGCATATGACCTCAAGACCGTTCACTAGAAGTCAAGCTAAGTCGATTCAAGACACCCATCTTCACTTGACTTGGAGGGACATGGAAGGAGGCTCCGAGAGTAGCTCGAAGATCATGCTTTTGAGCACCATTGATGGAGGAACACTTGGGCTCCAAGGGGATCCACCCCAAGCTCATTTTGAGCCTCTTGCACAAGTTCCAGAAGGAGGCGGAGCGCCTCAAAGCTGAGGCGGAGTGCCTACCAAAAGGCAGAGAGCTGAACAGAAGAAGGCGGAATGCCTCAGAGGGGAGGCGGAGCGCCTCCCCCTGTGACAGCATGCGGGATATTTTACTTCTTTTTGCATGAACTTCCAACTATAGCCCTGCGTGGCCTTATTCGTTTTAACCCACTTTGGGGGTACTTTAGACCTTTTATTATGACTAAGAGAAGCCTATAAATACTTCACTTAGCCTCCCCAAACATTATCTTACCTTTGAATCTTATGAATGAAGAATAGAGTTTATCTCTTTTTATGAAGAAACCCTTTCTTGGTTGCTTGAATTCACTAGTGGAACCTAGTTTAGTCTTGAACCGAAAATCCGATCATTCTACTTGCGAGTCCCGGGTGCGACTCGAGGGTGGTTGTATAGTGTAGGTCTTTCTAGACGCCGGTTCGATGGTATCTCGGGACAAGTTCCCCGGGGTTACTTCGAAGGGAGTTCGAGAAGTGTCTCGCTCGCCTATCTTTATTGTTTTGTCGTATTGATACTTATCATCTTGGTATCAGAGCAAGGCTCGGGTTTTGTTTCTACAAACCCCGACCCTTGATTCTTCGTGCCTAGGTTAGTTTCTACGTTAGGTTCTTATTTGTTGTTGAAGGAAAAGAAGAAAACACAAAAAAATAAAAAAAGTTGAAAAACACAAAAAATTTTGATCATGGATTCTTGGTTTGTTGGACCCGTTGTGTGATTGTTATTGGGGTTTGTTCCTTATTGGAAACCCGTTCTTTTGGTATCCTAAACACAAGATTTGAAATTGAAACACAAGATTTGAAAATTTGAAATCCTTTGAAAATTTGAAAATTTTGAAACCCTAGTTTTGAAGATGATGAACATGGTGGATTGTTTGTTTTTTATTGGGGTTTGATAAAAGTTGTTGGTGTTTGTTCTTTGTGATTGAAACAACATTGGGGTACCTTTGAATTGCTAAAACAACGTGGGAATTGTTGGATTTTTGGGTGCAAAACCAAGAAAACCCGAAGTGAAACTGTGTTGAAGGTTGCAGGAGGCGGAGCGCCTAGATTCTGAGGCGGACCACCTAAAGTCTGTGACCTCTCTGGAACTCTGTGAGGTGGAGCGCCTCCCCACAGAGGCGGAGCGCCTACTCTGCTGAGGCGGGGCGCCTACTTCTGGGAGTTGTTGCTTTGGGTAGTCTTTCGTAGGATCTCTTGTTTCTTTGATTGCATCGCATCTAGCTAGTACTTCTTTGAGTAATCTTACCTACTTGAATTGTGCTAGCCCTTCTAAGCTATTAGGAAACTCAAGCCTAGACCAAAGACTAGAATTCAAAGAAGACTCGTAGTCTCATTTGGCTCAAGTCCGCACTTAAAGAGCTTATCGTTCCAATAGAGTCATATCAACTCCACTCACCCCGGAGTGCATTTGGCTTTTGAGTCGAGTGATTAAGTTGAGGTTTACTATTCAACTTAGTGAAGCTTTGGATTCAAGCAAGAGTGAAATAGCCACCACCACTAAACGAGTGATCCGAGTGAAACACTTGTGAGGGAGTGAGTGAGGTTGTTTTGCTAACGTTTGTTTCTTGTGTAGGTACAATGTCCACCGAAGGAGAAGATTTTGCTAAGAGTGCCCTTGCTACTATCCTTGCCAAGTTGGATAGTATGAACTTGAGGATTGAAAGCCTTGAGAGGGTGACATCAAGTGCCCTAATTGAGCAAGGGACTTCCAATGTCCATTCGAAGAAAGGGACCCCGAGTGTCCAAGTTGAGAATGGGGCCCCGAGTGCCCAAGTTGATGTTGGAGAAGGCACAAGTAGTCCGACCTTTACCCCGGAATAAGTTGCGGAGTTGCTTCATCACCAACAACGGGTAAGGGAGGATCGCGATCGAATTGACCTATTGTTGGGCAATACCCAACGGGTGACGATTCCAAACCTTATGGGCAATCCCCAAAGGAATGCTCCACTTCCCGGTCCAATCCGAAATGTTCAACCTCTTGAGCAAGTTGCACAAGCTCAAGAAGGGGAGGAGGATAATTATGGTGATGAGGGGTGTTATGTTCATTATCAATTTAGGGGTCGGAATGTGGATAGGGGTCGAGGCCGAGGTCGAGGGCCACCCCATGGGCACTTTGGAGGGAATGCTAGGAGGGATCTTGGTGGATATGGGGATCACTTTGAGGGCCAACCGGAGCCTTTCCAAGGGGGTCGTGACAACAACAACAATCTTAATAGTGTGAAGCTCACTATTCCTTCTTTCAAAGGAAGTAGTGACCCGGCGGAGTACCTTGATTGGAGGTTGTCCATGGAACGTATATTTGACACCAATGACATGCCCGAAGTGAAGAAGACCAAGTATGCTATCTCTTTCTTTGAATCCTTTGCTTCTACTTGGTGGGAGTCGGTAAAGAGGAATAGAAGGAGGACGGGAATGGTTATTAATCTTACTTGGGAAGAGTTGATCCGTGTGATGGATGAAAAGTACTTGACTAACCAATACCGAGTGGAGCAACAAAAGCGTCTCTATGAGTTGAAGCAAGGTTACAAATCGGTTGGGGAGTACTTCAATGAGTTTGAACAAGTCCAGATGACTCTAGACTTGGATGATGAAGATAATGAGACGGCCATGATCCGTTTCAAAGGGGGCTTAAACCGAGACATAGCTTCACTCTTGAAGTTTCATAAGTACAATGATCACTACAAGCTATGTGAAGATGCGGTTAAAGCCGAGAAGTGGCTCAAAGAGGAGAAATCCCTTCGTTACAAGAGTAGTACTACTACTCCATTGAACAAGCCAAAGGATTGGAAAGCTCCTACAACGAATGCCAAATTCCCAAGTGCAAGTGGTGCAAGTGCTAGCAAGGATGTGAAGAAGCCTTTTGAAAGGTCTACGCAACACGTGGGAGGTAACTCTAGAACTTACTTGAGTAATCCATTTAAGTGTAAGGGTTATGGCCATCTCTCCAAAGATTGCCCTACCCGGAAAACAATGGTTCTTGTGGGTGACTTGGTCTATGAACAAGATAGTGAACCCGAGGAAGAAGAGGGAGTAGAGGGAGATGATGGGGAGGTTGCCATGGAGGAAGATGATGATGCCCATGCCTTCCTTGTTGTGAGGAGGAGTTTAGGAGCCATGTGTGTGGAGGATGTTGAGACCTTACAAAGAGAGAACCTTTTTCATTCCAAATGCCGAGTCATGGGTCTCCTTTGCTCTATGATCATTGACTCGGGGAGTTGTGCTAATGTTATTAGCCAAACACTAGTTGCCCAATTGAAAATACCCACCCTAAAACACCCAAATCCTTACCGGCTACAATGGCTTAGTGAGTGTGGTGAGTTGAAGGTGGTTAAACAATGTTTGATCAAGTTCAAGATTGGGAACTATGTGGATGAGCACATATTCGATGTTGTGCCTATGCAAGCATGCCACCTTCTCTTTGGGAGGCCATGGCAATTTGATCGACGTGTGGTTCATAATGGCCATGCCAACACCTATATGGTGACGCATGAGGGGAAAAAGTTCGTGCTCCAACCCTTAACTCCCAAACAAGTGAGCGATGATTACAAACGGATGCGGGAGTTGAGAGAAGCGGCAAAGGCTAAGTCGGTTGTTGAGACTAGCCCTTTGTCCAAAAGCTTGGTGGCAATCCAACCAACTTCTACCGGTGGCATATGTGCCATGATACAACCGGGCGAGGTCCTAAGAGGAAATGATGGCAACAAGCTTCTTATATGCCTAGTGCACAAAGGTATGGTTCTAACCTCCGATCTTGATTTTTCTACTAACCCTTTGCCTAGTGCGTTTGAGAATGTTTTGAAGGATTTTGGTGACATGTTCCCGGATGAAATGCCGGATGGATTACCTCCTTTGAGGGGTATTGAGCACCAAATCGACTTTGTCCCGGGATCCCAAATCCCAAACAAACCGGCCTATAGGAGCAATCCGGAAGACACAAGAGAATTGCAAAAGCAAGTTAATGACTTGCTCACTAAAGGCTTGGTGAGGGAAAGCTTGAGTCCTTGTGCCATACCCGTGATCCTTGTTCCCAAAAAGGATGGCACTTGGAGGATGTGTGTTGATTGTCGGGCCGTGAACAAAATAACGGTAAAGTACCGTCATCCCATTCCCCGGCTTGATGATATGTTAGATGAACTAAGTGGTTCATGTGTTTTTAGCAACAAGTTTGTGGTCGTCTACTTTGACGATATATTGATCTATAGTAAATCAATAGACGACCATGTTGATCACCTTAGGCAAGTACTTGAAGTGTTGAGAGCCGAAAAGCTCTATGCTAATTTTAAAAAGTGTGCCTTTGGTGTTGAGAAGGTAGTCTTTCTTGGATTTGTTGTGAGTGCTCAAGGAGTGGAAGTGGATGAGTCTAAGGTAGAGGCCATACGTGATTGGCCTACTCCTACTACCGTGACTCAAGTGAGGAGCTTTCATGGTCTTGCTAGCTTTTATAGACGATTTGTGAAAGACTTTAGCTCCATCGCCGCTCCACTCACCGAATTGGTGAAGAAGGACAAACCTTTTGTTTGGGGAGAGCCTCAAGAGAAGGCCTTCCAAGAATTGAAAAGTAGGTAGAGTACCGCCCCCCTATTGCAATTGCCCGACTTCGGAAAGGCATTTGAGGTTGAATGTGATGCCTCGGGGGTGGGAATTGGTGGTGTTTTAATGCAAGATGGCAAACCCATAGCCTACTTTAATGAGAAATTGAAGGGTGCATCTTTGAACTACTCTACGTATGACAAAGAGATGTACGCCTTGGTGAGAGCTCTTGCTCATTGGCAACACTACCTTTGGCCTAGAGAGTTTGTGATCAAGAGTGACCATGAGTCCCTAAAGCATCTTAGAGGCCAAGAGAAATTGAACAAGCGTCATGCCAAGTTGGTAGAGTTCTTTGAGTCTTTTCCCTATGTTATCCAATACAAGAAAGGGAAAGATAATGTTGTGTCGGATGCACTTTCTCAGAAGTTTGCTCTAGCCATCACCCTAGCCTCCAAGCTCATGGGTTTTGAGAGCATTAAATTGATGTATGCTCATGACCCTAAGCTAAAGAGCATTCATGAAGCTCTTGAAAAGGGGGAAAGGGTTGAAAAATACCAATGGGTTAATGGATATATCTTTAAAAATGGTAAAGTGTGTGTTCCCGAGTCCTCTTGGAGAGAATTATTGATTCGTGAAGCTCTTGTGGGAGAAAGGAATTTACAAACAAAATTTTCAAGTCCTATGATCATTTCAAAACTTCACAAATTTGATGGATTACCAAGTTTATACGATTTTTGTCTTATTTCTCTATCTTTTTTGCTATTTTTATTTTCGTTTACACTTAATTTTCTTTAATTTTTATTTTTATCCCTACTTTGCTTTAATCTTGTTTTTCTAAATTGTTGTTAGTAAGCCGAAGGTATATCGGAAACAGCCTCTTCACCTTGGTGGGGTATGGTCTACGTATATCTCATCCTCTCTAGGTCCCACTTGTGAGATAATACTGGGTATATTGTTGTTGTTGTATGGTAAGTGGAGACAAAAACCCATAACCAGTCAAACGGAAGGAAATGAAATTTTTTGCCCAACTTTTGACGTGTCGGACAAACGTTGAAAATCTGGGAAATGTGTACAAACTTTAAACAACATCCACAAAGAGAGCTTAAGTGAAATTTTTGGATTTCTTTTTTTTTTTTTTTTGGATTTTTTTACATAAAAGTACAAGTATGAACTTAATTACCAAACATAGCAACATTTTAGTAAAATTACCCTATATAAAAGAAAATATAAGATAATTACAAACATAGCAAAAACATAGCAATATTTTCTCATAACATACCAAACCCTTACATTCTTCCTTCTATTTTCCCCACTATCAGTTTTGCTCCTCCCATTTCCCCTTATTTCACTTTTCCTCCCACTATTTCCCCTCAATTTCATTTTTACTCCTCTCATTTTCCCCAATTTTACTTTTCCTCATCCCATCCTCAATGTATCTCGTTGAATCTCACTGTATCTCAACTGTTTCTGCACCGTATCAACTATTTCTGCACCGTATCAACTATTTTTGCACCGTATCAACTGTTTCTGTAGCACTGTATCTAACTGTTTTTGTACCGTTTCGATTCATTTCAGCATTGTATCTATCTATTTTAAATTGTATCAACTCCCGTATCAGACTGTTTCAGACCATATCATAGTGTTTCAATGTTGTTTCAGACTGTATCAGACTGTTTTAAACTGCATCAAGTCTCGTTTCAAACTGTATCAACTCCGTTTCAGACTGTATCAGACTGTTTTAAACTGTATGAAGTCCCGTTTCAGACTGTATCATACTGTTTTAAACTGTATCAACTCCCGTTTTAGACCGTATCAGACTGTTTCAATAGTTATTTCAGATTGTTTCAATGTCGTTTCAGACAGTATCACACTGTTTCAATATCGTTTCAGATGTATCAAACTGTTGCAACAACTGTTTCAATGTTTCAACAATGTTTCAAACCGTATCATATTGCTTCAACACCATCAGTCTCGAGCAATAGAAAACAAGAGTTCACATTTATTAATCTGACAAATCCGTACAAACAGGAACAGAAACAGAAACAGAAATGAAATCTGAACAATTTTGAAGAAACAGAAACGGAACAAAAATGAAACAAATCTAAATAACAAAAATACACATTCAAAGAACATGGCACCCACCACCCACCCCACCCCATATTCAAAGCTGAACCTAATATCCAGATTCAAATGACACCGTAAGTTAACAAAAATGTTGAAGAATTTGTTGGATATGCCCCTGATTTTGTTACATGTGTTAGGCAGTCGCCTTTAGCAGCAATACCCATTCTTTCTTCTTCTTTGTCACCTGCTCCGAATCTCAACATCAAATCGGTTACAGAGCTGGGAATAATTGGGTTTCGATGGATGTTGCAGGTGGTTTCGCAGATTTGAAGAAATCGTAGCTTTGATGTAAGGTTACTGTTAATAATAGTAAATCGTAGCTTCATTAAATCCTTACTTCTGGTTTGCTCCGCCACCGATTGCTCGCGATGGAAGATGCGGCAGAGATAAAAGAATCACCGTCGATTGCTCCGATTCCGAACTGCTCGTGTACTGCCATGGAGATTCACGCAGTGATGGTGGTGTTTGTACTGGTGTTTGGATCGGTGGTGATGGTGGTGGTGGTGGTGGATTTGTGTGTTTGAATTTGAGAGAAACAATGGGGTGACGGCTGCTTTGGTTGGGAAAGTGAAGAAAGTGTTTTAGGGTTTGTAGGAAAGTGGGTGAAAGTGTAATTGTAAAAAATAAAAATGTGCTAAAATAAAATAATATTGCTATGCTTTGTAATTAAAAAAATATTGCTAATTTGGTCAAGACCAAATTGGAATATATTAGTTTTGGTAGCACTACTTTTCACCCTCCCGACCCTATTTGTGGGAACTTCACTAGGTATGTTACAAAAATAATCATATCTAGACAACTTAGAACTTAAAGTAAATGGGATATCAATAAATTTGTAATTGAATCCGGCAGGAAAAAAAAACCGTAATTATCACAGTAATACTTATATCCAAGCAGGTAACAATAATAATTATCGCGAACGCTTAAAAGGTGCTTTTCAACTCTTAAAATTACTAAATGGTTTATACCAGCTTTTTTATTACAAACTCATCCAGTATAACATAAGAAATGCTCCCAATGGAAACAGATAGAACATTGGTTAAAGACAGCACCAAAACTGGAGGAGATTTCAGAGAAACATAGTCGTGTTGATGCATTTCTTCTATTTACAACCAGTACAATGATCGAATGCTAATATGCGTAAAGGAACAACTATAAACAAGAAAAAAAACTAGTTATCACCCGGAACACATCACAGGCAGACCACGATCGCCACCGTCAATCAATCATCTGATGGATCATCATCCCAAACATTTCCATAATCATCCGCGTCAGTTTGACCATATGAATCTTTAAGATTCTCGTAACTCTCTTCAACAGAAACTAAGTCAATCTGACCAATATCGGTGATATTGACAGAATCGCTCTCCTCCACAGCTGTAGGTAGCTCACTAATGGCTGGCTGGTCATCTTCGGCTTCTTCCATGTTTTCTTCAACTCTATAGTAAGCCTTCACAAACAAGGCGAAAAAGAAGCAGAAGACCAAAAAGAATGATGAATGAAGTTAAGTTGATATACCACACGAGACGGTCATGATAAATGAAAAATTTTGCAGTTTTACATCAACTTAAGGTAAGACTTCTGGATAATTTTCAGCTCTATTCACTTCAGTTTGTCAGTTTTCCCTAATTTCCGTATAAACACAAGCTATATGAATCAATTATGAGGAAAAAAAAAACAAAGAGAAGTTTTCAGAATTTATTATATAGAGCAGATGCCAAAGGCGGATTTACTTCAGGGTAATTTCAAGTTCCCATCAGCTTCAATTTTGAATGTTACCAACATACATGCATGCTATGATAATGGTCATTCCTACCTTTCTAATTAGTATTCTGAGGACTCAACTGCTGATTGTTATGATAATCAATAGCTAACCTATGCACACTAAGATCTTTCACGAAATACCAGTATGCGTTCCAATAACTATTGAATGAAACCATGTTAGGAGGGAGGTCACACCAAGAACCATACCACACATGTGCGTGCAGGAGACATCACTTTGAAAGAATTTGGACGACCATTGAAGTTTGTTTCTGGAACTCCAGGTATTCCTTCTGGCGATGTGAAATGGTCTACATCATGACCAACCTGTCATGAGAATATATTGCACATCATCATGATGACAAATATCATCAGGAAAACAGTTTTCTCCTTTTTGACTTAACCAAAGAATGCAACGGGAGGGCAGGAGGCTCAAAGACTTCCAAGTTAAAAAGTTGGATCTTTTATTTCACTTAAGGTGGATGAAACAACAATAGCCCACTTTTGTCCCCTACATCTGTTATCTTATTATCAGAATTATTAAAGCAAACTCCTTACTCTTCCATGGCCACCAAATTCCAAAGCATCACTATCCAATGCAACTCTGTACTTCCCTGGCAAGTCGCATCCAACTTTATACCTGTTATTGTCATGAGAGGATCAGAAAAAGAGTTAAATTTTAGACAACGTGAAAATGATTCATCTCAGTTTCTTCTACATACGACCAGTTGAGAACATTCAAAAACAAGCATAGCAATGATTTCGTGATAAGTAATAAACATACCCTTCGTATGTATTCCCTGGGTGGAAGTTGAATACAAATACCAGATCTCCGCGTTCAAACACAACAACCTGCAAAGTGTAGTAACTAATCTGTATAGCCATTATCAAATTGACAAGCTATGACATTGAATAATTATGAAATACATCATCAATAAATGGACGGTGACAGGTTTTTATTTGTGCTTGGATGATTTACAGAATTCATAAAGTGATCGTTGGATAATTGATAGAAATAACTTTTTCAAGTATGTGATGTAACACTTGCATACGAAAACCCTTTTGAGCATAAGGAAGCAATTGCATCCCGTAGACACTACTGAATTCATTAATTTTCCGTTTCAACTTTGGATGATGGTACCTTATTATCTTCATCCATGCTGCTTATTATCTGTTTCCCCGATGCAAGGAATGAGAATTTGTCATCCAGTGAATTCATGGCTCTGTCAAATGCATTCATGAACTGCATTTCAACATGAGCCGTAGGAAAGACAAAAGAAATAAAAGTATAAGATTAGGCCATTCAATTAATATCACTTCATGTAAAGAAAAAGAAAGCAAGTACACATTCAATTTGTATAACGTCATGTAAAGCAATATAAGATTCATAGACATCTAACAAGCTGCAACACAAAATACTGAACCTTGTATCTCAAGTGATCGCTATCCAAGAGGTTCCACTGGCGTCTACACTTCTCATAACTCCAATTGTTGCCCTCTCTAGGGAAGTCAATCCACTCAGGATGGCCAAACTACAATAAAGAGGATCATCAGACATTTCATATTTACTCCAAAACAGATAGACTTGCAAATTTTATACCTTAATCTCAATAAAGAAGTAAACAATGCACTTTTCTAAGATGAGTTTGTTCTCCACAATTTAATAGAAATCCCTAGACTAAGGGATGTTCAACAGCTTAGGCCATTTTTAGCAAAGCATCTTATTCCAATAAGCCAAACTAACTGTAATTATCACAGAGAATCTAAAGTTGTAAGCCATACCTCATTACCCATGAAATTGAGGTACCCCTCTCCTCCTAACGCCATCGTGAAAAAATGGATCATCTGTGCATAGAAGCTGAAAGTGAGTAGATGAAAAAAGGACCACCACATGAGAAGGATAAACAAGAATAAACAGAAAAGACAATTGATAAGCAGAAAATTGAATAATCAATCAGAATCCTGAAAAGTATGTCTAATGTTTACCTCATAAAGATTGTCAGAATTTCCATATTAACTAATTTAACCTTAGAATGCAATCAGAAAAACAAACCTTGTGAAGTGCAATTCCTCGCTCAACAACAGGAGAAGCATCCGTCAAGCAAGACATGCCAGAATACATCTCTTTGTCCATTAGGAGAAATGCAATGGTCTTGTCACCCACAATAGACTGTTTGCAGCAGACAAAATCAGGGAGAACATAAATGTAGAAGCCACTGGATAAATAACAATATCATGAGATTCAATGACTACCAATATACTGAGCCCGTGGCAAAAGAAGTGTTTTACACTTTGAGAGGTACACATTTTTTTAAACACTTCGAGAGGTATACATTTTTTTATGATTTTTGTATAAAGTATGTTATATTTTTTATGAATTGTTTGAAAAAGAAGTAAGAAAGTATTTTTCTGTGAATGCTATCTGACAATCACAGAATCGTCTAGTGGAAGTTATTTGCAATACCTGATCATGGCTCTCTGCGTAAGCTATACACTTCTCTGTATATCTCCTATTTGTCAAGCTCCATGTAACTTCCTTCATGGACCAGTCTTCATCAAACTTATTCTTCAGGTAGTCTATCCACTTATCTGGGATTGCCATTGCCAGGCGGTAATCAAACCCAATTCCTCCCTCGGACACAGGTCGGCCAAGGCCAGGCATACCAGAAACATCTTCAGCAATAACAGTTGCGTCTGGGAAGATTTTGTGAATCAGATTATTTGCCAACATTAAGTAGACCACAGCATCAACATCTGTAGCCTCACTGAAGTACTCACTGTAGTTTCCTGTAAACCCCATATTGATTCCATGGTGAAGATACAACATTGAAGTTATTCCATCAAATCGAAATCCGTCAAAGTTATACTCTTCTAGCCACCACCTCAAGTTGGAAAGAAGGAAACGAAGAACCTCCCAATTGGCATAGTTAAACAGCTTGCTATCCCACAACTTATGGTACCCTCGCTCTCCAGCATGAAAGTAGGATTCTTGAGAACTTTGACCAACATCAAAGCCATTGAGGCCATCGGTGACATTGTTGCTTGCATGACTGTGAACTACATCCATCAATACCTGTAAACCCAAGCTATGTGCTTTATCGATCAGATACTTCAGGTCCCCCGGGTTTCCAGATCTACTGCTCACAGCAAAAAAGTTTGTAACATGATATCCAAATGATCCATAGTAAGAATGTTCCATTATGGCCATCAACTGGACAGTATTATAATTATTTGCCTTAATTCGAGGCAAAACATCATCTGCAAACTCGCGATACGAATTTACACGTGGCTCTGAGCTGCTCATGCCAACATGTGCTTCGTAGATTCGTGGAGCCTTGGGTTTAGGAGGGCGAGGGAATTTAAAGTGGTACCTATTTAATTGCCAAGGTAGTCAGTACTCAAGCACTAATAGATTGACTCATTTTGATAAGTAGGGGAAAAGTATGGGTCAAGTCCAAATTAGTAGAGACGCCTGGTTTAATTTTTTGCGTTCCAAATATCTAACATAAGACAAGTAAAAACATGACATTTCATGCATGAGACAAAGTGATAACAAGTTATTGAAGACGGGAGTTCAAAATTCAGCCTCAACATATGAATAACTGAACCTTTCTGAAGGTGGTGGGTCCCAGTAGACACCATCATAAGGTGCTGCAAATCTTGTAGTGTCTACAGTGGCATACTTTATCCAAGCAGGAATACGATCTACCCAAACTCCATTATGCTTGAAACGGAACTTAACTCTGGAGTTATGTGGAATGGCTGGGTTGCCATCAACATCAGGAATTCTAATACTCCAAACTCCAAATTGGTTCTTCTCCATCATGTGGTTGGAACCGTTCCATCCATTGAAATCGCCAATAATTTCTGCTTCCCTGTATTGTGGATGAGATGATTATGAGCAGAGCAGCGTAAAAACTAACAACTATAGAATGTGAAAATTAAAGGAAGCTGCAACACCATGCTTATAAGGTACATGTGATTATGGAAACTAGTAACTGAAGAAGGAAAGGACCTACTGAGCAGCAGGAGCCCATTCACGATAGACAATGCAACCGTCTGCCCTGTTGAATCCATAATTTGAATAACCTGTAAAAAAGTGAGCAATTTACACAAGAAACCCCTGCTAAACACAGTATCACGAGTTTAAGGAGCTACTTTGCACAGAAAAAGTAAGTCATGATTGTAGAAGGAAATTGTGAAGCAACAGATGTAAAATTGCTTTAAAGAGGTTTCCAAAGCCTGTCCGGACAATCTTCTGAAGAGATTTTTTGGATAAAATTGCTCTGGAGAGAAAACGTGTTTGGATGGTTGTTTTTCAAGTGTTGTTCTATCTTTTTAAAGAAGTACCTCAAGGATGTTTCACTTCCACAAAAAAGATACAACCAAACAGCTTTTTAAAGGGTGAAAAGTTGGCTACATGCCCCCTAAATGGAGCCAGTACTTAGTACTTACTCCTCAGCAGTCAATATTCTCTTGCAATGTCAAAGTAGAGTATAAAAAGCAATCCTTCCTTTGAAAAAAAAAAAAGGGTATAAAAAGCAGTCATTCAAATCAGGTCAAACTGCATAAAGCACAATTTTTTGCTGTTACCAAGAGCAAATTCTTCAAGGGATCCCTCATATTTCTCAATGAGCTTCTTCTGATCCACGTATCTCTTCACTCTGTATCTGAAGTGATCTATGTAAGGTCCCAAGCCTGGATCCAAATTAAGGAGGCCAATATTTTCAGTCTCAGGGTCTTCCTCTAGTGATGCCATTGTCGAGTTTCCACCGGTCAAAACAGCGGAAATAGCTGAACTGTGCTTCATCTAGGCAGGCAGTGCACCAGTGTTAGTTTATATCAAAAGGAGGAAGGCTAAAAAGGGAGCTTAAATACCATATTACGTCATTTCATTTTCCTTGGAGAGGATATAGAGCACTTAATGGTTTCGAAAGAAGCAAACAGTTTTCTCTACTCCTTCCACCAAAGAAAAAAAAAACCGCAAAAATAAAGCAGGAAAAGTAAGGGCAAAAATTGAAAAGAGAGAACAAGGGAGTAGCTCCGCTCATAACGAGAAAAGTTGATAATGTGGAAACTCCATGCTTATAGATATTGGTAAAACGAAAAAGGAATCTACACTAGAGTATAATTCGTTCACTCCCTCTCCCCACCCTGCAAAAGTTAAAGTAGTAGAAATTGGTGGCACAAGCAATGCATGTTTTACGTGCACAGATCAAATAGGGCATGAACACCAGTTTTAGAATTTTTCTTTGTTTCAGTGTTATCCATCTAACCATATCAAATTACTAAACATACCCTTGCATCTTTTCTAACTCTTGATTTTGGAGTGGAACAAACATCCCAAAACCTTTTCTGATATCCAAACTTCACGCCAATACTATGTTGAGGAGGAAAACATGTCTTATTTCTAGAAGCCTGCCAAAAAAACTCTTGAGGTTACATGATGTTTTGAGAGAGTGAGAAATCTGGCACTCTAATTTAACAAGAAAGAAGCATCTCACAAAAAGGCAACATATTCTAATCTTTGGACAGAATAATAAGTATAAAATGGAATTTGATTTCAGTAAATCTGACAATGCAATTAAGAATCTTATTTGAGCAGCTTGATCCTCTCAGAATTCATATTAAGAGCACGTATTCTCAACTATCTCTGTCATTTGATGTACGGTTTTAACTTGCAATTTAACACCAAACCACATAAAAACTAAAACATCAAGACCAGGTTATATAAGATGCCGTGGAGCTAAGTATCACTAAGGGAGTTCAACCGAACCCCCTACCCAAGAAATTATACTGCATATATAAGTAAAAATAAAATTTGAGGAAAACTTTTAGTGTTGTGTTTTTTGAATCCCCTTTGTTAGAATTTCTGGCTCCGCCACCAATCACAAGGCACTGTCTAATAAGAGCCTTAGCTTCAGATAGAGAGAACAGAATCTATTACTGGAGGCATCAAGTTAGAAAAACATATTAAGTAGCTAGCTCAGCATTGTAACTTATCCTGTTTCCAGCTGAATCCACAACAATCTTATTTATCTTTCAAAAAGAAACAATTTTTATCATTTCCATGTACTACTTATGGGCTCTATAATCTAATATGTCTTTCACTATTCCTCCTCTTTTATCAAGAAAAATACGTTAATCAAGCAACTAGCTCAAGAACTAGTCCATTTAACACTCTTTCTAAGTATCTACCTAATCCGTGGAGTTTTACACTGCCTGAACAATGGCTTGGCTGCTTAAACAAAAAGTAGCCATAATTTGTATATACCATGTATATTTCAGGTCTCAAGCTGAGGGTCTATCGGAAACAGCCTCTCCACCACACTCGAGGTAGAAGTAAGGCATGTGTACACCTCACCTTCCTTATACCTCACTTGTGGGACCAAACTGTGTATGATGATAGTACTGATGTATTTTCCACGTATAATAAGTGTATAATCTGTGTATCCTGACTAAGACGACTATTTGTATAAAGTTCCCTAAAAAAATTTATAAACTAAACTCATAAATAAACACTCAACAACCTTTCAAATTAGAGAATAAGAGCAATGCACATGTCACATAATCACAATCTACTCAACATAAGACACTATCATACACATTTCCCTATAAAAACTTAAAGAGTGCAAAAATTAAGCAAAAGGGTAAACAAAACCAAAAAAGATTAAACAATATAATATTTTAAAGGTTAAAGCATAGAATTAACAAGAAATTACCACTGGCAAAGACCCTTGAATGTGTGATGATAAAACATTAAAATTAGTCTCCATAATCCTTTCTTAAAGGGTGTCACTGAAATTAATGAAAACTCAAAAGTATGGTACTTTGCCTGCCTTTCTTTTTTTGGTTACTTATGTTACACTTCTAATGTCTTCTGAACTCTCATGATTCTTTGTTTTCTAATGGCTGCTAAAAATGAAACATATGACTCTTTATGGTCCTCCATATTTTCAATATCTCTCTTAAACCCCCAGTAGATTTGAAAATCAAAGTAGAGCCCCTTTTGTTTTTTTTCTTTTGGGGGGTCTCCCACCTAGTATCTGATAGCCATTAATCTGGATTCATGCCGGGAGGTCTCACATTGGAGGTAAAGTGTTCCCGCAAAAGGCGATTTCATTCTTAATGCTCAAAGCTGAGACCTCTAGTTAAAAATAGATGAGCACTTACCACTCCACCATAACTCTCTTGGTGGTACCTTTACCATTTTTCAATTGCATCATGCCAATATTCTATATTCTTGTTTATTATTTACTATAAAGCAATCAATACAAATTAATAATTTAATTGGATTCATTGAAAACAAGATACTACTGTTTTACTAGTTTGATTTAAAATTATGTATGCAATTCAATGAACATGTCATTTTCTTGCATTAAATTTTAATTGAAAAATACGTTAAAGCTACCAACAATTGTTTATGAAATAAAAAAGGTTTTTTTTTTTTGGCATTTGAAGTAATAGTCTGAGTTATTATTCAGTCATTATTAAAAACTATAGTACGTTAGATAAATTAATAGAATAGTAAACTTTGAAATATATTTATTTGACCTTTTGCTACTAAATTAGCCATACGCTTAAAATGTTTATAACGATTAGTATCAAATCTAATATAAGTCTTCAAAAAGTACTTGCAATGCCCTAGAAGGCTCTTGTCCTTCATTCGACAATATTTAGTATTTATTGAACAACGTGATTTGTTAAATTTCTAACCTTTCACCCTCTTACTAATATCATAAAATGTTCTTGTAAATTATGGTTGGTATTGAATTGTATAACCATTAAGCGGTGATAACATCTAAATTAATTTTTAGTTCTTGATTGCTATAAATATGAATGATTAATACGATAAACTTAAGATATTCTGTTATCACTAAAATATTTAATCCACTAATTATATAAACAACAACAATAACATATTCAGTGTTATCCACTAATAACATATTAAGTTAATTTAATCCACTCAAGAAGGGCACTTGGTTCCAAAGTAAATTATCTGAGAATTGAATGACTCCATTATAATATTAGTTCTATTCAATCATAATATACCTAAGTAGTCTTGTATACTTTTGGATGACTCCATTATAATATTAGTTCTATTCAATCATCGTACACCTAAGTAGTCTATTTGTATAATTGTTCCTTTAAATTATCTCAAATGTCCAAACGAAGCCTTCTATAGATAAATAAAGATGAAGAATGCAGATTAGTTTGGATTGGACAAGCTCTTCCCATACTTTATGGGTCATTGTGGCATTCAAATTGAATATATAGGGGATAACAAATGAATGTATTTTTCATTAGCGGGCCAAACAATAGTTTGTTTGTATTCAACGTGATTAAAGGTTGTCCGTTGAATGAATTTCATGCAAATTCACGGTTGATATGAAGTTAAAGTGCACCTTTCTGGTTTGGTAATTCAATTGAGTGTTTTCCATTTTATTATATTATATTGTATATACCCAATATAAATATGAATTAGTAAGTTCAACGGCATCAAATACTAAAATTAAGAAAGTTCAGACACAATCTACACTATAATTATCACTCCAACTAATCTTAGCTTGAAGTAGAAAACCCTGCAATAATCAAACATCAAATCACTATAATTGCCAAAGTATACAGTTTACTAATCACTTAAAAATCTTGATTGAAATAAAAAAGTTTCAAATATATATCAACCGTCGAATAACTATCGTTTCAAAACTGTAACAATATTTGGTTGCATCGTACTAGTTTGGCTGGTGCGAAATATGGCAAAATGTTATGTCCGCCGTTCATTTTTACTCATACTATTTCACTTTTAATTATGTTGCAACTATTATTTGCAAGTACCCATTCACTTTCAAATCATTAGGACTGAAATTGAATACTTGTGTTGTAAAATTCACGCAACTTTTTTATTTTTTTTGGTTTTATATGGGCGAAGTGCGCAAAAGGCCAGTTTGGCCACTGGTCTTATAGCAGAGGCCACTAAACCCAAAACATTAACTTTGAGGCCACTTTAGTTACACCTACAATAAATGAAAAAGGTAAAAGACTAAATTACCCCTCGTTTTATATATACAACAGACAGTTCGTTATTCTCTATACTTTGTCGCTGCTGCTGCTGCTGAATTCTCCACCAATTCTTCACGCCCCAATCGCAATTTTTCAAATTTCTTCACAAGTTTTGCTTCAAAAATTGTAAGTATTCTACGTTTAAATATTTCGTTATACTGAATTAGGAATGAGTTTCAACTAAATTCATTCAATGTGAACTGAATTCAGAAAAATTCGTTTTAAATTTACTAGTTTTAACACCTCGATATGCCGTTGATGACTGAACATCAGTATCGCCATTGTCGTATCTAGTATCAGCACTAGTTTTAACACCTCGATGTGCCGTTGATGACTGAACATCAGTGTCGCCATTTTTGTGTCAAGTATAAGCATACTAGCACTGAAATTTGAACAAAAATTCAGTTCATTAAGTACTTTACGTTTGAATTTTACTTTATGCTGCATTAGCACTGAGTTTGCATTAGGACTGAGTTTGAATCTATGTGAACTGAATTTAGAGAAATTCATTTAAAATTTACTAGTTTTAACACCTCGATATGCCGTTGATGACTGAACATCAGTATCGCCATTGTCGTATCTAGTATCAGCACTAGTTTTAACACCTCGATGTGCCGTTGATGACTGAACATCAGTGTCGCCATTTTTGTGTCAAGTTTAAGCATACTAGCACTGAAATTTGAACAGAAATTCAGTTCATTAAGTACTTTACGTTTGAATTTTACTTTATGCTGCATTAGCACTGAGTTTGCATTAGGACTGAGTTTGAATCTATGTGAACTGAATTTAGAGAAATTCATTTAAAATTTACTAGTTTTAACACCTCGATACGCCGTTGATGACTGAACATCAGTGTCGCCATTTTTGTGTCAACTATAAGCATACTAGCACTGAAATTTGAACAAAAATTCAGTTCATTATGTATTTTAATTTTGAATTTTACGTCATGCTGCATTAGGACTGAGTTTGAATCTATGTGAACTGAATTCAGAGAAATTCGTTTAAAATTTACTAGTTTTTATACCTCAATGTGCCGTTGATGACTGAACATCAGTATCGCCACTGTCGAGTTATCAGGATACCTCGAAGATCAGTCTTTGAACTAAAAATTAGTTAATTATGACTGAATTTCAGTGCTTAAGGGGTGAAAAAGTTCATTTATAATTGAAATTGCTTATTGGCATTGGCATGTTAAGCACCAGCACGCTAGGACTGAACTTCACTTCATAAGACTGAACTTCATTGGTTCAATCGTTGTGCATATAACTTAAGTCCACGTGAACTGAACTTCAATCCACATGCCGTAAAAGCTTTTTATAAACTGAAAGAAGCAACCTCAAGACTTTGTGATTACTTATTGACATTGTTATTAAGACTGAACTTCATAATAACACAATTCTTTCTCTGGTTTACTTATTCAATGCAGAATGGATACAGTTTGTTTAGTTATTGCTTTCAATGGGAATTGGACAAAAGATTACAAGTACTTGCATCATGAAACAAAACTCCTGCTTGTTAATCAAATGATCGAATTCAGAACATTCATGCAGAGGATTTATGAAGCAACACATTTCACTGGAACTGTCAATATATGGTTTGATATTGGAATGGACTCGAGCAGGGGAATGCTTGTAACTACAGAAGAAGAACTGAGAACATGCATGCTTTTGCTGAAGAATGATCCGACTTTCAAGAATAGTCGTTTCGTGATTGAGAAGCTAGAGAATAAAACTCCTGGTACAGAAGTTTCACCCCAGGAGGGGACCCTTATAATGCAGATCGACTGCATTCAAGCAGTTGAAAATAATCATACTCCATGCACAGAGCTTCCACAACAAGAGGGACTCTTGATAATGCAGATTGACTCCCACCTAGCGCTTGAAACACCTGGCATTGCTGAGACACTGCAACCAAACAATACTCAATTTCAGTCACCAGCGGCAACATTTGAATGCCCTAGTAGCACACCAGCTGCCAAGACCAAACGGAAAAGGTCCAGGGTAAAACAAAACCAGCTATGATATTAACAGGAGATGTATCATCAAAAGATGTAGCAGCATACTCAACATTTGACACCAAAGAAACCATGATGAAGTGTTTTGTCAAGATGGCAATCAAGGAGCATTTTGAGTTCAAGGTTATCAGATCAAATAGAACGAGATATGAACTGAAATGCATCGATCCAAACTGTGAATGGAACATCAGAGCAAGAAGGATAAAAGATTCCTCACTGTTTAAGGTGATTAAGTTTCAGAATACACATACATGCTCTGTTGACGTTAAGAAGGCTGATCAAAAACATGCCACGTCAACATTGATATGTGAGTACTTTCTTGAAAACATCCGCGACAACAGAACAGATGTTAGACCAACATTTATTGTCAACGAAATGAGAAGGATACACGGGGTTGAAATAGGATATCACAAGGCATGGCGTTCAATTCAAGCAGCAAACGCATTAATTAGGGGACGGCCTGATGAGCATTATCATCTGCTCCCTTCATACTTGCATGTTCTGAAAGAGAGAAATCCAGGCGCTTACACAAATCTAAAGATAGACAGTCTTAATCGGTAAGCATTTCTCAAAAGTCAGTTCGATTGCTACACGGAAATTGAAAACTTTCTGAGAATTTTTTAAAATGTTTCAGGTTTATGTATATGTTTGTTGCTTTCAAACCATCAATAGACGGGTGGAGGTATTGTCGACCAGTGATAGCAGTAGACGCGACGTTTCTGAAGGCGAAATATCTAGGTGTTCTCATCATTGCTGTAGCAAAAGATGCAAATAATCAAATCTTCCCTCTAGCTTATGGGATTGCAGACTCTGAAAATAATGAAGCTTACACTTGGTTCTTCACTGAGCTGCGAAGGACAATAGGTACTCGTTCTGAACTGGTGTTTCTATCAGACAGAAACAAATCAATCGCGCATGGAATTGCACAAGTTTATCCTGATAGCCACCATGGTATCTGCATCTACCACTTTGAAAAGAATCTAAACCAAAAGAACGTGAGAACCACAGTGATAAGTCTGTTTCAAACTGCTGCAAGAGCTTATAAGCGTGAAGAGTTTCATTATTTCATGTCCGAATTAGAGGGAATGGATAAAAACACGTACAACTACATAATGGAAGAACCACCTGAAAGATGGGCTAGATCTTACTCACCGAGGCGACGATATGATATGCTTACAACAAATATAGTTGAGTCGATGAATTCTGCATTACTTGAAGCAAGAGAGTTGCCCATTTTAAGCCTTTTGGATTTAATCATTCTTAAGAAGCAGAAATGGTTTTGTGAAAGAAGAACTGCAGCTCTAGAGACTTTTCATAGCTTATCAAGGTGGGCAGAAGATGAATTGAACAAGAAGATTCAGCTGGCCTTCACAATGAATGTAAGTATACAGCCCCAAATATGCAATCCTAATAGTGTATAAAAAATACAGATACAGATAGACTGAAAATTCAGGACTGTGATTTGAACTTCCGTAAAAAAAAGGGGGAGGGGGTACATAACCACTGGGGGGGTGGAGTTCAAATACTTGTTGCTACAAAATTCAGTCCATAACATTAACCAAGTTCCAGTACAGACAGTTCGATCGTTGTGCGATTGAACTTCAGTCCATATGATTTGAACTCCAATCAGTCCATTAGAACTGTACTCATGCACTCTTGCTCTGACTGACTAATAGCCGATTTTAAATAACATCTGTACTGACTCACAAAAGTTGTTATTTTTCATTTCAAATAGGTATTCCCCACAGGTACAGCAACATTCAATGTGCAGGATGAAGGAAAAAGCTTCAACGTCGACTTAAAGAATAGGACCTGTGACTGTCTTCAATTCCAGACTGATGAACTCCCATGTGTACATGCAATTTCATGCATTGAGAAAAGACGCCTGCTGAAATCTAAGTTCTGTTCAAAATGGTATTCACGAGAGTTTTGGTTAAACGCATATCAAGGTGAGGTGAATATGATAGGGCACAAAACCTCTTGGACTGTACCAGATACCGTGAAAAGCCAGAGGATAGAGACTCCTAACGTCAAAATACAACGAGGAAGAAGGAAAACAAAGAGATACGTCCCGATTGCTGAGGCTGTACGGGTCAAAGGAAACCAATGTAGTCGATGCAAACTCCGCGGACATGATAGAACCTCATGCATAAATACTCCAGTACTCCGACCCTATTCAAGGAAATATAGGTACTGCTACTTCCTTCGTTAACCATAAACTTTTTTTTACTAAATATGTCCCTCCTACTAATTTAATTTTCTAACTTCTTTTTGTTTCATGAAACTGCTTCGCTGTCAATGATGGTGCAGAAATAAATGAAGATATTCAAATTACTGATAGTTTCTTATCAAACATTCAAGATAATGAAGGTATTCAAACTCTGAATGCATTGCAGTTTATTTTTTTATCTGTGTGTGTGTATGTTAATAAGTTGGATACTAGTATTCGAAGCACTTTCAGTCCATATAAAGACTGACTTTGTAGCTACTTATGGAGTGTAAATTCAGCCTTTCAAATATGAACTGAAAAGTGGGATGTACGAACTTCATTCCCATAATGATACCACTTCAGTCGATATGGTTTGCACTTCCATACTTGGAAGCAAATGTTTATTCCTGGTGGATAGAAAGCTCAGTCTATATTCTACAAACCAAAAGCGCATAAGTTTGAGCTTCCATCCTTGTGTGAGTAGAAGTTTGATCTCATGAATTAAAAACATCCATCCTTAAAAAAGACAGAACTTCAATCGAATACTTAGAGACAAAAGTTCAAAGTCATTGTTGCAGCATTGGTGAACTGGAAAACAAAAAATTCTAGAAAACTCAAAATTTATTACCAACAAAATATAAGAGACAACACATAGATATTATCTTATCAGGCATCTTCAACAACAGACCCACTACTAGAACTAGAACTAGGACAGGAACTTAAAGGTTCTCTAACATCCTGCCAAATAGTAGCACTTAAAACCACACGATCTGAGGATTCAACAACTCCAAAAAGTATCCTAGTTCCTACTCGTAGATTATTACTACGGACAAATTCCCTCCATCCATTAGACAACCACCTTTCCCTTCCCACTTTTAGGTAGTTCATCCGGAAATGAGTACCACGACAAATTACAGTTGCTGCAACATTACGTCTGGGAAGCCTAATTGCCAACAATGCTGGCAAAACCTTTGCAACAAAAAGAAAAATGAACAATGTTATTTTTTAACAACAAATAACAAAAAAATAATACTTTTGAAAGACAAAAATTTTATGAATAACTTACAAACTGATCTGATTCAGTATCCAATTGAGTCAAAACTGCATCAATGAGTGCTGCCATTATTTGATTGAAGATGCCTGATAGGATGCTGTAGAAATAGAAATTATTTGGTTGTTCTCTTGAATTATAGTAAGGGCTATTTCTATTGCTATAATTATAGAAAAGATATTCTGTCTTTTTGTGTTGTCATTTCACTTTTGGATAAAGCTGAAGATTCTTTTTTCTTTTGTTCTGTAGTAAGCTGAAGACAACACACCTGACAGGATACATGACCCCACTAGGATTCAACTACACAATTCACAGGAATACATGACCCCAGTAGGATTTAACAACTGAACTGCAATTTCAGTCCATTAGGGGGGAGTGAAATTCAGACAAAAAACTGCATTTATTAAAAAAACAACATAATCCCAGTAGGATTTAACAACTCCACTGCAATTTCAGTCCATGAGGGGGTACTAAACGTCAGTCAATTTTTGGTTTCTAAAGTTCAGTCAATGAGGGGACTAAAAGTTCAGTCAAAAACTGCAATTAATAAAAAAAAAAAATGCATACCCTTCTGTAGGATTTACCAAAAGTGCTGTGCAGTCAACGGCCGGTACTGAAGTTCAGGTCAAAAACTGCCATTAATAACCATAACTGTACAGTTTCTTTAAGACCATAAAAAGCATAACTGTACAGAAACTGCAACAGCATAGAAAACATAAACTTCTTTGACCTCATTTAATGAAGCATAGACCATAACCGTACAGAAAACTGTAAAAAGACCATCCACTTGCCAGTTACTGATTTTTTAACTATAAATACCCCCTTTGCATTTAGAGGAAACTACAAGGTTTATTCACTCTTCATCTGCTACATACTACATAGTTTTTTTTTTTCAGAAAACAAAATATGGCAAATGAAAACAACCGCATGGAGGAACTAGGCAGTTTCAGGAAGAAAATAACATCGTCTTACTATAACAGAGATGATTTTGTATGTTAAAACAAATGACCAGAGTATATTTTATATTTTTCATTTAACTTTTCAGTGTTTTGTGATTCTGTTTATTAACTGTGACATATTCTTGCTTTTAGATCTTCCCAGACAATTGGAAGCAGAGGCTGCCAGGTGTAAATGGAGTGGCATGCATAATTTGTGACGGTGAAGCTGAAGATGTACATATGATGCACTTCAAAGTTGGGAGGCATGCAAGGCTGTGTAACGGTTGGAAGGCTATGCTTATTAAGAAAGGCTTCAGAATAGGTCAAACGCTTCGTTTTGATCACCTATGGCACGAAATGATCGAGGGTGTTCCATCTGTTGTTTTTGCTGTTTCTCTTACAAACAATCAGGCTGGTGAAGTAGAAGATGATGATGATGATGATGATGATGATTTAAGCACTGACGATGATGATAATGGTGGTGGAGCATCAGTAGACAATCCTATTTTAATTGAATAATTCTAGTTGTTGTTTGTTGTTTTCCTTTATGCAGTACTGTTTGTTTTTGTTATGACAATGTCTATTTTTAATATATGAACTTTAACCTAGTTATGTTTTGTATATTTGAATCTCTTATTATTAACTGAAAATAACTAAAGTAGAAGCATCCTCATGGACAGAAGTTCTGTCCATGAGGATTAGAAGCTCCATGTTTAAGTAAAAATAGAACTTAAAACAACATGGAACAGAACTTCTATCATCATGGACAGAACTTCTGTCCATAAGGATCAGAAGCTCCTTGTTTAAGTAAACCTAGAACTTAAATCAACATGGAACAGAACTTCTATCATCAGACTGAAGTTCTGTCCATGAGGATTTTAAGTTTCAAATTGAAGTAACTCGATTAGAAGCTCTTTCTTTAAGTAAACACAACTCATCACGGACAGAACTCTTATTATCATGGACTGAAGTCTCTAGCCACTTGCATTTGAATTAAGAAAAAGACTATACTTGGAATATATGTAAAAACTTAACATTAAACATTAATAAAAACTTAACATTTTATTAATGTTTAATGTAAAAACTTAACATTAAACATTAATAAAATGTTGATACATATATAGGCACAAAACTTATAAAAAACTCTACACCATAGAAACTTCATACATATTCAGTTATGGAGATGGTGGTGGAAGACCAGCAAGATCAAAACCAACATGTGCTGCTATCGCTTCAATAGCCTGGGTCATCATTCGCACTCGTCGCCTTTGGATGTTACGCATATACAAAATATCATTTTGCATTTCCTGTATTGCATTCTCCTGGTCCTGAATCTGCCGCCTTAGGACTGCAATCTCCCATTGTATATTATTTCGAATCCCTACTGGTACTGGTGCAAATCCTGGTGCTGGGGCAAACACTGGTGCACCTGATTGTTCTGGTCGTGGTGGTTGATTCACACTACTCTCAGACATTCTTGCACCTGAAGTTTAGAAATCTCAAAAATAGATAATCCTAAAATAATAAGATGATAAGAATTAACAGTCTGTTATGTATTTATAGTAAAAAACCAATAAAATTATAACAGTTACAACTTGTAGTTGAAAAGGCACAATAAAATACTAACAGTTGCAACTTATAGTTCAAAAAGGCACAATAACATTTTAAAAGTTGCAACTTATAGTTGAAAGGTCACCAGTCGATAACAGGTAAAATAAATATTGAACAGTCATAATGAGGGTAATAAAGTTCAACCAATGATGATAGAAGTTCAGTGCATCAATGAACATAAAACTTCTGTCTCCCTCTGAGGATAAAACTTCAGTCACCCTGTAGATTGAATTTGATGGCATATAAATAGAAGTCCAACCTTGGAGACAAGTCCTAGTGGACTGAAAACACACACAGACACAGGGTTGATGTACACTTCTGTCATGAGGATAAAACTTCAGTCCTCTGAGGACTTCAATCAATTGGAGACACAGACATTCATCCCCTGGTGGACTGAACACACACATACACACAAATATACACACACACACACACGCACATGGGGGGGTATAAAAAAGGTTCACTCCATATAATTGCATCACTGCAACATAAATGGCATTTACATAATTCTATGCATAATCATCTGTTCATTTGTACATAATATCTGTTTCACCATACTTTACCAAAACACTTTACAAAAAATATTACTACGAATTCTTAAGATAAAAACAAAAATATTTACAACGGACACATGTCATCATTATGTTGCCCATAATCATGCTCAACAAATTCAGGTGGAGTCTCAAAACCATCCCTAGCCTTTGCACGACCATGAGCCCAAAGCTGACAACCAAACCGCTCCCTGTAATGATGAATTAGACTTGGTTGAACCTTGTCAACACTTTTACCTCTGGTCAGCAGATCAGCATACCATATTACAAAAGCTCCACAACTAGTCCTAAAAAATGAGGCACCAAAACAAAGAGTAAGACATAAGTAGGCAAGGAGTTATAAGTTCAGTCAATTATATCAAATTTTGCACTAAAACTTGCACAAAAATGAAAAGACTTACCGATCTAGTTGATTCGGTGATAGTACCCAATGGGCTTTATAGGCAGCATTGAACTTGTCGTTTTTGAAAGAATCATGCAGAGACCCGAAGTTGACATACTTGAACAGATGTGGGAGCACAACAGCATAAGCCTTGATGTGGTCAAATTTGTCTTCTGGTGGCTTCCTTCTTTTGACCATCGAATCATATACACGTATTTTCTTGTCGTGCAAATCAAAGACTGCCAAAAAGTAATGTGTCACCGTTTCACCAGGTTTTGCTTGCAATCGGCACGGAAAATAGAGTTTATCAACCCCACCCCAGGGAATTGAACACCTCCGTTCCAGGCCATGAAGGTAATCACACATATACTGTCCAATACCGTCAAGCCAGATTTCATCACCTGGTCTACTTTTGTCTTTGAATTCTGACTCATAAATAGAGCACATATAACTATCAAAAACAAGATCAGTAGTTGACAGTGTGTGAGGAAACTTGAACAAATGGTAGCATGCCCTCTTCCTAAGATAATACATAGCAACATCGATATGCTGCAAAAAAATGAACCTGTTTAGTCAATACACAGAATAACGAAAACGGAACAAACCAAAGAACAGAAAATGCACTAACATTATCAGTCAAAGGGTAGGCAACATCTACAAACTCCAAAAACCACTGCTTGTCTGGCTTCATTGTTTCCAGCTGATATGGATTACTGTCGTAATCATTATCGCGTATATAACAAGCACGGTTGTTCCTAATTAAAAAGATACAAAATACAAAACACATATTACTTTTCAATGAAGTTCAACAGAAAATGCACTAACATTATAAGAATATAATAGGCAATGAAGTTCAATCTTATAGGTGGACAGAACTTGGCATGTCCTTGTGCACAAAAAAGTCCATGGCCTTTTGACTGAGGTTCAATTCTCCATATGCACAGAAATTCGATCCATAGGAGCAGAACTCAAGGGATAAGAAGTTCAGTCCATAGGGGATTGACCTATAGGTTTCCAAATTCATCCACTATGCACTGAACTTATAAAACTACAGACAAGAAATCATAAAAAAATACAAAATAGACTTACTCATCAAGTTCAGTGCCATTTCTTTGAAATAGAAAAAAAGATTTAAACTCATCCAACACTGCTGGACTAATCTTCAAGTGGTGGAATGGACAAATACGTCTGTAATTACCCTTCCAGTCAGTTGTCTTCTTTTTAGTTCTTGTGGTATTATACGGAGATAGCAACCACTGACTGGGCTTTCGGTCCCTTTTCCCCACAAGACCTTGCTGCTCCACCTGTTCTACCTTAGTACTTTCAGGGGCTTGGTCACTTGCCTTGGCAATCGCCCTAACAATCGGAAAAGGCCTCTCATGTTCCTGTGATGTAACCTCTTCTTTGGGTGCTTCATCAATTGACTGCTGATCTTCAGTCATGTCCCCATGAATTTCAACTTGGTTACTTCTATCAGCCTGTTGTTCTTTGTTCAGCTCCTCTTTCCCCTGTTCCTGAATCATTACTTCTTCTTTGCCCGTTACACCGACTGACTGTTGTTTGTCGACAAGACTTTCAAAAGTCTGTGGGTCAGTCAAATCAACTTCTCTTCTTGTTTGCTCAATAGCCTGGGGAGTCTCCATAACAATCTTAAGAGGCATCTCCTGTTGCTGTGTCGTAATCTCTTCTTTCGGTTCTTCATCAATTGACTGACATCCAAGAGCCTGCTGATCTTCAGTCATCTCCCCATCTCTTTCAACTTTGTTCCTTCTATCAGCCTGTTGTTCTTTGTTCAGCTCCTCTTTCTCCTGTTCCTGAGTCATTACTGCTTCTTTGCCCGCTATACCGACTGACTGTTGTTTGTTGACAAGACTTTCAAAAGTCAGTGGTTCAGTCAAATCAACTTCTGTTCTTGTTTGCTCAATAGCCTGTGGATTCTCCATAACAATCTTAGGAGGCATCTCCTGTTCTTGTGTCATAATCTCTTCTTTGGGTGCTTCATCAATTGACTGACAGCCAAGAGCCTGCTGATCTTCAGTCATATCCCCATCTCTTTCAACTTGCTTACTTCTGTCAGCATTCTCCATAACGACATCAACAGGCATCTCCTTTCCGTGCGAAATCACCTCTTCTTCTACTGTTTTGTTGACCGACTGCCCTTCTGGTTCTTCTCTTCCTGCTTGATAACTCACATCAACATTATACATTTCAACGTCATCGGTCCTCTCCTGTTGCAGAATTATGCCTTGTTCTTTTCCAAGTTCAACCTGCTGCTGATTTTTCGACATATCTTGCTGAATTTCTTCAGCTCTTGGTGTATCTTCAGCATCACATGAACCCCCGCTAACACTTTCTTGACTCGGTGGCAGTATATTAAAACTAGGCATATCAGGATGTGAACTATTTTTCTTCAACTTCTTCCTTTTCCTTTCATAGGTTATTGTACATGATTTCTCCACAATCATATCCTGAGGGAGCAAGCGAGGTGTCGACAGATCAAGCTCTCCACTTATACATTGCAATTGAATTTCAAGCACCTCCTTCTGGGCTGCAGTCAACTCACCAAACATATCTAATTCACTATCAATTCGTTCATGAATTTGTCTAGGGGTTTCATTGACAAACGCACCTTGTAAAGCTCCATGCAATTGTATAGCTGAATTTAGACCTGCACAACCACCGCTAACTTCTTTTATGACATCTGAACAGATTTTTGATTTCCTAACTACACTGCCTTTGCTGGAGTCTTGTCTGTCATCTGAAGGAGATTTTGATTTCCCGAATACAGCTCCATGACTGAAGTCTTTTCTTACATCTGGAGGAGACTTCATCTTCCTTCCATCACTAGCATTCCCTCCACATGAATACAAGTTTAAGGAATTACGAACACTACCAGATTGTTCCTTACTCCTTCTTCCACTAACATCTTTCCCTGATACAGCTCCATGACTGAAGTCTTTTCTTACATCTGGAGGAGACTTCCTCTTCCTTCCATCACTAGCATTGCCTCCACATGAAAACAAGTTTAAGGAATTACGAATGCTACCAGATTGTTCCTTGCTCCTTCTTCCACTAACATCTTTCCTCCAACTTGCCTCCTTTTCCTCAAAATTCTTAGAAAACTTCTTCATAAAATCCAGAACACAATCGACCTTGTTTTCTACACCACGAACCTTGTTTTCTACACCACGAACCTTGTTTTCTACACCACCAATATACTTCCTTATACACCGTCGCTGACTACGCATCCTCTTCCGGAATTTTATATTCACCTTCTGCAAAAACAAAAAAAACAAATCAATAGAACTGATAAAAATATTCAATTAAAATAAAAACAGAAAAAGATGAATTCACATGATACTTGAAAACTCACTTTAACAATTGCATTAACTAAATCTTCATCAAGCTCTACACCATGTCGAGCATCTTGCTTATCATCACAAGCAGCCTCACCCGCATGAATATCATCCTCAGTCTCAGCAACATCATCCTCACCCACATCATCATCATCCTCACCCACATCATCATCATCCTCAGTCTGAGCACCAACATCTCCACTTTCATCAGCACCATCCTCAGTTCCACCACCACCTTCCTCAGTCTCAGAACCATCCTCAGCCTCAGCAGTATGTACACTCTCAGAACCATCCTCAGTCTCAGTCTCAGCAATATCTTCACTCTCAGCACCATCATGATATGTCTGAGCCCCACAAACCTCAAAATCATCAGACGTATCCTCACTATCTTCAACAGCTTCTTTTCCTTTTAAAAGTTTACATGCAACAACAGGTACAGCAGGACCTGCTTCTGTCACATTCAATTCCACCGACCTTTTTTCTTCATCAGACAGAACAATTGGAACCATTTTAAATTTGTCAAAACTCTATAAAAAAAAAAAAAAAAAACCAAGAGAAATATATTAGCACCACAGTAAAATAAGAATAAAACTTTTATATGCAGAAATAAAAGTTTTGTCCTCATGGACTGAACTTCAATTGGTGTTTATTTTAGAAGTACAGTCCATGAGGACAGATACATGGATGGAAGAGAAGTTCAGTACATAATGATAGAACTTCAGTAAGGCTGAAGAAGTTCAGTACATTATGATAGAATTCAGTCCATGAGGGTAAAGAACTTAAGCAACCACACACACACACATAGACACAGATATAGAAACTTACATTTACATTATGAAAATACTGATCAACCAAAGTGTTATACTGAGGATTTTTGAAACTAATAAACCTAACCATCCTTGGGAAGCCACGAGCATTATATGTACAAAAGTTAGAACGAAGTGATGGAAATAAATCCAAAAACCAAGCGCATAACACAAACGGGAATCCCAGTACATAGTAATTTACACCACTTTTAATAGGTCTCATTCCAGAGTTAACTAGTGCTTCAAAACCCGCACTCCCCCAGGGATAAGCTCTACAAAGATCCTCGTTGTCAATAATATCCAAGTAATGCACTTCAACCAAGCTTGTTTTTTTGTTAGAACACAAGATGATTGACTGAAAAATATAAAACTCTGCAATCTTCACTGCATCATCTTCATCGACCAGAGATGCCGGGGTCATTGATACTAAAAATTTACGAACGTCTGACACCTGAAGATTTCTTTTGCCGCGAAAGTACTGCTTCAGAAGCCTCTGATTCATATTTATAGCAGGTCCATCAAACAATTCCTCACGGTTTGCAGAAAACCTCAAACCAGTGTAAACATGATATTCTTCGGGACCAAAATGGATGAGATGACCAAAAATATTAAAACTTAATCTATTCGGATCACTGCTCACAATACGTGACAATAATAAACAGTGCAGTAACCTCATAGAAGTTTTGAACGACTGCAACTTCAAAAAGTCTCCAAACACACCATCCGAAAGCTTCTTACGCTGTGCTTTACTGAAATTTGAAATGATATTATCCAAATTGTGCTCCCCTTGCCAATATGCATTCATGTTGAACCAGCGGTCAAATGGATACACTAGATTACCTTCCATTCCAGCATCCATATTGCACAAAGCTAACAATAAAAGAAAAAACTATCAGTCACACATACAAAATAAACAAATACAGGTTTGAGGATACACACAGACACAGGCACGCACACAAAAGTTCATTCCTTGCAGACAAAAGTATAATAATAGTAGGCTGAGAGCACACACTGAGTCACACACATATGGGCGATAGGCTTCAGTCCACTAGAAATGAACATCTGTCCTATGTGGACTGAGCATACACACATACATAAGTTATTGGTGCTGCACCAGCTATAGGCAACTTGAATCAGGGTGCAATGTACACTAAGGTAAGAGGAAACCAGGGAAATAAAAACTTCAAGAGACAGGCAAAGAAATTCTACTGTGATTTCTGCAAACTGACTAAATGGCGGCTGGAAACTAAATGCCTACCCTCAAGATTACAAAAAAAGAAAAATTGGTCCTTCTGCCTATAATGTGCAATCAGAAAGTGAAGATATTCCTTCACAGATTGGAAAGATAAGTCAAAACTGGAAGCTGCACTATTCAAACCGTGTTCAATGAAGCGCACGCTTCATCTGCTGAAGCATGAAGCAACTGAAGCATGAAGCGAGCGCTTTAAGCGATGAAGCAACCGATTTTACAAACAACGCTTTTACAAACAGTGCTTTCTACCTAAATGCAATGGTGACACATACTGTGTTTTTTGCCTTGAGATAGTGCTTGTGACACACACACAGAGACAAGAGTTCAGTCCATCACACACAGAGACAGAAGTTCAGTCCATCACACGCAGAGACAGAAGTTCAGTCCATCACACACAAACACACACACACACACACAAACACACACACACACACTGAGTCAGATGCATTGGGAACCGGGGGGGGGGGGGACTTCAGTCCACTAGGAATAAACTGCAATCACTGGAGACAGAAGTTCAATCCTAGTGGAACTTCAGTCCATCACACACAAACGTAAATCCAGTCAATCACACACACGCACACGCACTCGACGATCACAGAGACGCACACACACATAACTTTACTACACACACACTAGAACTTGAATAAAAATTAACTACTAAATACGCAAAAAACATACAAAATTAAACTTAAAAATAACGTTACTTAACTTAACAACAACATATTTCACAAAAAAATACAAAAAAAAAAATACAAAAAAGTAGTATATGAAAAGAGAGAAATGTTATACCTGCGAAAATGCAAAGGTGAAGAGAGAAAACGTAATGCAATACAACTAAAAATGAGTTCGTTAACTATTCTACGTTTGAAGATGATTTTTGCATGAAGATTCAGTGAAGAAGAAGGGTTAAAATGCATGAAATGAAAGGGTTAAAATGAAGAGAGGGGTTTTAAAAAGCCCTGTCAATTCAGAAAAGATGAGGGGTAATTTGGACTTTTAAATATGCCCCGTTTAGTGTACTGCCACAAAAGTGGCCTCTAGTGTAAAGCCACTGAAAAAAGTGGCCTCAAACTAAATACCAGTGTTAAAAGTGGCCTATGGGCGAAATTTTTACGTTTTATATGAACTAAATTAGATTAAAAGTGTGAAGTTGGACTCAACTTCATAGTAAAAATTTCGTGTAGGGGCCTGTTTGGCGCGCGCTAATTGATTTATAGCCGTCAAAAACAAATTCGCTGAGAAATAGCTACTTCCGGACAAATCCCAGTATAAATACTGGGGCTTTGAATAAAACTTGTTTATAGCCCCAGCATTTTGTTATGGGACTGAAGCTTTATATATAAAGTCTCATAACAAAAAAATGGGATTTATCCCTTTGATGGGACCTTTGTTATGAGAATAAATCTCATTATTTTTTTACGGGAGAAATTCCCATAACAAAATAATGGGACCTTTGAACATGTTAGTTCAAGGTCCCATAATTTTGTTATTTTGGGCTTTTTCAAAGCCCCCGTTTTTTGTTATGGGACTAGTCTGGGGTGTTTTTCCAACGCTAATGGAGCTTAAGTGTGCGCGCGAATTTTTGGCTATTCTTCAATGAATTTTGAAACGCTGGATAGTCCTTAATGAGCGCGTCCAAAAATGGCTACTGATCGAAATTTCCCCAACTTCATACCAGATACAAAATCTTAGCTTAAAATTGAGCAAAAAAAGAAAAAAGGAAGAATTAAAAAATATTTAACTTCATACCTAAAGAGTTGATGTTTAATTAATTTGGCTTGAACTTCAACCTCAGTGATTTGAAGATAATAAAGTGGTCAGCCTATGCAAATGTGCGCCCATAAATGTCTAAAACTATAACAGCACACACAAAAGTGACTATTTCTGCACTTCTCCTTTACAACTACATATATCGCGTAATAAAAGGGAGAATTTACACTCCATGCCCAAAAAATAAATTATTTACATGTTTATGCCCAAAAAAAATTAGTTTATATGGAATATCCATGCACCCCATTTTATTTACAAAAATGCTCATCCAAGTTATTTTATTTACACTCTCTGCCCACCCGCCTCATTTTAACTATATACCGTTTGTGGTATACTGTATATTTTTTTAATATACCAAATTAAGTATACTTCTTTATGGATTTAAGGGTATACTGTAAGAAGTATACCCAAAGTATACCATGGGGGGTATACAATGTAAATAAGTTTGTCAGTAAAAATATAATGTATATGGAGATGTAAATAAGTAGGGTTTGATGGGCATTTTTGTAAACCTCCCATAATCAAGATTATTTTCACTTTTAATCAATTTTAAAGATTATCGGCAAGTAGCCATTCACTTTCAGATCATTATGACTAAAGTTGAATATCTTTGTTGTAAGTTCATGCAGCTCTTTTTTTGGTCTGTTATGAACCAAATCTAGACTAAAAGTACGAAATTAGAGTGAACTTCATATCAAACTCAAATATTTTAGTTTGAAGTTGAGCTAAAAAAGGAGGGGGGGGGGGGGGGACAAAAAAGTGAAGGTAGATTATCTTGGCTTTTGACCTAAAGATTTGAAGTTAGATTAAAGATAGCAAAGTGGTCAGCCACTACAAATGTGTGCCCATAATTGACTAAAACTATGAGGGCACGCTCAAAAGTGGCTATTTGTGCACTTCCCCTCACAACTACATATATTGGGTAATAATGGAGAACTCGAAATGGATAAGTTTTTGGATAAATTACACCAGTGTCATTTTAGGTACCTTATTTTAAAAATATGTCAATATTTTTGTCTTTTTCCATACCAAGTTTATTTCAAATGCTACCAAATATAGCATAATATATTTATAGAGGAGAATTTTATTGCAGTTCTAATAGAGGAGAATTTTATTTATACAATCCTTGTTATTGCAAGTTTACAAGTATATCTTATTACTACTATGGCCATTGTTGTACCAACTGCTAATTTTGAATAACCTTAACTCAAGGTCTCATTCTTTCTACAATTCCCACGAAAACACTGTATTTGGTTCTTTCTTCAATCCTCATTGCTTTAGTTGTCTTAAATTATGATAAATGAAGTGCTCCTTTTACAATACCCTGTTAGATCTTGATTGTAGATTAAACTACATCAACCTCAGGATCTACTATGTCAAATCATCAAGAATTATAAACTTAAAGCGGAAGTGTACCTGAATCCATAGCAATGGTTGTGACTCTTCAGTCTCACGGTCTTAGGTCTTCCAAACCATTACGTGGGGCATTCCAATCTTTGTCTGACGATGGGATATCAGAAAAGAACCCTACATCTGATTTGGGGACCATAACCCTATTTATAGTTGCACACACTTTATGTATTTCTAATTAAGCCCATCATTTAATTAGAATATACATCCGGGTTTCTACACATAAGACCCATACTTTATGAGGTATTTAATTAGGCCTATCAACTTTAAACTTTAGCAGATCACTTTAATTAGGCCAATCTTTAATGATAGAAGTTTACATACAATTATTTATACTTTATATATGTGTCAGTCCATATATTCTTACAATCTCCCACTTGGACTACACATATATACATAGACATTACCTTATAATTGTATGTCATCTTATGAGCTCAAAATATTTACTATCATATACTGAAGTACCTCTAAACAATCTCGTCCATCAATTATGTCAATATAGAACCAATGCGGCTTTCGCTACATTCATATCGTAACTAAACCTTCCTTGATCACGTATACCAACATAACTAAATGACATAGATCAAGCATGGATGCATAGCGTGGAAATTACATGTAATGTGATCTAAACATGCCTATTTCCAACTGATCCAACCGAAAAACAAGTCAGAGTGGAAACTCAACTGAATACTTTATTTCTGCAGAAATATCCTTAAAATATCCTTAAACTGAAACCGTAAACCTGAAACTATAAACCGAAAATCGAAGTGTGTCCATAACAAAAGAACATCAAAAGGTTACAAACTCCCACTGAGTCTGAATATCCTTAAATGACATGCCACCTCTATGAGCAGTGCGCTCATGAAAAGCCTTCGGTGGTAGTCCCTTAGTATGTGGATCCACAATATGGAGTTTGTACCAATATGTTCCATAGACACCTAACCACTCTGAACTCTAACTTTAACAACCAGGAACTTTATGTCAATGTGCTTTGACTTTACTGAACTCCTGTTGTTATTGGAATATGAGACTGCTAACTTATTGTCACAAAATAACCTTAGTGTCTTTCAACTTTATCCTTAATTTGTAGCCAGTGACAAGATTCTGCAGTCATATTCCATAACTTTGATGCCTTATAATGCACCATAAACTTTACTGTCATGGTGAGATGAGCTATGAGTGTCCATATAACACTCTTCCTTATATAGCTCATCCACCAAGTATACAAATAGAACCTTTGCACTATCTTGCCATCTAGTGAAGTCAGTATCTAAATACTTGATTATCTTTAACTTTTCCGACTTCCTGTATGTGAGCTTAAAATCTTTTGTTCTCTGTAATTACAACATAAACCGTTGGCTACTCCTTAATTCTTAATTTCAGCATTTCTCAAATATATGCCAAACATCCCAATAATGCACGCAATATTTAAATGCGTACAAGCCTAAGTAGCATTAAACATCTGTAACTAAAGCACAATAAATATTTTTTTTTGTTTTTAATTACAAAATTATCTTAGAGCACTGTTTAAGACTGAATCTTTCTCCTTTAGCAATAAGGGTATCGCCTAATTCACAATCTTTCATACCAAATCTTTAATATCTTTCCAATATAGGCTTTTGTGATAATCCAAAAGTTCCTTGAGAGTTATCTCGATGTATCTAAATCCTTATTCAAAACTTGCATCACCAAGATATTTTATCTCAAAATTCTTTATCAAAAATATCTTGGACTTACACAACAAGCCTATATCGTATGGATCAAGAAGTATATCATAGACATACAAAACCAGAGAAATATGCTTACTCCCACTGACCTTGTGGTATACAAAATAATCACTAAGATTTATCTCGAAACCAAATGAGACAATAACTTAATGAAATTTGTGATACCATTGATAAGACGCTTGTTTAAACACATGGATGGATTTCTTTATAAAAATTCTTTTAGAGAAAGAGCTTCATTGCTTGGTGTCAAACTAGGATATGCGGTAGAAAAATTTTACAAATTATTGACTTTGCATTATAAAACACAAAGTTTTCTAGTTGTACATTTGCTCATCAAAATAACCATTGAGAACAACAATATTGTATCCATCTATGTAGCTTAATATCAAAATCTTTGATCAATGCCATTATAGTTATGAAAGAGTCTTTCAATGAAACTGAAGAGAAAGTCTCTTTATAATTGATGCCTTCTTATTTCTAAGTGAAGCCTTTAGCGATAAGACGTGCCTTATACCTATCCACATTGCCTTTCGAATCCTTTTTGGTTATAAATATCCATTTTCAGCCAATGAGCTTCGCACCTTCAGGCAACTGGACAAGGTCTCGCACATCATTATCCTTTATGTGCTTCATCTCTTTATTCATGGTATCAATATAGCTTTGAGAGTCAGAACTTTTCATGGCTTGACAAAAGTTGACAGAGTCATCTTTCATCATCCTAATGCCAACTTTATGTTCTTAGAGAAACACAATATAATTATCTGAAATTGCACTTCTCCTCTCTCTCTCTATATCTTTTTTTTTAATGGCATTGGTTCTTGAGGCTGTAGAGTTTGTTCTTCGGGAATAACTTTTTGAACGTGAAGTTCAATAATATTGTCTTGATCCGGAGTTTCTTCTTGAACTATCTCAGGTATAGTAAACTGTTTCTGAGCTTAGTCAATAGCAATCTGACGAATATCAACATATTCCTTTTCCAAGACAATGTTATTCTTTCTTCCCCTCAAACTCAACATCCTTAAAGAACCGTACATTATTCATCTCATAATAGCCTTCGCTGTGGGATCCTAAAACTTGTAACCCCTGAACTTTTTAGAGTATCTAATAACATAACAACTGAAAGTTTCTTTGTCCAGTTTTATTTCTTTTGGCCTAGAAGGCCTTGCCTCAGCTGGACATTCCTAAATGTGTAAATACTTTAAACAAGACCAATGCTTATCCAAAACACATAAAGGATCTTTTCAGTTGCCTTTAGCCGAAACTCTGTTAAGTAATAAGTTGCAGTTTTTCTAATGAATTAAACAAAGAATCCATATCTTGAAAAGTTGTCTATGGACATTATGAGATATAGTTAACCATTCTAAGAAACTATATAGAATTGTCTAGAAATACCAAATCTATAAAAGTTCTAAGACGTATAATTTCTTGTTGGTTCCAAATCTGTTAAGATTTATTTATTTCCTTTTTATGCGATTTACGCATATATCAAAACTGGATAAAATTAATAGGGTCGAGACTGCTGTTAGACACAAATCTCTTTTTCTCCATTTGGAGATATGACTTAATATATTGTATCATAATGAAGCAAAATCTCATCGGTTAGTAAACATGCAAGGATTCTTTAAATGAAGTGACTATATATATAGAAAAACTTTGGATTATTATAACCTCATAAAGAACCCGAACCAACCAATTTTGAATTATGAGAGAGACAATATTTTCATATCAAATGAACAACAATAACCGAATTTGTCCAACCTTGAAATGAAAATTATATTCCGTTTAAAGAAACGGACAACATAAGTCTTACTCAAATTCAAATATAAACTAGGTCTTAACAATAATCTAAGAGTTTTAATAGCTTCAATCTTAACCGAGTTGTCGTTACCACCGTAGATGTATCTTTCACCATCATTAGGCTTTCGACAATTCATACATCCTTGCATAGACACACTGATGTGAGGTGTTATACCAGAATCCATCAACAATGTGTGTCTTGGTAATGAAGCCAGACTAACCCCATAACAAACAAGGTTAAGAAAAATATCTTTATTGTATTATTTCTTCTTTATCACCGTAACCACAACTTCCTTATTCTTTATGTACTTTATTGAAATATGATTTGTCAAGAGTGTACAATTTCTATCTTTTCATTCTTGACAAATTCCTCCCCCTGAATGTTCCTGAAATGGCTTTCTTCATGATAATCATAGACATGCAATTTGATCTCTCCCACCTTTCTACCTCCCTCCTTTAATAAGAGGTAGTCTTTTCTGTAAGAGGTGGTAATAAATAAACTCTTAATGCATGACTCCGAGAAGCATGTTAAGGTTCTCTTGCCAAGTTTAAACTAATTGCCATTTAACCTAAGAATTGAGTTGATGTTAGGCAGTAAATCTTGCATGAGTAATTTTAGCTTAATCAGAGAACAGCCCAATAGCAAAACAAGCTCACATAAGACTTAAACTGTACTGAAAATAAATTTGAATAAAGGTAAACCCCATCTCAAGATACCGGACACTCCATTAATATTTCATCTTTGGACAAAACATTAACTTGTAAGTGATATCTTGACGTAGTAATCAAACACTGATAATAAAGAATATGTCGAATAGTAAATCTTCCTTTGGGCCGATTTATTATTCACACATAAAACCAAATAATCACCACATGTTTATCACCACAAAAATGCACCTGCAATTCTGTCAAATATTGACCTTCCTTTGGGCCGATCAATATTCACATAAGTTACACGTACACAACCTTTTACATTTTAAGACAAGTAAATCTCCACAAGAGAGGTCACTTTGGCGACATCGAGCTTCAATTTATTCATCTCAAAATATATATATATAAACTTACCAATATTCAAATCTAATTTCAACAAATTGGAACATACAAATCCAAGCCAAACTAAACTTTTGGTGGGCCCAAAAACTTAATTAAACCAAGCACTTAAAGCTGCTAGTACATGTATTTATTTTCTAATTGATGATTCAAATTAATAATTCAACGAAAAACTGAAACTGAAAATAAAAAGAACTTTGAACCTTTCTAGCAGCCGCCTTATCCCTGAAAAACAATTTGTATTCCGTAAAGCCCTCTAAGCCAAATTGTAATTTATTTTGACCACAATTAAAAAAAAAAAATTACTCCATTAGAATAATTTTGGCATGACTTTAAAGGAGTACCCAATAGTTTTCTTAAAAGTTGATATGGCGTAAATAATCTGCACTTACCCATGCCTTTTCTCCTTTTTTTTTTTTTTTTTTTTTGGTTAAACTACTAAAACCAAAATATTAACTAAACATAGTCTTCACAATAAAAAATTGGAAAACCACCTTAAAGATCCCACCCATGCCGTACAGCGGCATCAACGATAATTGGGACTATTTTGAGGTCAATAATTAACATCAACTTATATTAGTCTTTATTCTTTAATTACCAAAATCCATAAAATAATGGTAGCTTCACTTAAACCAAAACTTAACCAAATCGAATGCTGCTAGCTATTGCGATATCAACTTAAAACTTTTCTCCATTCGAAATCCTTTTCATGCCATAAATTAATACTATTATAATTTAAGCAATTGACATCATAGCAGCCATGAAACAGTAGCGTCATTCACAAAATCCTCAAGCCGCAACAATAGTTACCAAGTACTACTAATAGCTTTAAATACGAAAGGAGATAAACAAACATATTAATAAACACTTTAACAGGGATACTTGTCTGGTGGCATTAAGGAGCAGAACCTCCACTTTTAGCAAACTTGTCGACAACGTAATCCTTAGATTTTATATAGACAATCCAAAGATGCTATACATTTGGAGATTTATACCGTAAGAGCCATGCCGCCAGTAACCCTTATTATGATTAATTTTTCTTAATATCCTTAGAGCACAAATAATAACATGAATCTCAATGATTTAACGCAATAGAGGCTCTTGATACCACTTGTTAGATCTTGATTGTAGATTAAACTACATCAACCTCAGGATCTACTATGTCAAATCATCAAGAATTATAAACTTAAAGCGGAAGCGTACCTGAATCCATAGCAATGGTTGTGACTCTTCAGTCTCACGGTCTTAGGTCTTCCAAACCATTACGTGGGGCATTCCAATCTTTGTCTGACGATGGGATATCAGAAAAGAACCCTACATCTGATTTGGGGACCATAACCCTATTTATAGTTGCACACACTTTAGTTATTTCTAATTAAGCCCATCATTTAATTAGAATATACATCCGGGTTTCTACACATAAGACCCATACTTTATGAGGTATTTAATTAGGCCTATCAACTTTAAACTTTAGCAGATCACTTTAATTAGGCCAATCTTTAATGATAGAAGTTTACATACAATTATTTATACTTTATATATGTGTCAGTCCATATATTCTTACATACCCTATATGCACATTGGATGCTAAATAGTTTTGAACTGACTGCGACTGGCGTTTGATTAATTTCTCCCATGTACATGAATTCTAGCATAATCTTAGATGCTTCAAGAGGGACATCTTTTAAGAAAACCACTGAAAAAGAACGAAAAAATGCACAAAACTAGCAGACATAGTGTATAACTTTTGATACATCATAGATTCTGGATCCTGAATGTTATTTTGAAGGGCTCATTACTACAATTAAGAATCGCAACAATCCATATTAACATGTTGAGATCTCAAAATAATTTATTGTTCATATGGAGAGATTATTTTAACCACGTCACAGGCATTTATACAACTATAATAGTCAATGAAAAATGCTAACACTTCAAAACTGCTGACTTTAGTTTGTACATCAAAAATGAACCCTGTAATGTGTCCTAGAAGAATTTAAGGAACATGGTAGCTATCAATTCTGAGATGCATTTCTAAGGAACATCTCTAATGAACAAGATAAAAAACTGCTAATGGATTTGACGTAAGTATGCAAATTTATGTTATAACAATGTTAGATAAAGTTGAGCAGACAATGTGACAGTTGATAAAACTCGGCCTGTTCAATTGTGTACAAATTCTGATTCAGCTAGCCAATAACCTAACTATGTGTAAATTGCCATGTATAAAACAAAATTAGTTAATTAACTAGTCTGTTTTGTTGACGAATTCCACTTGGCAAAGATTATAATTGTAACACTAGAATATAGGTAGGAGCAATTGTTTTAGCTACAAAATCTAAATTAAACCTTAAGCATCCAAGAACAACAGAAGGTGTCACCTGTGACAACGTTGTTCCCCACCCTTTAAACTCGTCTCTTTCTTATTGGCCTTTTTCTTGAGGTTCTTCCAACTAGAAGTACCTCAAGGAGTAGAACCAGTAAGTAACTAGGAGTAATTGGAGTAGTAGAAGGGAGTTGTTGGGTAATTATAAGTGTAGCTGTGAATTTTGCTGTGATTTGGAATGGGAGGTAACACTGACGGTCTAAAGTTACCGCAGTTGTAGTAAAAGCAGATGAAATATTAGAAACCTTAGCTCCCGTCGGACCTGGATATGAACCGAAGTAGCAGTTCCAAATTGAACTCCTTGAATTGAAGATTGGCTTGACTCCAATGGAGAATCCCCACAAGCAAGGGCCATAGTACTTCCATCCGCTGTTTGGCCTTCGCCTCTATGACCCAGATCTAGCCGGGCTAAAATGGCTTCAAATTTTCGGTTCGTCTCCTCTTCACACAGCTTATTCTCAGCTTCCATACAAATTTGTCGCTCTTCCATTTTCTTGTTTGTTTCCTCCATAAATGATTGCATCTGCAGCTCCAGTTGTTTAATTCCATCTTCACCACTGTTTCGTCCTTTATCCACCATCGTTCCCACAACCAAGATTCACTGCTCTTGATACCAAATGTAACATTAGCTACTGTGTAATGGTTAATTGACTGGAAACTAAATGTTGTCGGCAGGAAATAAGGATAAAGAAAGTAAGAACCAAAGAAATAAAATAGGTTAAAATATCATATTCATTCATACTCGTCTGTTCTCTTAGCTTTACAATATATATAGGAAATAAATTACTAAGCAACTTCTACTTCAAATAGAAAACTCCACGTGTCCAACAACTCACTACTGTCCCAGGGACTTGATTGAAAATAAAAGAGGACTTCAACTAAATAACTAGAACTTAAGGGATAACTTAGTTAACAAAAGATAAACAACTTAATGGGCATCAGTTGACTTGTCTGAATAGGAGCTCCACCAAAGGCTACATTCCCTCCGTCTCAAAGACGATTCTTGATTCAAGAATCGAAATTCGGAAATTGGGATCTGAGAAAAGAATAATCCTCCCAAGTCTCTTCCTCAGGAGCCAAATTCGCCCAACGAACCAGAACTTGAGTCACTCATTTGTTCCCTTTCTTTAACAATCGACGATCCAGAATCTCTGCCGGTTCTGTGATAATCTGACCATGATTGGTGCATAAAGGCGGTTCTTTTACAGCAATTTGATGATCCCCCATTTTTTTTTCAATTGTGAAACATGGAAAACTGGGTGAACCTTAGATCTAGATGGCAATTCCAATTCATATGCAACTTGACCAATTCGCTTCAACACCTTCTAAGGGCCATAAAAACGAGCAGAAAGCTTCAAATTCCGACGCACTGCTACTGAAGTTTGGCGATAAGGTTGAAGCTTGACAAACACAAGGTGTTGAACCCCCAAAAAATTAATCCCGAAGGGCTAAATTTAGGAATATCAACTGAATGGACTAACTCTTTTGGAGTTTTTGGAGTCGCCACCCAATTTAAGAAAAACAGGGAACCAAATAAGCAAATGCGTGCAAAAACTCTGTTTTTGGAAAAAGGCAGTCTTTTCAGAGATTCTAAAGGTAAGAGGTTTTGTTAATTTCGAAAGAAGATGTTTAAGGCACTTTCGAAATTCCGTTAACAATGGTTAATCCGATAGGTTTCCAAAATATTTGCAAGTGCTATTTATGCGCTTTTCTAAAAATAATTAATTGAACCATTAATTAATTCAACTAATTAAATTTAGGAAGTTTTCAAAAGCTTTACAATTTATTTGAAAGCTTTAAATATTTTTTAAAATAAAATAAAATAAAATAAAAGCGCATTTTCTTTGGAAAAAGAAGCGATTTGATCATCCTAATTTCTTTGTCAACTCGTATGTGATAGTTCATAAATGGCACTTGCTTAATTTCAACTTTAAAACTCGAGTTTCTCATCATAAGATGGAACCTAGGTTTCAAGTCGCCTTTTGCAAAGTTGTTTAGGGACATTTAGAAGTTAATTAAAACTTCTTTATAAGTTTTGACTTTTTAAAGAAACTACTTCGTATCGATAAGAAAAAGTCTTTTCTTATAGTCACTTATTAATCGTAGTTTTTTTGTTGAAAAAATATGAAATTTTGCACGCATTTGCTTAAATGGCCTGATTTGCAACAAATTAAATAACGACTTCAAAATAAAGATAATGAACATAAAGTGAATCAAATAACCCAAACAAATCATATATATAGTAAAACGTTTCTACAAGGTTTACATAAATATTCTAAAGGGAAAGGAAGGATAAGAGTCAAAAGATAAAACCCAGGAATTTGACAAACTCGCGGGAGCCTTGAATTTCTAAAAGTTTTTAAAGTCTTGAAACTTGAGCCTGGGCTTGACCCTAATGCGATTCCATAGCCAATGCAAAATAAGCCATCCCCAATTTAGAGTTTTAGTCAAGCTCGTCTCCAAGGGTATATTATGCAAAAAAAAAAAAAAAAAGGAGAAAAGGAATGAGTGAATATCAAATAATACCTCGCATAAATAATTAGGCTATCCATTTTACATTCTGCTAACTTCCAAATTGAAGAAAAACACAACAAGAAACAACTTGACATTCACTTAATAGATGAGTAAATGAATAGAAACAATACTTGAACCAGAGCATACCAGAATGTTAAGAGTGTGTTTCAGGGAGCACGATTGATGGACAAGTTAATATGAAATTAGCACCCAATAATAAGTTCCATTCATACAGCTTTATAAGATGAAAACATAAAGGGTCATTTACATTCAGATATATTAAGAAAGATCAAAATATTACTTCTACAAATTTAAGCAAAAGAAAAGAAAATGAAACTACAATCTGCCAAGTCAATTTCAAAAGAACCAGAGAACTCAACACACTTAAATAACTTTAATTAGAAAATGAACAGAGTTATGAATTTTATATACAGCCAGGAAACTATCAAAGCTGATCCTATAGCCATTTGATAAACTTTCAAAGGATAAATTCTTGCATATATTCAGCCACAAGTAATTCCTTTAGTTGGGCATCAATACATTATGATATCAAGACTAAGAAAAGCTTTCCTTTGATAAGAAACTTAACAAAACTTCTACCCCAATTTTATATAAAAATAACTCATTAAAAATCATATTCCATGCTATTTTAGACAAGGGAAACATCAAAAGACATGAACATGAATTTAAACCTCCATATACTTTAATCAGAAGCCAAAATAAACAAAACAAAGGAATCAAGTCCTATTGACATTCCCCAACTCGAGCTCCCTAAAATACTAATCTGTATACACATGTTTTCAGGCACATATGCTCACATTGTGACACACACACACATTTTGATACACACACGATCTGGACACTCACACATTAATTTATGAACACACACACACACGCACCCCAACACACTGAACTACTCACCTGCACTCAACCATTCTTAAACACAAGAAACAAACTCAAACCCAAGCACAAACCTGCGACCTCTCTATCATTTCATTCAAACAAGACTTTTTAAAAGATTTGAGACTACTCTAACATCAGGCCATATGCATACAATAAATTAAATAGGACATACTTTGAAGAAGCATGCCTTAATCAAATCCCATACTACACTACCAGACCTTCAATTCAAAACTTCAAACACTCATCTCTCGCATTCTCATGCACCTGGAACAACTCTAAACCCTGCAGCATACACAACTCCTCCCATACACTCACTTGAACCCCTTCTCAACTCCTTAAAACAACATCTACTCTCTCCTACTGCATGCACCTATATTCCCTCACAAGCTATCTCCTCTCTCACAGACCCCTGAAACTAACTCCCTCACTGCCCATATACCTCTATCAATAAGCCAGAAATAGCACCCTGAACTCCTGATGCATTTAAACAAGCTCTGAGCTGAACTCAACTACTAAACCAACTCCTTGCTACCTCCTCATTCACCTCTATTTGTCAACTGCATACACCAAAGAACTCCTAAAGAAAATGCAACTACTAAGGCATCCTACACACTTCACACTTCACAAACTTTCCAAACACCTCTCCAATTACCTGCAAACAAGCCGAGACAACAACCCCACTTCTAACAACTGCACACGCTTCAAGAACACAAAGAAAAGCCTCTCAAACAAACCTGAACCATTGCCACATTAATGCAGAACCAAACAACCACCCTTTGACCTATCAGAATACCCTGCTACCTTCACACATATAGCCGGGAAAAAGCAAAGGCAAGCAGAAACAAACCAACAAGTGGAAACGTCAACAGAAACTAGACTTGAGTTTATCAAAGGTATTTAAAAACTTGAACATTTTAGACATAACTCAAAATCTTAATTTTCAAAAATCAAAACCTTAACTTTCACCTTACTACTTAAACATAAGGAAAACTAAGATCCTTCTCTTTAAACATGAGATTATACAAATGAGCAAAAGCAGGACATAACTATCACTTGAATAACATATGAATCAAGTTTCTTTAATATTAACAAGACAAGAATCGAAAAAGGTTGAAATCTTAACTTTAATATTATCGTATCAATAGGGAAACATAATAAATGTATCGCTAAACACATAAATGCAGAGATTTAACCATTGGTTATCCAAGTGACTTTCACTAAGAGAGAAACTATCCCACGTAAATCACAAAGCAGATATATAATAAAAAGAGACTAAGGTGAGGTTTATTACCATTTTTGGTGCAGCGAGCTAGGGCGTTGAATCTGAAGAAAGCGACTCGAACAAGAGAATAGTCGAACGAGGTCGACGACTTGAATGACGACGCGACTCGACTTGAAAAACCAAAACAGTAACGCGATGTTCTGAACTAAAATTAAGGAAAAATTATGGGTATTTTCTGTTCTGTCTCCTTCACCTGTTACCTCTGTGAATCCTCTCCTATTTTCTTTCATTGCTGCTTATTTCCCGACCCCATTAACGGCTCAAAATTGTTTGGAACCCTCTCTGCTCAAGCCCCTTTATTCTGCCGCTGCCCTCCTCCTCTTCATTCACGGCTCTAGCTTTCATTTTATATCCCCACAATTAGGGCTTCCCCGCTTGTAAAATTGACTTCCCTATATGACCATTTCCTCCTCCAACGGATCTTTTAGGATAAGGTTTGTACGACGAGGTGAGCTGGAAAGAAGTGGGGTCGGGGAAATTTGATTTTGGGGGGAAAATAGAATGGGATTTTTGGGGAGAAACGGGTCAGGGAATTAGGGATTAGGGGATTCTGAATTGGGGAAGGAGTATTAACGGATATGACGGTTTGCACGAATGAGATGAAATTGGGCTAAACATTGCAAATTTAGCCCTTTTCTTTAAAATTAGTTATTTAAATTCTAAAATTAGCCCTTCTAATTAAATACACTTTATAATTTAATATTAACTTAAAGTTCGGGATAAAATTGGGTGTCAACAGCTGCCCCTCTTTGCCCGGAAAAGGATGAATGAGTTTTCAGGGTAAAGATGTTGACGGAAAACCAATTTTGTCACGATAAGCCAAGGACTTTGGTTCCAAGAACCAAAGCCGAGGTTTATGGACATAGCCGAACTCCGGTTTACGAGTTGCCTACATATCTCGGGCTGAAAGATAATCAGGTCATATGCAGTTCGACGATACTTAGACACGAAGACTCGTACAGTGACAGAAAGGACGCACGAACATGAAAGAATTCAAACTGACACCCTAACCCGAAATGGAAGATTAGGATAGGACCTGCTTGTTCGAGTGCGATTCTTCATATCCTCGTTGACGAATCCAGCTCATATCAACGATTGTCCCAGTTCACTGCTAAGAAATAGTTCCACGTTATGCTCCAAATGCTGCTGCGGTGCTGCTAAAATCCTGTAATAAACTTGACAAACGGTAAGCGAGCGACTGCAAACAAGACTTGATAAATGGAGTAATAAATAAATAATGATGATAAAAAAACTTGTAGATGCTGGTTGCAATATCAATGATAAGCTTGTCTCCAATCAACTGATGAAGAAATCCAGCTTTGTGAGGCAAGATGACTTGGGGGCCGTTGGTAGACTAAAACTAAAGCTATAAAAAGCTTCAATTAATAGGAACATAAAATGAAATTTAAATATAATGATAAGGGTAAAAAATGCCGCCTTTTTGGCAATAAACATGATAAAGCATAATTCTTTAAATCATGAGGAGTCAATTTGAATGCAATCTTGGATTGTACTCCAACCATAAATGAGAATATGTCCAAAGTATTCACATTATCCTGCATGTCTTAACAAACTTATTAGCAACATAAGGTCATTAAAATAGGTATAAGGAAATATATAAATGCCTCAGGAGGCTACAAAATGTAATTAAGAAAGTGGCAAATATTAAAACGCCTATCGGGGGCAACAAAATTACGCCATAGAGGCATTCAAATAATTAACACCTTCGAGGTGATACAAATACGCTTATCGAAAGTGTGAACAGGTAAAGACGCTTACCGGAAGCGTGAAATATAAAGACGCTTATCGAAAGCGTGAACAGGTAAAGACGCTTACCGGAAGCGTGAAATATAAAGACGCTTATCGAAAGCGTGAACAGATAAAGACGCTTACCGGAAGCGTGAAATATAAAGACGCTTATCGAAAGCGTAAACACATAAAGACGCTTACCGGAAGCGTGAAATATAAAGACGCTTATCGAAAGCGCAAACACATAAAGACGCTTATCGAAAGCGTAAACACATAAAGACGCTTACCGGAAGCGTAAACACATAAAGACGCCTACCGGAAGCGTGAAATATAAAGACACTTATCGAAAGCGTAAAACACATAAAGACGCTCACCGGAAGCGTAAATATAAAGGACGCTTATCGAAAACGTGAAATATAAAAATGCTTATCGAAAGCGTAAACACGTAAAGACGCTTACCGGAAGCATGAAATATAAAGACGCTTATCGAAAGCGTAAACACATAAAGACGCTTACCGGAAGCGTAAATATAAAGGATGCTTATCGAAAGCGTAAACACGTAAAGACGCTTACCGGAAGCATGAAATATAAAGACGCTTATCGAAAGCGTAAACACATAAAGACGCTTACCGGAAGCGTAAATATAAAGGATGCTTATCAAAAGCGTAAACACATAAAGACGCTTACCGAAAGCGTGAAATATAAAAGATGCTTATCGAAAGCGTAAACATAAAGACGCTTACCGGAAGCGTGAAATATAAAGACGCTTATCGAAAGCGTAAACACATAAAGACGCTTATCGAAAGCGTAAGCACATAAAGACGCTTACCGGAAGCGTGAACACATAAAGACGCTTACCGGAAGCATGAAATACAAAGACGCTTATCGAAAGCGTAAACACATAAAGACGCTTACTGGAAGCGTGAAATATAAAGACGCTTATCGAAAGCGTAAACTCATAAAGACGCTTATCGAAAGCGTAAACACATAAAGACGCTTACTGGAAGCATGAAATATAAAGACGCTTATCGAAAACGTAAACTCATAAAGACGTTTATCGAAAGTATAAACACATAAAGACGCTTACCGGAAGCATGAAATACAAAGACGCTTATCGAAAATGTGAACACATGAATACGTTATACTCTTTGAACTCTTCCACGGAGGAATGGTCTTGACTACAAAATAAAGTGAGCCCCCAGGATTGGCAATATCTTTGATTGTTTACGATAGATTTGATGTTGATACTTGTAAAGTAAATGGTAGAATAGCCTGCAAAATAGATTTTTCATTAAATTCATATAGACAGGAAAATATCAAAGATAAAGGAGATATAAAGTGAGAGTTTAAGCCGTCTGGCTTATATTTGGTGAAGCTATAAAGAGTTGAGTGTTATCCTTGATAAAAACTGAGTTAATGCTTAATTCCTGCAAAGTGTAAAGTAAAGTTGTCAATAAAGAAATAAAGATTTGATTTTGCAAGGGCAGAATTAGAGAGAGAAATAAGATCGTTTTTGCGTATGCAATGAGTCAGATAACGCCTCCAATCTCGGTCAGTTATCTTGGCAACATTGTTCAATGTGCATGACAAATACTCTATGAGGAATTGATAGTTGCTAGTTTCCTCATCTTGTTGCTTTGAAATTCCTGCACTCAAAGAAAAATCGTTAGTTTTGGGAGGGAGGGGGAGCGTTTGATTCATGCTGACTCGAGCCTTCATGCTGCAACTGCTTCCTTCTTCTCACTTTGTCTAAATTTGCGATCCGTCCTTTGAGACTTGGCCAATGAACTAATAGCACAATAAGTTTCAAATGGCTGACACAAATGCTTCCATAGTTGAAAAGGATTTTCGTGTAACATTTATGTTAGTTTAAAACCATTGTTGTATTTCAGATGGTGACATATATTAAAACAAATTGAACCTTTATCTTGCAACTTTGCACCATTCTAAAACACTTTCAGAATTTTGCTCATTCATCTTCTATTAGGAAATACCGCCTTTTGCAATCCAGTTATGATCTTTACATATTCAACTTGCTTTGCAAGATTACCCCAGTTGCTATCTTCCATATCTTCAATTCACCTTGCAAAATTTAGCCCCAGTTGCTTGCCTTAGAGGAAACTGGAAATTTTTAATATTATAGAGTCGAGCCCGTTAAGAGCGCCTACGCATCCCTCCACGGGAATCAGACTGTGCGTAGTTCTGCTTACATAAAGATTTTTGGGGAAAATATGGCAATCTAAGTGCGAAGCCGAATCCGAATTGGAATGCCTACACATCTGCCCAGATGCACAGTTCAGAATTACACCATCAAAGATAAACAAGCCTTAAAGCATTATAAAATCTGATCGAATCCGATGTGGATTGCTTACTTATCCTGTTGCCATTCCAAGAATCAGACCAAAAGTAGTTCAAAATTACATAAAAGAGGAAATAGGGGATTCCTATGCTAGTGTAACCGAGCTCTATGTGAGTTGCTTACGTATCCCGCCTTGGGAATCAGGTTACGCGTAGTTCGCATTACAATCAAAATTACATGGAAATGAGAAAAATATTTTCTTGAGGCAAAATGATAAAGTTTTAACCAGCATGATTCAGGGCCTCAATCTGAATCGAATTTTTTAAAGTGCTTTTAGTTCACAGCCAAGTCTCCTGCGTTGGTTCACTCAGCTGGATTGTATTGTCTTAAATCAAATCTTGGATTTTATATTTAAGAAGGACGCATTCCTCGGTGTCATGCTAGGCAAATTCTACATGGTAAGCACAATACTTGGTCCCAACAACACATTCTGGGGGAGGGTCAAACGTACCATCTCCTGCTAAAGGGTTTAGCACTCCCATATCCTTTAATATTTCATACAATTGAGCTTGTGCTTCACCTAAAGAAGTGAATTTTCGGCGCTGTCTCTTTTCATATTTGGGACGAGGCCCTGCTGGCGTAGACTGATGGGCTGCAGGTAACTGGTGTTGTTGAGGGTAATTGTATGCTTGCGGTTGTGAATAAGACTGATAAGCGGGTATTCTAGATTGATGGTAATTGGGTTGAGTATTATATACGGGATATGGAGTAGGTGGAATTTGATATTGACTTGGGTAAGTTGAGTATAGTGTGCTTTGGTAAGTGGGCTGGTTTGGTGAGTTTTTGAAGGTCGGCTTCTTGTTTGGCCTTTGGTCGATATCAGCCATATCAATACCAACTTCATCTTCCCTCTTTTTCTTCTCAAAATTGCCCATACCAGTCTGGATGGCTTGCGTAGTTGCCTTCATTGCAGCAAAACTTACAATCCACCCTGTCTTAACCCCTTCTTCAACCATCTCTCCCGTCACAAGAAGTTCAGAATCAAGTGCATGTAATAAAAATCATCTTGGGCTCGGATGAAGTATTTTACCATGTCTTCCTCAGTCATTAGTGGTTGCACCCTTGCAGCCTGTTCACGCCATCTCAATGCGTATTCCCTAAAGGTTTCTGTTGGTTTCTTCTTCAGATTTGACAAGGTTATAAGGTCAGGAGCCATCTTGACATTGTACTCAAACTGCTTTGTAAAATCATTGGCTATGTCATCAAACTCACGCCACTTGCTTATATCCTGTCTTGCAAACCATTCAGCAGCAATACCTTCCAGACTATGACTGAAGAAGGCCATCAGAAGTTTCTCTTTACCTCCCATTTGGTCAAATGAACAAATGGGTCACTATGACCATCATACATATCAAATTTTGGCGCCTTAAACCCGGGAGGAAGAGTAACTTCAGGGTATAGATGAAGATTGCGGTAGGAGATGCTTTGACGTCCTCTAGACACTTGAAAATCCTTGATAGATTGCTGCATGATTTTCACCGTTTGGATTATCTCCTCTTGCTCAACTGTCTTTCTCTGCTTTTCTACAGTTAAAAGCACTTCACTTTGTGGCACATAGTTAGTGAAATCCATGTTCTTACCATTGGGGTCATGCTCATAGTATTGGGCTTCGGGATATCCTTGTCTTGGATCATTGACATTTTGAGGAGCAACAGCCACAACAATGGGTGCTTTGGATTGTAGAGGACGAGGAGTATCTTTGGCAGGTAAATATCGATAGTGAGGCAAGTTGTTGTGGTTAATAAATGCATTTGGGATGTTGTTAACTGGTGCAAGCATATGAATGACACTAGAATTTAAAGGCGTGTTCGGATTGGCAGTTTCAACATTGGGGTTCAGATTTGATAGCACGGCTGGCGCATTTTGGTGGCTCGACCCTTTCATTCTTTCTAGTTCAGCTTGCATACACTCAATCTGCTTAGCCATTCTAGCAATTTGTTCATCAGGAACAACAACTGCTTGCTCATTAGAAGATGCAGGGATACTAGTCTGATTATCAGTCATTGCTTGCTTCACTTTAGATTAGACACTTAACCAACTCGGGAGTCAACACGAATCAAACTCTCTCTTTTGGGGAATAATCAAAATAGAAGAAAAAGTCAAAAAGGTAATCTATGTTAGTTTGCGTGTCATTAACAACATTGCATACAATCACGTAGCACGCGTCACGTACCGCTGTGCATTTTAAACAAGTTTGACATGTGGCAATCACAATTAGTTGAGCGTAAATGAAAATGTGGGCGCGTCCCACCCTGTAAGGTGCCTCTTTGTGCTAGAGGTAAGCCTAATCGTCAAGTTGCACGCACATGTGGTTATTATAACGACACAAGCCATTTTTCAATACAACATATGAGATAAAAATAAACCGACATAATTGTCAACTTCTCAAATTTAACATGGCAAATGATTTGGGATTTGTTATAATATCCACACGATCACATAATATGCAGTGTCGGTTAGATTCAATATTCCGTCAACAAAAGGGCGGTTTCTTAATTCTTGGAGGCGGTACCAAGGACCGGGTCCAAACTAAGGTGTATATGCATGCATGACCTAATCTCCTTCTAAGAGTGGGCTAACGGTTGAGGCTGATTCGACCTATGCAGGATAAACCTGGCCTCATAAACCAGTAAAACCGGCCATGACAAAACCAGGCAGACCATACCCCCAACTAACTTTGGTGACACGAAAGAAATTCAAAGAGTTAGGAAGGACAATGCCCTTCCTGTATAATTTCCCGTCAAGCGGGCCCCCGTGATGAAATCGAGGAGATGAAAGAGAATTGACAGGCTCCATGAGGGAGGAAATATGAACGGGATGCGGACTATGCACAAATAAAATGTAATACATGCTTTCTATAACAAACCAAACAAACAGATATAATAAAGCAGATTAGGCATGCTAGTTGCAAATAATTGGAAACCTTTATGGTCAAAACCTTTATTGCTCCTCAGCGGAGTCGCCATGCTGTTGAACCCCCAAAAAATTAACCCCGAAGGGCTAAATTTAGGAATATCAACTGAATGGACTAACTCTTTTGGAGTTTTTAGAGTCGCCACCCAATTTAAGAAAAACAGGGAACCAAATAAGCAAATGCGTGAAAAAACTCTGTTTTTGGAAAAAGACAGTCTTTTCAGAGATTCTAAAGGTAAGAGGTTTTGTTAATTTCGAAAGAAGGTTTTTAAGGCACTTTCGAAATTCCGTTAACAACGGTTAATCCAATAGGTTTCCAAAATATTTGCAAGTGCTATTTATGAACTTTTCTAAAAATAATTAATTGAACCATTAATTAATTCAACTAATTAAATTTAGGAAGTTTTCAAAAGATTTATAATTTATTTGAAAGCTTTAACTATTTTTCAAAATAAAATAAAGTAAAATAAAAGCTCATTGGAAAAAGAAGCGATTTGATCATCCTAATTTCTTTGTCAACTCGTATGTGATAGTTCATAAATGGCACTTGCTTAATTTCAACTTTAAAACCCGAGTTTCTCATCATAAGATGGAACATAAGTTTCAAGTCGCTTTATGTAAAGTTGTTTAGGGACATTTAGAAGTTAATCAAAACTTCTTTATAAGTTTTGACTTTTTAAAGAAACTACTTCGTATCGATAAGATAGAAGTCTTTTCTTATAGTCACTTATTAATCGTAGTTTTTTTGTTGAAAAAATATGAAATTTTGCACGCATTTGCTTAAATGGCCTGATTTGCAACAAATTAAATAACGACTTCAAAATAAAGATAATGAACATAAAGTGAATCAAATAACCCAAACAAATCATATATATAGTAAAACGTTTCTACAAGGTTTACATAAATATTCTAAAGGGAAAGGAAGGATAAGAGTCAAAAGATAAAACCTAGGAATTTGACAAACTCGCGGGAGCCTTGAATTTCTAAAAGTTTTTAAAGTCTTGAAACTTGAGCCTGGGCTTGACCCTAATGCGATTCCATAGCCAATGCAAAATAAGCCATCCCCAATTTAGAGTTTTAGTCAAGCTCGTCCCCAAGGGTATATTATGCAAAAAAAAAAAAAAAAAAAAAGGAGAAAAGGAATGAGTGAATATTAAATAATACCTCGCAGAAATAATTAGGCTATCCATTTTACATTCTGCTAACTTCCAAATTGAAGAAAAACACAACAAGAAACAACTTGACATTCACTTAATAGACGAGTAAATGAATAGAAACAACACTTGAACCAGAGCATACCAGAATGTTAAGAGTGTGTTTCAGGGAGCACGATTGATGGACAAGTTAATATGAAATTAGCACCCAATAATAAGTTCCATTCATACAGCTTTATAAGATGAAAACATAAAGGGTCATTTACATTCAGATATATTAAGAAAGATCAAAATATTACTTCTACAAATTTAAGCAAAAGAAAAGAAAATGAAACTACAATCTGCCAAGTCAATTTCAAAAGAGCCAGAGAACTCAACACACTTAAATAACTTTAATTAGAAAATGAACAGAGTTATGAATTTTATATACAACCAGGAAACTATCAAAGCTGATCCTATAGCCATTTGATAAACTTTCAAAGGATAAATTCTTGCATATATTCAGCCACAAGTAATTCCTGCATGCGAGATAACATGACCAAGATACTCCACTTGTGGCTGCCCAAAACTACACTTGCTTCTTTTAGCAAATAAATGATGGTGCTCCAGTAGGGGAAAAACCTGTTTGAGGTGCTGAATATGGTCTTCTAAAGATGAACTATAAACCAAAATGTCGTCAAAAAAGACAAGGACAAACTTGCATAGATAGGGAGCAGATACTGAGTGCATAAGACCTTGAAAAGTTGCGGGAGTGTTGGTCAATCCGAATGGCATAACGCAAAATTTCCAAAGACCATGATGAGTCTTGAAAGCGGTCTTGTACTCATCCCCTTCATGCATCCGGATTTGATGAAACCCGGATCGTAAATCCAACTTGGAGTAAAATTTGGCCCCATTAAGCTCATCCAAAAGATCTTCAACCACGAGTATAGTATACTTATTTTTCACAGTGATATCATTGAGTCTCCTATAATCAACACACAACCTTCAAGAACAGTCTTTTTTCTTAACAAGTATAACCGGTGAAGCAAAAGGAGAAGTACTTGATCTCACTGTTTGAGCCTTTAACATATCCCCTACAATCTCCTCAATAGCATTCTTTTGTTCAAAAGAATAACTATAGGGGCGTAAATTAATCGGTTTGGACCCAGGCACTAAGTTAATTGCATGATCACAGGCCCTCTGAGGTGGCAAATTAACGGGCTCAACAAATATGTGCTCATACTTGTCCAATACAGCCTGAATTGGGCCAGGAATCAGAAATTCAGCAGGCTTATTGTCATTTAAAAGCAACAGATGGGCCACCACAGTTTCAGTACCATTTAACAATTTGGAAAGGGCTTTAATGTCTGTTTGGGCCACTGCATTTGTATCCTGACAGCCCACTAAGGAAATTAACTTCCCATTCTTGACAAATGAAATAGTATGAGGATTAGTGTTCAAGATAATAGGAGCAACAGAGTCGATCCAGTCCATGCCAAGGACCATATCACAGCCACCAACTCGCATCATTCTCACATCAAATTCAAAGGATTCACCATGCATTTGCCAAGAGAAATTGGGACAGAAAGAATCACAATGCATTACATCACCATTTGCAACTTTAACACTTATAGATTTATCCAATGGTTGAACCATTAAATTCAAACGTTTAACAATGATAGGATCTACAAATGTATGAGTTGAGCCAGTGTCCACTAATATAATAAATGGTAACTTCTTGACTAGGCCTGCAATCCTAATCGTGTGAGATCAACTGTTAAGGCCCAATAACACACTAACTGAAACTTCAGCTTCATCTTGTTGCTCCTCCTCCATAGCATCAACAAAAATTTCTTCAGAAACTTCACTCTCCATCACAGTTTCCATGGCATTTAATGACTTAGGTCGACACTGATGACCAGGGAAATAACGCTCGTGACATTTAAAACACAAGTTTCTTTCCTTTAGTGATTCCAAAGTAGGTGCTGGACGGGGTGCAAAGGGTTGTGAAGTAGTAGTGGATGGTGGAGGTGCTTTGAGTGCTAAAAGTAGAGGGCGTGGAGGAAGGGCTGCTGGGGTGTTTGAATTGAGATTTGTAACTGAAGTAACACACTGAATTATGGAATAAGGCCTAGGACTAGCTCGTTGGGTAGTCTACCTATAAATTGATCCAAACGTGACTTCATGCAATTTTGCAATGTCATAGGCATCCAAAAATGTTAAAAGGTTCGCACATCGCACCATCGATTCAAGTTCGGGTTTCAATCCACCAACAAAATAATTGACAAAATATTGTTCATTAAGCAATGGGTTAGCCATTAACACATAGCAACGTAATTCCTCAAATTTGGTTTGATAACTTTCAACATCATTGGTTTGTTGCAAACGGTTAAATTCTTTAACAACATCAAATGGCCTTAAATTACCATAGCGTTACAAACTGCTGCACAAAAATCTGGCCAAGACACTAAACCACTACGTTCAATCATAAAGCTATCAAACCAATGTTCCATTTTGTCTTTAGCATGCATCGAAACCAATGTCATCTTGGTCTCTTCAGGTATTTGGTAAACTTCAAAGAATCTGTCACACCTCCGGATCCATCCGCGGGGATTAGATGGTTCAAAATCAGGAAAGGAAAGCTTCACTTTCATCAACTTGTTGTAAATGGAAGGATCAGAAGAAGTTATAGTAGTTGAGTGAGCTGGGTTATAGGCAATGTAGTTGGACTGTCTTGGATGTGTGGGTTGGGCATTATAAATGGGCTGGTTAAAAAAAGGGTTAGTTTGATTTAAGTGAGTGTATAAGTATTGGGTTGGGTTGGGTGGGATTAAATGTGTGACTGAATATGGAGATGTTGTTGGTATTTGGCCACCATGGTACCTGTTTCTATTAGGAGCTATATATTCTTGGTGGCCTTGGGTTGCCTGGTTATAAAATAACGTCTGAGGCCCAGTGAAACTAGGATACATTGGATTAGTAGCAAATGTTTGAGGGCCCATAGAATTAGGGTTAAGGGAATTAGGGTGGAAAAATTCAAGGCGGCTGGGTCTGAAAGAGCTAGTGTTAGCCAAATAACTAGGTTGCCCACCCATTGCCAAATTAGGAACGGGAGTTAACACTGACGGTCTAAAGTTACCGCCGTTGTAGTAAAAGCAGATGAAATGTTAGAAACCTTAGCTCCCATCGGACCTGGATATGAAACCAGAGTAGCAGTTCCAAATCGGACTCCTTGAATTGAAGATTGGCTTGACTCCAATGGAGAATCCCCACAAGCAAGGGCCATAGTACTTCCATCCACCGTTGGGCCTTCGCCTCTATGACCCAGATCTAGCCGGGCTAAAATGGCTTCAGATTTCCGGTTCGTCTCCTCTTCACGCAGCTTATTCTCAGCTTCCATACAATTTTTTCGCTCTTCCATTTTCTTGTTTGTTTCCTCCATAAATGATTGCATCTGCAGCTCCAGTTGTTTAATTCCATCTTCACCACTGTTTCGTCCTTTATCCACCATCGTTCCCACAGCCAAGATTCACTGCTCTTGATACCAAATTTAACGTTAGCTACTGTGTAACAGTTAATTGACTGGAAACTAAATGTTGTCGGCAGGAAATAAGGATAAAGAAAGTAAGAACCAAAGAAATAAAATAGGTTAAATATCATATTCATTCATACTCCTATGTTCTGTTAGCTTTACAATATATATATAGGAAATAAATTACTAAGCAACTTCTACTTTAAATAGAAAACTCCACGTGTCCAACAACTCACTACTGTCCCAGGGACTTGATTGAAAATAAAAGAAGACTTCAACTAAATAACTAGAACTTAAGGGATAACTTAGTTAACAAAAGATAAACAACTCAATGGGCATCAGTTTGATTTGTCTGAATAGGAGCTCCACCAAACGCTACACAATCTTTCTCGCTGGACATTAAGGTTGATTCAGCGCGACTGAGGGCTTGTGAAGTTGGGGGCTAGTGTTAGAAAGTGTCGCCGTCAACATTCCAAAAAAAAAGAAACTTTCCTTCATTAACAGAAATCCAAAGAGATTAATTAAAATATAAACAAGTAAATTATTAAAAAGGGCCATGGACTTGAAAACATAAAAAGGGAGTACTAAAGCTTTCCCCATTTTTAAGAAATGATGAACTTTTGTACTAGAAAGGAAAGAAATATAATGGCTCGTTTCACCCATGTGATTGCTGGTGCCAAAATAGCTCTCTTTTTGGTCAACCCAGCTCACACGAAAGAGGTTAAAAAATTAAAAGGATAGAGAAACATTTTACTATTGGTGTAACAAATTCAGTGTGGAGGATGCTAGAGAGAGGAAGGGTAAGGGAAAGGGAAACGTATAGTAGTGCCATATTGTATCGTCTATCAATAGTACGTAGTGTCATCTTTAGTATAAAATCTGTGATGATTACATACTTTTGTGATGTGAAACTTTTTGGAATAATACAAATCATATTCTATCAGCTAACATGGTCATCCCACGTGCTATGAAAAATTAAATGGTATAAACAACCTTATAATTTTCTGGCAGGTAAAGAGCATAAGACTAAAAAGATTAAAAATATCGAAATTAAATGGTAGTATAACCCACCTTATGGTTGCTTCAAACGCAATCCAAATGGTGCTTACAAACAGAAACTTCATAGTGTGGACTTGGTGGTGTTATGTTATCAGAAATCACAAAAGTAATTGGTTACTCAATTTTTTCGTATGAAGTATTTACTTTGCCACATAACCTATTAATATAGTACGCATTTACTACTAAACTGCTATACCTAACCTGAAATCATTAGAATTTCAATTATCAACCTTCAAAATGACAATAGTAGCCAACTACCAAGTTTCAGTGGCATTGATTCGTCTGCTGCCCTACGTTGAGTGTAAATTTGTACAAACATAAGTACTAACAGACTTGTTCGTATGGACACACATGTGTTGCTAGTGGAGTATAAATGTACATATTTCCGCTTGAAATATATAAGCTGCACCAAATAGGCAAATACGTTTCCAAATTTACACTCACTCCCTTGAACAAGCCAATCAGTGAAATTCCACAGACAATTTCATGTTTGGCTGCTATAGCCGTTTGAAGGTTGAGGATTGAAAATCTTTCCATCAGCCATCCAAAAATTAGTCTCCAACTTGATTAGTCTATATTACTTGATATATCCTTCCTTTCCAATATAACGCTTCTAAACTTTAAGAAAAAAAGCATAAGAAGTAATACGTAGATGGCCTAGGTTACCAGGTTACCGATCAAAATCAATTCCCTATCAAGATAACAGTGAGAAAAATATTTGTTTCTTCATACTAGTAATAAAAAAAATTGACCAAACTACTCTGAAATTAAACAAAAGAAAATACTAGGAACAAAAATTAACTCTAAAAATCAGAATTATTCTCGTGGTGAGCTTTACAATGGAGTTGCTGGAAATTTTTAGAAGGGAAGGTGTGTTGGGCTAAATCCGCCCAAGATGATTTGCAAAAATATGAGTAAAAATTTAGTCACGTAGTCTGTTATGACCGTGTTAAATAAATACTAGCCAGCGATGCAAAATTGTTTGAAGACTAGCCACTCCCGGACAATCACAGTATAAATACTGGGACTTTGAACAAGTTTTGTTCAAAGCTCTAATACTTATACTGGGAAGCTTCAGTAAACTAACTCCAGTATAAAATACTGGGGCTTTGAACAAGTTTGTTCAAAGCCCCATTATGTTGTTATGGGAAACTTGTTCAAAGCCCCATTATTTTGTTATGGGACTTGGTATAAAGCTTCAGCCCCATAACAAGTTTTGTTCACAGTCCCATCATTTTGTTATAGGACTGAAGCTTTATATATAAAGTCCCATAACAAAATAATGAGATTTATCCCTTTGATGGGACCTTTGTTATGGGAATAAATCCTATTATTTCGTTAAGGGATAAAGAGTCCCATAACAAAATAATGGGACATTTGAACATATTAGTTCAAGGTCCCATTATTTTGTTATGGGACTTCCTCAGTCCCATAACAAAAAACTGGGGCTTTGAACAAAATACTTGGGCTTTGAACAATTGTTCAAAGCCCCAGTTTTTTTGTTATGGGACTAGTCTGGGGTGTTTTTCTAATGCTAATGGAGCTTAAGTGTGCGCGCGAATTTTTGGCTATTCTTCAATGAATTTTGAAATGCTGGATAGTCCCCAATGAGCGCGTGCAAAAATGGCTACTGATCAAAATTTCCCAAATATGACACGGAAAGCAATGGTTTACCTTTTTGCCCGCGTTAACAGATGGTTTGCAAAAATGCCCCCGTTAAGGTTTAATGAAAAAAATTCGGGGCCAAGATTTGCCTTTATATTTTTCTATTTTTCAACACTTGTCCCTTCAAGTATTGGCAATAGGCAATACTTACCGCACTTGGCCGTAAGTTTTGGAAAAAAGGCAAGACTTGCCTTTGACCCCTACTCGATTTACCAACACTTGAACGACAAATATTGGCAAAAGTAAACACTTGCCGCACTTCGTCGTAAGTCTTGGCAATTGCCCTTCCAGTCTTCCCTGCATTCTCGCCATATAACTTGAAGTATTGGCAAAACAGCACTTGCCCTTGAAGTATAGCCAATTGCCAAGACTCACAAAAATTTTGCCTTGAAATCTTGGCTCCAGACTAAATAAGGGCGTTTTGCTAAAACATTCCTTAGCGCGGGAAATTTTGTAAAACCACTCCTTATGGAGGGCATCCAATGAAATTTTTTGGATGCTCTTAACATGGGCAAATTGCACGAATAGCCACTTTTGTCAGTGGTTGTTACACCCCGTATGTCGAAAGTGACGTATATCATTTTAATGACATGTTAAGAATGATTTAAGTGAGTTTAAAGTCATAATATTACCATATAATATGTTTATATATTGAATATAAACTTTGGGAAAAGTCGGATTTAAGTTGCGGAAAAACCGACTAAGGAATTGTTTTGTAACTGAGCCTTTTCAGCAATTAATTTTGTGTATTATATGAGGTCTTTTAGGCACATATCATATAATATATTGAAGGTCTTGGAGTGTAGTTTCCAACACTTTTGACGGTTTGTTCATACAATATCTGGATAAAAAGATATGAGCATTAGAAGTCAGGGCAGAAAAAGGGACATAAGTGCAAAAGAGGACTAAAACTGAAATGTTTCAAGTATAAAAGAGAAAATTCATCATTTTCTCGTCATTTCCAGCAACTTCAAGATAGAAGCAGGGCTCTAATGAATAGTGAAGAAATTTTAAAATGTTTGAAGGAAGGACGCCAATCGTAACTCGAAATTGGAGACAGATTGCGTCAAACGCAATACGCGATTAAGGTAACGTTATGCTACCTTAAATTTCGTCTATAGCTTGAGCTTTAGAATTACTTCATGGCTAACTAAGTACCTACATGCTGTATTATAGCTTGTTTAAGCTTTAGAAGGTGTTGAATTCAAGGGAAAGAAGGTTTAGAAGCAAGAAACATCAAAGGTATGTAAGACTAAACCTTTCTTTTGGAAAGGCATGTATCTTTTAGCTTTTGAAGCTTTTCTATCACGACCCGTTTTCTGAACGAGTTATGACACGGCACCTGAGGGCCAGGTGAACCAAACCTGCTAAACTTTTCATACATATTTCAAAAACTCATAATTTAAATAAATAATAACTCCGCATCTTATAATAAATAGTCAATATAACTTTAAAATACTTTAAGCGTTAAATCTTAAAATGTGCACCATAACCCTTCTAACTCATTGTCTATGAAGCCTCTAAAATTGGAAGACTGTCATATTGCACGAGACATGAACCCTCGACAATACTCAACTGAATAAATAAAATAAATGAAGGAAATGGTAAGGAAAGCTGATATGTCTCCACCGAAAGCAAAGCGGAGCTCACCAACAACTGAGGATGTGAGGGAGAGTCCTAGCCTGTAGTCTGATCGCCTCTGTGACCTGCGTCTACGTTGACGAAGCCAACGTAGGTTCCAAGAAAAAGGAACGTGAGCAACGAATCACTCGTCACCCAGTGAGTATCTTCGACTCCCTCACTAAGGCCGGAACGAGAGTTAATAAAACATGAATACGTAAACCTTACTTTAAGACAACTGAAACATTAGATCAAATTAAACTCTTAAATATTTCAAAATAGCTTATACTTTCTTTCTTTAGGGAGTACCGCGCAAGTCTGACATCTTTTCTTTCTTTCTCTTTCCTATCCCCGTGGCGTCCCACAGTTCAAAGTCTGACATGCTAGCATTCATTGCCCGACTATGGCAATATAACATAGTGCCCGACTATGGCACAAACCTACCCTGTCAGGGTAGTTTCGGGGTAAAACGCAACCCGATTATGGTCACGCTCCGCAGCCTGACTATGGCTACGAACATGTTTACCCTTCTCAGAATTTAAGGTAGCTCCCAAAAATATTTCAAAAATATTGCTTGGCACCAGAGGCCTCAATTTGAACTTAACCTTTTCTGTAAAATCTCATCATAGCTTCATTAGCTTTCAAACACAAATAAATCTTGAAATTATTTAATAATAATTATAAAATAACATAAATAATCTCATGAAATCATACTCAAGTAAAGGTATGTTATCGGGATGTAAGGAAGCTATGAAACATAATTCTAGATACTTGATACTAAAGAACAACTTGGAAACATTAATGGATAATGAACGTTTGCGCGCTCCAATCAAACATACATTAACTACTCTAAATCAATTTATCAAACGCTTTAAATACATGGACTTTGCGAGAAAAGTACCTTAGAAATGGTATATCTCAACTCACCTCAATTTCCTCCTTGAATCTAATTGCAAGTGCAACTCGACGTACTTCACGTTACCAACCAGCTACAACAATCAATTTACGTAATCAATCCCAAAGTTCTCATCTTTACCTCAATTTAAGAACTTAGGTCCAACCCTTAACTTTCTAGGTTTGAAAAAATTCCCCAATGAATATAATCTATTAGAATGCTAAATTCTTTTGTATAACAGTGACATAATTTCATTAATACGTAGGAAGGACTTACCTTGATGTAACTTGAAGATTGAACCGCAGGAGGTATGGTTCCCTGTTTATTTTCGACGAAAGGGATTACGCTTGCGGGGAGCATGCCAAAAGAAAAACTCTGTCTGTTTTGGTTGCCTTGCTCCATTATTCTAATATTATTTAGTTATAAGATTTTGTTTGGAATAGTCTATATTTTGGGTAACTTGGCTAATTAGCCAACTTAATGTACAGTCTATCTACGTTAAGCCGGCTTTAACTTTTGGCACCTTTAGCAATTTCTTCCTCCACTTTACATACAATTAAATATTTACACGTCATCCATGATAAATGCTTAACTTATTTTCACCATACACTTCATACTCAGACCTCGCAATAATATATGAAACGACTTTACGTAAATAATTTTTTCACGCCAATAAGTGTCCTAAAACTTAGAAAATTTTGGGGAGCGTCACATTCTTCCCCCCCTTAAGATCATTCGTCCTCGAATGATTTTTATTCCTCACTCCTAGGCCACTTTTCCATTCCACCAACTTGCCAAATGTTCCAAATTTTGGCTAAGTGTTGGATTTCTTAAAAATTTCGGCAGAGTCTCCCCTGTAACTAGACTATCCGAAAAAATATCCCTGTCAGAAATACCACAACAACAACCAATACACTATAACAGGCCATCAATAGGCACCAACAATAGCTCCAAATAACCACTACTACTCCGGCTAGAAGGTAAGTCTCAAGAATTAATGAAACGTGCTCTGGCAAGGAGCTAAATCTCAATAATAAATCAAATAAACTCCGACAAGGAGCTAAATAACACTAATGAATTAAATATACTCCGACAAGGAGCTAACCCACCTAATATCTCATAATTAACCGGAAAAATTAAATACAAATTAAACCTTTATAGTTCACATACTTTGCTCTTCAAATAGATGGGGATACCTTATCTTCCTGTCTTCCTCAATCTCCCATGTAGCCTTTTTTGAATTATGATCACGCCACAATACTTTCACCGAAGCTATATCTTTTGTTTTTAACTTTCTAACTTGCCTATCAAGAATCTGGATTGGTACCTCTTCGTAACTCAAGTTTGTATTAATTTCTATGGTGTTGGAAGGAATAACATGTGACTCATCGTGGACGTACTTTCTTAACATAGACACGTGAAAAACAGGATGGACCGAAGACAACTCAACTGGCAAGGCTAGCTCATAAGCCACATTACCTTTCTTGCTTAAAATTTCATAAGGTCCGATAAATCTAGGACTAAGCTTTCCCTTCTTACCGAACCTCATAACTCTCTTCATTGGTGACACTTTTAGGAACACCATATCACTTACATTGAACTCTAAGTCTCAGTACCTCTTGTCAGAATAAGACTTTTGATGACTTTGAGCCGCTTTGAGCCTTTCTCTAATTAGTTGGACCTTCTCTAAAGCCTCATAAACAAACTCTGGGCCAAGCAACGACACCTCTACTGGTTCGAACCAGCCCACTGGAGATCTACATCTACGTCCATATAGCGCCTCATATGGAGCCATCCCAATACTAGCCTGATAGCTGTTGTTGTAAGCAAACTCAATGAGCGGCAGATGATCATCCCAATTACCTTCAAAATTTATAACACAGGCTCGTAACATGTCCTCGAGGGTTTGAATGGTTCTTTCGGCCTGACCATCTCTCTGCGGATGGAAAGCAGTACTCAAGTTTACTTTGGTTCCCAACCTTTTTTGCAAAGCTTGCCAAACATGAGCGGTGAACTGCAGACCTCTGTCAGAGATAATCGAGACTGGGGTGCCATGCAACCTACAATTTTCTTGATATACAACTGAGCATACTGTTCTGCACTGTCTGTTGTCTTCACTGGTAGAACATGAGCTGACTTTGTGAGTCTCTCGACAATCACCCTAATTGAATCATGCTTACGGTACGTGCGAGGCAAGCCTACCACAAAATCCATATTTATCGCTTCCCATTTCCACTGTGGTATTTCTATATCCTGAAGTAGACCACCCGGTCGTTGATGCTCTGCCTTGACTTGCTGACAATTCAAACATTTAGCCACATACTCTACTACTTGCTTCTTCATACCTTTCCACCAATACAAATCCTAAAAAATCTTGATACATTTTAGTAGCACCTGGGTGAATAGAGTATCTTGAGTTGTGAGCTTCTTCCATGATGGCTTTTCTGAGGTCATCTACATCTGGTACACATAACCTGTCATTTAGCTTCAAAGCTCCATCGCTTCCAAGAGTGAAAGCAATAATTTCTTTATTTCTGACTCCATCTTTTATTTTCACCAAATACGGATCCTCATCTTGCTTAGCCTTAACATGTGCAATAAGTGATGAACGTGCTAAGGCATAAGCAACCATATCTCTTCCTTCCGTCTGATCCAGTCTAATCCCGTCATTTGCCAGCTTTTACACTTCTCGGCCTAACGGTCTCTTGTGAACTGATAAATGAGCTAAGACACCCATTGACTTTCTTCTGAGTGCGTCTGCTACCACATTAGCTTTGCCCGGATGGTAAAGGATATTGATGTCATAATCCTTCAATAGCTCGAACCACCTTCTCTGCCTCAAATTTAACTCCTTTTGCTTCAAAATGTACTGGAGACTCTTATGGTCTGTATATATATCAGAATGCTCACCATACAAGTAGTGCCTCCATATTTTTAAAGCAAATACTACCGCTGCAAGCTCTAAGTCGTGTGTGGGGTAGTTCTTTTCGTGGTTTTTCAACTGCCTGGAAGCATAGGCAACAACCTTTCCTTCTTGCATGAGAACACAACCAAGCCCTACTGTGGAGGCATCGCAATAGACTGTGAATCCACCCAAACCTGTCGGCAAGGTTAACACAGGTGCGGTGGTCAACTTCTTTTTTAATTCTTGAAAGCTCTGCTCGTATGCGTCTGGCCACTAAAATTTAACTGCTTTCTGAGTCAGCTTGGTCAATGGTGCTGCAAGAGAAGAAAAACCATCAACGCACCTCCTGTAGTAACCTGCCAAACCCAAGAAACTTCTAATTTCGGTCGGTGTTATTGGCCTTGGCCAGTCCTTAACCGCTTCTATCTTTTGAGGATCTACCTTAGTGCCTTCACTAGATACCACGTGGCCTAAGAATGACACGTACTGGAGCCAAAATTCACATTTGGAAAACTTAGCATATAGTTCATTCTCTTTCAGAGTCTGCAGTGTTATCATGGGGTGTTCTTCATGTTCCTCCTTTCTCTTGGAATATACCAAAATATTATCTATGAACACGACAATAAAGGTATCTAAGTACGACTTGAAGACTCTATTCATCAGGTCCATGAAAGCAGTTGGTGCATTTGTCAGTCCAAAGGACATCACTAGAATTTCATAGTGGCCGTAGCAAGTCCTGAAGGCTGTCTTTGGGATATCTTCTTCTCTAATTCTCAACTGGTGATACCCCGATCTCAAGTCTATCTTGGAGAAGTACTTTGCTCCCTGAAGTTGGTCAAATAAGTCATCAATTCTAGGCAATAGATACTTGTTTTTAACCGTGACTTTGTTCAACTGCCGATAATCAATACACATTCTGAGAGACCCATAGGACCGGAGCACCCCACGGTGACACACTCGGCCTAATGAAGCCCTTGTCAAGAAGATATTTCAACTGCTCTTTCAATTCTTTAAGTTCTGCTGGGGCCATTCTATAGGGAGGAATAGATATGGGCTGAGTGCCTGGTACGAGGTCAATACCGAAGTCTATGATTCTTTCTTGAGGAAGTCCAGGAAGGTCATCTAGAAAAACTTCTGGAAAATCTCTAACAGCTGGCACAGACTGAAGAGTAGGAGCCTCTGATTCTGCATTAATGATATGAGCCAAGTAGGCAACACAACCTTTACTTATCATCTTCTGTGCCTTAAGATAGGAAATAAATTTTCGCACTGGTGATGCTGAAATACCCTTCCATTCAAGGACCTCTTCATTTGGGAATTGGAACCTGACTATCTTAGCACGACAATCTAATGTGGCACGGCAAGAAGAAAGCCAATCCATTCCCATGATTGCATCAAAGTCCACCATTTCTAACTCTATAAGATCAGCTATAGTATTGTGGCCTTGCACTGAGATTGTGCAACCCCTATAAACTCTCGTTGCTTTCACTGGCTCTCCAAATGGAGTAGATACTAAGAAGGACTCACTTAGATGTTCAGGTTCTAACCCGAGACTCGTAGCAAAATACGGAGTGACATAAGAATATGTAGAACCTGGATCAATCAAGACATATGCATTCTGTGAGTAAACTTGAAGTATACCTGTAACAACTGCTGGAGATGCCTCTGCACTCTAACGATCAAGTGTAGCATATAAGCGGGGTTGTCCCCCTCCCTGGTGGACTGAGCCTGAACCTCTACCCGCCCCACGCGCAGCCTGGTTCTGAGGGCCACGAGCTTGGGGTGGTGCAACTGCAGTAGCTGAAGAACCTGCTGGATGGGCTGCTCCCCTATCATAGGCTTGCTGCAACTTTGGGCAATTAAATTTGTAGTGTCCCTCTTCAAGACAATTGTAACAACCTCGAAAACCCAACTTGCACGGCCCTGAATGGTTCTTTTTACAATTACCACAAATATCACCATACTGTAGCTGCTGGTTGACACTGCCTTGACTCTAAATAGCTGGAGATTGAAAACTCTGATTTTGATTGGACCTTCCACCAAGGTTCTGATTCTAACGAGACTGATTCCCATAGTTCTGGTTCTTCTTGAAGTATGACCCACCACCTGACTGGTAAGAGGATTGAGCTGGTGCAGATGCAGCCTTGTTAAATGAGTTCTTTCCTCCTCCCATTGAACCATTGTAACCGCTGGATGATCGGGCCCTCTTGTTATTTTAGCTTTCCTTTTCATCTCTTCTTTGATGTTTCTTCCTTTCTATGTGCTTAGCAAATCCCACAACAGAGGATAAAACTGACATACCTGCTGCTGCTACCACTGTAGTGTCCTGAATGTGAATACCCAATCCATTAACGAATCTATCAATCTTTGCCCTTTCTGTTGGAATCATATGGGGAGCGTACTTAGCCAACTTGATAAACTCCATCTGGTATTCTTCTACACTCATTGATCCCTGCTTAAGTTGCTCAAACTGGGTAGCCTTGGCTGCCTTATCTTCTTCTGGTATAAAGTTCGTTGTGAATGCCTCCTCAAATTCCTCCCAAGTAGGTGGACTATAATCCTCATCTCTCTCTTTCCCATATCTCGAACCAAGTGTCTGCCGTACCCTTCAGCTGGTAGGCAGCTAATTCAACAGCCTCATTATCAACTGTTTTCATCAACCGGAGTGCCCTTTTAACTTCCTCAAGCCATAACATTGCATCTTCACCAACCTTGGTACTGTAGAACTCTGGTGGTCTCAACTTGAGAAACTCGTGTGCCCTGGATGTTATAGAACTTCCATGTCTGTTGCCCTGAGGTGGTGCCTCATTCTCCCTAGGACCCTGAGTAGCCATGACTGTAGTAAACATCTCCATATCCCCTCTCATTGCATTAAAAACCTCACTCATCTCTGGTGGCAAGACAACTTGAGCTGGAACAATAGGTGGGGGTGGCACTTGGTTCTGGTTAGCTTGCTCATCTATCTCAACCTGATCAACCCGTTCCTCTGGTTCAACCTGGGGCGCTGGAGTCTTCTTAGTTGGCTTTCCCTTCTTACTTTTCTTAGATTTACGCTGAGCCACCATTGCCGCAAGCGTTTCTTGATCAGCTGCTTGAGCACTGGTGTTAGAATTTCGAGTACGAAACATTTCTGCGAATTCAAAAGAATGAATAGATTAGAAGGATTCTTAAAGTTAAGCTCTATTGCACGATCTAGAGTATGAAAGAAAGTGACACTTTTCCTAAATGTATGCAGCCTCCTGTTCATAAGTATGGCGCGCTTCATACACATAAACAAGACTCTACTGACACGGCTTCATAGACCCCTAGGACTCTCTAAACCTGTTTCTCTGATACCAAGTTTGTCACGACTCGTTTTCTGAACGAGTTATGACATGGCACCTGAGGACTAGGTGAACCAGACCTGCTAAAATTTTCATGCATATTTCAAAAACTCATAATAATTTAAATAAAATAACTCTGCATCTTATAATTAATAGTCAATATAACTTTAAAATACTTTAAGCGTTAAATCTTAAAATGTGCACCATAACCCTTCTAACTCATGGTCTATGAAGCCTCTAAAACTAGAAAACTGTCATATTGCACGAGACATGAACCCTTGGAAATACTCAACTAAATAAATAAAACAAATGAAGGAACTGGTAAGGAAAGCTGATATGTCTCCACCGAAAGCAAAGCGGAGCTCACCAACAACTGAGGATGTGAGGGAGAGTCCTAGCCTGTAGTCTGATCGCCTCTGTGACCTACGTCTACGTTTACGAAGCCAACGTAGGTTCCAAGAAAAAGGAACGTGAGTAACGAATCGCACATCACCCAGTGAGTATCTTCGACTCCCTCACTAAGGCCGGAACGAGATTTAATAAAACATGAATGCGTAAACTTTACTTTAAGACAGCTGAAACATTAGATCAAAATAAACTCTTAAATATTGCAAAATAGCTTATACTTTCTTTCTTTAGGGAGTACCGTGCAAGTCTGACATCTTTTCTTTCTTTCTCTTTCCTATCCCCGTGGCGTCCCACAGTTCAAAGTCTGACATGCTAGCATTCATTGCCTGACTATGGCAATATAACATAGTGCCCGACTATGGCACAAACCTACCCTGTCAGGGTAGTTTCGGGGTAAAACGCAACCCGACTATGGTCACGCTCCGCAGCCCGACTATGGCTACGAACATGTTTACCCTTCTCAGAATTTAAGGTAGCTCCCAAAAATATTTCAAAAATATTGCTTGGCACCAGAGGCCTCAATTTGAACTTAGCCTTTTATGTAAAATCTCATCATAGCTTCATTAGCTTTCAAACACAAGTAAATCTTGAAATTATTTAATAATAATTATAAAATAACATAAATAATCTCATGAAATCATACTCAAGTAAAGATATGTTATCGGGATGTAAGGAAGCTATGAAACATAATTCTAGATACTTGATACTAAAGAACAACTTGGAAACATTAATGGATAATGAACGTTTGCCCGCTCCAATCAAACTTACATTAACTTCTCTAAAGCAATTTATCAAACACTTTAAATACATGCACTTTACGAGAAAAGCACCTTAGAAAGGGTATATCTCAACTCACCTCAATTTTCTCCTTGAATCTAATTGCAAGTGCAACTCGACGTACTTCACGTTACCAACCAACTACAACAATCAATTTACGTAATCAATCCCAAAGTTCTCATCTTTACCTCAATTTAAGAACTTAAGTCCAACCCTTAACTTTTTAGGTTTGAAGAAATTCCCCCAATGAATATAATCTATTAGAATGCTAACTTCTTTTATATAACAGTGACATAATTTCATTAATACGTAGGAAGGACTTACCTTGATGTTAACTTGAAGATTGAATCGCAGAAGGTATGGTTCCCTGTTTATTTTCGATGAAAGGGATTACGCTTGCGGGGAGCACGCCAAAAGAAAAGCTCTGTCTGTTTTGGTTGCCTTGCTCCATTATTCTAATATTATTTAGTTATAAGATTTTGTTTGGAATAGTCTATATTTTGGGTAACTTGGCTAATTAGCCAACTTAATGTAAAGTCTATCTACGTTAAGCCGGCTTTAACTTTTGGCACCTCTAGCAATTTCTTCCTCCACTTTACATACAATTAAATATTTACACGTCATTCATGATAAATGCTTAACTTATTTTCACCATACACTTCATACTCGGACCTCGCCATAATATAAGAAACGACTTTAGGTAAATAATTTTTTCACGCCAATAAGTGTCCTAAAAATTAGAAAATTTTGGGGAACGTCACATTTTCTTTGTTCTAAACTTAGTGTTTCTTGTGAGAAACTTGTATGGTATCAAGGAAACCTTGTATATACTTAATTTGGTACTAAAATCCAAGGTGAAAGACGTCCGAATCAGCAAGATAAAACATTTCAAAATCTGGAAAATCATTTTGATCTTTGGACAGCCGTTAGTATATTGATCATAACTCCTTGTACAAAATTGATATTTATATGCTTTAAGAATCCCCAGAATCCTAAGACATATATATAACTTTCATGAAGACCATGAAGTCTATATCTTTGATCTACACTCTGAAAATTAGGTTAAAAATCAGGAAGTGGTGTTGTCCAGACATTCTATCTGCAGATGAGTTATGTCATCCAGTTGTCTCATCTTGTTATCCGTTTAACATGTTTATGTTATCAATTTATTCGGGTATCCATTCCCGCGTATAGTATAGTGCTGGTTCTGTTTTTGCGGATCATCCAGTTTCAGGGGAAACTCTGCCGAAATTTTTATAGAAATTCAAAGAATTGGACAAATTCATAGTTCTAGGTTGTGTCTATAATTCCATCCAGAGTTTTCTTATCATTCCTTTGAGTCCATATCTATTGTTGCCACATGTGTTATGCCTCATACATGTTTATGCTTATATTGTGATCATGCTATGTGTGATTTGGAGTCCCCCATAGAGGCTGGACATTGGACACACAGTCCGGTCGCGTGTGATACTACCCGTCTGAGGGATACAACCCCTCTGGTTCAGGCGGGAGTTGAAACACATAGTGTGACCGGGTGTCATTCACACACTCTGACCAGAAATACTAGATATTACTGGCTTGGGGGGGCATAGCCCATAACACCCGCCAGGTTTGTTATATACACGTATATAGCCACAGTATGCACTGCATGATTATATGTGAGGCTAGTTCAGATGTTCAATTACCTGATTTTGGGGGATATAGCCGATAACCAGACAGGTACCAGTTCAGATAACAGGTCATTTTTAGCTCAGTACCAGTTATCAGCCACTAGTTCTTAGCGTCAGGAGCAGTTGACAGTTATCAGTTCCAGTTTCTAGTTACCAGTTATCAGTCATATTGCAGTTATTTATCAGTATAGTTCAGCTCAGTCTTCAGTTTCAGATTCAGCTAGACTTCAGTTTATATTCAGATCATGTTTAGTACGTTCTTCAGATTTCCAGCTATATTGCTATGCTCCAGCTCATATTTACATATTTATATTCCAGCCTTACAGTTTCATTCAGCTATGATATATTATATGTTCATGCCTTACATACTTGGTACATATCATACTCGCGCCCTTTTCTGGGGCGTTGCGTTTCATGCCGTGCAGGTACAGATAGATCAATACTTGGACCACGTTAGTAGGCCATCTATCAGCTATTGGAGTCACTCCTCTTACTCCCGGAGTTACTTATCTTTTGGTATGTGTTCAGTCAGCCAGTTTGGGTATGGCAGGGCCTTGTCCCGTCCGTTGTATATTCAGTTCAGCACTCTTAGAGGCCTGTAGATATGTCCCTGTGTGGTTCTGTCAGTATGTTAGCTTGTCAGCATTATGCATTGCATAATTCTTATCAGTAAAGTTTATGCTTATTCTGTTTATCAGTTATATTCATGGCTATCAGATTATCAGCAGGATTAATGATGATCGACACTTAGTGTTGGTCATCCGTCGTGACCCTAGGTTGGGTCGTGATAGTGGTATTGGGTTTGGGGCCACTTTTTTTAGTGGTTTTACATGAGAGGCCACTTTTTGGAACTTCAATTCTTGTGGGCTGAAGTTCAAACCTTGTGGGCTGAAGTTCAATCCCCGTGGGCTGAACTTCATGTCTAAAGTATAAAGTTCAATTTCAACCCATAAGGGCTGAACTTTTAGGCATAGATGCGTAAACTTCAACCCTTGTAGGCTGAAGTAGTGGTATGAAGTTCAGTCCACAAGGATTGAAGTTCCAAAAAGTGGTCTCTCATGCAAAATCAATAAAAAAGTGGCCTCAAAGCAAAGACCAGTGGCAAAAACTGGCCTCTGAGTGAAATTTTTACTCTTTAACATGGTGTGATATTGTCCACTTTGGGCCAAGCCCGTATGGTTTTCCCAAAAAGCCTCACACCATTAAGAGATCCCTACACCTTATAAGTATGTTATTTTCCTTGCCAACTTCCGATGTGGGACTTGGTTCGCACACCCAAACAATCTCCCCCTCGAACTAAGTTCCATACATCACTGCTTAACTAGAGATTCTGGACTGCCCCTCAAACTAAGTCCTACACATCACTGCTTAACTGGAGATTCTGGACTGTGTGTCACCCACATCAACAACCCAGTATTTTTGTGTGCGTCTTTGAAGCTGACGGGCAAAGACATTAACTGGGCCCTCAAAGTTTGGGTAAAGGCGAGCAGTAATCCGGCCTGCAATGGGTAAATGTTAAGTCAGCCCCCACGCAATCACTCCGTTGTATACTCGTTTCGCTGAACTATTGGCTCTGATAGAAGTTGTTGGGCTAAAACTGTCCAAGATGCTCTTAACATGGTGTGATACTGTCCACTTTGGGCCAACCCCGTACAATTTTTAAAAAGACCTCATACCATTAAGAGATTCCTACACCTTATAAGTAGGTTATTTTCCGTACCAACTTTCGATATGGAACTTGGTTCGCATAGCCAAACAAGGTGAAATTCTTTTCGATGAGAAATATGAAGCAAAGGAAGTGCTAATTGGCGCCAAAATCCAAAGTGACGTAGGGTAGAGATTTGGTTCTAAATTTTGACATAAATGGTAAACTTATGAAAACAATAATTTTGTGAAGATTAATATTTTTCTAGAAATAGGATAGGGGAATCAATGGCTTAAAGATGAAAGGAAATGGAAAATTGGAGGAGAAGGACTTGACTGGTTTTCGACTTCTCATAATAACATGGAAGAGGAAATTTTTGAGCAATGTGTTTTTGGAGTGAGGAGAAATGTTAACGTAAAAATTTCAAAATATTATAGTTTGTCCCATATGAAAGATATTGATATAACATACTTTTTCTTTTAAACCGCTGCTATCTTTATGGACCAAGCTAGTTAAACTCTTTCTTTGTGCCATAGTTTGCAACTACACATTAGAGGTAAGCCGGACGAGACAAGTCACATGCAATGAGCTCAAACTAAAAAGGCCATTGGCGAGGAGAATTGATCCTAGCTCTCTCATGTGGGACCACTCACCCAACCAACTTAGCTACATTTGCAGGTATAGTATAATGTAAGGCTGTCTAATAGCCCGGTTTGCACCGGGCCGGACCGAAAACCGGGCCAAATATAAAAAAAAAATACGACCCGTTTCCGAATCGGCACCAACAAAATGGACCGGACGAACCGGACCAAAGTGGACTGGAACCGGTCCGGACCGGACCGGACAAAGCTGATGGGCTTTAGCAAAAAATAGCCGTTGGGCAACGGCTATTTCACGCACAGCCGTTGGCCCAACGGCCAAAAACGGCTATTTTTGCCCCCCACCCCCCTAGGGCGCCCCCATACCCCCCCAACCTATTTTTTTCTATAAATACCATCATTTTTCATCAATTTATTCACAATTTCTCTAATATTCTCTCTAAATCTCTATCAATCTCTCTTATTTCTACAAAGGCTATTTGCTAAATTGCATTACAAAAAAATATTTGGAGTAAAGTGGAAATATTGTTCGGTGCGGTTTCGGTCAAGTTTCAACTTTCACTTCCTAAGTTCTACATTCTAAGTTCACGATATCAAGTAAACTCGTTCTTACTTTTTATTATCTATTTTATTTTTGTGCAATATTATTGTTTGTAGCATATTTTAGTAATTTGTTTGAAGCATATTTTAGTAATTATAAAAATGTCTGGAATTTGGAGATCACTTACGGGTAGTGGTCGTAGATCACGTGCTTCTAACCGAGGGGGGGATGATAGACGTAGTCGTGCTTTAGGTAAAAGACCAGTTGGTACTTCTAGCGCTCCTTCTCTTCTAGATGATTTTACTCAGGAAGATGACTCGCAATTTTTGCATGATATAAATTTTGATCAACCACTAGATAATGATATGTGAGAGACACAATATGAAGATAATACCGAAGGGGCTAATTTAGATGAAACACCCACTAGTCAATTTCAAGGTGAACCTGAAGAAACTGAATTACCACATATGCCTCCTAGTAGAGAACGATATGCACGACCCGAAAGATCGGATGTGTGGAAATTTATGACTAAAAATGTTGCGGCTCAGAAAGCTAAATGTAATATTTGTGCAAAAGTTTGGGATTTTAAAACCGGCAGCCATAATAGTGGGACGAAAAAGTTGAGAACACACTTAAAAAACCATCATAAGGATGAATGGGAAAGGAGGCCGGGTGGCCCTCGTTCAGGGAATAGAATGGCTCCATCGCAAGGTAGTGGAGTCCAACAGGAAATTAACCCAGTGACGGGGGGGCTTATGCATTATGATAAAAAGAAAGATAGGGAACAAATGGCAAAAATGATTGCGGTAGAGTGCTTACCTTTTACATTTGCTTCTTGTCAAGGTTTTATTCGTTATATTCAAACCGTATATAATCCATCTTTTCAAGGTTTTCCAAAAACTACGGTTAGAACTGATATTATAAAATTTAAAAATGAATATAGACAATATTTACGATATATATTTTATCACTTTGATTGTAGAGTTTGTCTTACTACTGATTTGGGTCGTGGTGTTAATGGGTATGAGTATTTAACAGTTACTTGTCATTGGATAGATCTTAACTGGGTAATGCAAAAAAGAATTTTAGCATATTCTGCTGTCGATGAACCACACACGGGAGCATTTATTAAGGGAAAAGTTTCGGATATTTGTAAGGCGTATTTTCTTAGTGATAAAATTTTAAGTATAACTCTTGATAATGCTGCAAACAATGATTATGCTATTACTAAGTTAATACCCGCATTGCATCCCCCTTTTGAAGAATTGTTTCATGTTAGATGTGCATGTCATATATATAATTTAGTTGTAAAAGATGGCCTTAAGTTATTTGATCCTACTATTATGAAGGTTAGACTCGCAATTAGTTATATTTTTAAATCTAAAAAACCGGATAGATGGAGGGACTTTCAAGTAGAGTGTGCGAAAGAAGGTATAGCTCCTAGAAAAGTTCCCAAGGAAGTTTCAACTAGGTGGAACATTGTATATGACTCTTTGACTGTTGCTTACAATTTACGAGTGCCTATTACTAATTATTTTAATCGCAAAGTAGCTGAAGCGTATCACCTAGAAGAATTTGATTGGCAAAATGTTGAGCGTCTTCTTCTTTTTTTAGCAAAGTTTTTTTATGCTACTAAAGAATTTTCCGGTCAATATTATCCTACAATCACTACCATGTTGTATTTTATAGCTGGAATAGCAGAATTACTTAACGATTATAGATTAGTGCCTGGTTATGACGTTGCGGTAGAAGCAATGATTGAAAAATCTAAAAAATATTTTTTCCCGATTCAACCACTTTATTACATTGCATCTGTATTACATCCATGTTTTAAACGTTTTAATACGGAAATGCTCAATAGAGAAATTTATCGGAATTTGAGAATTACTGATGAAGAAACACCAAGTGTAGAAACAGTTTGTGCACAGGTAATTGTAGATTGCCAACGGATTTATGAAAGGTATAGGAGTGCAGCTGACAATGTTGTTCCAAGTGTTCCAAGTGGAGCTGGATCAAGTTCAACGCAAGCTCCCAAAAGACCTGCAACCGGATTGGGAAGTTTTTCCAGCCTTAATCAAAGGCTTTCTAGCAGGCATTCGAGTAGCAGCGGAGGGTTCAACGAGCTTGATGTTTATTTACTTCATGCTTGCAAGGATGTTGATTATTTTAGAAGCGAGGAACTACTGCCATTTTGGAAGGATCAACAAGCACAGTTTCCAATTTTAGCAAAAATGGCGCGGGATATTCTAACTATTCAAGCATCATCTGTTGCTTCAGAAAGCGCGTTTAGCCAAGGAAGATTACAAATTGGAGATCATAGACATTCATTGAAGGAAGAAGCAATGGAGATGGCCGTATTATTCAGAGATTGGATTAGATCGGAGCGAAGAAATTTTAGATTTGCAGAAGATCAAGTAGCCGATGCAGAAGCATCATCAGAAATTTTATCAGGCGATGGAAGTTTGGACAATGAAACTGATTATGAAGAAGATGACTCTTTGCCACCGGTTCCTCCAGAGGTGCCAGACGAAATTATTCAGAAAATGAGAAGTTTTTTTATTAATATGTAGTTTTTGCAATTTAATATCTATGTACTTTGCAAAAAAAAAAATCAACCATTATCCATTATTCAATAAAATGCGTTACGCCTTGCTATTAAGTAAATCCTTTGTTATATTCTCAATTATCCTTTGCTATTAAGTTACCTCTTTGCAATTCAATACTAAAATACTAAATACTAAAATACTAAATACTAAAAACTAAAAACTAAAAACTAAAAACTAAATACTAAATACTAAATACTAAATACTAAAAACTAAAATACTAAAATACTAAATACTATTATACTACTAACTTAGTATTAAGTTTGAAAAAATAACAATTTACTTACATTATACTATATTATTAAGTTTGAAAAAAATACTCAATTATACTTTTATAATACTAAAATACTACATTACATAATAGTTAATATTTTAATACTAGATTACTAGTATTATATATAAGTTATTACATAAAACTAAAATTTAAACAAAAAAAATAACCAAAAAATAAAAAACAAAAAAAAATAAAGAAAACGACAAAACCGGGCCGGACCGGACCGGCCCACTGCAAACATTGTCCAAATCCGCTCCATTTTGAAAAATAGCCGTTGGCAACGGCCATAAACGGCTATTTTTCCCACCCCCACACCCATAAACGCCCCTACAGCCCTCCCTACCTATTTTGCCTATAAATACTCCCATATTTCATCAAATTAATCACAATTCAATATTTTCTATTCATTTCTCTTAAAAAATTTCTAACAAAAGGCTATTTTATTAAATTTTCTATCAACATGGCTGCAAATGCAAATAATGCTAATCAAGTTCAAGGTGCTACTACAGCAAGTCCGTCTGGTGGTCCAAAAAGAGCTAAAAGATCCGAAGTTTGGGAATTTATCACAAAAAATAATGATACCGGCAAAGCTCAATGTACTCTTTGTCAGAAAGTATGGAATTGGGATGATGAATCAAATACTGGAGGGACAATGAGGTTTAAGAGCCACTTGGAATATCATCATGCCTACGAATGGGCAACTCGTGATGGTGGCAAATATCTGCAACCACGTGATAACTGAGTGTTGAGTCGCTGAAGTTGAAAATTTATGTATTTTTCTAATTTCTAGTCTATTTTCGTGTTTTTATTTTCTAATTATGCATTTCCATTTTCCAACATAATGTACTGTGTGTATTGTTGAATAATATATGTGTTTTGTGTTGTTTATTTAGATTTTAGTATTTTAAACAATAAAAAATATAATTTAAAACAAAAAAAAAAAATTAACGAACCGAACCGAACCAGATCGCACCGGACCGGGACCGGTACAATATCCGTTTGCCGGTTCCGGTTCCGATCCGGCATTGGTGCAACTGCACCGGTACACCGGACCGGTGACGGTTTTTTTTTTCCAACATAGCACCGGACCGGCACAGCCGCACCGGAACCGGGCCGGACCGGGCCGGTAGACACCGTTAGTATAATGTACATCGTTTATCAGGTTTATCTTCCAAGAGAATAGAGGATAACCGCTCCAGATTTTGGGTAAATGTGTATTCGTATGAATATTTATACAGAATCAAGAAGGTTAATCTTTCTAGTTAAAAGTGAAGCTTAAAACGATATATATTATCCTTGGTCAAGTGATGAATGTTAATGTAAAAAAGATACATTCTTTGGCTTCTTGCCTTCATTATTGTGATTTGAACCATGCATATAAATTTTTAATCAAGTTTTTGTATACAGTAATTATGGTATGCCATATGATGCCAGGACTTATTAATATACGTATTTACTACTCAACTAGTACTACCTAAAAGAATTTCAATTGTTAACCTTCAAAATGACTATAGTAGTCAACTACCAAGTTTCAGTGGCATTGATTTGTGTCTGCTGCCCTGCGTTGCGTGTAAATTTGTCCATATGGACACGATCGAATAATCCATCCTTGGCATTTGTTGCTACTGCAGTACGAGAGAAAAAATAGCCGTGGGATCATTTCTTGATCCAACGGCTTCTCACTTTCCCTCCCTATTTAAAATCGAGGACATCTTCCACTTTGTAAAGCTTTCTAAGCTCACCTATCATTTCTCTCTTGTTTTGTTAATAGTTTCTCTTTTTTCTTGCTTCACTATTTCATTGCAGCGTTGTGTTAGCAAGAGCAGATATTCCGCCTGACTTGTTTATAAGTTATTTGGATAGAAATGAATGCTAAAAAAAAAAAAAAAAATTGTATTCATATAGGCTAACAACATGTTGGGTAGGAACGGTTATTTTACTATTCTATGGAGAACCAAGAGCCATGCGGTGAGTTATACATTCTCTTATTTAAATTTCTCTGGATACTCCATGGCAGTTAACGGAGAATTTACAAAACTATAATCAAGTATAAGGAGTACATGTAGTGAAATTTTTTGACGATTAATACACATTTTTCAACCCAATATGTCTTAATTTATATCAATTCAAAGTATATTTTTGTAAATGATTTTAAAGGCATATTGGAGTTTAAAGACGAGTAAGGGACGGGGAGAGGAAGACTCTCAAAACCAAACTTCTTTCAGGTCATTAACTAGAACTTGTACGAGGTATCACAGTGGGGTCTGTCTTCTGTCCGGTTCCCCCTAACGCCGAACAAAAAGGACTAGAGCTATAACGACGAGTGGTGTGGTCCTAACAACCGACTACGGTAGTTACGTTCAGTATGTCCCCTTATTCTCGACATGCTATGGTACTCCGGAGTGGGTAGGAAGGTTGTTGCTTGAATATTTTGAGCGATAAGCCAATTTTACATGTTTAATTCGGCTTGAATTGGACTCATATCGATAGATTGCAAAAAAAATGTGAAAAATGTATATCAAACTACTGCAAAAAGAAGTTTACTGGCCCTTAGATTTAGTTGAAGGCTTCGCACATTTAGAACACTGACACAAATAGGCACATTGATTGTTTATATGTTCGACTGCCCCGTTGCCCCACGGTGTGTATCAAATGGTCGAAAACCAATAATACCTATTTAGTTACATTTTATATGTTATAGTTTAACTCTACCCGAAATTTAAAAAATAAAGGAAAATTTTTGAAACTTGTCGTTTAAAATAAGAAATAGATGTTTGATTGTTAATCATTTTATTAATAGCAAAACTGTAATATTGAAGTTAAATTATTACCAGATTTAGAATGCTGACCATTTTTTTTATAACATACTAATAAGGAAACACTGCTACATAAATCGGAATGGAGTGAGTAATAGTTTGTTTTAGTCAAGTCATGCTACAATTAGTGTATTAATTCATCTTGTGGGTGGGTTGGACATAACTGATCTGTGTAATATGAGTTACTTGTGTTCCCCATGTGATATATTTCACCTATAGACTATAGTCCAGTCACAGTTCGAATATCAACCATCAAATTACTATGGTTTCCAAAAACTGGCAACAATTTTCCAAGGTACAATACGAGGTTGACAATGGGAAAACGTTTTTACTATACCAAGCTAACCAAAACTAGTGACAGCTAACCAAAACGTTCAGATGATGTCTTAGTACTGTGAACATCCTTGGGGAATACCAACACCATACAATTTATTTTCTGCATGCAACATTTTAACTGTAAATAAAGAGTGGAAAAACTAGCTAGGCTATTCATGACATGTTTAAACAAAGATCATCTAATGAAAATAGCCATAAAGTTCTAAGAAGCAGATGCAACAGTTCCATGGGTTAGTATCATCTGTAGTAGGAGCGGTCATGAGAACTCGGAAGAATCTGAAAGGAAGTAGAGCATTTGGACCAGTTATAGGCCATGATGCAAATTGACCTGGCTTGCAAATAGTCTGATCGTTCTCATGTACTCTCAGGTCTGTCCAACTTTTCCCATCCAAAGAACCCTGCAATGCAATCCATCATACAAGTCATTTAAGGGTGTTAAATGAGCGATTTCGTCCTACAAAATAAGTACACTAGAACATAGACATGTATAGATTTAGACATGTCATCAATAGTTTGTTGAATTTGCAGGAGCGATGAAATGTATATTGATTTTGTGAATAGTGGTCAAATTGCTTACTTGGAAGTTCCAGCATCTCATAAAAGCTCTTGATCCGTCCTGTCTTAATGTGTAGTAGTTACACATGAGCTGCACCAATTCACCAAACGTTAGATTTATCAAAGTTTCTATCTTCCAAATGGGAAAATTAATCAGGAACATTGTCACACAACTTGGGAGTGATTAAACTGTCAGATAATACGTTAAAGAATGAAAAACAAAAACAACCCCAGGCCCCAAAAAAAAAAGAAGAAACTGTAGAGCAGCATTCACATTCAGTATTTTCTTTCAATATAGAGGTATACTAACAAACACCACCTAGACATATGCAATGCCTTTACAATGAGAATTGCAAGTTATAAAGTTGAAACTTCAATGTTTTTTTCACGCGATTCAATGACAAGGCATGCCTAATTAGATTTCCTTGGTCAAGGTATGTAGAAAGCTTTCTAAAGACATGAAGCTTCCAAAATTAGGACCATAGCTCTTACTAGGTGCAAGTGCAACCAACCCAAAATATGTACAAATATCAGACTTAATGAATTTTGAGAATTAGCACGAACTAAGTGCAACAACTTACAAGTCGTTGCTTTTTGTAATGGTGGGTCTTCGGTGGTACTATAAAGCTTGAACCTGGTCTTTCAAGAACTACTCCTTTTTCATGACCAAGAGTTCTCCTAACTTGTCTATTCTTAGTCTCTTATACATGGCCAGACTCTACTTTATTTGCTACATCAAAATCTATATTAACAACTAAATAAGCAGAGTAATGTGCATGAGTGATGCAAGTATTCTTATGCACAAGAGCTTTAGGATTATCAGTATATGACACGTAAATCATGCACGGAAGGCAAATATACTAAATATGCCGTTCACGTTGTTCCAAGGCATAATCCTACGAACTGATCAATTTCATAACACAGGGACCAGGATATAATATACAAACTGATTAATTTCAAAATATGCAGTTCACATTGTTCCAATGCAACTAAAATTTCTTTCATCTCCCTTCGGCCTTCTCTATGTCCGTTGTACACAAAAAACATGCACAACCCAATAAATCTAACCTGGTGATCCTGACCAATATCAACCATCCACCATGAAGCGTTTCTTCCGCCTTCCATCTGAGGTCCAGCAAGAGATGTACCCTGAAAAAACACAAAAGTATTTCATTTTTTAAACTAACCTAAAGGGGGAACTCTTTATAATAACTGAATGCCTCCAATTCATACCTGGAAATTCCTCGACACCAAGACCTTAGGATCAGTGCATCTTGAAATAGGGCTACTAGCTGTGATAGTTACTCTCTGAAACATGAATTATCCAAGCTAAGTAGATGACAAAATAAGGTGGAAAGCAAGGAAGGTAATGCTTATTGCATTTCATGATTTACCTTTGACAAAACAGGATTAACCCATTGGTGTTTCCCATATGATGTGCCAGCAAAATAAAGGACCCCATTACTGTCCCCATCACATATGTAGAGCAGCTCCTTAAAACTTGATTTTCTATGCTGAAATCTATCATCATAAGACACAACACTTCATCAGCATAAGCTTTTAGACATCTTTGATAGTCATCCTCCAATTGAAATACACAAATTTAACATGCATGCAGCCTAACAAATAATTACAAGATACTTAATATACTATAGTTTTAATACTTGAATTTTCTACCACCTTAAAGAAAAAGGAAGGAAAGCTTGGTCAAATTAATATCATAAAGTAAGAGAATTGCTTTTCACACTCGTCATGTAATAAGTAGGAATCTTGAACTAGCTTTATCCTTGACTTTCTGAGCTAAAAAATCTAAAATGCCATTTCTTCTTCCTTTCTATTTCCCTTTTTAATATTGGTGATATCTGGACCAGCTTGCAGTGAATCTCAACTAATCTACCGAGAAACTTGTCCGACCAACAAGCACTCATAGGTAATCATGCCCAGCAAGCATGGAGCAGATGGTTGCCGCCCTCCCCCCCCCCCCCCCCCCCCCCCCACAACCAAAAGTTGTAACTGAGAATCAGACATAGAATCTCCATGCTGTTGCTCCCCTGTGTCAACTGCTAGGCCCTCTCCTCAAGAACATCGCAATATCATTTCAGTGACTACGTTGTTAAAATTAAACCTAGAAGTATACTCACCTCTGGCTACTTTGAGAACCAGTGACCCCAATTTCCAGAAATCTTATGGCCTCATTAACCTGTCACATAGCACACGCGTTATTCTCTAGAGGTATCAAAGTGACAAGCTTACAAAAAATTTCAAATGTATTAGCCCATTCCAAGGAACCATTCTTTGAGGGTTTTAAAGTACCAGATGATGAAAAGTGGGAATATGCTGACAGAGGCTACTTCCTTCAAACTGCAGGATTCCAAAGGAAGCCAACAATCAAGAGAACCAACTAATCATTAATATATAATCATCTTCAATGACAAAAGAAGTGACGTGCTCCTAAATATCAAGGTATGTACCTTCTTCAGCAAATCAAGTGGCATTAAGGGGAAGCGCACAAGATGCAGAAATACATTTAGAGACTTGAGCCTTTCTCCGAAGAGCATCTCAGGTGTTGAATGTACCATCAACTCATTTACTGTTTCCCATCCACAAAGTTCTCTTGCTTGTAAGCACCAAAGCAAGATGGCATTGAGAACTCTTTCTTCGGATGTCACTGTCAAATCTGAATGCTGCAAACACATTATTCATCGTGAGATGCATAGTGCCAATTCAATGGCATATTAACTTTCTTAATGCATCTGACATAAGTTGAAATTACAAATATTCTCTCAGGCTCAGGGCTCTGAACGCTTTTCCCAATTAAGGACCCAAACTATGCTATGTAAAAGTGAACAAAGTACCAAGTTGTTAGACAGTTAAAGGGATATGATTTCCTCTAAATATTTTACTCATGTTTGTTTCAGAAAGAAGAAGTATGTTGGGTGTGTGCCTGTGGAATAGCAAAAGAACTGTACTTATTAAGAATATTTCCAAAGATAAATCATTTGAACTCTTCCGTGCATGGGGATTAAACATTAAATATGACCATAACCACACTGCTGTTTGCAAAAGAACTATATTCCCTCCTAGCAGAAATCCAATCCAGCTAAATAGCTTCTTGTTCAAGTATCCAGAAACACGACACTATTCATATTATTCACGTTTAGGAATAAGGAGGGTATGATGATCACCTGAAGGATATTGCTAAAACTTGTTTCATCTAGCATGACAAAGTCGATACTTGCAGTTGTACAATAATCAAAGTGCATCGAGAATATCCTCTCACAGGTTTCTTCAATAAGTTTACATGAGGGAACATATGATATCACTTGAAGAATTGCGCATACTGAGTCCTGCAAAAAAGATCAACAGTTAGTGTCACAGATCACGACCCAAAGACTTTTCCATACTGTCTTCATCCTCGTCCACTAAACTTGGCATAATAGAAAAAGTTCTTGAACCTTCTTCCAATAGGAGAACTCCATCCCTGCATATAATGTATAGATGAAAAGAATCAATACTTATATCTCATTGTCATAAAATGGCTCTGTTCATGCTCACAAGTCCGAACTGCATCACTTCTCCGTTCTTTTAATTGTAGTCTGACGATTAACACTTTCAACATGATAATGCATACGAAAGATACAGTTTTAGCAACAAAAGGGGAAGCACGTATAAGCTTACCTCTGAGAGACACTCCAGAAGTATTTTGCAGCACTCCTGGTGAAGAAGAGTGACCCCGAACTCATCTGCCAGTAAAAGAAGCTGGAGTAACAACGTATTAATTCCCTCAGTGGCTTCTTTATCAAGTTCTCCCGTGTACATGAATTCTAGCATAATCTTAAATGCTTCAAGAGGGACATCTTTTAAGCAGACATCTGAAGAAGCACTCTCCCTCATTCCATTGGTAAACATCTGCCAATTCAAAATTTCTGCTCAGTATTCTGTAAGCCATGCAGAAGATAAGCACTAAACTACTTAAATGACAGAAATGAGATCTTTGCTTCAAACAGAGTTGCACAGATGCACGAAACAAATGCAGAGAACTAGCAGACACAGTGTAACTGTTCATGTATGATAGATTCTGGATTCTGATGTTATTTGAGGGGCTAATTCTCAATATAATTTTCATTTCCTTAGGGAAAGATTTTTCGAAGCACCTCACAGGCATTTATACGACAATAATACTCAATGAAATGCTCACACTTTAAGACTGTTGACTGAGTTTGAACATCAGAAAAGTGAACCCTGTAATGTATCCTAGTTTAGTCCAAGAATTCAAGAATTCAAGAAACAAGTTAGCTGTCCAGTCTGGGCAACTGAGCACCTGCTAATAGTTGTGGAACCCGAGGATGCTTTTGCAAAGAGAATCTCTTAACAAAGAGGGAAAAAATGATTTCTCGTTAATGGATTTGACGTACTACTTCCTTACAATGACTTCCAAGTTCCAACTAAAGGCTATAAGTAGCACAAATTCGTGAAGGAGAAGTTATAACAATGTTAGATACCTTTGTGAAAGGAATACTCCATGACCCAAGGATTACTTTATGCGATCGCAAAACAAGATCATGAACTCCAACATAAATGTCTAGATCACTGTATGCTCCAGTTGAGAGGAACCCCTCAAGCCTTTCACTATCAATGGGCAATCCATATGGAAAAGTTTTGCTACATTGAAGCCAGCTCGGATGAGATATCTCAACAGGCTTAACTGAGTTAACAGATTCCTTATAAGACATAAGTCGCTCAAGGATCTCCTCACATTGCTTCACCAATGGCATCACTTTGTATCGTAAGCTCAAAGACTTCAACAAGCAGAGTTCAGACTCCAAAATCTACAATGCTCAAATATTGCACTGGATCAGCAACTTTAAGATGATTATTCATGTACGCTAATAGTTTCATAGAAAAAATGCTTTGGAAATATATACTTATATTCACACACAACATATCTAATCAGAATGCATAAAATTCGATATAAGCTAGGTAGGTATGATTTAAGATTTGGCTGAAGTCAACAGTCTTAAAAAAATTGTAGACAATAAGATAGAAAGTAAAATAAAATTTAGTGTATACACAAGTTGGACAGAGAAAATTCAAATGAGTTCATAATTAAGTCCGAAAAATGAGTTTTGTTTCTTCCAGCTGAAATTATTGAAAATTTTCCTCGTTTGCATAAAAAGAACCCTTCCTTTTTCTGTTTTCTTTCGTTCCTGAAACTCAACAAAGTAACAAGCAATAAGTATGATACCCAAGGTTCAAAACACTATGTGACAGTTGATAGCACAAGTATATAGAAAACAAAATTGGAAGGATAATAACTCGAAATCGCCTGAGAGGCAGGACTCACCTGAGTATGTCCAGTGTAGATGTACTGAAGAAGTGCGTGAAGAACAGAATAACTTATGTCTGGCAAGTGAACAACTTCTTCAACTGATGAACTAAGACCAAAATCTCCACATGCTTCTAAAATTAGCTTATGAGCTGGGACAACCCTTTCTTCCTTTCCAACAATGAAGAACATATCAGATAACTCCCAATTCTCAAGAAACTTTCCGAGACCCCAACTCTCATAATTAGCAATTTCATCTTCTAACTCTTGTTCGCAATCATCATCTCCTAAATCATGCTCAACATAATCTACATGCTTCCACAAAGATAAATGATTTGGTGTGACAGGCAGTACATTAACGTTCCTATATCCAACATGTTTATCCCAACTGCTAAGACCAACATACTGAATGGTGCAATTCGGATTCGAATCAAGCCACTGATAGCAAAGATTCTGAAAAGGATACCTTCCCTTGCCAATGCTAATCAATCCGTCATAGATACTAATCCAGTAACTTTGAAATGCTGAAGAACAACAAAGGCCAACCCCAGCAGCATCAACCACAGTTTTCCCATCAACCTCAATTTTCAATCTCTTATTCCTATGACTACCAATGATTACCGTATAATGTGGACAGTTATCCCTTTTGTAGTGATAGTGTTGACTCCCTACATGCTCTCGGAAAACGAGCGTTACATCGTTATGTGCAAAAGCATCAAATGCTACACAACCTCTTCCTGCTTCTCTAAACCTCAGATCATTAGGCCAAGCACACTCAAAAGGTGCCACAGTAAGAAACTTCTTTTGCTTCTTCTCCATCATTTCTCCAAGAGGTAACAATTCTTCTTTACTCACTTCACAATAATGCTGGCAATGAACCATATTATTAGCTAGAGGATCAATAGTCAACATGACAAATGATTGAAAAACCAACTTGCTGTATATAGTTTCTGACAGATAATAGCAAAAAAGACTGAACAAACAACTTGCTATATATAGTAGCTGGCAGATAATAACAAGAAAAGATTCAAAATAACAACTTGTTAAATAGACTGTGACATACAAGAAAAAAGAATAGGAAAAGGATGTCCTTGATAGCAATTTCTAATAATATCAGGTGCAACTACTAAAAAGCTCAAAAATCTATAGCCAGAAATCTCTAGATATCAACCTACAACTTGCACTCAATTTGCACCACACTTTTATCCTCATGCTCAAATAAATGAATAATCACAAACAGTAAACATCAAACCACAATATAAAAAAGTCAACTTTCAACATCCACCACATGGGTACTACAACAACATATTCACGAGTGGGCTCTAGAAAGGGTGAGATACCAGAAGTTACCACCCCCCAAAGTGGGGAGGCTGTTTCCGATAGACTCCCTATTAAGATAAATATATCATGGTAAAGCAAATATAGACATAAGAACTAAAGATAACGGATCCACCAAATAGGTATTTACTAAAAAGTAAAATTAAAAATTTGGATCTTTAAAGAAAAATATCCACAAATATTCGAATCCATCAAAAGGGTATTCTTAAAAATGCAAAAAGATCTGATCTTTGAAGAAAATTTCCCAAAACTTCAAGAAATTTAAAAAAAAAAAAAAAAACTCGAACGCTGGGTGAACGTGGATATTTTATGCACCGAGCTACATTTTTCCAACAAAAAAGAATTTGCATGGTGAGGAGGAAGCTTATTACCTCATCATATCTTGAAAGGAGCTATCTTTATCATAAAGATTGAAGAAAACAACTGGTTTTAACAATTATATATAGTGTCACCTTACTAAAGAAACAAGAAAAAGGACAACAAAATGAGTAGGAAATAAAGATTTTGATTGGATATTTAGATAGTGACAGAGTACAAAGACAGAGTTAAACTTGGTATTGGATATTTTTGGGAGATGGGTAATGATTCTTTTAGGGAATAACCAAAATTTTATGGCTATTTTTAAAGGAAAGTGTAACATGTGGCATGTAAAGAGGGCCCTTAGCTAAGAGGGTGGTGACACATTGAGAGTTGTAGTTTAGATTTTCTTCTAAGTGGTCTTTATCATCCACGTCAAGCTGAACTGGCTTCTGTCCTAACTCAGTGATTGTTCCTTTTGTGTCATATTATCTTCAACTAAATTTGACCCGGCACTCTATTGGGACATTTGGTAAGAGGAATTGAGACTATAATTTTGAGATATTATTTAGATAAGGATTAATAAATATTTGGTTGTGTGTTAGTCAGAAATTATCTTAAAATTATAGGAATACTTTAGCTCATATAGAAGATGAGATTATTTATTTTACATTCTGTCTTTATTAAACTCAAGATTATAATCTTAAAATATCCTTTTAATCCAAACAACCCATGTATGCCTTTGGATAAATTGTTTTTTTTCCATGATACAGTCCTCTTTTTATCGAGCCCCATTTCTCCTCAGTCTATAAAGATAAAATGTTGAATTTAGTGTCAGTTATTGTTAATGAATTGTTTCGCTCAAAAATTATATAATTCATTATGATTGATGTTTCACTCCTCTGTAATAAGTTTGCGAAAAATAAGTACAGATTTGGAGATCCCGTAATAGAGCACTCTTATACATATCTTTCTGTTTCATACTATGTGTCGTCTTTTGATTGCACAAGAAGTTTTTAAAAGAATAAAGTCATTTGGAGGGTATAATGCTAAGCGCGTCATAAGATTTTTTTTTTTGTTTTGCTAAATATATCGTTAGTGATAGGAAAAATTGCATTATGTTGTAAATTCATGTATTTGTGTTAATGTGGATGACCACTACTCACCACTAACTTTATGATTTACTACCCACTTTCTCCTACTTAATTCCTCCCCACTTTCTCCTACTTAGTTCCTCATTTAGTCACCTATTAATTCTTGTAACCTTTGGGATGATTTGTAACTTCCTATGTATTGGTGTCCTATAAATAGAGGACACTTTGTCTATAAAAGACACTTGAAAGTCTTTGAGAATAATACAAGTTCTTCCTTCTCCTCTTATATATTTTATCTTGTTCTTGCATTACTTTACTATTAGTTTTACGACACGTTATCAGCACGAGTCTCTATTTTATTATACGATTTAGAAGAAATGAAAAGCAAATTATGATGCAATTGATAGAAGCCAACGTTCTGGTTGCTAACACAAGATAATTTTTTTTTTTTTTCTAAATTCCTTCATATTATGTTTTTTGTTAATCTCAAAATTAATAGTACCCTATTTTCATTTTGTTTTATACCACTTTAAATTGTGGAAACTTTTCACTGACTACAACTTTTGTCTTTCTTCCATTGTTTGGTTGATTTTGTAGCTATCTTTTGACAACAATTTAAGGGTGCATGGCCTAGCAACATGGTATTGTAGATCAGTTCTACTCATGATTCAAGGTAAACTGCTTGTGAGAGCAAACATGGATTATGTAGTATGGTTAATATTTTACTCTCACATAGATATATGGAATGAAATAAATATGGTAACTTTTAAAGAATGCTTCTTTGATTTATAGTTGAGTATAAATTTTTATACTTTTGGTAAGTGGAGACCGGAGAAATAATGCTTATTTTTTTATGATCTTTACCCGATATATTAGTGCTATATCATTGATACATGATTACAGTACTATGTTTCAATTACACGAAGCATGAGTACCTTTGAGTATTGTATTTCAAATCACATTATATGTACACACTTTGGCCTATTATGACATTAGTTAAGGGTAACACATCATATTCAACTCCTAATGCATTATGGCGTAACACGCTTTTGCGATAATAAGATATTGATGGCATAATGATGATTGAGGCAAACTAAAGTATTATCAAAAAGATAAAGTATTTTTGATAAAAATCATGAAGCCCGTCCACTAAATAGACTCCATTCATAAAGGTGAATATGGGAGCAATATATGCTCCATTCCCTAAGATGAATGTGGGAGCAAGACAAGCTCCATTCCATAAGGTGAATGTGGGAGCACAACATAATGCTCCATTCTCATATGTAAATGTAGTAGCAATACATAATATGCCTGAAAGAAGGCAAATTATCATTATGTCTGAAAGAAGACACAACATCATATGCTTGAAAGAAGGCAAAATGTCTTTATGTCTGAAAGAAGGCAAATAATTTTATGTTTAAAAGACGATAAAATAATTACCATGATAGAGACCATGGATGTGGACGTGGCAAGGGATGAAACAATAGTCATCATTGTGAAATAAATAAGAGAACAATGAGAATTCTCAAAAAGTAACCTTTCAAATGGTAAATATAATAATGCCCTCAATGTATCATATGAGCATGAGGCAAGTCCAAATGATTATGGTCCATTCCTTGCAGTGAATGAGACAATTCATAATAAAAATTATGAATATAGATCCGTTCACCGAAGTGAATGTGGAAATATGTGATAAAATATCAAAACTCGCCTCCAGAAGAGGTTCGAGAAAGATGAATATGGACGTGCCCATGCGTGGTTGATAAAGTACCACAACTCACCTCTAGAAAAGGTTCGACTATAATAATTCTATTATTTATTGTGGCATAAATGGTCATTGCTCTTGTACAGAACGTACACCATAATTATATATTATTATGAATTATATAAGAGCAAGTGAAGCAAGAAATTGATCTTGCCTATAATGATTTTACCACGAGAAAAATAATATATGATTTTCTCTTTGAAAGGAGATATTCACCATATGGTTGGTGTAATATAATATATGGTAGTACAAAACTATTTGAGTGCTCCGGAGGAGCCAAAATATTACTACCTGGAGGAATGAGATTGATTAAATATTTATTGTAGTATGTCTCAAAGAAACTTATTAAGTTTCAAATATATTTTTCGAAATTGCTATCATATTGAGACTACAAATATGGGAAGATTTAATATCTTCATATTACTACAATCATAGCGGGTAAGATATATGTTTATAATAAAGGGTTACCCGCCTCTTCCTCCAGTTTGTACCATATAAATAGAAGAATATCGGGTGAGATATATGTGCTTGAAAGGCTCCCTGTCTCTTCCTCGAGTATGTACTACTCAAAATATAAGTGTGGTAAAATCATATGTGCACGCCACAATAAACTTTTAGTTTATTGTTACAATGCCCATGCTACAGTAAACTAGAAGTTTACTAGTTGAATAAATTTATAAGTTGGCATGACCAGTTTGACCATCCCGGTTCAAATATGATGCACAAAGTACATAAATGAGAATTCGCATGGGTATATACTGAAGAATCAGGATTCTTCAAAAATTCTCTTTGTGCTGCTTGTTCTCGAGATAAATAAATTATTCGACCAACTAAATTTGGGATCAGGATCCCCGCACTTCTGGAATGTATAAAAGGTGAATATGGGCCCGTTCACCTGCCATGTGGACCATATAATTATTATAAATAGATGCATCTATTATAAGGTCACATGTGCGTTTTATTACAAATCCGCAATAGTACTTGCGAGGTTAAGTATTTGCTCAAATAAATCTTATTATGAGCATATTTCCAGATTATGCAATCAAGATAAGTTATCTTGATAATGTTGGCAAGCAAGTTTAGCAGGTTCATATATTGAAAGCCTCCAATCGCTAAACCATGCATATGAGAACAATGCTACCTAAATCAGGTATGAAATATGGTATATCCATAAAGCAGCACTTGTGCGCGACATGCCACCAAATGAATTCCCCCTCATAATTGGTTTAGGGTCAGGAATCAAATATTTTCCATCTAATAATTTTATGTGCGGTATATTATCAATTGCTCCACCGCAACGCACAAAGATGGATCCCATATATGGTTTGGGAACGAATGTTAGTTTGGCTAACATTAGGGGAGAAATTAAAGCAGCTGAGGAATAAATAAATTAAATTATCATTTGATTATGATCCTCATATAAAGATAATGCAAGTCACTGCCAGACGCAGTACTGACCCAAAGAAAAATATTATATTCCAGCTGCTAATGTTTCTGATGTCCTGGTGAGACAATCTATTTATGTAAATGAGTCTAAGACACGTCTGAAGCGTGGTAGACCATTCGGTTCTAAAGTTAAAAGTCCTTGAAAAAGGAAAGGAGCAAATATTTGAGATGGTCAAATAAGGAGGCAGGGCTCTAAAATAGCCCACGACATAACACTTCATAAAACCTCATCAGGAGAGGTTCAGGTACCTGAAAATTTATGAATGTGAAGAGATCTCAATATGTTATGTCGGATTGGGAACTGAGATATGAAATTATCGTCGACGATATCTTACATATATTATAAAGCTCAATATTATATGATTATGAGGATCTTGAGCTTAAATCTGTTAGGAATACAGACATGAAATTATTGGCCAAAAATAGCAAAACGCATTCAAGCAAAAATTGGCTTCACTCGAGTGACATGAAGTTTTTGCACCTATAGTCCAAACACCTGAAGGTGTGATGCAGCCCAAACACGTGCTGATCAAGTGTTCGATCCACCAAAGAGACCGATGATACGAAGCCAAGCCAAGCTGCTGCATGATGTGCACATTCACTTAGCCTGGCCGAAGGAAAACAATTGCTCCGAAGCTGAGTGGCCGGGCTCAAGAACCGAAGGCATTATCTTCAGATTTGAGCCCGAAGGCAAAGTGACCGAGGACAATGAGCTCGAAGACAATTGAGCGTCCGAGGACAATTAGTTCGAGCAAGCAACCACGCACCGAAGTCAAGGCTGCCGAACACATAATTTAGTTCAGCCCTGTGTGGCTTGTTTTTATTAGTCACTTGTGACTATTTCCTATTCAGTCCTTAGCATAGTCTATAAATACTCTATTTTACTTCATTGTAAGGGATCCAGTTTTGAGTTTATGAAAACATAGCAAGTACTATTGTGAGTCTCCGATGGAGCCGAACCCCGATGAGGGCTTTTAAAGAACTTGTGTCAACCGGTGTTATTCGTTTGAATAATTTCTTCTTGATCATTCAATTTGCAAGAAGCGGGTCTTTCTTGAGGATTGTTGCATAGTATAGGTGTATCTTGATTTCCTTTCAATCGAGCTTTGAGACAGATTCCTCACTGTTCTTTTGAATAGAAGCAAGATTTGTCTTGCTTCTATCTTTACTTTCTTGTTATTTGTCTTCCGCGTTCGTGTTTAGCATTTCCTTCGGGTTTGCTTGCACCATCTTGGTATCAGAGCAAGGTTTGAGTTTGTTCTTACAACCTCAAATCCTGTTCACTTAAATCGTGCTTGTGTCTTCAGTTTCAGCTTTCTTCCATGTGTTTGATTGTTGCTGAGCGTTTATAAAAAAAAAAATAGAAAAACAAAAATTCAAAAATTGTGTTTGATTATTGGTTGTTTGGATTAAACAACCATTGATTCTTGTTCACCATTGTTTCCTGATTCCAACGAGTGCCCGACGTACATATTTCGTGACTAGGGTTTCTTGGTGAAATTTGGACTGTTTTGAAGTTTGTTGGTGACTGGAACTCGAACCCCATCGTGTTTTGGTTGAAACTGATGAAGATTGGTGGTTCTTGAGTGATTTGGGTTTGTTTTGAGCTTAAAATTCGAAGTTTTGTGATTGAAATTCGTTGTCCGTACGCCGGAAAATTGTTACAAATTGTAACAGTGTACGACACGAAGGAGCTGAAGTCTTAGCTCAAGAACTTTGTTTGAATTCCTCCGTTGTTGTTTGAAACCGGAGTTGAAGAAGCAACCCAGATCTTGTTAAATTCGTGGTCAGTGAACCGAAGCTGTTTAATCCGTACGCCGCAAAGCTTCACTGTTCCATTGAAGAAGAAAAGGGGTAAAGTGTAAACATCAAAACCCCAGGTGAAAGGTTGTCGGCTGAGAAAAGGAAAGTGGATAAGGATAAAATCCTATCCGTACCAAGGAGGGACCACTCTTGTACGGACAAGAGTTGGCGTGTTCAAAAAGTATTCCAAAGGGATCAAAGGGTAGATTCTCCTAGGTTTTCACTTTCTTCTGTCCAAAATTCTAGTTAGTAGATCTCTAAAGTATTTGTTCTACTCGAGGTCGTACTAACTCATTTGAGCTGATAGGAACTCGTGCGTGGGTGACCGAAGTCCAACTTCGTAGAAAATTCTTTTGACTTCCCAAGCGCAAGAGTACATAGCTGTCCGTTCCATTGAGTCGAATCAACTCCCTCTTCCCGAAGTAAGACATCGTAGATTGTCAAATTCGAAGGAATTGAGAGAGGTTAATCAACCGAGGAAGCCATTGGCTACAAGTTCTTGAGTGACCAAAACCGAACCCATAAATTGAGTGGACCCGGGTGCCACCCATCAAAGGTGAGGGAGTGTGTGAGGTGATTTCTAACCTTAACATTTTGTTTGGTCTTTGATTTGTGCAGGTACCATGGCCGGGAATGGAGGCGAAGGCAAAGGCATTGAGAAGCCCGAAGTGTCGTTAGCCGATCTCATGGCTGCGATACAAGGCGTCAGTGCCGAAGTAAGAGGAGTGAGTGTTCGAGTAGCTCAACTCGAGCAAGGAAGTGCGTCCGTGGCCATGAATGGGTTTGGCGCTGGGACTAGCCACTCCACTCCAATGAAACCTGAGTTGTATGCTGAGCTTGTTCGACAACATCAGTTGACGAGTGAAGCAATTCGAAGAGAACTCAACTTGCGCAATCCCCAAGCTGGTTATCAAAACTTGGGCATTCCCCGAGGAGAAAGGATACCACTTCCGAAGGTCCGAAGAGATCTTGGAGCCGTTGACGAAGAGGGTGTCGAAGAGGAATTTCCCGAGGATGAATATGAGAATGAGCCGCCAATCGCTCAACGAAGGCAAGCTCACCGAGGTCGTGGAAATTTTCGAGGTCGAGGCCGAGGCGCAAATGTTGAAAGAAACATTGAGCGAGAGGCTGATGGTCGTGATGATGAGTATCCCGAACAGGTTCGTGCTGTTCGAGACTCAAACTTGAACAGTGTCAAGATCACTATTCCACCATTTAAAGGAACTAGTGATCCAGATGAATATCTTGAATGGAAGCTTAAAATGGAGCGCATATTTGAAACCAATGAGATGACCGAAGAGAGAAAAGCTGCCCATGCCATTGCTTCGTTCGAAGCGTATGCATCTACATGGTGGGAAGCTGACAAAAGGCATAGACGAAGGAATGCCTATCCCGAAGTCATTACCTGGCCACAGTTGAAGAGAGCAATGGATGCTAAGTATTTGAGTGCCAAGTACAGGCAAACTCAAATGCAAAAGCTCTATGAGCTAAAGCAAGGGTCCAAGTCAGTCCAAGAGTATCATGATGAGTTCGAAAGGTTTGATTGAATCTTGATCTGGTCGAAGACGAAGAACAAGCCATTATCCGATTCAAAAATGGCTTGGCTCGGGATGTGTCATCTCAATTGAGGCTCCACGTGTACCACACGTTGGAAGATTTGTTCGATGCTGCCACCGAAGCTGAAAAATTGGTGAAGGACGATAAGGCAAACCGATATCGAGGAGTCACTACTTCTACTCCCTTGAACCGAGGTAAAGAATGGAAGAGTCCGAGCTAAACAAGTGCCAACATTGTTCGAGATGCGAAGACACCCTTCGAGAGGGGTGTGACTGTTAACCAATCAAGAGAAGTGGGAGGTAAGGTTCAACTCAACTCTCCTAGTGCTTCAAATATTCAGTGTCATAAATGCAAGGGTTATGGTCACATGGCAAAAGAGTGTCCAACTCGCAAAGTTATGCTTTTGCTCGAAGATGGAACCGTCCATGAGCAAGCGAGTGACACCGAGGAGGAATTTATCGAGGAGATTGACCGAGCTGAAGGTGATGATGATCGTGAAGCTACCGAAGATGATCATCCGGAAATGTTTCTTGTGGTTCGAAGGAATTTGAGCTGCATGACTCTTGAAGAAGAAGACAACCAAAGAGAAAACCTCTTTCATGCCCGATGTCGAGTGAGGGAAAAGGTGTGTTCGATGATCATTGATTCTGGTAGTTGTGCAAATATGGTGAGCCAAACTTAGGTTTCACAAATGGGACTAACTACTTTGAAACATCCCCATCCTTACAAATTACAATGGCTGAATGAGTGTGGAGAATTGAGAGTTGTCAAACAAGTGTGGATCAAGTTCAGAATCGGAGAGTATCAAGATGAAATGATATTCGATGTGGTGCCGATGCAAGCTTGTCATTTGCTATTGGGTCGACCATGGCAATATGACCGAACAGCTGTTCACAATGGCAGATCCAACACTTACACTGTAAGGCTCGATGGGAAGAGTTTCATACTCAAACCCTTGTCTCCAAAACAAGTCACCGAGGACTATAAACGGATGAAAGAATTGAAAGAAGCGGCCAAAGCTAAGCTTCCGATGGGAGCAAAATTGGGGCCCGAAGAGACAAACTCACTGCCCGAAGTAAAAGGAATCTGTGCAATCGTGCAACCGGGTGAGTTACTACGAGGCAACGAGAACGCTCAGATGATGATTTGCCTCGTGCACAAGGGTATCTTTCTTAACTCTAATGATGAATTTTCTAATGATAACCCTTTGCCTAGTGCTGTACAAAGTGTTTTGCAGGACTTCGGAGACATGTTCCCTGAAGAAATGCCAGGTGGATTACCTCCGTTGAGAGGAATCGAGCACCAAATTGACTTCGTACCGGGGTCGCAAATCCCCAACAAAAAGAATGATGAAGTTAATGCTGAAGAATTCACTCCAGTGATAGTTTGGCGGATCTGTCCACTAAGTCATTGCCAATCTCAACATTTGAGAAGCTGACTCACAAGATTGGAATGTGTCGTCTTCAAGATATTGAATGATGTTTTCATCAGGGGGAGTAAAATACGCGCTGCACTCTTTTTTCCTTAATAAGATTTTATCCCACTTGAGTTTTACTTGTAAGGTTTTTAATGAGGCAACTCTAAAGGCGTATTAAAGGAAGTGTGTACTCTTTTTCCTTCACTGGGCTTTTTCCCACCCGGTTTTTCCTAGTAAGGTTTTAACGAGGCACATTACCTTCAAAATGGTCATCCAAGGGGGAGTGTTGTAAATCCATGTATTTGTGTTAATGTGGATGACCACTACTCACCACTAACTTTATGATTTACTACCCCCACTTTCTCCTATTTAATTACTCCCCACTTTCTCCTACTTAGTTCCTCATTTAGTCACCTATTAATTCTTGTAACCTTTGGGATGATTTGTAACTTCCTATGTATTGGTGTCCTATAAATAGAGGACACTTTGTCTATAAAAGACACTTGAAACACTTTGAGAATAATACAAGTTCTTCCTTCTCCTCTTATATATTTTATTTTATTCTTGCATTACTTTACTATTAGTTTTACGACACATTAGGAGAACAAAAAAGGCCCATTATATATTTTTTTAGCCACTATTTTTTAAAAATTATCCTAAACAAACAACTAACAATCCCTCATTCTTTTCCTAGCCACTTCTTTAGGGTTTTCAAATCCTCTTCTTCTTCCCTTCTCTTTCCCCAATTTCTCGGGTTCCACCCCCCTCCTTCCTCCTCCTCCATCTGGCACTCTGTCGATGCTTCAACGGAGCTCCGTCGTCACTGGTTTGCTGCTAGTCGTCCTCCATCTGTTACCTCTGTTCAGGGACGGATCCAGGATTCGGAAGTTGGGGGTGCCACTTTTTTTTTTATCGACCCTTATACATACATATCAAATAAAAATTTGGGGTCGGGTCGTTCATATTTTTGTTACTTCGACTAGGTTGTTATGCATTTTATTTGAAATAGACAAATAAATTAGGATTAGTTATTACTTTTTACTCTTAATTTATATTCTATATTATGAAGAACATTGTGAAAAAAATCATGAAAGAGCACCGTAAGAAAATTTTCTAAAAAATAACTTAATTATTATACTTTTTTGTTTGACTAGATTAATTTATCTTTATTGGAGTTAATTTCTTTATTTTAATTGTCACGTTTTAATGTAACCAAAACCAAAAACAAAAAAAAAATTAAAACGTAAGAATTAACTCAAAATATCTATTAATAAAATCACTTAATTTTTTAAAGGTCAATAAAAAATTACTCAAATTATTTTCTAATATATATATATATTAACGTTGCATCATCAAAAAGAGATTAACTATATATTAATTAAAATTTATTTAAATTATTTATCAAAACTAATTGTCTATGAGATATATATTAATAAACAAAAATAAAGACACAACAACAAAGAGAAAAAATGACAAGAAGTAAAGAAAAGAAGGGGATTTTTTTAACAAATAAAATGGAAATGCGTAAAGTAACGCCTATGCATTGGCTAGGTGGGCCATCCTGGTAAGTCTTCACCCAGATTTGATTCCAGGTGAGCAGGAAGAAAACCACATATTTTTACCATTGGCAATTTGGCATCACAACCCCTTTTGTGATTGTGGGTGCCACTTTATATATTTGTAATAATTTGGATATAAATATGCCTACGTATATAAAGTTTCGATCGAAGTTACCGGGTGCCGTGGCACCCCTACCCGCTAATGTAGATCCGCCCCTGCCTCTGTTTGTTGGTCGTTCTCCGTCGTCACTGATTGTCCAGATTTGTGCTCCACCACTGCTGCTTCTGCGAGGTAACTGTGGTGGCCTGCTATAGTTGTAGCAGTTGCTCCGACAACTGTTTTTTTTTTTTTTTTTTGGTGGTTGTGAAGATTATGTATATAATTTTAACATAATAAAAATGTGTGCGCACTAAAAAAAAATGTGTATCCACAAAATATAACTCAATAAGTGTATATACTATGCATAACCGATAAATCTGACTGCATATATTATAATTTTTTGTATTCGTTTTTGTGTATACTGATTATAAAAATTAAGACCTAGTTAAAAATAAGTTACGAGAGTTGACTAACTAATTTGGTAATTATCCTTTAGAAACACGATAAAAAGTTTAAAGTTATAGTTTTATACAAACTTAATCATTTTTTGAAAAGATTAAATAAAACGTCACCTTAGATGAAGAAAGTCGTGCTTTGGCGGCTGCAACTACCACAAGTCCACAACCATGAAATATATGAGGTTCTTGTTGAACACTAACATTATGCAGTGTGTACAAGTGTTCTTTGAAAATAAGTAGGTGTTTTTATTTAACAAAGCCCATTATTCATCATTTGTTTTGAAATTTGTATATTAATTAGAGAATATAGTCTTTTCTCTCTTTACAACTCTATTTATATTTATTTTTTTAACGACTTATTAATAGTATAGATATTTTTAATAGTCAGATTCATATGGTAAACACTTACTAAGACACTTGGATTATATCTTCTTTCTGCGCTTTATTATATGCCTTTTATAATGAGGTATACTTTTTCGTAACTTATGTATGATTTTCACATGTTTTAGTGATATATTTCCATTTGACTAGGTGTTATTTATCCTTTTTTTCATTTAGTGAAATTCAATATGGAAGATTTAATTAGGCATCTAAAGTTTTTTGTGAGCTGTGATTAAATTCTTAATTAATGAGTTAGTGAAATAAAATCAATATTCATCATGAATTGGTTGTGGACCCTATGCATTGGTTGTTCAATTCCCGGACCTTTCTAAGTTTTGTTCAAGTTCTGGAAGTTACGTACAAAACAGTATCCCTACTCCGCCATTTGGCCAACACTAAACAAATTTGCAGAGTTGTGATATATAGCGCATCAGCAATACTGCAATAAATATGGTCCTTTGTAGTAATTTTCACTTTTATTGTGACCTTTACGGCTTGTTTGGATGGTTGTAACTCTTTGTATCGTATTGTATTCTTACTATGAGTAAGACGTTTGTTTTGATTGTTATTTTAATTATTATTGTATTGTATCGTTAAATCCATGATTATGTAACCATGAAAACTATAACGACCGATTTGATGGGATCGCGTTGTTACTTATTTTTCTTTTTCATTATGCACTCACTTATTATTTAATATTTTTATTTTATCCTTTAGTCTTTACCTTATATTCACTTATTAAACCACGGTAAACAATATACGATATAATACGATACCATACAATACATTATGAAATGATGGGTAACGATCATCCGTTTGGAGTGTTAGCTTTCACTTTTATTGTAATTCTGTCTTTGAACATTGCTGCATTAGACATTATATGATTTGTTCATCCCTATCAATGAGCCAAAGGTAAATGATGTCATTGTCGCTAAAGCTCGACTCAGCGAAAAAGAGTTTCCTCTGGACCTCTAGCTGTATGTGCTTGTTGATTATTGTCAAGATTCTAAGTCGTCCTTTTGCATACCTTAGTGATGTGGCAAGTTATTTGCAAGCTCCACATATTTGCACCTGGCATCTACTAATAGTATTTTCCCATATGTATCGTCTTTTTACAATGTTAGCAAGCTGCTCTCGTTTTCCCTTGAGCTTGAAGAGCACATGCACTCATCAGCCCACCAATTGAACTATATACAAAGACATAAGTTGCCTAGTGTAATTGTCCGAAAAAGTCATTTATGTTATGAATATGTTAGTATTGTGGATGTCCATTACTCCCACAGCTTTTTGAAGAAGCTTGATCTATAAGCAGCTTACAAGCAGGTAGCTTATAAGCAGCTTACAAGTAGCTTATGCAGCAGCTTCTTTTCTTCTATAAATAGGAAGTCATTTCAGTTTATTATGTACATCAGTTTGAAATGAAATAAGATATCAGTCTCTCTCTATATAGTATCTTTGTTTGATTTACTTTGCAGCTTTTATTAAAACAACACGTTATCAGCACGAGGCTCTGCTATTTGGAAAAGGTATAAGGTAAGGATTTTACTTTCTAAATATATGGCTAATATTTCTAAGATTGAATTTAATGCCCTTGATATATCGGACAAAAGTTATCTTTCATGGGTTTTAGATGCTGAAATCCATTTAGATGCGATGGGTCTTGGAGACACCATCAAGAATAATAATCAAGCATCTAATCAAAACCGTGCTAAAGCAATGATAATCCTGCGTCATCATCTTGATGAAGGTTTAAAGATGGAATACCTTACGGTTAAAGATCCACTCATGCTGTGGAATAGCTTAAAAGACAGGTATGACCACCTGAAGATGGTCATACATCCACAAGCACGTTATGACTGGATCCATCTGAGGCTACAAGATTTTAAAACCATCAGTGAATATAATTCTGCTATGTTTAGAATTATTTCTCAGTTGAAATTATGTGGAGAAAATATCACCGATAGTGACATGCTTGAGAAAACATTCTCCACTTTTCATGCCTCGAATGTGCTCCTGCAGCAGCAATATCGAGAGATGAAATTTAGTAAATATTCTGAGTTAATTTCACATCTGCTTGTTGCTGAACAACATAACGGATTATTGATGAAAAATCATGAAAGTCGACCCACTGGTTCTGCTCCATTCCCAGAAGTGAATGAGACGAATTTCCACCAAAAACGTGGAAAGTGGCGTGGCCCCAGTCGTGGCCGCGATCGTGGTCGTGGTCGAGGAAGAAACTCCTATCATGATGATCGTTATGCACCAAAATCCCCTGACCACCAGCAGTGGAAAAGTAAGGATAAAAAGCATGAAACGGTGCAAACGAAAAATTCAGAAAATGGTTGCTACCGTTGTGGAGCAAAAGGACATTGGTCACGTACCTGTCGTACGCCAAAGTATCTAGTTGATCTCTATCAAGCATCTCTGAAAAAGAAAGGAAATAATGCTGAAGCCAACTTTATGTCTGAAGATAATGTGGACTTCACGCATTTGGATATAGCAGATTTCTTTGAGATCCCTGAAGGACAGATCCCTGAAGGACAAATAAATCATCTGACTGGTGATGGATCTGTAGCCAAAGAGACTTAAATATGTTTTAAGTTTGTATGTTTAATATTATTGTAGTAATACTAGTAAAGTTTTGTTTTGATAATAAAGCATGTATTATATGATGTATGTTTTTATCTATGTTATTTTATTTTGAAGAACACATGGATATCCCTCAAACTTTATTTGGATCAAAGATCAATTCTGAAGATATTTGCGTAATTGATAGTGAAACAACACATGCCATATTCAAAGATCGAAAATATTTTTCACACTTGATAATGAGAAAGACAAATGTTTCTACTATTTCTGGTAATACTAATTTAATTGAAGGCTCCGGAAGAGCAACTATATTTTTGCCTAAGGGAACAAAACTTATTATAGATGATGCATTGTTCTCTTCCACGTCCAGAAGAAACTTGTTAAGTTTTAAAGAAATCCGCCAAAAATGGATATCATATTGAGACAATATACGAAATGAATAATGAATATCATTGTATTACAAAGAATGTCTCTGGCCAGAAATATGTTTTAGAAAAGTTGCCAACTTTATCTTCTGGCTTATACTGTACAAAGATTGGTACAGTTGAAGCACACTCTGTCGTAAACCAGAAGTTTACTGATTTAAATAATTTTGTGCTTTGGCATGACCATTTGGGCCATCCTGGATCAATAATGATGAGGCGAGTCATTGAAAATTCAAGTGGGCGTTCACTTAAGAACCTGAAGATTCTTAAAAGTGATGAATTTTCTTGTACTGCTTGTTATCAGGGAAAGTTAATCACTAGACCATCACCAACAAAGGTTGGATTTGAATCCCTACGTTTTTAGAACATATCCATGAGGATATATGTGGACCTATTCATCCACCTTGTGGATTGTTTAGATATTTTATGGTCCTAATTGATGCATCTTCAAGATGGTCTCATGTGTGCCTATTATCATCTCGCAACTTGGCGTTTGCGAAATTGTTGGCACAAATAATTCGATTAAGGGCACAATTCCCTGATAATCCTATTAAAGCTATTCGCCTTGATAATGCTGCAGAATTTTCATCCCAAGCTTTTAATGATTATTGTTTATCAGTCGGAATAAGAGTTGAACATCTTGTAGCTTATGTTCATACTCAAAATGGCCTTGCAGAGTCAGTTATAAAACGACTGCAATTAATAGCAAGACCACTGTTAATGAAAACAAAATTACCCACTACTGCTTGGGGTCATGCTATTTTACATTCAGCATCACTTGTTCGTCTCAAACCAACACATTATCATGAATTCTCCCCGGCACAATTAGTTTTTGGCCATGAACCGAATATTTCTCATCTACGAATATTTGGATGTGCTGTATATGTGCAAGTAGCACCACCACAGCGCACTAAGATGGGACCCCAGAGAAGGCTGGGAATATATGTTGGGTTTGAGTCGCCCTCTATTATTCGGTATCTTGAGCCATTAACGGGAGATTTATTCACTGCTCGATTTGCAGATTGTCGATTTGATGAGACAACTTTCCCACAATTAGGGGGAGAGAAAAAGGAAATAAATAGAGAAATTGTGTGGAAAGTTCCATTATCTCACTTTGATCCACGTGCCCCCAAATGTGAAAAAGAGGTCCAGAAGATCGTTCATTTTCAAAATATAGCAAATCAAATGCCTGATGCATTTACTGATTTGAAAAGGATTACTAAATCACATATCCCTGCAGAGAATGTACCAATTCGGATGGATATCCCAGCAGGACCATCTAGTAGTGTCATAGCCAGTGAACCTAAAGCACGCCTGAAGCGTGGTAGACCACTGGGTTCCAAAGATCGAAATCCTAGAAAAAGAAAAGTGACAAATGATCAAGATGACACTATAAAAGAATCTCTTGAAGAGAACCAAGATCTTATTAATCCTGAATTTCCTGAAGAAATTAATGAACTTGAGACTCAAGTGAGTGAGGAATATTTAATAAATTCCACTGGTGATGGAATAAATTTGAATCGATCAGAAATAGAGGTGGATGATGTTTTTGCATATAATGTTGCACTTAATATTATGCAAGATAATGAGGATTTTGAACCTCAATCTATTCAACAATGTCGACAAAGAAATGATTGGCCAAAATGGCAAGAGGCAATTCAAGCAGAATTGAGCTCACTTGCCAAACGTGATGTTTTTGGACCTGTAGTCTAAACACCTAATGGTGTAAAACCAGTTGGCTTTAAATGGGTCTTTGTGCATAAACGAAATGAGAAAGGTGAAATCATAAGATATAAAGCACGCCTTGTTGCACAAGGATTCTCACAAAGACCTGGTGTCGATTATGAAGAAACATATTCACCTGTTATGGATGGGATAACATTTCAATATCTCATCAGTTTAACTGTACATGAAAAACTTGAAATACACCTGATGGATGTAGTTACAACATACCTATATGACTCACTTGATAATGAAATTTATATGAAAATCCCTGAAGGATTTAGAATGCCTGAAGCATATAATTCAAAGTCTCGGGAAATGTACTCAATCAGATTACAAAGATCTTTGTATGGCTTAAAACAATCAGGGCACATGTGGTATAATCGCCTTAGTGAGTACTTGCTAAAGGAAGGATATATAAACAATGTCAAATGTCCATGTATATTCATAAAGAAAACAGCATCACAGTTTGTTATACTTGCTGTTTATGTTGATGACATAAATCTCATTGGAACTCCAGAAGAGCTCCAAAAGGCAATTGATTATTTAAAGAGAGAATTTGAGATGAAAGATCTTGGAAAGACAAAACTTTTACTTGGTCTACAAATTGAACATTTAGTAGATGGAATCTTTATTCATCAATCTGCCTATACAGAAAAGGTCTTGAAACGATTTTATATGGATAAAGCACATCCATTAAGTACTCCAATGATTGTTCGATCCCTTGAAGTGGATAAAGATCCGTTCCGGCCTCAAGAAAAGGATGAGGAACTTCTTGGTCCTGAAGTACTATATCTAAGTGCAATTGGTGAACTTATGTATCTTGCTAACTCTACAAGACCTGATATAGCATTTTCTGTTAATGTTTTAGCAAGATTTAGTTCTGCTCCTACACATCGACATTGGAAAGGTATCAAACAGGTATTGCAATACTGAAAGGATTTGTTGATATGAGTTTGTTTTATTCTAACAAATATGGTGCAGATCTTGTTGGTTATGCAGATGCAGGCTATTTATCTGATCCACATAAAGATCGATCTCAAACTGGTTATCTTTTTACATGTGGAGGTACGGACATATCATGACGTTCTACAAAACAATCAATGGTTGGTACTTCTCCAAATCATGCTGAGTTAATAGCTATTGATGAAGCGAGTAGAGAATGTGTATGGTTGAGATCAGTGATTAATTTTATTCGGGAAAGATGTGGTCTGAAGTGTGATACCAAAATACCCGCAATCTTATATGAAGACAACACTTCATGCATAACACAGTTGAAAGAAGGATTCATAAAAGGAGATAGAACAAAGCACATTTCACCAAAGTTCTTCTTCACACATGATCTCCAAAAGGATGGTGAAATTGACGTGCAACAAATATGTTTATGTGATAATCTGGCAGATTTTTTCACTAAATCTTTACCGCCTGCAACTTTTGAAAAGATGGTATACAACATTGGAATGAGGAAACTTAGACACCTAGATCGGCGTTTCCATTAGGGAGAGCAAAATACGTGTTGTACTCTTTTTTCCTTAACCATATTTTTTCCCACTGGATTTTTTTGGTAAGGTTTTTAATGAGGCAACTGATAATGCGTATTACAAGACAAGTGTACTCTTTTTCCTTCACTAAGACTTTTTTCCCACATGATTTTTTCTTAGTAAGGTTTTAACGAGGCACATTATCTATTAATGAACATCCAAGGGGGAGTATTATGAATATGTTGTATTGTGGATGTCCATTACTCCCATAGCTTTCTGAAAAAGCTTGATCTACAAGCAGCTTATGCAGCAGCTTCTTTTCTTCTATAAATAGGAAGTCATTTCAGTTTATTATGTACATCAGTTTGAAATGAAATAAGATATCAGTCTCTCTCTATATAGTATCTTTATTTGATTTACTTTGCAGCTTTTATTTTCACAACAATTTACACATCTTTTCTTTACGAGCTACCCAATATATACCTGATCCTTGTCCGAAGTGAATTTATAAGCCCCTAAAAGCAGACATGGTATAAACTTCAAAAAGTGAAACAAAAGCTGTGTATTTTTATTGCATCACATGGGAAAACACACAAGTATCTCAATCCACAAAGTATGAACCCAAACGAGCGATAAATATTAGCAAATAGTGTACATCAGATATATTAAACACTTTATATAATTGGATTACAATCTGTTCTGCCTTATTATTAATTATCTACAATTTAAGTGCAACAACTATGTACTAGAGGGTAGAGGCTGCAACTTTGATATCAATTATTGCCGGTAAGATCTTCTCTTCTGTTTTTGTTGTTCAGCATCTTCCGGGTTCCTTTGGTTATGCATTCCGTGTAATTGATATTTGTGAGTAGGCGTCAAGCCGAGCCTACCAGAGTTTTGTGCAAGTGTAACCGAGCTCGAGCCTACCAGAGTTTTGTGCAAGTGTAACCAAGCTCGAGCCGTGCCAAGACTGAGTTGACTCTTTAATGTTTGCTTCTTCCGCCATTAGAAAAAAATAAATTCACCTAAGAAAAATAAAAACATTACTAGGTTAGATTGGTAATTGAATTATTATATATATATATATATATATTATTAGATTACATTAGACTTGAAATTCATGAAGTCAACGTAATATTAAACTTCAAGGAAACTATAATAATAATAGAGCAGCAATAAGTTCCAAAAAGAATTTATGATATCAAATTTCATAAAATTTTGAATTCTTATCACCAATAAAACAATCTTACATGCTGATTTGTATTAAAAATTTAACGCGTTGAACTAATTAAAGAAGTCCAAGATTATAAAAACTTTGATTGATCATTAAATTGACATATTACTAAGTCTAGAAATTAAGCTTACTGGATAAATTTACTTTTAAAATATCCATAACATGACTAAAGCGAGCCAACCGAGCTAAGTCGTGCTGGCGCATCGAGCTGGAGCTTGACTTTTGGTTGAGCTTTAACCCAACCGACCCAAGCCAAACTCTAACCAAACCGAGCCAGGTCGAACCAAGCTTACAGTAACTGACTCATTGCCCAGGCCTATTTGTGCTAGTACTTTTGATGAACGGTTGTCTACCATGTTTCTAATTACTGTTATTTTTTAGCATCAAGTTTTGTTGAGATGTCATGAACTTATTCAACAACCTTTATTTAGCTACCCCTATTGAGTCGACAAATGTTGAATCAAATTATTATTTTGATGGGAAAGATCTGTTTTTATATCAAGAAACTAAGATCATGTTTTCCCTGTAGCAGAATCCAATTTAACAATTCTTGATAGCAGAATCCAAAAGTAGAGATGTCTATCTATCAAAGGGATGGCTGCTTCAGCCCTTCAGAAACAGATGATAATGAAAGAAACAATATATAAGGATGAAACCACATAGACCTTGCTATGTTTAGCTATTCGACAGGAAAGGCATACCTCGGTGATGACAGACCATTGGAGGCATTGGAGAAGCCAGCAAACACATTTGAATAGGACCTGGTAAGGTATGCAAAATTGGAAACAGGCGGTAGAGCAGGTATCCTTTCCCCTTTCCTCAAAAGATCTTGCAAATTGAGCCTCTGCAAGGTCAACACAGCCCGAGTTTCCTTCCATATAAAGGCAAGCAATTTATCTTGGATTACAAAGAGAGAACCAGGTTTTGAACCAGGATATCTGAAACCGTATCCATTAGCAATGCCTTCACCATTAAAAGAATGCTTAACATCTAGAGGTTTGCAGTCCGCATCAGTGCTCCAAGGGAATGGATCATTTGACGGCTCGTCAATATTCACTATAAACATAGCTGAACCATTAGGATGCAAAACATAATGTGTACCTTCTAATATCTTGGTCGCTATAAGTAGCTTCTGCCCTTGGGACTCCTCATAAGACAGCAAAAGAAGAAACAATGCCTTTCCAGGCTTGTCATCAGAAGGCCTCCCGGGAGGCCAACCAAAAGTCCCTCCCCACAAACCAGCATATTCCTGGCCCACCTGTGGTGCCCGGATAGGCAACTTGTACAGAGCAAATTTACTATCGTGCATATTTGGCCAAGCACGATAAGAGGATAACTTCACAGTTGAAGCATGTAAGGTCAGCCCTATTGCATCACCTGGTTGCAGGAACTCGTGAAGCTGGGCGTGCTTACTGCGGTGGCCAGAGGAATTCGTTCTAAGAACAGCATTCTTGCGAAGTATATGTTTTAGAGTGTGTCTTACATATTCAGCTAGTGTCTTCTTCTGGGTGCACTGACTGCGACTCTCATCAGCTGTTCGCGATGTATGGCAGCCACTCATCAGATCAATATTCTGTCTGGACTCACTCATTCCAATATGAGTGGACTGCAAAGGGAACTCAGAATCAGCCTTCCAGACAGTACAATCACCACCATTGTACACTTGCATAAGTTGCGATCTTCTTTCATGCAAGAGTTCCATATCTTCTCGTAAATCAGCCTCCTCTGCTCTCAGACGCGGAAATAATATAACATCTTTAGCATCTGGAAGTGTTACACGAACTTGGTTAGTAACTGTGTCAAGCAACTTTCTCCTCTCGACAAATGCAAGTCGGCTAAAGGGCACGACTGTTGTATGTTGTCCCATTACCCTTTCTGACCTAGAAACCCAACTGTTGGACCTGCATATCTTCCGTGATGCCTCATTCTCTGAAGGATGAATAAAGCTCTTGCTGTGGAAAAACTTACCCTTTTCTCTGTGCAGCCGAGGTTCAACCTCTAGGAGAAGCACATTGCAAGTCCTGTCAACCTTCTTGAGTGAACCAGGATAAACATAGTTAGTTCCTCTCTCCCTACCATGAAGGAAAAATGCAGCCGAGCCTTCAAAATCCGAAACAACTTCAAATACGGGTGACCACAAAATTGGCCCATCTTCAAGGCCTAATGGACCAAGTTCTTGGGGAATGATTCGACAACCAACTACCGAGATAAAACCAGGCATAACATAAACAACGTTGCCGAGTTCAGGATTCTGATGAACCCAAACACCAAGTAAAGGCTTTATGCCTACAAGAAATCGACAAAGCGACTTGTAGGAACAGACTCCCTTTCGCCATTCGATAAGGTCCCTATGAGGAACCACCCCAAGCATATCACATTGTGAAAGCCAAACCTTGTCAGAGGCAGCTAAATCATGCAGGTTTCTACAGCATAAACCAAGATTACATACATCCTTTGGTGAAAGTGATCTACTTACTGTTGCAAACACATCATCAGGCAGTGCTAAAAGCAAGTTTGACCCACACACATCAGCCAACAACATAGCACCACTATCTAACATTCAATTGGGATATTTCAAGATTTTGCTATAACTTCCAAATTCATACTGAACAATACAAAACAAAACTTTCACTTTTTTTTTATAATGGTGGTGTCCGGCCAGTTTGCGCGCACCTCGACTAATTCCACTTAAAACACAAAGAAACAAAGATCCAGCTGCCAATTGGGACTTATACCACCAAAAGAAGCTTACTTTCTAAATTGGGATTTTAAGATTTTTGCTATAACTTCCAAATTCATAATAATACAAGAACTTTCACATAACACATAAGAAACAATTATCCAGCTGCAAATTGGGATAAAGGAGCTAAAAACACAAGAAATCAAATCAAGATCTAACAACCCATAAAAATGAAATGGTGTTTACTCAAGATCCAAAATTGACTAAACTATTCAATGGAATATTAAAAATTGCTCTTTTTTCAAAGCCAATGATGAAGAAAAAGAGGAAATGGAAATGGTAGGCTTTCTTGAAAAGGACAAAATATTCTTTAAATGACAGCCAAAGCAGCTTACCGAAAGAGAATGGTTTACTAGGAACAGTCAAAGTAATTTCATATGCTCTTTATTAAAAGTATTTCATTTTTCATTTTTCATTCTTTAATTTCAACAAAATATTGTTTTGTGGAATCAATCTTTTCGGCGTAGATTTTACTGGAAGTTTAAAGAAAATTGGCTAAAAAAGTAGGAGTATCATATAAAATTGGAAATTAGAGAATGAAGTTGATTAGTGTTCGTTACGAAACAGTTTTTAAAAGGCGAGCCTGGGTCAAGGGTAATAAATGCACTCCGGGCGACCTGGCCGGGCAAAAGTATGGCACGGGGCGTGAGGCAACTTTAGGCGTTTGGGGCGTAAGTCCATAAAACTTTTTTAAATTAAACTTAAAATTACTAAATAAAGTTTTTAATTATGAAAGATTAGCAGGCAATTACACAAACTTAACAAAAAATTTGTTTACTAAATTCTAAAGCCCTCTTATTTAAATTAGCTCGAAAAATTAATATCGTTTTATGCCTGTCCGTTCTAATCTCTAAAGAGTTCCGAGAAGGAGGAGTCCCTTTGCTTCTACATTTGATTCTTGACTCTTTGCACATTTATTCTTGAATTTGTTGGACTTTTCTAAATCTCTAATTATATACCAAAAAGAAAAGATTTAGCTAGATGCTTAAAGGTTGTATCATCCATTTTGTTTCCAAATAAAATTGATGTAATTATGATTGATTCTTTTTGCAAACTTATTAAGATGAAAAAATTACTATATTGCTACTTCATTTTTTTTCTTGAATTTCTTATAATTTCTTTGTAATTTTACATTTTGGTGAATTATATATATTTTTTAATTATTTATTTTATTAATATATTATTAAAAATTAAGTTTCATGAGGCTTTCACCTAGTGCTTTGGGGCTTACGCCTTGCTCTGTGTCCGATAAAATACTTCGCCTTACACCTTCGCTCGTGAAAACATTGTTATAAAGTCACCTGACATATGTAGCAAAGAGACTTTTCAGATTCTACTTTGAGATTTAACTTCCATCATTTATTGGAAGATTGGTTGGCATACTAGACGATGGGCTTAAGAGCACATACACCTAATCTTATGGATTATTACTAAAAGAAAATTTATCATAAGATAAGAAATGGTCTGACATTTTACATGAGTTTAAATTACTAGGTGAAGTACAATGACTTATTTTCTAATTATTGTAAATGAAAAGAAAGTCATGCTTATCTTTGTGAAGATTTCCACATATCTTGCCTCCATGCTTTTACAACTCTGTTACTTTAGATTCCTCAAGATGTGAATATATTAACCTAAGATGTGAGTATATTAACCTTGGCAAGTTTTTATTTATAACTTTTCCTTGAAATATTTGTAGATACCTTCACAGAATGTGGCCTAGGGAACCAATTTGACAATGCTTGTCTAATAGCTGATTCAGGTGGTTTAAGGGGTATACCTGAAGATGCACTTGACTGTAACTTAAAATTGTTATTAATGAAATTAAGGGTATGGTACTTTGACTCTCATTTATAATAGTACTTTGATTACTATATCTTACTTCATAAAATAAAATTTACTTTGATTACTGCAGTATGTCATAAACAGATTTACACGTTTTATGTTTTTTTTTTTTTTTTTTAAATAAACCATAATATTTTTGCTTTATTTGAATATTATGTATGTTGATACTGAGTCTGAAACTCTGTTTCATTCACATTAGACATTGACGTGAATACAAGCATATAGAACTGAAACACTCGGTTAGGCCATGGTTTCGTAGCATATAGCTGGTTGTAAAGTGGAAACTTTGTAATTTGTTAGAATGCAGCTTCAGTTCATGTTGGTCCAGATCTGTACAAAGAAACGTGGCTCTTTTGACTTTTAGGCTTTGTAACCTAAAATATGTGAAAGCTATCCTCAAATTTTGGAAATCTGCTGAATGAGGACGCATGTACATTTACCCAGCATGGCTGCAATATTATGAGAAATACTGCTCTTAGAATGTCCTCCCAGATAATCGTATACTTTTGGCGTACTAATTTAGAGATGACAGGTGTTGAATTACCATTATGGAAGATACTTATTCGTGTGGCTTTAGATTGGTTAGCAGATATGTAAGATTTTATAGCCTTATATGTATCTATCTTTACATGTAAAATAGAAAATTCTCAGAAGGACGATATAAACAATATAATAGAGCTACGACGACCTTTGTTTCTTACGGAAGTGTTGATTAAACATAAATAAGAGAATAAGTACCTAATTGCTTAGTCCCTTTAAGTTCTGAAGTTACGAATATGCCATTTTACTCCCAAAATGTTATGCGTCATCATCTGCGCAAGGATATCGTGACATCCTATCAATTAGAATATAATGTCAGTAGTATAGAGGACCTTTTGGAAAGGCCAAATTGTATGTTTAAGATATTCTTCCTACATGGAGTGAACCTTAAACCTCAAAATGTGAGCTCAAGAAGATTAAAGAGATAAATAGGGAGTCAATTTCCTAATGAGGATGGTCGGCTTCGAGATAATATACTAGTTTCTATGCAACCATGATGATTGAAAAGCAAAAGAAATTCTCATACGACACTAAATTTATAATATAAACATTCACATGGAGTAAACTAATTTATCATATGAACTGGTACAAGCTAATCGGAGCTTAGCAATCGAACACGAACGACAACGAAAAAGTATAGATAGAAGCTATAGACAGTTCTAAACTTCAATCTAAACAAATCCAAGGAACAAGTCTTGGGGCCATTCGATTTGAAATTTTATATAATAAAGAATCACATAAAACTAGGCAACAATCCTCAAGAAGACTTAACAAGCTTCTTGTAAATTAAATAATCAAAAAAGAACACGTTCAAACGGAATACATCGATTGACACAAGTTCCATACAATCCCACGATGGGGTTCGGCTCACAACAGAGACACAATAGCAAACTTGCTAATCATAAATGCTAAGGGGTTATATAGATAGCCCCAAGGGTGAACTAGTAAATGGTCATAGTCGACCAATAAAGCAAGGCCACGTAGGGCCGAAGTGATATGCTTAGGCGCTATTGACTTGTGTTCGATCGCCCAGCCTCGACATAGTGAAAATGGACGCTCTCTTGCCTCGGGCACATTTGTAGTCATTCGGTCGCTTCATCGATCGGCGTCAATGATCAGCATTCGGTCACTTTTAGCCTTGGTCTTGAGCTTGTAGATGTAGCTTTCATATCTCGAGCTCGGCCACTCAACTTCTGAACGGTTGCTTCCTCCCGGCCATGCTAGCTGAACGTGCATATCATGCAAAAGCTTGGCTTGACTTCGTGTAACTGGTTTCGATGGATGGAGCACTTGATCAGCACGGACACGGGATGCATCATGAACATTCACATGTACTGAGCAAGTATGATAGATACTAGTTAGAAATTGAGGAACTTATACTTTATATGCTTTTACAGGGAGGAATGCGACAACTTTAAGATAGATTGGGTAAAGAGGCACAGTTTAAGGTGAGAAACTAAACTCGCTCAGAAAGTTATACTGCTCTGCGCTTATTGTATAGGTGTTGCATGCCAACTACATCTCAATGTTCTGATCCCCAAGGATCAATTATGAGTAAATATAATGGAAGAAAGTCTCAAGGTGTATCGCAGCTGAAGGAATACGCATAAATAATGGACACTCAAGGCGTATATGCCTCTTGCAAGATCTTATTGACAATAACCAGATAGTGATCGAAGATGCAGAAACGCCAAACATTAATCGCAATCCTTTGCCGGTCCATGATGTACACATGGTGGGTATATATGAAGGGGGATTTGAAGATGAATCTGCAAGGCCAATAGTGTCAGTCGATGCTATAACAATTGGAGTGGAAAGGATGCAACCAATTTTTTCGGTTGTGCCGGAGAAAGTGGGGCATCTTATCCAGCCAATCAAGCCAGTATTGACATTGAGAAGAGTCGTTGAGCGAAAGGAAGAGGTGGCTGAAAAACCAAAATTAGTGATCCAAAGGACTAACAAAAATAGAGAGGAGACGGATTGTGTGGACAAACCAAACTTGGTTATAAGAAAAGCACCCTGTGAAGATGATCAAAACAAGTTGTGTAAGCCTGTTGTTATAAAGAGCGCACCTCAGATTCCTATGAGAAACACTAATGCTGTCCCATGGAATTATGATAGGCATTGGTAACATACAAGGGAAAAGAGGTTGTGGCGAAAACAACACAAGTTGGCGGTCTTACTCGTTCTGGTCGGTGCTTTACCCCGGAAGAGTTAAGAAAAGCTAAGCAGGTTAGAAAAAATCAGGACCCCATCAAGGAACCTGTCACCGAGAAAGAGGCGGAGGAATTCCTGAAGAAGATGAGAATGCAAGATTATTCCATTGTCGAGCAGCTGAGGAAAACCCCTGCTCAAATTTCTTTGTTGTCCTTATTGATGCATTCTGAGGCACACCGTCATGCTCTGTTGAAAATACTGAATGAGGCTCATGTCTCCGCGAAGATGACCGTCACCAATCTTGTAGAAGTCGCAAGTCGTATCTTTGAGGTAAACAAGATCACTTTCACTGACGATGAACTACCAATGGAAGGCACTGGTCACAACAAAGCACTGCATCTGACTGTCAAGTGTGACAATTCTTATGTCACAAGATTACTGGTTGACGGTGGGTCCGGTCTGAACATCTGTCCATTGTCTACCTTAAAGAGATTGAAAGTCAACATGGACAAAATTCGGACAAACACCATGAGTATCCGTGCTTTTGATGGAGAGAAATGACAATCGATTGGTGAGATAGAACTGATACTGACAATCGGGCCCGTGGATTTTGCTATCGATTTCCAAGTTCTTGATATGGATTCGTCTTACAACCTGTTGTTGGGAAGACCCTGGATCCATATGGCAGGCGCAGTACCATCAACCTTACACCAGACTATCAAGTTTGAATGGAATCGTGAGATGGTCATGGTACACGGAGAGGGAGATTTGTCAATCTACAAGGATCCGTCTATTCCAGTTATTGAGGTCACTAATGATAGCCCAACTCTGATGTATCAAGCATTTGAAGCAGTCCATGTGGAGGAGGTTCCTGAAGGAAATCCTTCACCCCAAGCAAGATTGTCAGAAGCAGCAGTCCTTGTTGAACCCCAAAAATTAATCCTGAAATGATAAATTCCGGAATATCGACAGGATGGACTAACTCTTTTGGAGTTTTTGGAGTCGCCACCCAATTTAAAGAAAACAGGGAACCAAATTAACAAATGCGTGCAAGAACTCCGTTTTTATAAAAAGACGGTCTTTCTTTCAGAGATTCTAAAGGTAAGAGGTTTTATTAATTTCGGAAGAAGGTTTTTAAGGCACTTCCGAAATTCCGTTAAAAACGGTTAATCCGACAGGTTTCCAAAACATTTGCAAAATATGCTTTTCTAGAAAATTTATCTAAAAATAATTAATTGAAATAAAACTTGGTTATAAAAAATATTTAATTTGCACGCATTTTGCTAAATGGCCCCAGTTTGCAATAAGTTAAATAACGACTTTAAAATAAAAGGCAATGAACATACAGTAAAGTAATCAATGAAATAATCATATATAATCAAAAGATTCATTTTACAAATAAATTGTACAAATTCTATCAAGTCTAACTACATAAATAATGAGAATAAGTTCAAAAGGTAGAACCCGGGAGCGGCATATTCATTCAATCAAATGTACCTCGCAAAACAAACAAAATAAAATTGGATTAGTACAATGATAAAGTGTAATAACTAATGAAAATAAAATAATAATAATAAAGTAATAAAGTAATAATAAAGATAAAATATATAATAATAATAATAATAATAATAATAATATATAATAGTAGTAATAAAAATAATAATAGTAAAGGGGGTTTGTTTTTGCAAAATTTAGGCTCAGATTTGTATGGCGCGTCATGTAGAGGCTCGGGATATTGATACGGTTGCAAACACGCCGGCCGAACGTGTTGCCATGCCAAGTACCAATTCCGTTACTCTATTCGACTTGTTTTGCCTCAAATGCATACATTCATCATCGCCCTTTGCTTTAGGGACACGGGGACGAGACTGTTCAAGTGTAGTATCATGTTCAAATAAGTACGTAGCATCCGTCAATTCCTTGTAAATCTATCAATTCCTGGTATAGCCGTCAATTAGTTGTAAAGCCTCAAATAAGCATTTATTTTCTCAAAGGCTTGTTACTTGACCTATGGTTCCATGATCATTCGCATATCGGAACCAACGGTCACTGTAACGAAAAGGCAAAACGGGCCCTTATGTGCAATTAATTCCAATCATAAGCCAAAATAAACCAAGATCCAATTCCGGTGTAACAAAAGTTAGTGCAAACACAGAGAAGTCGTAATCTCCCCACAAAAAGTCCAAATCCTCGCAGCAAACAATCAAAAAGAACGAGTCAACAACAATAATAAACACATCATGGCAGTAAAATAACTACAAGGTGTTAATGACAACCCAAAAAAATAAACAGAGCTAAAGGAAGGATTGTATCGGGGTAAGATTTTCTGGCGAGTAGACCGGCGAACGTAAACGAAACAACGCCAACAAACAGAGGAGAAGGAGGAGCGACCGCCAGCTCTGCTACAGCGGCGCCGCTGCAACTCCAATCCCCTCTTGATTTCAACGAATCACAAGCAACCAAGACAAAAGAACCTGTTGACACCCAATTTTGACCCGATTTTAAGTTAATATTAAATAATAAAGTATATTTAAAAAAAAAAAAAAGAAAAAAGAAGAAGAAAGAAGGCAATTTTATAAATTTTAAGTAGTCAAATTGATAATTTTGTGTAAAAAGGCCAAAATCACAAAACATAACCTCATATACGACCCACCCTTGCAAACCACCCTTTTAAAACAAAATAGTAAAATAGAAATCCCTAATCAGTTCAAAAGCCCGTTCCCAACGTCCCAACCCACGGATCCATACCCGTTTCCCCCTCAGTTCGAATGGGAACCCAAAAACCCAATTTCCCTCTGAAAATCTTTGGTCCCCACTCCCTCTCCAGCTGTTGGATCGTACTGAGCTTATCCATTTCGAGCCGTTGGAGGGTAATTGAGTATTTTCGTAGCTCTAAAGAGCCCTAAATTTTGGGGGATAAAGGGAATCTTTGGGGAGTTTTATGAGAGGAGGCAGCGGCATTAGGGGGCCGGCAGCAGAGAGCGGTTAATAGGGGAGAGAAATGGGAGAGCAGTAGAGAGTCTTAGAGAGGCAGAAATAGAGAGTTCATAGACAGAGGATATCAAAATTGCCAGCAACACATAAGTGTTATTCATTTCATTTTCAAGTTAAAGTCCACATATATACTGTTGCAGTTTTTGGTTTCGGGGTATCGCTTTACTTTGAGTCGCTTCATCGTTGTTTAAGTCGTCGACTTTGTTCGAGTCGTCACTCTCATTCGAGTTTTGTCGCTTGATCGTTCGAGTAGTATTTTTCGGATCCCTCGCCCCGGCTCACTGCGCCGCAAGAGGTAACCCCGATTCCCTTTTACTTCCATTCTCTCTTTTGTATCTATATTCAGCCTGTTTCAGTTTTCTTTTTCTTAAAATTTGTGAGCTTTGTATTGTAGCTTTCATATTTAGTCTAGATGGGTAGTTATCAAGCATGAAGGAGAACTTTAAAATTCTCACCTCATTTAATCTTAGCTCGTTATCTGCTTCTCTCTAATTTATACTATTGAAGATTGAATTTTAATATGGTCATTATATGTGATTAAATCCGGAGTGCTTAAAGTGTTTTCTCTGGTTTGAATGTTGAGTCCTGAAGTGTCTATGGTGTTGGGAGGCAATGTAGGAGTGTGAAAGGGTGTATGAAGGTTGTCTTGATTTCTGGATCATTGCAGGTGATGGGAGAAGGTTGTTTAGGGGTTCTGGTTAATTTGCAGGTGTCTTTGGGTTTGTTTGGTAAGCTTTTGGTTAGATGCTGCAGAATTTTTAGAGGTTTGTGGCTATGTTCTGTCTAAAGAGGTGTAGAAGGGGCTTAGGGAATTAGTCTTTGTTGGCTTTGAGGTGCCCTGATTGTTTGAGGGAGCTGCTGAGAGGGTGCTGCAGCAGATTGCAGAGGTTTCAGGAAATAGTTAGATGCTGCGGCTTAGTTTCTGGTTCTTTTGTTCAGGGAGTATAAGGGGTATAGATGGAAGCCTGGATTGAAGCTTGTTTCTTGGTGGCTGTAGATGTGCATTAGGTTGTTCATAGAGGTAGCAGGGGGTCAGACTGTTTTGGTCTGGATGTTGGGGGCTTGTCCTAATTTCTATGTGTGTAAGGAAGTTGCAAGTCCTGGTGCTGTCCAATTTTGAGTAGGTTCTGATTTGTCCAAAAGGGAATCCTTCCTGGTTATTTTCTCTTGCCTGGAGGGTTAGCAGCAGCTAGCTCCTGCCAAGAAAAGGTGTAGGTTCTTTCTTGGAGAGAAGTGATTAATGTTGATGGGTCAGTCAAGTGTCCAGTAGCTTAGTTTCAGAGGCTTTGTTCAATCTATAGGTGAGTTTGTTTGGTCCATTGCTAGTTTTAAATGTATTCTGTCTGAGAGTATCGATGGTAGTAAATTGCTTTAGGTATTCAATTCTAATTATGTATTGAGGCATATGTTTGCTTATGTAAGGCTCCATCATTAGGACTTTAGTTCTCGAATATTGAGTTCAACTTAGGTCATCCTTTATATAAATCAACTTTTCAAATCATAGATACCATTGGTTATGCTTAGGAGTGAGAAAAGAACTGAAGCTGGGGGCACAGTTAACTGATTATCAGGTAGGGGGATTTGAAAGTTTGTTCTTTTCTTTTTCTGTGTTAACACACCTAGAACTTGCTTTATAAATAAGTGTAAGATTTTCTCTTTATTTCACAATTCAGAAAATTCATCTTACATTTTGTTTAGTTGATTTGTGTGCTTTAAACATCTTTGACAATGCACTACAATTTAATTCCTGCTATTTATGAAGCAGTATCTGGGGCCCTAATATTTTTTTCAATGGAATAAGAGGTATTGCCGAAGCTACGCCTATTTGAAATTTTTCAATAATATTAATTTTTGATAATTTTCATAAGATAGTCATCCACATATTTAATTTGTGCGTTTGATGAACAGATTTCTTTAGATGGGAAGTAATTGACTTCCTGCAATACTCTAAAAGAATTTTAGTTTAGCATTCGAGCTTCAGATTGTAACGTGTTTGTTTTGACTGATTTTCTAGAGTATGGTAATACAACTGATATTAATTCAAGGAAAAGATCAGGGGACGTGGTGTCCATATAGTGTTAAAATTTTCTATAATAAGATCATGCCTACTGCATCAGGAGACTCTACCATTAGCTGCGGATAAATTGGACTTAATTTGGGAAACGTGTAAATGAGGAAGAAAAGATGTTGGAAGCTGAGTGAATAATTTTATACATATTAGTTCCTCAGGGACATAGAGAGCAAACATAGAGATTGAAAGTATGATCTTTAGTAGTTTAGTCTTACTTTGCTATGCCACTCCTATTGACTGTAGCTCCATTCCTCTTATTTTTTGTATTTGTTTATTTATTTTTTGCTTAAGCGGGATAGACTACAACTTTTCCCAAGAGCTGATCTTTGGACTTCTGCATTACTAGTTTCACAAGTCTCACTGGCACATTTCTCACGATTTACAGCATTGGAATGTCAGAAGTTAAGGCTTACTTTTCCAGAGAAAAGTCTGCCTCTATATTTCTAAATAAATTTCTCATCTCATGAGGTAGTCCAGTGAAGTGCAAGTTATGGCACCCATGCTGAGAAGCATTCTATCACTAAATTTTACTCCTTTCATACAAATTGTATGCGTCTCCTTTGTGTGTTCTCATGAGAAGTAGCTATTTTATCATGATATATCCAAAACCTTCTGTCTGGAGGAAAATATTTCATGGAATGATTTATTATTCTCCGCCAGAGTCCCCTATATGTTTTAGTGCCTATTTGACTTAGTCAAATGTGTCATTCTTGCCATTGTCAAATGTGTAATCCTGCTTATTCATTACAGCCTTTCATTACAGCCTCCTGCCTCCATGACCTTCCTGAGTATGTGAACTCACTTATGTAATTGTATAGACCATCTATCCTCATTGATGGAATAGCGAAAACATCATGAGAAATATGAACTAATTTTGAGATTGGATGAATTATTCATGACCCATTATCGAGTCCCTGTTTGGTACTCTAGTCCAATCCTTTCTTTTAACACAGCTTTAGTTTGATATTACTCACTTTGCTCGTTTGCCTGTGTCTTGGAATTCAACTAGCATCTTAAATTTAGTTCTTTTGTTGTTTGAACCTTGAAAAGTTTAGTCCGATTCCCGTGTCTTATCTCTTTGAGAATTTGTGACTAATTGCTGCCTCATTTGATATGTGATTATTTCAATTTACATACTTAAGTTAGTTAATACTTTGACTTGAGTTGTAGTCTGCAGCCATTAGTTAGAATTGAAATGGTTGTTATCTATTCAACTTTCTCTCACATTTACTAATCTGTATCTTCTTATTTTCCTTGCATAACAACCCTTGGGACGAGTTCGGCCAAAACTCCAATTGGGATTAGCTTATTGGCTTGGAATTGCATTGGGGTCAAGCTCGGGCTCAAGTTTTCAAGATCTTTAGAAAATTTAGAAATCCAAGGCTCGTTTCGCGAGTTTGCTTTCCGGGTTCTATCTATTAACTCTTATCATTTCTTTCCCTTTAGAATGTTTTACGTAAACTCTGTAGAAATATTTTTATTATTAATATATATATATATATATAATGATTTGTTTGAGTTATTTGATTTACTTTATGTTCGTCACCTTTATTTTGAAGTCATTATTTAATTTATTGCAAATCAGGCCATTTAGGCAAATGCGTGCAAAATTTCATAAATTTTCAAAACTACGGATAATAATGACAATAAGAAAGGACTTCTATCTTATTGATACGAAGTAGTTTCTTTTAAAAAGTCAAAATTTATAAAGAAGTTTAAATTAACTTCTAAATGTCCCGAAACAACTTTGCAAAAAGCGACTTGGAACCTAAAGCTCCATCTTATGGTGAGAAGCTGGGTTTTAAAGTTGAAATTAAGCAAGTGCCGTTCATGCGCTATCACATACGAGTTGGCAAAGAAATTAGGACGATCAAATCGTTCCTTTTCAAAAGAAAATGCGCTTTATTGATTTATTTATTTTATTTTGAAAATAATTAAAGCTTTTGAATAAATTGTTAAACCTTTTGAAAACTTACTAAATTTAACTAGTTGAATTAATTAATAGTTCAATTAATTATTTTAGAAAAAGCGCATAAATAGCACTTGTAAATATTTTGGAAACCTGTCGGATTAACCGTTTTTTTTCGGAATTTCGAAAGTGCCTTAAAAACCTTCTTTCGAAATTAGCAAAACCTCTTACCTTTAGAATCTCTGAAAGAAAGACCGTCTTTTTATAAAACGGAGTTTTGCACGCATTTATTTATCTGGTTCCCTGTTTTTCTTTAAATTGGGTGGCGACTCCAAAACTCCAAAAGAGTTAGTCCATCCTGTCGATATTCCGGAATTTATCCTTTTCGGGGTAATTTTTGGGGTTCAACAGCATGGCGACTCCGCTGGGGAACAATAAAGGTTTTGACCATAAAGGTTTCCAATTATTTGCAACTAGCATGCCTAATTTATTTGCTTTATTATATCTGTTTGTTTGGTTTGCCTTAGATTGTATGAATCATTTCTTTATTTGTGCATAGTCCGCATTCCGTTCATATTTCCTCCCTCATGGAGCCTGTCAATTCTCTTTCACCTCCTCGATTTCATCACGGGGTACCCGCTTGACGGGTAGCTATGCAGGAAGGGCATTGCCCTTACCTCACTCTTTGAAACTTCTTTCGTGTCACCAAAGTTAGTTGGGATATGGTTTGCCTGGTTTTGTCATGGCCGGTTTTACTGGTTTATGGGGCCAGGTTTATCCCGCATAGGTCTGAATCAGCCTCAACCGCTAGCCCACTCTTAGAAGGAGATTAGGTCATGCATGCATATACACCTTAGTTTGGACCCGGTCCTTGATACCGTTTCCAAGAATTAAGAAACCGCCCTTTTGTCAACGGGTTCTAACCCAACGACAATGCATATTATGTGCTGTGTGATAACGAATCCTCAGTCCTAACCATGTTTTGAGCAAAATCAGATTTGGAATTTTGTCTCCAATGTTGTCTTTAGGTCAAAATGGAAGAATTTAGCAGAATTGAGATCATAGACAGAATTGCAGTCGGGGAAAAGTTAGGCAGATTTGGTTGGTTCGTATTTTGGAGATAGTCTGGTGTGGTGAGATCTAAGAGGCGAAGCCCCTGGTGTCTTTAAAAGGATCAGTGGGGTCCCTCTCTTGAATGGCTTTGCGTGTGTGCAGGCCTATGTTGATTATCCAGCTGCAACTGTATAAAATTGAAGTATGCTTGTCGCATACTAGGAGAGCGAAGCCCCTGTGTTTTTGAATGACCAGTGGGGTCCCTCCTTGAAGACCAGTGCGGTCTTGGCTACCTAGGAAACTGAGAGGCTTAATCAAAGCCGAGGACCAGTGAGGAGCCCTATGAACAAGGTCTGTGAGCCTTGCAAAACCTAGGAAGCTGAGAGGCTTGTCCAAAGCCGAGGACCAGTGAGGTTTTTCTTGTAAAAGGCCAATTGGCGCCTTTCATGATTTGCAGTCTGGTATTGTGAAGGCGGTTGGAAATCTCACCCCTGGATGTTGTAAATAATTGGGAGTTGTGTTTGGAAGAGTGTGGATGTTTACAAAGGTGTATGGGGATTGTTTCAGGTTTTAGGCATTTGAGTTTAGAATTTTGTGCAAATGTTGTGAAGAGCATGAGCTGTGTTGGAATTTCGAGTTGATACCAACTTTTGGAAGGTAGTTGGGATTACAGAATTGCAGTGTCAAGGCGGAGAGATGATTGTTATCAATTATTGTTATTGTTGCTTACTCTAAACCTGAATTGCTCAAAACTGGCATGAACTATTTTTCGTTACCACTTATTTGCGCGATTAGGCTTACCTCTAGCACAAAGAGGTACCTTACAGGGTAGGACACGCCCGCATTTTCATTTACGCTCAACTAATTGTGATTGCCACATGTCAAACTTGTTTAAAATGCAAAGCGCTACGTGACGCGCGCTACGTGATTGTATGCAATGTTGTTAATGACACACAAACTAACATAGTTTACTTTTTGAATTTTTCTTTTGTTTGATTATTCCCCAAACAGAGAGAGTTTGATTCGTGTTGACTCCCGAGTTGGTTAAGTGTCTAATCTAAAGTGAAGTAAGCAATGACTGATAATCAGACTGGTATCCCTGCATCTTCTAATGAGCAAGCAGTTGTTGTTCCTGATGAACAAATTGCTAGAATGGCTAAGCAGATTGAATGTATGCAAGCTGAACTAGAAAGAATGAAAGGATCGAGCCACCAAAACGCGCCAGCCATGCTATCGACTCTGAATCCCAATGTTGAAACTTCCAATCCAAACACGCCTTTAAATTCCAGTGTCATTCATATGCTTGCACCAGTTAACAACATCCCGAATGCATTCATTAACCAGAACAACTTGCCTCACTATCAAGTGCCCATAACTGTAGAAAAGCAGGGAAAGACAGTTGAGCAAGAGGAGATAATCCAAACGATGAAAATCATGCAGCAATCCATCAAGGATTTGCAAGTGTCTAGAGGACGTCAAAGCATCTCCTACCGCAATCTTTATCTATACCCTGACGTTACTCTTCCTCCCGGGTTTAAGGTGCCGAAATTTGATATGTATGATGGTCATAGTGACCCATTTGTCCATTTGACCAAATATCTCAACCGAATGAGGGTTGCGGGAGGTAAAGAGGAACTTCTGATGGCCTTCTTCAGTCATAGTCTGGAAGGTATTGCTGCTGAATGGTTTGCAAGACAGGATATAAGCAAGTGGCGTGAGTTTGATGACATAGCCAGTGATTTTACAAGGCAGTTTGAGTACAATGTCGAGATGGCTCCCGACCTTATAACCTTGTCCAATCTGAAGAAGAAACCAACAGAAACCTTTAGGGAATACGCATTGAGATGGCGTGAACAGGCGGCAAGGGTGCAACCACCAATGACTGAGGAAGACATGGTAAAATACTTCATCCGAGCCCAAGATGATTCTTATTACATGCACTTGCTTCCTATGATGGGTAAACCTTATTCTGAACTTCTTGTGATGGGAGAGATGGTTGAAGAAGGGGTTAAGACAGGGCGAATTGTAAGTTTTGCTGCAGTGAAGGCAACTACGCAAGCCATCCAGACTGGTATGGGTAATTTTGAGAAGAGAAAGAGGGAAGATGAATTTGGAATTGATATGGCTGATATCGACCAAAGGCCGAACAAGAAGCCAACCTTCAGAAACTCATCAAACCAATCTATTTACAGAAGCACACTATATCCAACTTATCCAAGTCAGCATCAAAATCCACCCGCTCCATGTCCAGTCTACAATACTCAACCCAATTACCATCAATCTAGAATACCCGCTTATCAGCCTTATTCACAACCGCAAGCATACAATTACCCTCAACAACACCAGTTACCTGTAGCCCGTCAGTCTATGCCAGCAGGGTCTCGTCCCAAATATGAAAAGAGACAACGCCGAAAGTTCACTTCTTTAGGTGAACCACAAGCTCAATTGTACGAAAGATTAAAAGATATGGGAGTGCTAAACCCTTTAGCAGGAGATGGTACGTTTGACCCTCCCCCAGAATGTGTTGATGGAGCCAAATATTGTGCTTACCATGCAGAATTTGCCAAGCACGACACTGAGGAATGTGTCCTTCTTAAACATAAGATCCAAGATTTGATTGAAGACAATACAATCCAGCTGAGTGAACCAACGCAGGGGACTTGGTTGTGAACTAAAAGACCTTTGCAAAACTTCGATTCAGATTGAGGCCCTGAATCATGCTTGTTAAAACTTTATCATTTTGCCTCAAGAAAATATTTTTTCTCATTTCCATGTAATTTTGATTGTAATGCGAACTACGCGTAACCTGATTCCCAAGGCGGGATACGTAAGCAACTCACATAGAGCTCGGTTACACTAGCATAGGAATCCCCTATTTCCTCTTTTATGTAATTTTGAACTACTTTTGGTCTGATTCCTGGAATGGCAACAGGATAAGTAAGCAATTCACATCGGATTCGATCAGATTTTGTAATGCTTTAGGGCTTGTTTATCTTTGATGGTGTAATTCCGAACTATGCATCTGGGCAGATGTGTAGGCATTCCTATTCGGATTCGGCTTCGCACTTGGATTGCCATATTCCCCAAATCTTTATGTAAGCAGAACTACGCACGGTCTGATTCCCAAGGAGGGATACGTAGGCGCTCTCAACGGGCTCGACTCTATAATATTAAAATTTCCAGTCTCCCCTAAGGCAAGCAACTGGGGTAATTTTGCAAGATAATTTGAAGGTTTGAAAGATAGCAACTGGGGCAAATTTTGCAAGGCAAGTTGGAGATTTGAAAGATCATAACTGGGGCAGATTTTGCAAAAAGCCGTATTGCTTGACAAAGATAAGTTGGCCAAGTATCAAAAGACGGATCGCAAATCTAGACAAAGGGAGAAGAAGTAAACGGTTGAAGGATGAAGGCTCGAGTCAGCATGAATCAAACGCTCCCCCCTCCTTCCCAAAACTAACGATTTTTCTTTGAGTGCAGGAATTCCAAAGCAACAAGATGAGGAAACTAGCAACTATAAATTCCTCATAGAGTATTTGTCATACACATTGAACAATGTTGCCAAGATAACTGATCGAGATTGGAGGCATTATCTGACTCATTGCATACGCAAAAACGATCTTATTTCTCTCTCTAATTCTGCCCTTGCCTAATCAAAATTCAATGCTTTATTGACAACTTTACTTTATACTTTGCAGGAATTAAGCAATAACTCAGTGTTTCTCAAGGATAACACTCAACTCTCTATGGCTTCACCAAATATAAGCCGTTATTCTACCATTTATTTTACAAGTATCAACATCAAGTCTATTGTAAACAATTGAGGGCGCTATTGTTAAGAAGCCTACCGTAGAAAACGGGAGACTCGATCATGAGTCATTGCCGAAAGGCGGCATTTCTATTTTCCCATAATTATTACAAATTGTTAAACATATCGGTTTCATTTCTCATTCGCTTTATGAGAGCGCTTACTAAAGTTCCATTTTCTGATTTACAGATATTGCCAATCCTGGGGGCTCACTTTGTTTCGTAGTCAAAGCCATTCCTCAATGGAAGAGTTCAAAGAGTGCAACGCATTCACGCTTCCGAGAAGCGTCATTATATTCCACGCTTTCGATAAGCGTCTTATTTCACGCTTCCGGTAAGCGTCTTTATGTGTTTACGCTTTCGATAAGCGTCTTTATTCCACGCTTTCGATAAGCGTCTTATTTCACGCTTCCGGTAAGCGTCTTTATGTGTTTACGCTTTCGATAAGCGTCTTTATTTCACGCTTCCGGTAAGCGTCTTTATGTGTTTACGCTTTCGATAAGCGTCTTTATTTCACGCTTCCGGTAAGCGTCTTTATGTGTTTACGCTTTCGATAAGCGTCTTTATTTCACGCTTCCGGTAAGCGTCTTTATGTGTTTACGCTTTCGATAAGCGTCCTTATATTTCACGCTTCCGGTAAGCGTCTTTATGTGTTTACGTTTTCGATAAGCGTCTTTATTTCACGCTTCCGGTAAGCGTCTTTATGTGTTTACGCTTTCGATAAGCGTCCTTATATTTCACGCTTCCGGTAAGCGTCTTTATGTGTTTACGCTTTCGATAAGCGTCTTTATTTCACGCTTCCGGTAAGCGTCTTTATGTGTTTACGCTTTCGATAAGCGTCTTTATTTCACGCTTCCGGTAAGCGTCTTTATGTGTTTACGCTTTCGATAAGCGTCTTTATATTTCCCGCTTCCGGTAAGCGTCTTTATCTGTTCACGTTTTCGATAGGCGTATTTATATCACCTCGAAGGTGTTAATTATTTGAATGCCTCTAAGGCGAAATTTGTTGCCCCGGAGGCGTATTTATGTCACCTCGAAGGTGTTAGTTATTCGAATACCTCTAAGGCGTATTTATGTCACCTCGAAGGTGTTAGTTATTTGAATGCCTCTAAGGCGTAATTTTATTGCCTCAAAGGCGTATTTCTGTCACCTCGAAGGTGTTAATTATTTAAATTCCTCTAAGGAGTAATCTTATGGGTCTCGATAGACGTTTAATATTAGCACACTTTTTTGAGCATTGTGTAGCCTCCTGAGGCGTTTATACATTTTCTATACATATCTTTATAGCCTTATGTTGCTAATAAGTTTGTTAAGACATGCAGGATAATGTGAATGCTTCGGACGTATTCTTACTTTTGGTTGGAGTACAATCTAAGTCTACCAACGGCCCCAAAGTCATCTTACCTTACAAAGCCAGATTTCTCCATTAGTCGATTGGAGACAAGCTTATCATTTATATTGCAACCAGCATCTACAAGTTTTATTGTCGTTATTCCTTTATTACTTCATTTATTAAGCTTTATTTGCAGTTACTCGCTTACCGTTTGTCAAGTTTATTACAGGATATTAGCAGCACCGCAGCAGCATTTGGAGCATAACGAGGAACTTTTTCTTAGCAGTGAACTGGGGCAATCGCTGATATGAGCTAGACTCGTCAACGAGGACCTGAAGAATCGCACTCGAACAAGCAAGTTTTACCTAATCTTTCATTTCAGATTAGGGTGTCAATTTGGTTTCTTTTCTATTCGTGCGTCTTTTCTATCAATCGTGCGAATTTTCGTGTCCAAGTATCGTTGAACTACGTATGGCCTGATTCTCTTTCAGCCCGAGATAAGTAGGCAACTCGAAAACCGGAGTTCGGCCATGTCTATAAGCCTCGCCTTTTGGTCCTTGGAATCAAAGGCCCTGGTTCTAATTCTATCGGGACAAAATTGGTTTCTCGTCAACTTCTTTACCCTGAAAACTCTTTCATCATTTTCCGGGTAAAGAGGGGCAGCTGTTGACACCCAATTTTGACCCGATTTTAAGTTAATATTAAATAATAAAGTATATTTAAAAAAAAAAAAAGAAAAAAGAAGAAGAAAGAAGGCAATTTTATAAATTTTAAGTAGTCAAATTGATAATTTTGTGTAAAAAGGCCAAAATCACAAAACATAACCTCATATACGACCCACCCTTGCAAACCACCCTTTTAAAACAAAATAGTAAAATAGAAATCCCTAATCAGTTCAAAAGCCCGTTCCCAACGTCCCAACCCACGGATCCATACCCGTTTCCCCCTCAGTTCGAATGGGAACCCAAAAACCCAATTTCCCTCTGAAAATCTTTGGTCCCCACTCCCTCTCCAGCTGTTGGATCGTACTGAGCTTATCCATTTCGAGCCGTTGGAGGGTAATTGAGTATTTTCGTAGCTCTAAAGAGCCCTAAATTTTGGGGGATAAAGGGAATCTTTGGGGAGTTTTATGAGAGGAGGCAGCGGCATTAGGGGGCCGGCAGCAGAGAGCGGTTAATAGGGGAGAGAAATGGGAGAGCAGTAGAGAGTCTTAGAGAGGCAGAAATAGAGAGTTCATAGACAGAGGATATCAAAATTGCCAGCAACACATAAGTGTTATTCATTTCATTTTCAAGTTAAAGTCCACATATATACTGTTGCAGTTTTTGGTTTCGGGGTATCGCTTTACTTTGAGTCGCTTCATCGTTGTTTAAGTCGTCGACTTTGTTCGAGTCGTCACTCTCATTCGAGTTTTGTCGCTTGATCGTTCGAGTAGTATTTTTCGGATCCCTCGCCCCGGCTCACTGCGCCGCAAGAGGTAACCCCGATTCCCTTTTACTTCCATTCTCTCTTTTGTATCTATATTCAGCCTGTTTCAGTTTTCTTTTTCTTAAAATTTGTGAGCTTTGTATTGTAGCTTTCATATTTAGTCTAGATGGGTAGTTATCAAGCATGAAGGAGAACTTTAAAATTCTCACCTCATTTAATCTTAGCTCGTTATCTGCTTCTCTCTAATTTATACTATTGAAGATTGAATTTTAATATGGTCATTATATGTGATTAAATCCGGAGTGCTTAAAGTGTTTTCTCTGGTTTGAATGTTGAGTCCTGAAGTGTCTATGGTGTTGGGAGGCAATGTAGGAGTGTGAAAGGGTGTATGAAGGTTGTCTTGATTTCTGGATCATTGCAGGTGATGGGAGAAGGTTGTTTAGGGGTTCTGGTTAATTTGCAGGTGTCTTTGGGTTTGTTTGGTAAGCTTTTTGGTTAGATGCTGCAGAATTTTTAGAGGTTTGTGGCTATGTTCTGTCTAAAGAGGTGTAGAAGGGGCTTAGGGAATTAGTCTTTGTTGGCTTTGAGGTGCCCTGATTGTTTGAGGGAGCTGCTGAGAGGGTGCTGCAGCAGATTGCAGAGGTTTCAGGAAATAGTTAGATGCTGCGGCTTAGTTTCTGGTTCTTTTGTTCAGGGAGTATAAGGGGTATAGATGGAAGCCTGGATTGAAGCTTATTTCTTGGTGGCTGTAGATGTGCATTAGGTTGTTCATAGAGGTAGCAGGGGGTCAGACTGTTTTGGTCTGGATGTTGGGGGCTTGTCCTAATTTCTATGTGTGTAAGGAAGTTGCAAGTCCTGGTGCTGTCCAATTTTGAGTAGGTTCTGATTTGTCCAAAAGGGAATCCTTCCTGGTTATTTTCTCTTGCCTGGAGGGTTAGCAGCAGCTAGCTCCTGCCAAGAAAAGGTGTAGGTTCTTTCTTGGAGAGAAGTGATTAATGTTGATGGGTCAGTCAAGTGTCCAGTAGCTTAGTTTCAGAGGCTTTGTTCAATCTATAGGTGAGTTTGTTTGGTCCATTGCTAGTTTTAAATGTATTCTGTCTGAGAGTATCGATGGTAGTAAATTGCTTTAGGTATTCAATTCTAATTATGTATTGAGGCATATGTTTGCTTATGTAAGGCTCCATCATTAGGACTTTAGTTCTCGAATATTGAGTTCAACTTAGGTCATCCTTTATATAAATCAACTTTTCAAATCATAGATACCATTGGTTATGCTTAGGAGTGAGAAAAGAACTGAAGCTGGGGGCACAGTTAACTGATTATCAGGTAGGGGGATTTGAAAGTTTGTTCTTTTCTTTTTCTGTGTTAACACACCTAGAACTTGCTTTATAAATAAGTGTAAGATTTTCTCTTTATTTCACAATTCAGAAAATTCATCTTACATTTTGTTTAGTTGATTTGTGTGCTTTAAACATCTTTGACAATGCACTACAATTTAATTCCTGCTATTTATGAAGCAGTATCTGGGGCCCTAATATTTTTTTCAATGGAATAAGAGGTATTGCCGAAGCTACGCCTATTTGAAATTTTTCAATAATATTAATTTTTGATAATTTTCATAAGATAGTCATCCACATATTTAATTTGTGCGTTTGATGAACAGATTTCTTTAGATGGGAAGTAATTGACTTCCTGCAATACTCTAAAAGAATTTTAGTTTAGCATTCGAGCTTCAGATTGTAACGTGTTTGTTTTGACTGATTTTCTAGAGTATGGTAATACAACTGATATTAATTCAAGGAAAAGATCAGGGGACGTGGTGTCCATATAGTGTTAAAATTTTCTATAATAAGATCATGCCTACTGCATCAGGAGACTCTACCATTAGCTGCGGATAAATTGGACTTAATTTGGGAAACGTGTAAATGAGGAAGAAAAGATGTTGGAAGCTGAGTGAATAATTTTATACATATTAGTTCCTCAGGGACATAGAGAGCAAACATAGAGATTGAAAGTATGATCTTTAGTAGTTTAGTCTTACTTTGCTATGCCACTCCTATTGACTGTAGCTCCATTCCTCTTATTTTTTGTATTTGTTTATTTATTTTTTGCTTAAGCGGGATAGACTACAACTTTTCCCAAGAGCTGATCTTTGGACTTCTGCATTACTAGTTTCACAAGTCTCACTGGCACATTTCTCACGATTTACAGCATTGGAATGTCAGAAGTTAAGGCTTACTTTTCCAGAGAAAAGTCTGCCTCTATATTTCTAAATAAATTTCTCATCTCATGAGGTAGTCCAGTGAAGTGCAAGTTATGGCACCCATGCTGAGAAGCATTCTATCACTAAATTTTACTCCTTTCATACAAATTGTATGCGTCTCCTTTGTGTGTTCTCATGAGAAGTAGCTATTTTATCATGATATATCCAAAACCTTCTGTCTGGAGGAAAATATTTCATGGAATGATTTATTATTCTCCGCCAGAGTCCCCTATATGTTTTAGTGCCTATTTGACTTAGTCAAATGTGTCATTCTTGCCATTGTCAAATGTGTAATCCTGCTTATTCATTACAGCCTTTCATTACAGCCTCCTGCCTCCATGACCTTCCTGAGTATGTGAACTCACTTATGTAATTGTATAGACCATCTATCCTCATTGATGGAATAGCGAAAACATCATGAGAAATATGAACTAATTTTGAGATTGGATGAATTATTCATGACCCATTATCGAGTCCCTGTTTGGTACTCTAGTCCAATCCTTTCTTTTAACACAGCTTTAGTTTGATATTACTCACTTTGCTCGTTTGCCTGTGTCTTGGAATTCAACTAGCATCTTAAATTTAGTTCTTTTGTTGTTTGAACCTTGAAAAGTTTAGTCCGATTCCCGTGTCTTATCTCTTTGAGAATTTGTGACTAATTGCTGCCTCATTTGATATGTGATTATTTCAATTTACATACTTAAGTTAGTTAATACTTTGACTTGAGTTGTAGTCTGCAGCCATTAGTTAGAATTGAAATGGTTGTTATCTATTCAACTTTCTCTCACATTTACTAATCTGTATCTTCTTATTTTCCTTGCATAACAACCCTTGGGACGAGTTCGGCCAAAACTCCAATTGGGATTAGCTTATTGGCTTGGAATTGCATTGGGGTCAAGCTCGGGCTCAAGTTTTCAAGATCTTTAGAAAATTTAGAAATCCAAGGCTCGTTTCGCGAGTTTGCTTTCCGGGTTCTATCTATTAACTCTTATCATTTCTTTCCCTTTAGAATGTTTTACGTAAACTCTGTAGAAATATTTTTATTATTAATATATATATATATATATATATATATAATGATTTGTTTGAGTTATTTGATTTACTTTATGTTCGTCACCTTTATTTTGAAGTCATTATTTAATTTATTGCAAATCAGGCCATTTAGGCAAATGCGTGCAAAATTTCATAAATTTTCAAAACCACGGATAATAATGACAATAAGAAAGGACTTCTATCTTATTGATACGAAGTAGTTTCTTTTAAAAAGTCAAAATTTATAAAGAAGTTTAAATTAACTTCTAAATGTCCCGAAACAACTTTGCAAAAAGCGACTTGGAACCTAAAGCTCCATCTTATGGTGAGAAGCTGGGTTTTAAAGTTGAAATTAAGCAAGTGCCGTTCATGCGCTATCACATACGAGTTGGCAAAGAAATTAGGACGATCAAATCGTTCCTTTTCAAAAGAAAATGCGCTTTATTGATTTATTTATTTTATTTTGAAAATAATTAAAGCTTTTGAATAAATTGTTAAACCTTTTGAAAACTTACTAAATTTAACTAGTTGAATTAATTAATAGTTCAATTAATTATTTTAGAAAAAGCGCATAAATAGCACTTGTAAATATTTTGGAAACCTGTCGGATTAACCGTTTTTTTTCGGAATTTCGAAAGTGCCTTAAAAACCTTCTTTCGAAATTAGCAAAACCTCTTACCTTTAGAATCTCTGAAAGAAAGACCGTCTTTTTATAAAACGGAGTTTTGCACGCATTTATTTATCTGGTTCCCTGTTTTTCTTTAAATTGGGTGGCGACTCCAAAACTCCAAAAGAGTTAGTCCATCCTGTCGATATTCCGGAATTTATCCTTTTCGGGGTAATTTTTGGGGTTCAACAGAACCCATAACGAGTTCGCCAGAGTAATGGTTTTCCAGTGGTACGAACAACAATAACACGGGGGAAGGAGGAGCAACACCAGATTGTTTAGTAGCGTCGCTTCTACTCCGACCCCCTTTCAATTCAAGCAACAGATTACAAGATTAGGGGACAAAGAACAGTCTCCACAATGGCGATTTTCTGGTTATGCTCTCAGATGCGGTGGTGGTGTGGGTGTGCTTTCCCTATTCAGATCTGTTTGTGTGTGTGTGTCAAGGGTTTTTCTTTTTGAGAAGATGAGGGGTTGCTTTTATTCACTGGTGGTGGACCATGATGTGGGTATTAATGCGTATATATGAAATGGTGTTGTATATATCTGAATTTTGTTATGGTGTATGCGTTGATGATGATCAATAGTGTGGGTGAGGGTAAGAAAAATGAGTGGAGAATATGATGATTAGTGGGTAGGGTTTTTAGGATTTATAGGAGGAGGCTTTTAGGGGTTTTCAAAATTTGGGCTAGGAGGAAAATTATGTGTGGCGTAAATAGGCCAGGATTCAAAATGAAGGACAATTATGGCCTTTTTACGTTAAAATTATTAACTTAATTCATTATAAAAAATTAACCTTATTTTAAACATAATTAGACGCTAATTGAAAATTCCGGGACAAAATTGGGTGTCAACAGCTGCCCATCTTTACCCGAAAAGGATGAAAGAGTTTTCAAGGTAAAGAAAGTTGACGTGAAAGCCAATTTTGTCACGGTAAAGCCAAGACTCTGATTCCTAGGATCAAAATGCGAGGCTTATGGACATGGCCGAGCTCCGGTTTCCGAGTTGCCTACATATCTCGGGCTGAAAGAGAATCTGGCCATATGTAGTTCGACGCGATTTCAAAATCAAAGACGAGATGGTAGCGACTACTCAAGAGCGGGAAAAGAGGCTTGTAATCACCCAAGTTATGAAAATGTGGTCGACGACACACCCATAAAGAGGGGTTTACACGGACATAGCTTCCACTGCACCTCGATAACCGAGCTATCTTGTCTTCAATCTCAAACCTCAGACTCAGGGTTAACAAGAGACTTACTCTAGGGTGGATGACTTATGCGGGTGCGATTCTTTAGGTCTTCGTTGACGAGTCTAGCTCATATTAACTATTGCCCCGGTTCATTGCTAAGAAAAGCTCCATGTTATGCTCCAAACGCTGCTGCGGTGCTGCTAAAAATCATGTAATAATCTCAACAAACGGTAAGCGTGCAACTGCTAATAAACTGTAATAATTGGAATAAGAAATAGATAAAGTGATAAAATTGTAAATGCGGGTTGCGGTATCATCGATAAGTTCTTCTTTCGATCAACTGACAAGGTACTCCGCCCGAAGAACCTCTAAGCTGATCCTTATTCTGAAACAGTAAAGCAAGATAATAAGTAAAGCGAGAACGAATTGTAAAATGCAAGGCTTTCATAAAATAAGTCGACTAACGGGACATAATGTCTCAAGTCGACTTGTCTATCTTTATCATCTACTTCAAATATAATATGCCAATATTGCGAGACAACCGACATCGCGAAACACTCCGAAAGTGGTGCTTCAGCCGACTTGTCTTAGACTATCAATCTACTTTAAATATAAAATGCCAATATTGCAAGACAACCGACATCGCGAAACACTCCGAAAGTGGTGTTTCAGCCGACTTGTCTTAGACTATCAATCTACTTTAAATATAAAATGCCAATATTGCAAGACAACCGACATCGCGAAAACACTCCGAAAGTGGTGTTTCAGCCGACTTGTCTTAGACTATCTATGCAGGCTTCAACATGACGTTTATTTTGAAAGAAGAATCATAAAGATAGAAAATGCCGCCTGTTCGGCAACAAACCATGATACACATAATGCTTTAATTGATGAAGAGGCAGTTTACAACGCAATCTTGTATTGTGTTTCAATCCCTTGACAAAACAAATGAAACGTCTGCTCTTGAAGCATCCAGTGTCTCAATGCAACTTGAAAGAAACCTGCATATCCTATTCGTGGGTGGAGAAACCCGAGATATCCTATTTGTGGGTGGAAGGACCCGAGATATCCTATTTGTGGGAGGAAGGACCCGAGATATCCTATTTGTGGGAGGAAGGACCCGAGATATCCTATTTATGGGTGGAAGGACCCGAGATATCCTATTTGTGGGTGGAAGGACCCGAATATCCTATTTGTGGGTGGAAGGACCCGAGATGCTCATCTACAAGACGAACTAAACAAACAAAATTAAAATAAAGCAAAAGACACAAAGCTCATTAAAGCAGGTACTTCTCCAAATTTAGCAATATCTGCAAATCACAACAATGAAATTTTAGTAAGTGCTCTCTTAAAGAGAAATAAAAATGAAACGGATATGTTTAAAATTTACAAGAATTATAAGAGATAGAAATGCCGCCTTTCGGCCATAAATCATGATCGAGCCTACAGTGGGCTCCATAACAATAGCGCCCTTTGATTGTCTATGATAGGCTTCATAATAATGCCTCCAATTGCTTATGGTAGGCTTCAAATGATAATGATTTCTTCGCTTGCTCACGATAGACTTGATAATAAGACCCCCGATTGCTTACGGTAGGATCAATAACAAAAGAGCCTTCAATTGCCTATGATAGGCTTCAGAATAATGCCTCCAATTGCTTATGGTAGGCTTCAATGCAATGAAGTTGTCGCTTGCTCATGATAGACTTGATAATAAGACCTCCGATTGCTTACGGTAGGATCAATAACAAAAGAGCCTTCAATTGCCTATGATAGGCCTCAGAATAATGCCTCCAATTGCTTATGGTAGGCTTCAATGCTAATGAAGTCTTCGCTTGCTCATGATAGACTTGATAATAAGACCTCCGATTGCTTATGGTAGGATCAATAACAAAAGAGCCTTCAATTGCCTATGATAGGCTTCAGAATAATGCCTCCAATTGCTTATGGTAGGCTTCAATGCTAATGAAGTCTTCGCTTGCTCACGATAGACTTGATAATAAGACCTCCGATTGCTTACGGTAGGATCAATAACAAAAGAGCCTTCAATTGACTATGATAGGCTTCAGAATAATGCCTCCAATTGCTTATGGTAGGCTTCAATTCTAATGAAGTCTTCGCTTGCTCACAATAGACTTGATAATAAGAACTCCGATTGCTTACGGTAGGATCAATAACAAAAGAGCCTTCAATTGCCTATGATAGGCTTCAGAATAAGGCCTCCAATTGCTTATGGTAGGCTTCAATGCCAATGAAGTCTTCGCTTGCTCACGATAGACTCATAATAAGGCCCCCGATTGCTTACGGTAGGCATGACGTAATTTGTAAGTGCAAGCTGCAATATCTTTGATAAATTATCCCATCCACTGGCGAAGCAATAAAGCAAATGCGAAGGCATAGTGCAAAGCATTTTCAACAATCTTGACAAATCAACTGGCAAGCCGGTCGGGCATGAAGCAAGGAGGGTCTTGGGGTTGATTGTCGAACAAATCAGCTGGCGAACCGGTCCGGTACGAAGCAAGGAGGGTCTTGGGACTGACCTGTTAACCTGAAAAGTAAAACAAGACGTAATACAAAGAAAATGCGATGACATAATTTAAAGCAAGTGCAAAGCAATTTGAACAATCTTGACGAATCAATTGGCAAGCCGGTCGGGCACGCAAAAAGGAGGGTCTTGGAATTGATTGTCTACAAATCAGCTGGTGATCCGATCCGGCACAAAGCAAGGAGGGTCTCAGGGCTGACCTATTAACCTGTTAAACTAAAAGTAAAGCAAGTGCGAAGTCATAATTGAAAGCAAGTGCAAAGCAATTTAGCGTGAAATGTAAAACAACGCAACAGCGATATAGCGAATCAACAGGCGTGAAAGTCCAACAAAAGAGAAGCCCCGCCTGGTGGTCAACCTAAAAAACGTAAAGCAAGGCATCAATTTTAAAGCAAGTGCGACGATATAATTTAAAGCAAGTGCAAAGAAAAGCAGTGCGAGAATGTAGAGCAATGCAAGAGCCATTTGGCGAATCAATTGGCGAGATAGTCCAACAAAGGGAATCTTCATAGCCAATGGTCAACCTGAAAGAGTAAAGCAAGGCGTCAATTTTTAAAGCAAGTGCAAAGCAAAGTAATGCGGAAATGTAGTCAGTGCGATAGCCATTGATAAATCAATTGGCGAGACAATCCGGAAAGGATTGCCTTGTGCGGATTATCACCTGAAACAAAGCAATGCTCTATTTGGCTTAATTTTGAAAACACAAAAAAGCCTTGGCTTTGTCGCCTATTAGGAATGAAAGTCATAGAGGTAGAAATGCCGCCTGTTCGGCAATAACCCATGACAAAGCATAATGCTTTTAAGTTATGAAAAGGCAATGCAACGCCATCTGCAAGACAACTTTAGATGCTCGTTCAATAAATTGTTCATCCATAATGCGAATGATCCTTTCATTAGAAGCTTTCATGTTCCTGCTCCCAAAGAAAAATTGTTAGTTTTGGGGAGGGAAGGGGAAGCGTTTGATTTGTGCAGACTTCATCCTGATCTTGCTGCTTCTGCTGCTTCCTCGTCTTCATTGGACTTGGATTTGCTAATTGCTTTCAAAAACTTGGCTCATGAACTCAAATAGCATAGATTTTTTTGAAAAATAGAGACAAGATAAAATATTTTAATGCAATATAGCAAGTGAAATAAGCATGCAAATGAAGTTAAAGATGCATTTTGAAAATTTTGCCTTGACTTAAACTTGTAACATATTTTAAAACAAACTGAACGTCCTTTGTCTTAGACTTTGCACTGCTTGCTTAACCAATTTCAAAATTCTTGTCGATTCTGCCTCTTATAGCCAATGCTTCTTCTTGCAAAATTTGCCCCAGTTATGATCTTCACGCCTTCAACTCGCTTTGCAAAAATTGCCCCAGTTGTCCTTCTTGGGGGAAAATGAAAATTTAAATGCTAAAGGGTCGAGCCTCATGGGGGAGCCTACGTATCCCTCATTGGGAATCAGACCGTGCGTAGTTCTGCATTACTACTTCAACGCCATATACCAACAAATAAAAGCTGCCCCAGTTGAAGTTCTAACAGATAGTGCGATATCCAAAGAGCGCAGACAATAATTTCAGTGCATCGCTTTAAATTGTTCAATTTTTTTTCCATACGTTACAAGCAAAGCTTTTGCAGGTTTATCAATTTTAATTTTGAAATGGAAACAAATGCAAGCGTAAATAATATAATAAGAATGAGATGCATTTTATTTCAACTTTCATAAATTCAAAATGAGTTGATTCAGATTAACATAAGCTTTAAAGTACAATGCGATTTAGGGCCTCAATCCGAATTGAAATTGAAAATAATGCTACTAAGTTCAATCGCCAAGTTCTTTCAAACAAATGCCATTAGCTTCTGGTGCTGCATCGTTCACGAGCTAGAGCATCTACCATCAATCAGATCTCGAATCCTTTGCGTGGTGAATGGTCAGCCACTTCACAAATCCAACATTTGCTAAAGAAATAAACAAGACAAAAGAAACCTCTCAAAGGGTAACTAAGATAGTTTGCATGTCATTCATAGGATTGCATACAATCAAGCAACACCTAGTATTTAAAGCATTTTGAGCAAATAAAGCAAGATAAGCAATTAACATGTGACAATCACAAGTAGTTGAGCGTAAATAAATATGCAAACGCGTCCTACCCTGTAAGGTGCCTCTTTATGCCAGAGGTAGGCCTAATCGTCAAGTTGCACGCACATGTGGTTATTATAACGACACAAGCCGTTTGTCAATACAACATCTGAGATAAAAATAAACCGACATAATTGTCAACTTCTCAAATTTGACATGGCAAATGGTTTGGGATTCATTATAATATCCACGCGATCACATAATATGCAGCGTCGTTGGGATTCAATAACCCGTCAACAAAAGAGTGGTTTCTTAATTACTGGAAACGGTGCCAAAGACCGGGTCCAAACTAAGGTGTATATGAATGCATGACATAATCTCCTTCTAAGAGTGGGCTAACGGTTGAGGCTGATTCGACCTATGCGGGATAAACCTGGCCCCATAAACCAGTAAAACCGGCCATGACAAAACCAGGCAAACCATACCCCAACTAACTTTGGTGCACGAAAGAAATTCAAAGACTTAGGAAGGACAATGCCCTTCCTGTATAATTGCCCGTCACGCGGGCCCCCCCGTGATGAAATCGAGGAGATGAAAGAGAATTGACAGGTTCCATGAGGGAGGAAATATGAACGGAATGCAGACTATGCACAAATAAATATAATACATGCTTTATAAGGCAAACCAAACAAACAGATATAATAAAGCAAATAAATTAGGCATGCTAGTAGCAAATAATTGGAAACCTTTATGGTCAAAACCTTTATTGCTCCCCAGCAGAGTCGCCATGCTGTTGAACCCCAAAAATTATCCCCGAAAGGATAAATTCTGGAATATCGACAGGATAGACTAACTCTTATGGAGTTTTTGGAGTCGTCACCCAATTTAAGGAAAACAGGGAACCAAATTAACAAATGCGTGCAAAAACTCCATTTTTATAAAAAGACGGTCTTTCTTTCATAGATTCTAAAGGTAAGAGGTTTTATTAATTTCGGAAGAAGGTTTTTAAGGCACTTCCGAAATTCCGTTAAAAACGGTTAATCCGACAGGTTTCCAAAACATTTGCAAAATATGCTTTTCTAGAAAATCTATCTAAAAATAATTAATTGAAATAAAACTTGTTTATAGAAAATATTTAATTTGCACGCATTTTGCTAAATGGCCCCTGTTTGCAATAAATTAAATAACGACTTTAAAATAAAAGACAATGAACATAAAGTAAAGCAATCAATCAAATAATCATATATAATCAAAAGATTCATTTTACAACTAAATTGTACAAATTCTATCAAGTCTAACTACATAAATAATGAGAATAAGTTCAAAAGATAGAACCCGGGAGCGGCATATTCATTTAATCAAATGTACCTCGCAAAACAAACAAAATGAAATTGGATTAGTACAATGATAAAGTGTAATAACTAATGAAAATAAAATAATAATAATAATAAAGTAATAAAGTAATAATAAAGATAAAATATATAATAATAATAATAATAATAATAATAATAATAATAATATATAATAGTAGTAATAAAAATAATTTAGGCTCAGATTTGTATGGCGCGTCATGTAGAGGCTCGGGATATTGATACGGTTGCAAACACGCCGGCCGAACGTGTTGCCATGCCAAGTACCAATTCCGTTACTCTATTCGACTTGTTTTGCCTCAAATGCATACATTCATCATCGCCCTTTGCTTTAGGGACACGGGGACGGGACTGTTCAAGTGTAGTATCATGTTCAAATAGCATCCGTCAATTCCTTGTAAATTCATCAATTCCTAGTATAGCTGTCAATTCGTTGTAAAGCCTCAAATTAGCATTTATTTTCTCAAAGGCTTGTTACTTGACCTATGGTTCCATGATCATTCGCAAATCGGAACCAACGGTCACTGTAACGAAAAGGCAAAACGGGCCCTTATGTGCAATTAATTCCAATCATAAGCCAAAATAAACCAAGATCCAATTCCGGTGTAACAAAAGTTAGTGCAAACACAGAGAAGTCGTAATCTCCCCACAAAAAGTCCAAATCCTCGCAGCAAACAATCAAAAAGAACGAGTCAACAACAATAATAAACACATCATGGCAGTAGAATAACTACAAGGTGTTAATGACAACCCAAAAAAATAAACAGAGCTAAAGGAAGGATTGTATCGGGGTAAGATTTTCTGGCGAGTAGACCGGCGAACGTAAACGAAACAACGCCAACAAACAGAGGTGAAGGAGGAGCGACCGCCAGCTCTGCTACAGCGGCGCCGCTGCAACTCCAATCCCCTCTTGATTTCAACGAATCACAAGCAACCAAGACAAAAGAACCCATAACGAGTTCGCCAGAGTAATGGTTTTCCAGTGGTACGAACAACAATAACACGGGGGAAGGAGGAGCAACACCAGATTGTTTAGTAGCGTCGCTTCTACTCCGACCCCCTTTCAATTCAAGCAACGGATTACAAGATTAGGGGACAAAGAACAGTCTCCACAATGGCGATTTTCTGGTTATGCTCTCAGATGCGGTGGTGGTGTGGGTGTGCTTTCCCTATTCAGATCTGTTTGTGTGTGTGTGTCAAGGGTTTTTCTTTTTGAGAAGATGAGGGGTTGCTTTTATTCACTGGTGGTGGACCAAGATGTGGGTATTAATGCGTATATGTGAAATGGTGTTGTATATATCTGAATTTTGTTATGGTGTATGCGTTGATGATGATGAATAGTGGGGGTGAGGGTAAGAAAAATGAGTGGGGAAGATGATGATTAGTGGGTAGGGTTTTTAGGATTTATAGGAGGAGGCTTTTAGGGGTTTTCAAAATTTGGGCTAGGAGGAAAAATTATGTGTGGCGTAAATAGGCCGGGATTCAAAATGAAGGACAATTATGGCCTTTTTACGTTAAAATTATTAACTTAATTTATTATAAAAAATTAACCTTATTTTAAACATAATTAGACACTAATTGAAAATTCCGGGACAAAATTGGGTGTCAACAGTCATGATGGCTATGGAAATGTTGAAGCACGGTTTCCAGCCCGGGAAAGGTCTCGGGGCAGCGCTACAAGGAATGTCGCGTCCAATTAGTCCACTTGGCATTCGAGGTACCTGGGGTCTGGGATACAAGCCCACAGCTGCAGACAGAGCAAGAGCTAGGAAGATGAAGAAACAAGAATGGTCTCTCGAGAAGCCTGTCCCTTGCCTCGCTCAATCTTTCACAAGGCCTAGTGGAGGCAAGGCCGCTTCCAAGAATATTGAGGAGACTGAAGAACAAAGGAAGCTGCTGTCAGACCTGAGGCACGTCTTTGGCATCAACATGGTGCAAACTGGCGAAGGACCTAGCAATGCAAAAATCCAGGACGTTGGCTCTGATGTGAAGCTGAACAACTGGGAATCCACGCCTCTCCCCACTAGGAGGGGCTATTGGTAGCAAGTTTTGTTATCCTTTCTGTATACTTGGTTATTCTAAGGGTTGTAATCCAAGTATATTTATTTTGCTCGCTGATGCCAAACCCTTTTATCTTTCAAATTCAATGAAAAGCAAGACATTGCTTCTTGTCTCCTTATTCTATCTCTTTACTTTCCTGATTTTTGGTTTTTTAATTTCTTTCTGTAGCTATGTTTCTAATGGACTTAATAACATGACATGCATGCTGAAATCACGCCCTGATCTAAACGCACAGTTTAACTTTGGTCTCATTGAACCAACCAGAAATCAAGAAAATTAATGATGGGTGGTGGAGTGAGTATGAAATGACAGTTGAGGAGGTAGACGACATGAAAGAGGCTGATACAGAAGAAATCTTTGAGGAAGAATATGATGAGGAGAGAGCTGAGAGTGAAATAAATGGGGAATTAGAACAATTTGAAAATAAGCCTAAGCCCAATCTGGATGACACAGAAAATATAAATCTGGGAAGTGCCGATGATGTTAAGGAAACCAAGATAAGCATGCACGCTGAACCGAAAGTGAACGACGACATAGTCCAAGTCTTGTTTGACTATAGAGACGTAGTTGCCTGGTCGTATGATGACATGCGTGGTTTGAGCATAGATTTGGTGGTTCACAAGTTACCAATCAATCCTGGTTTTCCTCCAGTCAAACAACTTCGGAGAAAATTCAAAACAGATGTGAGCAAGAAAATTCATGATGAAATTATGAAGCAACTATCAGCAAAGGTGATTCAATCGCTTCAATATTCCACCTGGTTGGCCAATGTCGTGCCAGTACCCAAGAAAGATGGAAAGACGAGAATTTGTGTTGACTATCGAAATTTGAACAAGGCCAGTCCCAAGGATAATATTCCTGCCTAACATTCACATTCTCATAGATAATTGTGCTAAATATGAGATCCAATCTTTTGTGGATTGCTATGCCGGATATCACCAAATCCTGATGGATGAAGATGATGCAGAAAAGGCGGCATTCACCACGCCTTGGGGAACCTTTTGTTATAGGGTCATGCCGTTCGGTTTGAAGAATGCTGGGGCAACGTACATGAGAGCCATGACAACCGTCTTTCACGATATGATACACAAAGAAATTGAGGTGTATGTGGATGATGTGATAATCAAATCAAGAACAGCAGAGGATCATGTTTAAGACCTCAGGAAATTCTTTGAAAGGCTTAGAAGATACAATTTGAAGCTGAATCTAGCTAAATGTGTATTCGGCGTTCCAGCTGGAAAGTTGTTGGGTTTCATTGTCAGCAGACGGGGCATTGAGTTAGACCCTACAAAGATCAAAGCTATACAAGAGTTGCCTCCCCCAATGAACAAGAAAGAAGTCATGAGTTTCCTCGGAAGATTGAACTACATCAGTAGGTTCATCGCTCGACTCACTACAACTTGTGAGCCAATCTTCAAGCTGCTAAAGAAAGATGATGCAGTCAAGTGGACCGAGGATGCCAAGCGGATTTTGACCAAATCAAGCAATACTTGTCAAATCCAACCTGTGTTGGTCCCACCGGAGCCAGGCCGACCTTTGTTCCTCTATTTGTCGGTGATGGATAATTCATTTGGATGTGTACTGGGGTAGCATGATGCCACAGGCAAGAAAGAGCAAGCCATCTACTACATGAGCAAGAAGTTGACAGATTATGAGGTCAAGTACACTTTGTTGGAAAGAACATGTTGTGCCCTCACTTGGGTAGCGTAGAAGTTGAGGCATTATTTGCTGGCATACACTACTTACCTCATATCCCGGATGGACCCATTGAAGTACATCTTCCAGAAGCCTATGCCGTCCGGAAGGCTTGCCAAATGGCAAATGTTACTCACAGAGTTTGACATAGTTTATGTCACCAGAACTGCAATGAAAGCCCAGGCTTTGGCCGATCATTTGGCCGAGAATCCAGTGGATGATGAATATGAACCTCTCAAGACATAGTTTCCTGATGAAGAGGTAGACACAATTGAGGAATTGCCTTCTGACGACGAACATTATTGGAAGCTCTATTTTGATGGGGCCTCTAACTCCAAAGGTGATGGTATCGGGGCCGTTCTCATATCCCCGACAGGTCATTACTATCCGGTGGCTGCACAACTTCGTTTCTGGTGTACCAATAACACGGCAGAATATGAAGCTTGCATCATGGGTCTATGCATGGCGATAGACATAGACATCATAGAATTATTGGTGCTCGGATATTCTGACCTTCTAGTACATTAAATCAAGGGTGAATGGGAAACTCGAGATGGGAAGCTCATCATGTATAAGCAGTGTCTGGAAGATCTTTGCCAAAGATTTGATTCTATTGAATTCAGGCACATCCCAAGAACGCACAATGAGTTGGCCGATGCTTTGGCTACATTATCATCAATGATCAGTTATCCTGACCAAACTCACATTGATCCTCTAGAGATTCAAGTTCGGGATCAACATGCATACTGCAACATGGTTGAAGAAGAACTTGATGGTGAGCCGTGGTACCTGGACATCAAAAACTACATCAAGAATGGGGAATACCCAGCAATAGCCGAGAACAATCAGAAAAGAACCCTCCGCCGTCTTTCAAATAGTTTCTTTCTAAGTGGAGGAGTGTTGTATAAGAGAACCCCGGATCTGGGACTGTTGAGATGTGTGGACGCACAAGAAGCCTCAAGAATTGTTAACGAGGTACATTCTGGAATCTGTGGGCCACACATGAATGGCTATGTGCTAGCCAAGAAGATCTTAAGGGCAGGTTATTTCTGGCTCACCATGGAGCGAGATTGCATAGGGTTTGTGCGAAGTTGCCACCAATGTCAAGTGCACGGCGATCTGATACATTCGCCTCCCTTGGAGCTTCACACAATGTCTGCTCCTTGGCCTTTCGCAGCATAGGAATGGATGTCATTGGCCCGATAGAACCGAAGGCGTCGAACGGGCATAGATTCATCTTGGTCGCCATTGACTATTTTACGAAGTGGGTGGAAGCAGTGACATTTAAGTCGGTAACCAAGAAAGCTGTGGTCGACTTTGTCCATTCGAATATTATCTGTTGATTTGGTATCCCTAATACCATCATCACCGACAATGGGACCAACCTCAACAGTCATTTGATGAATGAGGTATGTGAAAGATTCAAAATTGTGCATAGGCATTCCACACCTTACCGTCCAAAAGCAAATGGGGCGGTCGAAGCAGCAAACAAGAATATTAAGAAGATCCTTCGGAAAATGGTGCAAGGGTCACGAGATTGGCATGAGAAGTTGCCATTCGCTCTTCTGGGTTATCGTACAACTGTGCGCACCTCAATAGGCACAACTCCATATGAATTGGTGTATGGGACTGAAGCAGTCATTCCGGCAGAAGTCGAAATACCATCCTTGAGAATCATTGTTGAAGCTGAGATCGAGGATACTGAATGGGTCAAATCCCGCTTGGAACAATTGGCTTTGATTGACGAAAAGAGGCTAAATGCAGTATGTTATGGTCAACTATATCAGAAGAGAATGGCCAAAGTATACAACAAGAAAGTGCGCCTACGCATGTTCATCGAAGGTCAGTTAGTCTTGAAGCGCATCTTTCCACATCAGGAAGAATCAAAGGGCAAGTTTGCCCCAAATTGGCAAGGACCGTACGTGGTGAAGAAGGTGTTGCCCAATGGTGCTCTATTCCTGACAGACATCGAGGACACGATGGCTGAAATGATTGTTAATGCTGATGCAGTGAAGAGGTACTACATTTGATGTTCTTGGGTGGAGTAACGAAAGTCTTTATTTCCCTTACCCAGATAATGTACCCTCTTGTTAGCCTTAGGCTTTGTATTGGACTCCAAGCCAGTCGACTTCAATTGGAATATCACTTAATTGAAGAAGTATTACTTCTAAAAATACTACGGTATCATATGATCGAATTTCATTTTTTACTTACAATTTTCATTTCCCCTCCATCGGGCGCATTTGATTATTGATTATTTGAGACTAACACTTCTAGATGATAGGCATAGTTGGAATCGAATGATAACAAACATCACCCACGAATACTTGAGCTCGAAAAGCTCCAATCGGGGTCGATAAGTCTGACGAACATTCTAACGTGGTCTTCATCTTTAACGCTCTCTCGATGTTTGTCTTCCAACGTTTTCGTTTCAGATGTCGAAGATCGAAGTCCAGTGTTCAACTACTCATACTTCGCACACAAACACTGGGGGGATGGAGTTAGTAGGATAATCGTGCATTCAAGGACTGGGGACTGCCTAGAAACCGGGGACTTCTTTTGAAAATGGAGACGAAATCGATTGAAGACAGCCTAGGACTCGTTCAAACTCGACGAAAATCTCAAGCCCCAATGATTTCACTCATACTGGGGACTCGTCCAAACTCTACGAAAACTTCAAGCCCAAATATTTTCATTCAAATTAGGAACTGTTCGTTTAGATAGGACATGCAATATGTAAGCGATCCATTAGCGATCAAGGGAATTTTTTGTCATCGATGCCTTTAAACGGCCATATTGTGTAACCGATCAAATTATCTGATCGAATAATGTATCAAGCGCTCGACGGCGGCCAATACTTCAATAATATACAACACTACGTCATTTTACATTCTCGGCAACACTGGTCATTTTTGTGTTATCGATCTTTACATTGTTGAATTTTCCAATTTTTAATAAGTGTTTGAATCTAAATTTCTGAACTTGAAATTGTTCGAAGAGTGAATTACGTGAAAATGAGACGTCATCCTTTACTGCGCACTAAGTACATTGGGCCCCAATCACATTATATTTTTTCCGACGACTATCGCTAAATCGTTAACATTTCGAACGATCAAAAACTAACTTATCTTCGGAAAACAGCATTTGAAGCGATAAAAGGAAACTTCTAAAAACATAATTCATTCATTCAAAAAGTATTTACATTGATCGGTCAAGTGACCTCATCGTTTCAAAAATAAAAAGACCAAGCTACTGGTCGAAAACAACTTAACAAAAACAAGTTGAAGTCGTGACTCATTCATCATCGCCGACAGAACCTTCATCGGAAGAGCTTGCAGGGATATCAAGATCCTCACGAGCCAACCTTACAATGGTTGTTACTTCATTCAACTCAGTGGGAATATCGACATTTCGATCTAGCATCTCTCTTAGCACATCGCGCCTCGATTCAGCAAGGATCATGTCCTTTTTTTCCTTAAATTCCTCTTCGAGGTCGCGCATCAGGTTGGTCGACTCCTTTTGAAGCATTCGATTTCTCTCCACCAGGTTGTTGGCTTGAACATTTAAATTCTCATTGCCCTTACGAAAATTTTGAAGTTCTTCGGTCATCTCGGCCAGCTCTTGATTCTTGCTCTCCAAGACAGAGTTGAGTTCGGCGCGCTTCAATTCTGCGTTGGCTTCATGTTGGCTAAGCTGTTCGTTCAAAGCTCGAATATGAGATTCTAACTCGGATTCACGAAGGGCATGCTCATTTGTGTGTTTATCAAAATTGGCCAAAAGCTCAGCACGCTCTGTCTCCAGAGCCTTCAACTTTCGATGCAACTCTTCCCCCGCCGAAGTAAGGTGAATGATTTGCTCGTTTAGCACTTTGGCTCCTTCTTGAACTTGGCAAATTCGATCGGCTGTCTCGATCGCCATTATGGAATTCTGAAAGCAAGTCATAAGTAAGATTCAACAAGATCCATTCAACGAAAAGGAAGAAAACAGATGATAGAAAGAAGTTTACCCTAAAACTGGCAAAAGCAATCTGCGAAGGCAAGCCCAAGTCATTGTGCGTATTCAAATAGGCTTGCTCCACCGGCCCATAACGTCAAAGAGGTAGTCGGCAAGCCTCTTTGGGCATCTAAGCAGATCTACGTTGCGCGGCACGTGCACTGTAACCGATCTGTCGCCCAATGCTTTAGATTCGCCCAAAGCGACGAAGGCAGCAGCGTCCTCACCTCGAGGAGGAGGCACTATCGGGTCAGCATGATCTACACCAAAAAACAACGAACCCGTTTCTTCATCGTATTTGGACTTTGCCGTAGATCATGCTGACCCGTTGTGTGTGTGTGTTTTAATCTAGTCTAGACATTTTAATGGCCATATATGAAAAAATAATAGCCCAATGCCCCAACCCATTAGCCCAACACCCTAACCCAGCCCATATCACACAAATATATACTCAAAACCCTCACAACTCACTCATTCTTCTCCCAGCCGCCAAGGCTAGGGAATCCTTGTCAAAAATTTTCCCCGCCGCTGGCCACTACCTCTGGTGGCTGGATAATTTAGAAAAATATATCATTTGAAAGATCTCGACCACTCCATTCCATTTCTCAACTTAATTTTTACAAAATCCCAATGGTTTGGAGTAGATCGACGGTCAAAGTTCCGGTTAAACCCGAAATCCGGCCATCTTGACTTTTTTCCGGTAAGTTTTTTGCTTTTTCCCTTCTCCTTACTTCCCCTCTCTCACCCCTGTATCCTGTTTCCCAAAAACCCCATCCCTTGTCCAGTTTTCTCTGCCTCCCGTTTCTGATTGTTTTTCTTCTTCTCTTTTCTTTTTCTGTTTCCGTTATGGGCGTTTCTTGGGTGAGAGCTATATTTGGTGATGTTGATTCATGAGGGGAGGCCGTGACTGATTCAGGAGGGGGCTGTTTTGTAGGGAGTATGGTGGTGTTTGGTTACGATTATAGGAGGCAGTGGTGCGAGTTTGTTTAGGCAGTGGGGGTGGGTTTTGTTTGAATCCGGAGGCCGTGTGGATTATTTTGTGATTGTGATGGTGATGTTTGTGTGATTAGGCAGTGCGCGACGTCGAGGCAGTAACGGAGCTGATGCGATGAAACAGTGGTGGCGTAGCTATAGTGATGATGTGATGACTATAGCAGCGGCGTGATGTTGTTTTGCTCGTCACAGTGAGGTTGAGCGGCTATGCTGATTTGATTTTTATGGATTGGTGGACATGATAAAGTTGTGTTGCAGCAGTTTGTTGGCTCTGGATATGTTAACAATAGCAGTTTAGCTTGGAAACGGGTTAGAGAACAATTTTTAGTTCCCTGCTTTTCTTTTTGTGCTTAGTTGTTTAGCTTTAGTAAGCAAAAAAATGTTCAAGTGAATGGTGTGCTGCAGTCGTTAAAGTTTAATGGTGATCATAGTGTGTAGGAATCGGCATATGTATGTTTGCTATCCAAATTAATGTCAAGTTTGAATAAATTTGTTCTTGGTTTGTTTGTTCAAGCATGATTTCACCTCATTTGTTTAGTTCTAATTAAGTGTCGAATCCCACTGGTTTCACAAGTTCCCTTCACTGTCTAAGCATTGAATTTATGAGAAAGTGTTGTCTTTTAACTCTGTTTAATGGCACGAACCGCATAAGTTAAGCATGAACATTTCCAAAAAACTTGTGAGAATGCGCAGGTTTCTGTTTAGTTTAAGTGAATCTTGGTTCCCTACTTTATTCAAAATCTGTATGTATGCATATGTATTAATTTATGCGAATAAGCAGCATGTTCTTTGGTTGATTTTGTTCAATGATAAGTGGAAGTCACATTTTGTTGTGTCGCAATGAAAGAGTTAAGGGCATGGAGATTTTAATTTGCATAATTTGTGAATAAGTTATTAGGGTAGTCTTGTCTTTGCTGATTAGAACTTTGAATGTTCTTTGAATTATTTAGTTTTTGACTTTTGAGGAATCCAGTTTGGTCCTGGGAAGGTTTTGGTCAGCTTTGTGAAATCTGGTAGATCCTTTGTTGAGTTTAGTTAGGGGGCTGTTTTGGTTTGGTTTAGTTTAGTCAATTTAGTTAGAATTTGGTTGCTCTCTAGTCTAGTTTAGTTAGTTTGGGGCTGATTTAGTTTGTCTAGTTGGTCCTAGTTTCTTCTAGTTAGTGTAATGAGTATTGGGGGGTCCTTTTAAAGGACCCTACTTGTATTATTTCATCTTTTGGGACTGTTTAGAAGGCTTAAACATGGCCCTATAGCTGCTGTACTGTTTTATGAAAATTAGGACTGTTTTGGGCTGCTGAAATAGTCATTTTTAGCTGCTCTACTATGCTGAAAATAGCCAAAAAAAATACTCAAGTGTAGGGGTGTGAGCTTGTACTTTTGTACAAGTCCATACCCCACCTTTAGGCTCTCAATTTCAGCCATAAATAGGGCCATTTATTGCCCTCTTTGACACCAACTACTAGCTGAAAACCAGACAACAACCAGCTGAGAACAAGTTGAAAAATAAAGAGCAAATTGAAGAAAAGATTTAGAACTAAAAGCCCTTACACTAAGGGTCTTTCGGGGTATAAATCTACAAGTCTTGGGGGTTAAATAGAGCAGTTAAAGGGCTGTTTCAGTGCTGATTTTTGGTTATCATTGATGTGATCGTTTTCTCGTTTAGCTAGTGGATCGACTTGCCGTGCTCTAAGGTCTCGTAATCTAGGTAAACACAAATGAACCTTGTACTTACTTTGAGTTTGTTTGGCTATTAAAATGATATAAATCAGCGGGGTGAAAATCTGATCATGGATGTCAATCTTATTTTAACTTGTTGTTAAGTTTGGTTTAATAGAAGAAGGAAACCATTTCTTAACATTTGCATGATATACAATATTATTATCTTTAAGTTATAAACCTGTTAGTAGTGCTTTTGAGTATTTCAAATATGAGAAAGTATAAAAAAATAAGCTACAGAATGTCACTTGTATAAGTTTTTTTGCACACTTACTCTTTTATAACATGTTCAAATCCGAAGTACTTTTTTTGAAAATAGCCACTTAGTTCAATGACTGGAAGTGGACAACTAGGCAAGTTTTAAAAAGTCAAAAAATTATAAATACTTTAAACTGCAATGTTGCGTTGGATGAATGGATTTGTAAGGCAACACTTTGAATGAATTGTTAGAAAATTGAGCACAACAGGTCTGCAAAACAGCCATCATTGGATAGAAACAAAATGTAATAATTTTTGCACAACAACTCTTAAATCAGCTCACTTTTGCAAAATCAAGTCAGCCCACTCTGTGACCAACAACGCCCTTTTAATGGACATTTTCATTTTGCATAAGCAGTCCTACTTTCTTAAACAGTTGCCTTTTTGGCAAATAATCCACATTTTCACACATCAGCCCACTCTTTGATAAACAACACACTCTTTTTAAATGAACGTCTTTATTTTTTTCAAACGGCCATTATTTAGATAAATAGCCATGTTTTGGCTTCCCCGTTGTTAGACTTTTAAACCAATGATTGTTTATTTAATATTTAATGCGATTAGGCAAATCAATAGGGACGATAAAACCTCCACACGATTAGGCACTAATAAGTATGATTTGTGATCTACTTATTAGGATAAAAAATGGAGAAAAATTAGGCAATAAGTATGGTTTTTTTTAATCTACTTATGAGTCAACAAAATAAATGAATTGAAAGAAGCAAATAATGAAGGTTGCGTTGAAATTTAATTTTAAACTCGAATACGCATTGATAAGTATGATTCGTGATATACTTATTAGGTTAAAAGACAAACTGAAATTGATTTAAACTAACTCTAAATTAATTATTTTTTTTTGAAAATTATTAAATTTCTTTAAAGATCGTCCAGTCCTCGGTGAGGTTGGAACATAATGATACATTTTTTTAATTGTTTTAATCAAAGCATAAATTCAAATTAACGGTTTTAATATAACAACAATATTTAATAAATTAAGATTGCGACAATAAAGCAAATGTACTTGGCACAGGACTCGAGGGTGCCTAATACCTTCCCGAGAGTCAACTGAGAACCTTACTCGAATCTCTAACGTAGACCATTAGACGAGTCAGAGGTGTTCCAAGGTACCTTTTGGTGACTTGGCACACCTTAAACTATGTCAAGTGGCGACTCCGAGTTCTCTAAAAATAATTTTGTACCTTTTGAACACCAGTCACAAGCCTTTAAATGATAAACTTGCAGTTAATTAATTTTTTTAGGGCGTGACATGGAGACAGTTGAAAATCTTCACCTCCCAAATCAGTTGAAAGGCACCCAAATTGTTCGGCCGCTTTGAGCTGAATAGCTGTTTCTTGGAGCCTTTCCTTCACTGGCTTTTTGGGACGCCTCACCAATCGATCAGACCCTGATTCTTCTCCACCCTCTTCCTCCTCGAGGTCAATGATCGGGGTCACTTCTTCGGCGGCTTTCGCCGCTGCAATAGCTGAGCTTGTCCCAGCAATCACCTCTTTGATGGTTTGGGGCGCAGCCGACGAACTGCCCTCTTTCCCTTTTTCCACAACCTTGGGCAAATATTTTCTTCTCAAATCCTTAAAGGATTTCTTTTTCGGAGGAGAAGGGACGTCATCGACCTTTTCCTGGCCCTCGACTTCGACTTCTTCGTCGCTGGGCTCGCCTCTGGTGCCAGTAATGCCTGTAGAAACTCAAGGTTTAGTGGGAGAATAAAATTATAGTACAAATTCAGAGGAAAGAGGCTTACCATGATTTTTGGCCTTCAGGGTCCGCAAAGCCGCGATCGGCTTCCAGGCCCTCTCATCATTGGTTGTCTTGTCCAAGACTCTGATCAACCATGGTTCGATGTCGGGAACTTGATCGAATAGGACTTTATCGGCTGAAGATGGGAATGAATTTTCAAGATCAGACAAATTTCAAAATCTATTCAAAAAATGAAAATAGATGAACACTTGCGAGTTCGGTTCCACACATTCGGAAGCGGATCCTTTCCGGGCGCAGTCAATTGTCCTGTGGGAATGAAAATAAAATACTGGTGCCATCCCCGAAGATCATCATCATTATCGGAGATCAGAGTCCGCTGGCCTCGTTTGGCCAAATTGATCACCCCTGCTTTATAAACTTGGGGAGAGTAGATGTTGAAGATGTGACGAAGTGTCAGTTCCACTTCCGCCTTCGCTGCGAAGTACCGCATTATTACCACTATTCTCCATATTATTGGAGAAAGCTGTCCAAGGCAGACGTTGTACATTCGGAAAAACTCTTCGATCACAGGGTCGACCGGAAGAGTGAAGCCAATTGTAAACGGGTAAGTCAACACCACCGAATAGCCTTCGATGTGGGTGGCCAGAGTCGACTTCCTCGGAGGGAACATCACATTCACTTCATCTTCCTTCCAACCACAATCGTCCGGAACTCGTGGCATCGACTCAGGAGTAATCGCGCAGTATACAGAATCGATGGGAATATTTTTCTTCTTATTCTTCTCTGTATCACTTTGGACGCTCACTTTGCGATCATTCTCATAAGTAAACTTCTTCGGAAGGATTTCCGAGTACAGCTTCTTGGGCCCAAAGTCCTTTTATTTTCTCTCTTTTCGCTTTTTGCCCTTCTTATCTCCTGAAAGGCCAGCGACGGTAGCGATTTGCCCCACTGCGGCAGACTGCGGCGGTGCTGTGGCGGCGATAGCGGTGGAGGCAGTAGTTTCAGTGTCAGCAGTATTTTGGGTAGATGAAGACATTTTGAATGAGTGTAAACTTATTGCTTTGAAAGACCAATTGGAAAAGTTGAAGCAGAATCAAAGCAAACATGGCAGCAAGAACTTGAAGAAGTTGAAGAGTATGAAAATTTTGAGAAGTTGTAAAGTTTGTAAAATTAATTTGGAGTTGGTATTTATAAGGCGACATTCATCATTGCCTCGGTAACCGGTAAAAACTGTCATCCGCACGATGCCTGACACGCGCAACGATGAGAAGTTGAAGTGACGGTTTGACGTTTCAAATTGAAGAGCCATGAATGCTCCACGTATTTTTCCCGCCTAAAGTTTCAAGCCACTTTCCAAGTTTTTCGAACACACGCTTGGCAAGTGGGGGGACTATCTGTATTACTCAATTTCTGTCCGATCACGCAAAGGACACGTGGTCAACTATGTGGCAAGGTAAGAACAGATTTCGAAGACATTACAAAACGAGGTCGGATTGAAAGCAACTTCGATCATTGTTGTGATCAAAATATTTTGTACATGATCGTTTTATCAGATAACGTTGGTTGATCTTATCCCACTTTTGTCGGAGTGGATTCGGCGGAAGTTGTTGGACGTAGGCAACTACTGTTGCGTGACTGAGGAGAGACGTGAGAGAGTGGAATCCTTCTAGGGTTGGAAACTCCACATCTCTCTAGCCTATAAATAAATCCCCATTTTTCCATTTGTAAACTTACGTTCATCGGAACAAAAGTACCCCCTTTTATCAGTTATATCATTATTGTCATTCAATTACGCCATTATTATTATAGCAAATCCACCATTGTTGCAATCTCAACTATTGTATCAAACACCAAACACGGCTTGGTTCAAACTAGGAGGATGATTCATCTCTTTCAATGAAGCACCAACCTCCGATTCTTCAATAAAATAAGCTTTACTGCTTTCGTTTATTGATTTATTATCGTTCATTTCATTATTTGTGTGTTATTTCCATTGCTTGATACATCCGTTTATAGTTACTTATCACATTAATTCAGTATCATTGCATTGATCATATCGTTAGTTCATTGCTAAATATATTTGTGCATTATCATCGATCGTATCTTTAATTCATTGCTCAGAATATCTGCTAGTTATAATCGATCACGTTAAGTAGTTATTGTTGTTATCTCGATCGTATCATTAATTCAATAAAATCATCATTAATCTGCTAACTGCAATTCAATCGCTTTATCAACCCTGTCATCGATTAATTTTCATAGTCTCGCTCGCTTAGCATTGTCATCGTAATTCTGCATCACTAATCGAACCTGTTTAAAATAGTTTATTCGATATTTAATAGAACTAATATCTAAATCGCCTGCGGTAAAATAATAACTGCGCACTTCGTTCGTAATTCGCCTGTTAAGAATTGGCTATTCGTCTTCGATTATTCGTTTTCACTTGTCTTTGAATTCAATGCTGCTGTATTGTGTCATGAAATTTGTTACTCTTTGTTCTATCGAATTAACTGTTTACATTGTTCTCAAAGTATTGTTTTTAAATCGATTACTTGTCCACGTAAGTCGCTTATCAACTGGTCAAATTGAGATATAAACAGTCGCCTAAGACTCAACTAAATATAAATTTAATTGTAATACCTGAAATACGTTTTTAGGAAATACATCAGCGTTACGTTCTTGTATGTAGGTAATGATTTGTATGACTTGAGAACTTCAAGATTAGGTAGGACACACAATATGTAAAAATAGGTAATAATCTCAAAGTCCTTAGTTTTTTGTTCTACCAAAAAAGTTCTTTAATTATTATTACAATTCGGAATATTGAATGCACTTAGGAAGGTCAACAAGTCCATCAACATTTCATTAATTTCGTGCTTTTAATATTGTTTAAATTTAAATATAGATATAGAAGATAATTAAATAGACGATATATATAGATTATTTGTGTCTTAAATTATTTTCATGTAGTTTTATGATATACTAGTATAGCACGCGCGCGATGCGCGGAGAGTATCAATAAATTATTAGATAATATTTGGTTTGTTAAAGTACTTTAACTAAAATAATATTAATCGTATTAATACGTGAGTTAGCTTGTTTGAGCATATTATATCATATTGCGTTAATAAAATTGCAACTCCAGTTCTGTTTCTCAATACAATGTATACAACATTAAATTCCCATGAAATTAAAGGAAATAAATTGCACAAACAACCTGAAATATAACATGATTAAAAAAAATATTAAGAATACATTATTTACTACATTTTCAATATTTTTTGTGTATAAAAAATTGAATGCTAAAAATTACTTAAATATAGTAAGTAATGACATAACAGAGATTGAAGAAGGACATTATTAATCAGAAAGACCTTCTTGATTGTGGAATTGTTTCCTTCAAAGCCATGAGCTCAAAATTCCCAAAAAAATCGTATCTATTGTGATCTGGTTCGTGTGCAAGTATATCAATTATTCAACTTGATTGTTCCTTATTTTTTTACAACACGGTTAGATATAATTTTAGCAGCATTTGGTATTGTTGAAAATGCTTCACGTCTTAAAATTTTTATCCCATTATTAAAAAACTATAACTTCATTCTTGTTACCGTTGCATACATATCGAGAACTTGTTACCGAACGAAAGTAGTATTTTGTAGAACTTGTACATAAATTCTTTCAATATATGTTTTTCTTAGGAAGGTCAGTAAATCATTGTTAATTTCACGACGTTCAACAGCAAATAAAATAGTAATTTGATGAAGAAAGTAAAAATATCCTTTCAATGATGATGTTTATTCAATATAAAAATATATTAAGTATTCTTTGGTGCAAAACACACCAACAAATTAAATAACAAATCCAAAGAGATAAGACTCATAACAATTTTTTTCTTTTTAAAAATCACCCCTTAATTCAACTGTTAATGTATTGAAAAAGTTTAACCTTGATTAAGTCAGTTACTTTTAATTTACAGTTTAGAAGACAATGAAACTTAGGTCTAAAACTACAGATTAACTCATGTATAGGTATAATCATGTCTTACGTACATATTTTTATATGAATTTTATTCTTTAACTTTGTCTTATTTTCTTCCCTTCGATATTTCGTTTAATGTAGAGAAGAAAAATAGCAAATTTTGTTTTCATCATGCCGTTGAAATCTAAATTTAGAGTTTATTACACTTTATTCTACTTTATTTTTATTAATCATGATGAAAATAATATTATATTTATTATGGATGAAAGTCTTTTTTCCCCTTAACACTCATCCAAGATTAAACAATTATTACTTTTCTTAGATTTAGTTACCCGTAAAATCTACCGCAATTCAATAATGCTTATTTAGTATTTCATCAATGATCATTTCGAGGTTTATATAGATCTATTTTCAGTATATAATATAATTTTAATCGTTATATTAAATTAGATAAATAAGAAATTTATTTTAAACTTCTACTTTGTTGCTGGAAGTCTTTCATTATTTTATCTAATGTGATTAAAAATAGTATTACTCAATGTTATTTCTGTTGCATTTATTCGTAATAATCCATATCAAGCCACATCATCCATTTCAGATGGTCATTACCTTAGTACTAATCTAAAATTCAGGTGGTCATAGCTTTCTTTAGCGTATTAACTTTGGCGGCTTCATAATGCAAACTTATCTACTTGTATTATAACTAGAGGCGGTTTGCCTGCGCTCCTAGATTGCTTTACTTAGTAATATTTTGTTGTACTTGTAAATTTGAAGAACTTGTAATCACAATACTTATACTTTTAAATTATTCCGTATTTTTCCTCTGATATTTATTGTATTGGTGAGTTTTGAGAATATCTAATCATTATAAGTCGGTCTATTATTTTTATTTATTCTTTAAGTAGATTCCTCAATGTAAAATAAAATTAAAATGACTTTGGTTCGCTAAATAAATTATATATCGGATTATTGTACGATGATAACAATAATAAAGGTGATTAAGATTCAACTAACTACTCTTTTTATCAATTTTTTCTTAATTCATATTAAAATTAAGCATAAATTAAAGTATGTATTGGGTTTTAAGCTAAATATCTGTAAAATGCCCGAGCAATAAATGTGTTGAAGGAAGGATTTGTATTATATTATATTTTGTTCAGAATACTTATTAAATATCTCCTCTATGAATTATTATTACTTTATTCTTTTTCTGAAAAAAGTTTACAAATATATATAGACCGACGATATGATGTCCTTCCCCTTCTTGTTCCTCATTTTCTTTTTCTACCTCTTTCATTTTGCTCTTTATTTTAATTTTGACTTTCAAAATGTTATACTCTATTTGTTTACTTAGTAATTAAAACAACTTTAATTTATGAAGAGACATCTAAGATAATGAGTTTTGGACAGCTTATTGGTGAAAATGTATGAAAATGAACCGCCCTTCAAATCTGTTAAAGTTATACTTGTTCAAGTTGACTCTATCAAATCCTTTCCATGATCCTAAAGATATTATTGACAATCAAAAAGTTTAAAAAAGGATTTTGAGTATAAACTTCAACTTCCTTGAAGTCAAATGAATGCCCTAACACAATTTTAACTCGAAAGACCGAATACATGTCTAAATTTGTTGTGAAATTACATTAATTTAAGTAAAAAAAGTAACCGAAGTAATACTTTCAAGTTTAAAAGGTATCAATTATGGATTAGGATTATAACCTGAAGTATCACTTTATAACTTTACATATATTGGTTTATTTTTTTTCAAAAAAAAATTTGGTAACCACTATAAAAAGTATAAAATAATAGTTTCCTGAATTTACATTTATTCTTCTGGGTTTCGTTCCAAGAAAAAGGTAACGAATTATATATCCAGCAGTTTGTATATGCAAATTGAGCTTCTCTTCTTTTATGTACACAGTACATATGTAGAGATGTTCATGCCTTTGATAGGCAATGACAGGTAACTCATTCACTTCATTTATTCATTGATTCTCTTCTGAATGTTTAAAAATATTTGAAAACTCAATAAGTAGTCTGGCAAGCTTTACTACTTTTATGTTATTAAAGTCAAATCATTAAGTTTTGCCTTTGGTTTTCTTTCGTCTCTCTTTCTGCTCAAGGCTTTATTGTGCTTGAAGAAACTGATTTATATCAAATTCACAGGCAATATTTTGCCAATTCAAATTAATTACGATTTTCAGTAAATTATTGTAAAAAAAAATGAATACATATAACTATTTATCTCAAATTAGTTGACACTTAATAATTTCAAAACTAAAATTGTTTGTCTTTTCCAACTATACTTTAATAATAATTAGAAGAATTAATAACAAAATTTAATAGTCAAACTTTAAATAAGGGTAACATAGTAAAATACATACTCCATTTAGTAGTAGCTTTCTTAATGAGCATGAAAAAGCTGAAGCTGACAACTAATTTGGGACGGATGGAGTATTTGACTCCCTTGACATTAACATACTATTAATTTAATGCAAATACAAACTCAGATTTATCACTATTTCCAAAAAAAAAATAACTTTTATTTTGAATATCTACACAATCAAGCCACCTACAATATGACTACATGTAAGCATCATCTATTAAAAATTAAATTTGCAATTCAGAAAAAACAAGACTTGAAACTATTAACATTGTAATATCTTTTCCACTCTTAAGTACATATTTGTATACTTTCTTCGAAATTATTTCTCCTTTGATAACAGGGCTGCCTCTCCTTGAATGTACACTTGCACGAATTACTGCAAAATCAAGCTTTAATTGTTAGTATGTTTAACTCAGAAGCTCAATCTTATAAGCAAAGCTTAGTGAACTATTGCTAAGAATTCAAGCCACATTTTGTGAAAGCAAACTTGGTGTATATTGATTTATACAAGCCTTTGATTTACATGACTGTTGATCCTAAAAAATAAGGTATTTAATTATCTATAAGTAAAAATACCAAAAAAAAAAAAAGGCAAAACAAAACAATAAAAAAATCAACAAAAGGATGTGCTCCTCATATAGATGTTTTCATACTACTAAAGCAGGATAATTTAATGACGTGTAGTTTGGCGTCCACGTGTTGGATGGATGTACAAAGAGGTCTTTTTGTTGAATTTTACATAAATGAAGAGCAGAGTAGTCATTGTATGCGAAATATTGCACAAAAACTAAGATTCCCTACTGTCCAACTAAACACTTGTAGAATCTGATGAAATGACAGAATTGCCCCAAGCAGGCAGGCCATAAGCATGTCATTCAAGACTGCTTGCTTGAGCTCTTTTAAGCCCTTTCTAAAGGAGAACATATACATAAATATATACATGTATTATTAATTAAACTATTCGTAGGTATTTGATGAGTAATTGCTCATTCTAACACCTTTCCTAAAATGAAAAGTATCTTCATTTTAGCATTGAATTTTTGGGGCATTTATTTCAGCCTCAAATATGCTCCTTAACACAATAGTATCACCATATATATTCAACAGTGAGCAGTTGATCAAGTAGATATCTTAATTGATGAAGTTTTGCTAAACCAACTCATAACTGCAACACAATTGATTTCTCTAGAGTTACTTGAGCTTAAGTGTTCGAATTCATTTATTTCAAAATAGTAACACCGGCAACATGAATGATTCAAAGATTAGCAACTAACAACATAACATTACTAAGGGACTAAAAGTTTAAATTCCATTCATTATGTATATTTCCATAACTGCATATGGATATGCATACTCCATCTTTTCTCCCTTCTTTACTGGTCAAAACGGATATTATTGACACGATCCGAATTTTCAGCTAAGCCGTGTGGGCACCCGACATTCTCCTCTAGACCCGTCGAGCGAACCCTTGACAACTGAATTAAGAAAATGAATATAAATCCGACTCATAAATAAGAACATGACTTTAAAAAAAAAAATACAGATATACTGATACCTCTAAGCTGTACAAAAGAAATTACAGCTAACTACCCAACATACTAGGTTTAGGGCTATCAAGACTAGACATCTAAGAGTACAAAAGAATACATACGCATCCTGAAGGGGGCAAAATACAACTGAAATAATAAATATAAAACTGGTGGCCATCCGGAATAAAAGCTGGCTCACCCTGACAGCTGAAGTCGTCTTCGCTCCTTAACAACGTAGCGAACTCAATCCTGGAGCGAACCTGCCGCAACGAAATAAATGGACAAGAAACAAACAACAAAGAAGGGTGAGTCAAAAGGACTCAATAAGTGGGGCAGACTAGCCACCTCAAAGAATAGGATAGCTAGCCAGGGAGAAGAGTGAAGCAAATAGAGAGCAGAAACGCATACAACTAAAATGTATAAACCAATTAGGGACACAAAATAGCTAGGAACATATAGGCAAACTGAAATATATCCACAATATGGTATACATACTGCATACGCAAAACACAGCATGATAGTCACAGAATAGTCAGTATGCGGTGCAATGAAATGGGATGAATGCAGTATGATGCAATAGGGTCACATGTGCCCGTAATCCCGTCCCGAAGCGGAATACTCCTGCATTCGAGGGGAATACAATATAGTAACCAGCTGGAGCGGAATACTCCTACTCCTGGGGCGGAATACTCCTGCACCCGATATAATATAAACCAGAGGCGGAATTTGTTGCACTCTTCTGGGGCGGAATACTCCTGCATCCAATATAATATGAACCAGAGGCGGAATACTCCTGCACTCTCCTGGGGCGGAATACTCCTGCACCCAATGTAATATGAACCAGAGGCAGAATACTCCTGCACCCAATATAATATGAACCAGAGGCGGAATACTCCTGCACTCTCGTGGGGCGGAATACTCCTGCACTCTCGTGGGGCGGAATACTTCTGCACCCAATATGAATGCAATATAATGCATATGAACGCAATATAATGCATATGACTGCAATATGATGCAATAACAACCCTTCACCGGTGCGGGACTCTCATCGACAGGCGGGACGTATATGCCAACTCACAGCTAGAGTACAATGCTCAGATCCTCAATGCAATACTAACAACATGACATAACATATAATATACAATGTAAACCCAAAGCTAAGGTGTAATGAGTACACCTATCGGCAGCTACACACGTAAGGAACATGTAGTAGATTATCCACAAGGCCAAGAGCCTCCAAAGAAATGGATACAAACACTTACCTTGTTCCAAAAGTTAGCACTGCTAATTAATAACCGCTTTGTCCTTTGGATTCATTGCCAAACGATCTCACTCTATTCAATAAGTAGAAAAATATATCAAATTAGGCTAAAGGATTCATTCCTTACGTCTTAGCGTGATCCGGTTAGGAACCTGGTACCCTATTCGCATATGCAATACGCAGGCCAGGCCTATGTACAGGGTTCAAAGTCACATAACCAAACCCTAAATAAATTACATTTATGGGTTGCCCATATGGTGCAAGCGATACCGGAGGTAAAGCTTAACACAATGAAAATGCGGAAAAATAACAAGACAAGATAGAAGCAAGACAAATCTTACTTCGATTCAAAGGAACGTCGAGGAACTACTCTCAAGTCCGATTGAATCAGAGGAAAAAATCACCTATACTAAGCAACAATCCTCAAGAAGAACGATGCTTCTTGCAAATTGAATGACCAAGAAGAAAATATTCAAACGATAACACCGAAGGAAAAAGTTCTTTGAAAATCCCACATCGGGGTTCGGGCTCCATCAGAGACACTCAAATAGCAACTGCTATATCAATATTCATCGAAAACTAGCTTCTTACAATGAAATGCAAATGCGTTTATATAGCTATTTGAAGGGCAAAATAGAAAAATGGTCATAGGCGACCAATAGGAGTAAGCCATGCAGGGCTGCATAAGTGAGTGTTCGGTCACTTCTTTAACCGAACACATGAATTTGAGCTGCTGACTTTGGTGCTCTGCTCAGCTCAGCTCATCTTGACATCAGATGCTCTTCCTTCAATTATTTGTTAGCCTTACTTCGGCGTCGATGTTGAGTATTCGGTTGGGGTTCGATCACTTCCATCTTCGAGCTCAAGCTTATAGATGAAGCCTTCGGTTCTTGAGCTCGGGCACTCAGCTTCGGAGCAGTTGCTTCCTCCTGACCAAGCCAATTAAATGTGAACGTCATGCAACAACTTGGCTTGGCTTCGCGTCATTGGCCTCTATGGAATGAACACTTTATCAGCAAGTGTTCGGGCTGCATCATCCTCCCCTTCTTGAGAAGATTTCGTCCTCGAAATCGAGCCCTCTTCAGCCTCCGATGCTTGGCCTACAACACAAGGAGTTAAGTCAGCAACATTAAAGGTGTTGGATACATTATACTCACTAGGGAGGTCGATCACATAAGTATTGCTGTTGATCTTGCTCAGCACTTGAAACGGACCATCTCCTCGAGGAGCCAACTTTCCTTTCCTTTGGTTCGGGAAACGTTCCTTTCGGAAGTGAACCCATACCCAATCTCCCTTATTTAATTCCAACTGTTTGCGCCCCTTGTTTTTCTTCATTGCAACTTTTGCATAAGCTTCCTCGAGGTTCTTTTTCACCTTTGCATGCAACTCGATCGAGGCAGTGGCTCACCGAGTACCTTCAAAATCAATAACAGAATCTCGAGGCAATGTGGTTAAATCAAGTGGAATCAAAGGATTAAAGCCATACACACATTCGAATGGAGTCATTCCAATCATTCTGTGCACAGTTCGATTGTATGTAAATTCCATCACGGGCAACGATCATCCTAGTTTCTGACCTTACCTTTGGTCATTGCTCGAAGCAAAGAGCCAAGGGTTCGATTAACTACCTCGGTCTGTCCATCAGTCTGAGGATGGTGAGACGTTGAGAATAGTAATTTGGTGCCGAGGGCACCCCACAAACATTTCCAAAAATGACTCAAGAACTTTGAGTCTCGATCACTCACAATTGTACGAGGCACTCCATGCAATTTCAACACATTCGAAACAAACAAGGTAGCTACATGTTGTGCATCATCACGCTTCTTGCAAGGAATAAAGTGAGCCATTTTGGAAAAACGGTCGACTACGAATATCATATCTTCCTCCCGACCTCGGTAACCCCATAACAAAATCCATGGATATATTCACGGTCGATTAGGAACAGGTAACGGAGTATACAAACCATGAGGGTTGGACCTCGATTTAGCTTTCTTGCAATCTATACAAGCATTGCAAAGCTTTTCCACGTCTCTTCACATTTTTGGCCAATGGAACTGCTCGGTTAAGATACCAAGAGTTTTGTCGACACCGAAGTGTCCCATCAAGCCTCCAGAGTGATCTTCTCGAACCAAAAGCTTTCTCCACAATGACACTGGCACACAAACCCTCCCATTCTTGAAGCCTCGAGCTCTCGCTTTCAGGGTGGATACGCAAGAATAATAATAAGATCGAATCAATTCTTATTCGAAAAGAGGGAGGTAGCCATCGTGCCACTGATATTTCTCAACCCTTCAGCCACTCAAGATCGCGTCACGAACGCATTTTAGCTTGGGATCATCTTCGTACTTCGACTTGATGCTTTCCAGTCCCCATGAGCCTCGATGCAAGAGTGGTCGCTAAGGCAAATTTCCTTGATAGCGCATCGGCCACAACATTGTCTTTTCCCTTTTTGTAATGAATGACATAGGGAAAGCTCTCAATAAATTCCACCCACTTGGTATGTCTTCGATTTAGTTTCTCTTGGCCTCGGAGATGTGTCAAAGACTCATGATCGCTTTTAATCACAAACTCCCTCGGCCACAAATAATGTTGCCAATGGGCGAGTGCTCAAACGAGGGCATACAATTCCTCGTCATACGTCGAGTAATTCAAGGTTGCGCTCTTAAGCTTTTCGCTAAAGTAAGCGATCGGCTTCGATTCTTGCATAAGCACTCCTCTGATCCCTACTCCGGATGAATCACACTTGACCTCGAATGTTTTACCGAATTCAGAGAGTTGTAACAACGGGGCAGAGCAAAGCCTCCATTTCAACTCTTGGAAAGCCCTTTCTTGGGACTCTCCCCACACAAATGGATGTTCTTTCTTCACCAGCTTGGTTAAAGAAGCTACCACGGTGCTAAAGTCACGAACAAACCTTTGGTAAAACCTAGCTAAGCCATGGAAGCTACGAACTTGAGATACCGAAGTTGGAGTTGGCAAATCTTTGATGGCTTCGACTTTTGACTCATTGACTTTAACACCATTAGCACTCACAACGAATCCTAGGAAGACTACACACTCAACACAAAAGGCACATTTCTTGAAGTTAGCATATAACTTCTTTTCTCTAAGCTTATCAAGCACTAGCCTGAGGTGTTCGACATGTTCATCCATAGATTTGCTATAAATAAGGATGTCATCGAAGTAAACGACAACAAACTTCTTTATGAATGGTTCGAGCACATGGTTCATCAGTCGCATGAATATGCTTGGTGCGTTGGATAGGCCAAAAGGCATCACCAACCATTCATAGAGATCGAATTTGGTCTTGAATGCGGTTTTCCACTCGTCTCCGGGTTTCATTCGGATTTGGTGGTAATCGGACCTGAGGTCTATCTTCGAAAAGCATGAAGAACCACTTAACTCATCTAGCATGTCATCTAATCGAGGGATAGGATGACGATACTTTACCGTGATTTTGTTGACTGCTCTGAAATCAACGCACATTCGCCAAGTTCCATCTTTCTTTGGGACAAGGATAACAGGAACGGCGCAAGGACTCAAGCTCTCTCGAACAAGGCCCTTGTTCAGCAATTCATCAACCTGCCTTTGGAGCTCTTTGGTGTCTTCGGGAATACATCGGTATGCAGGCTTGTTGGGGATTGGAGACCCTGGTACGAAGTCAATCTGGTGCTCGATTCCTCTCAACAGAGGCAATCCACCTGGCATTTCTTTGGGAAACATGTCTCTGAAGTCCTGCAAAACACTTTGTACCGCACTAGGTAAAGGGTTATCATTAGAAAAATCATCATTAGAGTTTAGAAAGATACCCTTGTGCACGATGCAAATCATCAGTTGATCGTTGTCATTGCCTCGTAGATACTCACCCGGTTGCATGATTGCACAGATATTTCTTACCTCGGGCGGTGAGTTGTTGTCTTCGGCCACAATTTTTGTCCCAGCCAGAGACTTAGCTTTGGCCGCTTCTTTCAACTCCTTTATTCGTTTATAGTCCTGACTGACTTGTTTCGGAGACAAGGGTTTGAGTATGAAACTCTTCCCTTCGAGCTTAACAGTGTAAGTGTTGGATCGTCCGTTATGAATAACCAACCGATCATACTGCCATGGTACACCCAACAACATATGACAAGCTTGCATCGGTACCACATCGAACGTCATCTCATCTTGATATTTTCCAATTTTGAACTTGATCCATACTTGTTTGACAACCTTCAATTCTCTACACTCATTTAACCATTGTAATCTATAAGGATGGGGATGCTTTAAGGTAGGTAGTCCCAATTGTGAAACCAAATTTTGGCTCACCACGTTCGCATAACTACCCGAATCAATGATCATAGAAAAAACATTCCCCTTACTCGACATCGGGCATGGAAAAGGTTTTCTCTTTGGTTGGTCCTCTTCTTCAAGAGTCATGTAGCTCAAATTCCTTCGAACCACAAGAAACATTTCTAGATGATCAGCTTCGGCAGCTTCACGACCATCTTCATCTTCAGCTTGGTCAGTCTCCTCTAAATTTTCTTCCTCGGTGTTACTCGCTTGTCTTGGATGGTTCCATCATCGAGCATTAGCATAACTTTGCGAGTTGTACACTCTTTTTCAATGTGACCATAACCTCTACATTTGTGACACTGAATACTTATAGCACTGGGAGAATTAAGTTGAACTTTACCTCCTACTTTTCTTGGTTGGTTAACGATCACTCCCTCTCGAAGGGTTTTTTTAAGGTCTCGAACAGTGTTAGCACTTGTTGGATTCGGACTCTTCCAATCTTTACTTCGGTTCAAAGGAGTTGAAGTAGTGACTCCTCGGTACCGGTTTGCTTTATCGTCCTTAACCCATTTCTCAGCTTTGATGGATGCATGAAACACATCTTCCAAAGTTTGATACACATGCAGCCTCAATTGCGATGACACATCTCGAGCTAAGCCATTTTTTAATCGAATGATGGCTTGCTCGTCATCTTCCTCCATATCAAGGGCCAATCGAATTCTTTCGAACTCAGCATGGTAATCTTCAATTGATTTAGACCCTTGTTTCAATTCGAAGAGCTTTCGAAGTTGCTCCTGCTGATATTTGGTATTCACGTCGTAGCATCCATTGCTCTCTTCAACTGCATCTATGTGGTGACCTCGGGATAAGTATTCCTTCGTCTCAACCTTTTGTCAGCCTCCCACCATGTCGATGCACATGCCTTGAACGAAGCAATTGCTTGTGCAGCTTTTCTCTCTTCAGTCATCTCATTGGTTTCAAAGATTCGCTCCAATTTAAGCTTCCAATCAAGATATTGGTTGGGATTACTAGTTCCTCTGAAGGGTGGAATAGTGATCTTGTCACTGTTCAAATTTGAATCTCGAGTACCTCGGATCGGTTCTGGATACTCATCATATTAGTCATCAGCTTTGCGCTCAATATTTCGATCAACATTTGCGCCTCGGCCTCGATTTCAAAAATTTCTACCACCTCGTTGTGCCTGCCTTCGTTCAACGAATCGTGGCTCATAATCATGTTCGCATTCGGGAAATTCTCCTTCATCGACCCCTTCATTAACGAACACAACTTTTCTTCGGGCCATGAATGGCATTCTATCACCTCGGGGAATGCCCAAGTGTTGATAACCGGCTTGGGGATTGCTCAAGTTTTGTTGTTGTGCTTGGGGATTGCCCAAGTGTTGTGTGGCTTGGGGATTGCCCATAGCTTCATTTCGAACAGTCTCGTCCTTCATCCGTTGTTGTCGAACGAGCTCAGAAAATTGCTCAGGTTTCATTGGAGTGGAGTTGCTAGTCCCAGCGCCGGACCCAAGCATGGTCACGGACGCACTCCCTTGCTCGAGGTTAGCTACTCGAGCACTTACTCCTCTTACTTCGGCACTAATGCCTTGTATTGCAGCCAATAGATTGGCTAACGACACCTTGGGCTTCTCAATGCCCTTTTCTTCGCCTCTATTCCCAGCCATGGTACCTGCACAAATCAAAGACCAAGAAATTGTTAAGGTTAGAAATCACCTCACACACTTCCTCTCCTTTAATGGGTGGCGCTCGGGTCCACTTAATTTATGGATTTGGTTTTTTTTGGTCACTCAAGAACTCGTAGTCAATGGCTTCCTCGGTTGATCAACTTCTCTCAATTCCTTCGAATTTGACAAGTTACACTGTCTCATTCGGGAAGAGTGAATTGATATGACTCGATAGAACGAACGCTATTTAACTGCGCTCGGGAAGTCAAAGAATTTTCTACGAAATTTAGACTTCGGTCACTCCTCGCACGAGTTCTTAAAAGCTCAAATTCGATAGTACGACCTCGAGTAGAATAGATTACTCCAGAGATCTACTATCGTGAATTATCGAACACAAGAAAAGTGAAATCCTAGGAGAATCTACCCTTCGATTCCTCCTCGGAATCTTTCGAATACACCAACTCTTGTTCGGTCAAAAGTGGTCCCTCCTTGGTACGGATAGGGTTTTACCTTATCCAATTTCCCTTTTCAAGCCGACAAAAATTTCTCCTGGGGTTTTAGATTTTGACACTTTACCCCTTTCTTCTTAATGGAACAGTGAAGCTTTTACTCCGGCGTACGGAAAAAATTTAACTTCGTTCACTAACCACCTTTTCAACAGACTTTGGGTTGCTTTTCACTCCGGTAACATCAGCATCAGAGGAAATCAATTCCAAGAATTTGAGCTAAGAACAGAGCTTGCTTCGTCCGTACACTGTTACAATGTAACAATTTTCCGGCGTATGGAAGGTGGCTCAAACAGTGGATCTTCGATTTTTAGCTCAAAAACTCAACCCAAATCCAGTTACAACCACCAGTGTTCGATATCAACTACCAAAACACGACTGGGTCTGTAACAAACACCAACACTACGTTAACAGTCCAAAAACCTTCGAGAAACCCTAGTCATCAATTGTGTACGACCGGTGCTCGTTGGAACCGTTGGACGATGGTGAACAAGCGTCAATGGTTGTTTAATCCAAACAACCAACAAATCAACCAAAATTTTTGAATTGTTCTTTTCTACTTTTTTCTTTTTTGTAACAACAACACGACAGTAACAACAATCAACAACAAGGAAGAAAGCTGAAACTGAAAGACAACAAGCACGAGATAAATCGAACAGGATTTGAGGTTGTAAAAACAAGCTCAAACCTTGCTCTGATACTAAGATGGTGCAACCAATACTGGAGGTAAAACTTTACACGATGAAAACGCGGAAAAATAACAAGACAAGATAGAAGCAAGACAATCTTGCTTCGACTCTAAGGAACATTGAGGAACTAGTCTCAAACTCGATTGAATTAGAGGCAAAAATCACCTATACTAAGCAACAATCCTCAAGAAGAACGATGCATCTTGCAAATTGAATGACCAAGAAGAAAATATTCAAACGATAACACCGAACGACACAAGTTCTTTGAAAATCCCACGTCGGGGTTCGGGCTCCATCGGAGACACTCAAATAGCAACTGCTATATCAATATTCATCGAAAACTAGCTTCTTACAATGAAATGCAAATGAGTTTATATAGGCTATTCGAAGGGAAAAATAGTAAAATGGTCACAGGCGACCAATAGGAGTAAGCCACGGAGGGCTGCATAACTGAGTGTTCGGTCCCTCCTTCAACGGAACACATGAATTCGAACACTAGAGCTTGAGCTCTTGACTTCGGTGCTCTGTTGTTCAGCTCAGCTCATCTTGACATCGGATGCCCTTCCTTCAATTGTTTGTTAACCTTACTTCAGCGTCGATGTTGAGTGTTCGGTTGGGGTTCGGTCACTTCCATCTTCGAAATCAAGCTTATTGATAAAGCCTTCAGTTCTTAAGCTCGGGCACTCAACTTCGGAGAAGTTGCTTCCTCCCGACCAAGCCAATTAAATGTGAACGTCATGCAGCAACTTGGCTTGGCTTCGTGTCGTTGGCCTCAGTGGAATGAACACTTGATCGACTCGTGTTCGGGCTGTATCACCCTAACTCGCTGAGTACGAAAATATAATCAATTTCATTATCGGGGTCCAATTAACCTTTAAAAATATCAATTTAACTTTTTAAAACGATGTCTAATATCCCAATTTTTACCGTTAAAATATATTCAAACACACGTAATAAACTGAAATAATGGATTAACACCATTACCTGGATGTTTCGGTGTAAAAATTCTACTATTTTCCTTCTCTTTTTCCTTTCTTTTCTTGTTTTCTGGTTTTTTTTAAAATTAAAATTAAAATGCAGTCTTACGAAATCCGGAATATTTTCAAATTTCTCAAGTAAGTTACACAAAATATATGTAACATACTTGCTAAGACGGATCTTAAATTGGATACCCGAAACTCAAGATGCAAATTAAAACATAAAAAATTAAATTATTTAACTTTCGGCATTTTAGCGGAAACTATCCGAACGACCTCGAAATTCACTTCCGAAAGTTCACACAAGTCAAAAAATAATCATACGAATCTAACGACGCTTTCACATTTTGAATCGGAGCTTATTCGCCAAATCGAGCTCGAAAATCTCTTTTTAATTTTATCACAAACGAAAAATGAAACCTTCTTCCGATACCTACCAAACGAAGCCTGATTAAGCTCAACATTTACAAACACATCCTAATGGACCTTACGAAGATTTTAAAATTATCGACACGCCAATCGAAATCCTAACTCCCGAAACGACTATCTAAGGTCGTTTCATTCTCCTCCATGTAGACTCTCGTTCATCCTCGAACGAGCTTAAGTCTAAAGTAAAATTCACACAGATAACAAGAGAAATTTGGTACGGGGCAAATTGAACCAAAGCGCCAACCATCAAAGAGCCAAGCTTGAGAGCACAAAGAGGACAAGTAAAGGGCTTCAGAAGCAACTTGAAGATCATACATTGATTGAAGCGCCGTGGAAGGGGGACCACTTAGGCTCCAAAGGAGAGGCTCAAGAGACACAAATTGAGGCGTTTCAAAAAGGCACAAGAGAAGGTGGACCACCCACTGAAACAGGCGGACCGCCTAGTTGATTGACAGCCCTCAGGAAATAGAAGAGGCGGACCACCCCTTTACAGAGGCGGACCGCGCACTTGCTGACTAGTCTTTGAAGCTCCAAAGAGATAGAGCACCCACCAGAATAGGTGGAAAGCTTAGCTGCTGTGAAGCCCATCCGAGTTTTGTTTTATTTTGTTGTGTAATTAAAACTTTAGCCCTAAGTGACTTCTATTGTTTTAACTAGACTTAAGGGCTTTTAATCATTTCACTTAGGAGTGTGCCACACCTATAAAAGCCACACTTAGCCATTTTATTTGATTAGTTAGCATTGAACATAGAATTGAGAGAAAGGCATTGAGAGGCTTGGCCTTCATGTTTAGAGCTTGAAGCTCGTGTATCCACTATGACTTGAAAACAACATCCGGGATTTGGTTCAAGTTTCTTGTTCTCCCTTGGAATCAACCTACGTTAGCAAGTTTGATTCATTCTTTCTTCTATTTCTTGCCTTCCTAGTCTTTATTTTCTCGATATCATTATATATCACGTTATCTCGTTTTACTTGCCTCCGCTCGTTTTATCATTATTTGCTTCCGCGTAGTTTTCCCTACATCAGTTGGTATCAGAGCACGGATAGGTTTTGTTCTTAAAAACCCTCGATCGTACCAATTTATCCTTATGATTTTTGTTTAGTTGTTCTTGTTGTTCTTATTTGGAAGAAAACAAAAAAATTGAAAAAGTTGAAAAAAATACAAAAATTGTTGGAACTTGTTTGATTGGAATACCCATACATTGAAAATTACTGGGGTTTGTTCCATATGTGATTCCCGTTCTTTTGTTACCAAAATTTCATGATTTGGTGATGTATTTCATAATTTAAAGAATTCAAATTCCCAAAATTTTCAAAAACCCTATAACTTTGCTCAAGAATCAAAATCGATTTGTTGTTGTTTGATTGGGGTTAAAACCTATTGGGGATTGTTTAGAATCATCATATATATCTTTGGGTATCATTAGAATTGTAAATGACTTGAATTCCATTGAAAAATTGGGTCAAAAGCCAAAAACCCATTGTTGGACTGTGCTGAAACACACAGTAGGTGGATCGCCCACTTTAATAGGCGGACTGCCCCCCTCTACTCTCTAAAGGTTTTTGGACGGACCGCCCCTATACTGAGGCAGGGCGCCTATTTTCCTGAAGGGTGCCCCGGTAGGTTTTTTTTGTAGGTTTTCGTATTTCTTTTGCTTCCGTACTTCTTGGTTAGTGTTTCTAGGGTAATTGGCCTACTCGAAAGACAGTAAATGTATAGCATATTAGGACACTCGTGCGTAAAGGAGATTAGAAATCAAAGAAGAGTCGAAGAACTTTCTTTGGCCTCAAGTGCTTACTTTAAATAGCCATCTGTACATCGAGTCCCATTAATTCCACTCCGAACTAATACTTGGACATACTAGTTGTGATCACCGTGGTTTCTAAGTTATTGAAGGCCTTGCCCTTGAGTATTCATATATTGAGTGATACACGTGAGGGAGTGACTTTGTTAGGTTCTTTATTTTGGCGTTGCAACTATGTCAGATGATGATTGTGGAGATTATGGCTCATGTAGGGATGAGGCGAGTTGCTATGACTCGTATGGGGATGATGGAGACTATGGTTCCTACAATGATGATGATGGGCATTGCTATCATGACTCGGGAAACCATGGGTCCTATGAGGATGAAGCGGTTCACTATGATGATCGTGAGGTTGATGAAGAATATGAAGCTTATGATGATGAATGTGATGATCCCTACGCTTCTAGTCAAGAATACATAGATGGTGATGCTTCAAGGTACATTGATCCTACTTACTCTACTTGTGATGAATATGAACATGTTGATAGTGACATAGAGGGAATTGATGATGAAGTTGATTATACGCATTATTCATTTGCATCTTCTCTTGGTGTTGCTAACGGTGTGCAAGGGAGTAGTAGAGGTCCTTCTATTAGTATGGAAGGAGGTGGTGGTTGTTCCATGGGAAAGAAGAAGCTTGCACCCTCTAGGTACCCTAAGCGACCTAATGCTTCTAATTCCCATATGGATGGTGGTATAAGAGATGGTGTTGCTCTTGCTACAAGGGGGTTGTATTATTCTATCAATGACATGAAGGGTATGGGTGGTTGTAGTAGGAGTAGTGTTATGGCCAACGGAACCAAGGCGAGGGGTACTTATGGGTTCCATGGCAAGGTTCCTTCCTCGACTTCCAACAACAATTCTTATGTTGGAAGAGTGACGGGAAGTGGAAGTTACTCTAACAATCTTGCTAGGAGAGGAGGGATAAGGGAGACCCAAGTTGTCGGTGTTGACACTTGTGGGCGTTCAAGTTCTCAGTTGGATGCCAATCTACAAAAACTTGGGTAGGGAGAGGTTCGTTGTTGAGGTAAATGGTATTGAAGGGTACTTGCTCAAGATTGGTGATACCGATGCCAATTGTATTAGCACCTCTTTGGTTGATAGGCAAAGGATACTATGCCATGCGCTAGAGCATCCTTATCAGTATGATGGAGTGTGGGTTTCCAAGGAGGCTCGAGTACTCATATCTCATAAGAATTATTAATGTTATGTATGGTGTGATGTGTATTCCATGCGTCATGTTGATGTCTGGATAGGTGAGCCGTGGTTGGAAGACAAGAGGGTGCAATATTGTGCTATGAAGGATGCGTACCTTGTGGGCATAGGGCAAAGAGTTTATGAGTCTGTTCCTTATCGGGCAAGAGGCCAATTGCCTGCTAGTACGCCTTCTTTGGCTATGCAAAGGAAAGATGAGGGAGAACTTCACTCCAAGGTTGAAATTGAGCAATCAAGAAGTCCTACAAACACAAGAAGTGGTAGGAAAAGTGCTAGAAAAGAGTTGACAAATGTCAAGAAGGTGAGCCCGAAGCCACAAGTTCCAAAACCGAGTGGTTCACCAACAAAAAAGAAGGAGTCATCAAGTGATGAGTCTCCAAGTCCTAGATTCCGAGTTGATGTAAAGAGTCCTCCTACTCTGGCTATGAGTATTCTTGGGCCTCATCCCAACTCGACCGAATATGAGAGACAAAAATTGAGAGGAGTAAGGGAGGAGCGACCGGGGACAACTCTCGAGTATAAAAAAAGTGAGGGTGTGTTGAGTGACATGACTGGGTTGTCACCACCCGAATCTACACCCGACCTTGAAAGAAAATTGAGGGAAAAGAAAAAGAAAAAAAGAATAATTGAGAGTGAGGACACCCCTTATTCTAACCTTAACCCTTTATCTTTTTCTTCTACTTGTGCGAGTACTTGTGTAGGTATTCTTGGAGGAAAACTGATGGATCCTCAACCATATTCCAAGATGGAAAGACAAGGTGAAGGTGATTCCAAATGCGAGCTACAAGGTGGAGAAACTATTCATGACACTTCAAGTGCATTGAGTGAGCAAGATGGCCTCTCAAAAGTATGTGTTAGTTCTTCCCCCCTTGAGCATGATACTTCCTTGTCTTGTGATATTGTTTGTGAAAACTCTATGCTAGTTGATGATTTGTATGAATACAATGTGTTTGCAACTAGTGTAGAGCCGGTTGGTCAACTTGTCTGTGAATATGAACCACTAGTTGAGAGGGTTGAAAAGCCACATCATGATGTGAGCTCGGTTTTATTGAACCTCTCTTTAGTGAAGAAATTATAGTTGACCTTATTTGTGGACCTTGTTATGACACCCCACCCATATTTGATAAAGGAGAAGATGAATTGCATGAATATCCCATTCTTCCCTTTGGTTGTTTACTTGATAGTGGTGGTCTCTTGTGTCGTAGTGAGGATGGTTGTGACCTTGAGGAGTCTCTAGTGTATGAGATGGATCGAATTGTTTTCGACGACTCCTCAAGTGTAGATGTTGTCTCTAGTTTGAGAACTTCACATTTGCTTGCTAATGAACTTGAGAAGTATGCCTATACTAATCCTTTGTATGAGGACAACTTCACTGAAAATGGTGAGTATCAAACTAGAGTAGAGTGTGAGTTTGAACCTCCATGGTTTGAAAAGCTCAACTCTATAGATAATCCATTATTTGAGACCTCCCTTGGGAACTTGTCTAGTGAGGAGGATTGTCTTGGAGATAAATTTGGATGTGAGAAGGTACCTCTTAGTGTGTATAAGAGTGATTTTAAGAAGGGGAGTGGAGTATTTGACGTTAGTTGTCACTTGAACTATTTTGCTTACTCCATTCCATATGTTGATCACACCTTGAGAGTTTATCATGCCAAAGTCGTTGTGTCACATAGTGATGATATTGATTTGAAGGCTTAGTGTGTTGGTCATAAGCTTAGGGGTGCATGTTCCATGTCCTATTGATCTCTTTGCTTGTATTTGTGTTGAATGCACTTTCTTGTCGAGTCAAGTAGTTATTGTATTCTTGGGAGAAATGAGCGTTTTAATTGTTATTGATGCTTGACTCTATCATAAGAGTGTATTTTCCCACACTTTTAGCGCTAACATACTCTTGTAGTGGGAAGCTTTGTTTGTGCTTGTTTTGAATGTAGGCTTGATGGTTTGATTTCGAGGACGAAATCCTTTCAAGAAGGGGAGGATGATGCAGGGCAAGTTGAGCCAAAGCACCAACCATCAAAGAGGCAAGTTTGAGAGAACAAAGAGGACAAGTGAAGGGCTCCGGAAGCAACTTATAGATCATGCATTGGAGCGCCATAGAAGGAGGACTACTTAGGCTCCAAAGGAGAGGCTCAAGAGACACATATTGAGGCGTTTCAAGAAGGCATAGGAGGAGGCAGACCACCCACTGAAACAGGCGGACCGCCTAGTTGATTGACAGCCCTCAGGAAATGGAAGAGGCGGACTGCCCCTTTACAGAGGCGGACCGCCCACTTGCTGACTAGTCTCTGAAGCTCCAAAGAGGCAGAGCACCCACCAGAATAGGCGGAACGCCTAGTTGCTGTGAAGCCCATCCGAGTTATGTTCTAATTTGTTGTGTAATTACAACTTTAGCCCTAAGTGACGTTTATTGTTTTAACTAGACTTGGGGGCTTTTAATTATTTCACTTAGGAGTGTGGCACACCTATAAAAGACACACTTAGCCATTTCATTTGATTAGTTAGTATTGAACATAGAATTGAGAGGAAGACATTGAGAGGCTTGGCCTTCGTGTTTAGAGCTTGAAGCTCGTGTATCCACTATGACTTGGAAACCCTAAGATTTCATCCTAGTATGAATCCGGGATTTGGTTCAAGTTTCTCGTTCTCCCTTGGAATCAATCTACATTAGTAAGTTTGATTCATTCTTTCTTCTATTTCTTGCCTTCCTAGTCTTGATTTTCTCGATATCATTAGAGATCACGTTATCTCGTTTTACTTGCTTCCGATGTTTTATTATTATTTGCTTCGGCGTAGTTTTCCCTACATCAAACTTGAACGACCTTCATAAAATATTCCACGTACATTATCTCATGATTACAGGATTAGAATTATAACACGCACACTGAACTCTTAGAATAAAACATATCTGGATAATATCATAACACCATTGCCCAGCTTATTCTGACTAAGTTGTTTCTTCATCGATCACGAGAGGAGAATTTTACATTTTCAAAATAAAGATACACGGAACTCTGGATGGATTAACATGATTCTGCCGACGAATTAGCTCTTCGATATACTTTTCGATATAGAACAGGTCGATAAAACTAAGAATTAGCTTACGCTTCAGCAACGCCTTAGAGATTTAATATTAGCATTCTGTATTGGAGGGAGACTCCTCCACTTAGAACATAAACTCATACAACTATTTGAATAGCAATAGTCATCCTCGCACAATCTGCTGGACTAAGGAAGACTTAGCTAAAAACAGAACGCAACTCAGACCTGAGCTACCAAAATACTCTCTCGAGTTTCCAAACAGCTGCAGTCTCGAGTTAACAACTCCATACCCTTGCCATAAGCACCACCGCCTGATGGATCAACTCAGAGTTCAAATGACGCCTCTCATTACCTTTAGTAGCCTTAAAACACAACAATGTGCTTACCCGGTTACCTTGACACGCACTTTGGCTCCACACAGGGGACATCACAAGAGGCTACTGACCTCCTAAGCTCACTAGTGCCGAACAAAGAAAAGATGGCAATAGACTGAGGATAGGAATAATTAGAGTTTCAAAAAGCTCATCTTCTTATTCGATTGGCTGCCAGTGCTAGACTACTTACGAGTCAAGCTAGTCAAAGAATCGAAATTGAAGAAATAGATATAAAATGAGCTTTATGGAACAACATCTGTGCCAGTTTAACCTTCCAATAAGAAGAAAACTCTGATAATTTACCCGAAACCCTTTTACAGCCGAGATAAGTTCATAGAATAACATGACTCTGTAAGCGTCTTGAACCAAAGGAAGACACATAGATCGATTATTACTTACTAATCACTTTACACCGGAAGAAACAATGATACTTTCTGATGGTGATGAATTAGAATCCCATCATCCAACCAACACGGAATTCCGAGAAGAGAGGTAAACTGATTTGACATAATAACAGAAGGTGGAACAACAAGATGCCAGGCAGACAATACCGAAACTTACTACCAAATCTCTCATATTTAGACCAGATAAACTATTAGGGTCTCACATATGCCCTGAATAAATCATACTAGAAGCTCACCCCTCTACCGTAACCAATTCTTAATAGAAACGACATCCCAGAAAACTATGGAAATGTGATAAGATAAACAAATTCCAGATCAATCAGAAGAATCAAATATTGCTCACATATAAGGGAAAAAGAAATACTTGGGTCTACTACATCGAATACCTCAGCATCCAGCCAGACTAGCAGTTCATAGAGCTGCCTCTGCAGCTGAGCTGATTCGGTACCCCGATAATTACTTCCAGAAGAACCACAACAACCACGCTCTCGACCTCTACTGAATGGTGGCATTTCTCTGGATGATTAAGATCTAAATGAAATCCCCTGCAACTGTGCAGGTGCCTGATGACGAGAGAATGGAAGACTGCCTACTTGCCGGAGTAAGGAAAAACTCCTCAAAGGATAAACAGACTCAGACAGTGATAATACCTTTTCGCTGAAAATAGAAACTGGACAAATTATTGGTAGCTACAAAGAGAAAACTGAGTCTATCTTGATGAACTACTCGCTTACTCTGACAATCACGCTCTACAAGCTGAGATTACTTTGCAAGTAACCTCCCAAAATAATCAAAACTCTTACCTCCAAATGAGATACCATGGTGCCCACCAGGGCCGTGGGATCTCTTACTCTCCTGCTCTAACTCTTCCCGCTCTAACTTATGGTATGCCTAATACCTCTGAGCAATATCAACAACAACATCAAATGAAGTCCCAACCTCAATTTCTCGAGCCATCTGGTATCTCAAGGAAGGAGAAAGGTCACCAATAAATCTTTGAACATTCTCGGAAGGTTCATGGACTAGTTCTACTGCATATCCAGCCATCCTAAAGAATTTAATCTCATATTCTAAAATTCGACAAGCTACCATATCCAATTCACTCAAATAGGCGACTCTTTTCATCTCTCTCGCTGCGTGAAAGAAACTTTTCCACGAATCTAGAAGAAAAATCGAACCAAGTTAGCTAATAAGAGAGCGGTCCATCAATTCAAGGCTAGACCCCTGAAACTGGAAAGCAGAATAATCAACACCATACTGCTCGAGATAACCAAGAGCCTGAAGGATACATTGACATCATTTTATTTTAAAAAAAACTTAGACAGAGATTATTTGATGCATGGCCTAAGAACATCAGAAGGTTCAATTGGGTAGAATAATGCAGCCTCTTCAGACACTCGGAGGACCAAGCCATTACACAGGCTAGCTAACCAGCCAGTACAACTAGAGGCACAACACATGCTGCTTCTAGAACATAATTTAATGAGGCGGCATCAGGGACTGGAACAGGAGCTCCCCGAGACCGAACGTCCGCATCTGCGGTAACCTGATGAGCTGTATAGGGAATAGGAGGTTCTTGCAGTATCTGTGCCGCCAATATTCTCATAAAATCATCGTAGAGAGTCGGGGGAAATGCAAGGCCCTGCTTCTATTGGCCACCGCGAGCCGGCACAGTTGGGGCCTCTGCAACTGGACGTCACCCCGATCCACTGCTTTGTCCTGGACTCTTACCCTTTGGAAATTTGTTACACGAGGGATCACAATTATTACGAAGTAATTAACGAAAATACTGTTGCATCCTAGACCGACACACGATTAGAAAAGAAGGAAGAGAAACTTCCTAAATGCCGTCATAGCCTCTCGTAGATAAGTACGGACTTCTACGTACCCATCAGCGATACTCTACTAGACACTATCTTAGTCTGGATTGAATCTAAACCAGGCTTCGATACTTGTTGACACCCAATTTTGTCCCGAAAAGTTTGAATTAATGTCTAATTATTTAAATAAGGCTAATTTTAAAAAAAAAATTGATCAATTTAAAAGAAAGAAGGCCAAAATCGCATAGCATAGTCAAATTAAGCCTACCCGTGCAACACCCTTTATTCTATCTAATTATTCAAAAAGGGCTAAATTTGTTCCTATGTTTAAAAAAATCAGTCTATTCTCCCCAAATATATGCATACACGTTCCTAATCAGCATATACCCAATTCAAAAACCCAAATCTCCTCAGCCCTAACCCGATTTCCAACCCGAACCACTGTCCCTTTTGATTTTCCCAATTCCCCTTTGATTTTAGGAGAGAATCCGCCAAAAAATTCAAATCCCTGGTCCCCCCACATCTCCAGCTCAGCGGATCTATCCAAAACCTTATCTCTTTAGATCCATTTGAGGCTATTTTGGGTATTCTTCCTCCACTCCGAGAACCCTAGTTGATTTCCTATAAATTGAGAAGATAGGAGGATTTTTGGGGGGGGGGGGGGGGGGGTGAATGGGAACAAGGAGAAAATATACAGCATACATACATACATGAAAATTTCTCAGTTTCAAGTTTAGAAAGGAGACAGTGTCATTGTTTCTATTTTTGGGGATTCATTTGTGTCGTTGCTTCACTATTTGAGTCGAGTCGCTTCATCACTGATCGAGTCGACAACCTTGTTCGAGTCGTCGCACTTAGCTCGAGTTGCTTTTCTTCGAATCCGCGTCCCAACTCACTGCTTGCAAAGAGGTAATAAACTTTACCTTTCTCACATTTTCAGTTTTCATTGTTTTTCTACATATATGTGTGTTTCTATTAAAATCATAAACAAAAAGTGATTGCTTGATTATAACATTTTCTTTGTTTCCATTTCTTATTTGAGTTTGTTTTAGCACCTGTTTGCCATGAATTGTGTGTATGAGCGCAAGAGAATCTAACATAACATTGTTTTAAGAATGTGAGCCCAAAGATTGTAGCTTTATTGATTCTTGGCTTAAAATTCTGTCATTAAAAGCTTGAAAATGTGTGAGTCACAGATAAATACTTTGATTGTAAATAGCTTGTTTTAAAGTGCCTTTTTTGTATGCTCTAGTAGTCTATGGAGTTGGTTCTGGTTCTGCTTGAAAATGGGGTGAGAGTATGAGGGTGCATCAGGGAGTTTGGAGGTAGTTGTTTCAGGTGTTTCAGGGAGTAGTAGAGCAGTTTAGTATGTCTGATCATTGGTGGTTTATTAGAGTAGGATGGTAATAATTCAGGGCCTAGGAAATAGATGTTGCTATGGTTGCAAAAGGGTCAGTGCAGGTGAATGTTAAGTTTAGAGGTCTGTAGCAGCTGGTATGAGTCTGAAGGGGTTCAAGTAGTGTTTGCAAGTGTTAGGAGACTGGTAGTGGAGGTCTTCAGGTGTTAGCATAGCTATTATGGTGGTTCAGTAGGAGTAAAGGAGCAGGGCTGTTTTCCCCAGTTTCTGCAGGATCAGGGGAAGTATAGGAGTTGCTTGTAGCTGTTTCTGGTAGTAGTTCTTGGGTTCTGTTAGGCAGTGAGAGTGTGTATGAGTGTGTGTTTGGAGGTTGTGAGAGTAGAGCAGGCTGTATGTGGTTTGTGTAGTTGATTTAGGTTTGCTTAGGGTCTGTTATTTTAGAAGCTGCAGGTAAGTGAGGGTGATTGGTAGTAGTTCAGGCTGGTTCTGTAGTTGATTTCATGTATTAGAATCTTGAATGAGCTGTTTCTGGGGTTTATGCAGGGGTCCTGTTTTGTTCAGGTGTGTAAGAAGGTTGTTTTTCAGATGCATGTATGTGTTGCAGGTGAAAGCAGAGGTTCTGGAGGCTTCAGGTAGCTTAGTGTAGGGTGTGGGATGTTTAGTAAGTTGTGTACAGTAAGTTTGAGTGTGTGCAGGTGGTTCAAGAGTGTGAGGGTCTGTGAGGTGTTGGTTTTGTTGTTGTAGTAGTCAGCAAGTAGTTGAAATGTGCAGAAAAGGGAGTTCAGGTCTAGGAGTTTTCTGTAGTTTTCTCAGGTTGCTTTGGGAAAGTCTATAGGAATCCTGTTCAGAGCTTGGGTCTTGTTTCCTGCTCCTCTTGTATTCTTTTGCTTGCCTTAGTTTATCTATGCTCAAGTTCCTTGCTGTCGTGTAAAGTAAAATCCAGTTTCTGTCCATGTCCTATCCTAGGCTAGCTTGTCATATTTTCCTCTTAGTATTTTCCTGGGCAATCTGTTGATATATGCTGCATTTTTCTTTTTTCAGCTTCTCTGCATGACTTAGGATCTATGGTTCAATTTCTGGCATAATCTGTTTAAGTAGATATTTAGGTCCTTGTCTATTTGTCCATTGTTATTTTGTCAGATTGGTTCAATCTGATAGGATCATAGGCTGCAGCTTTTGAATGATTAATCTTGTTTCCTTTGAAATGTGATTTGCTTATACTCTAAGACTATAAGAGCCATCTGTAAATTAGTTGATAAGTAGGGTCCTGTTGTATTTGTTGCAATTATTTTTGCGTGCTATTTATAAAGCAATTTGTGCATTATCATTGAGTGAGTACTAACTACCTTTTCCTTTGTTGTTCTTGGCATGAATACACTCTTGGGATTGAGTTGGTCAAAAATCAAATTCGGGATGGCTTGCTTGCATTGAAGTTATTGCATTCCGGGTTCAAGTTTTCCCAAGAAATGAATGAAACTTTAAAACTCAGGGCTCAAATTATGAGTTGCATTTCCGGGTTCTTTTTTTTACTCTATCTTTCCCCTCTCCCTTAGAAAATGCATGTTGTATAGGACTTCCCAGTAGACCAGACTAGGGGCCCTGTAAGATAGAAATTGTGTCGAATTGTGGTTAATTAATGTGAATTATTTAAATTGTTTTGTCTTATGAATGCCTTGTTTATTTTCTTCGCGAATCGCCAATTATTTTATGAATGTTAAGAATCATTTGTCAATTAATGAGTGCAAATTAAAATTCAATTAAATTTGTATCTTTAGTTTATCATTATTTATATTTAAATTATTTATTTATCAATTTACTTATTTTATTAAATATTTAGTTATTTATTTAACTATTTATAATTTGTATTTATTTATTTATCCTATATTTTTCTTTCTCTAAGTTATTTATTTTATTAAAATTCGTGAAAACCGCCTGATTAACCGCTTTTAGCGGATTTTCGAAAGTACTCTTTTAATAAAAAAATACCTACTTTCGAATTTAAAAGAACCACTTATCTCAGAATCTCTGAATTTGATTTCTTTTTAAATAAAGAATAAATTTCATTCTTTATTCTTTAGTTGACTTAGGTTCCTAATAATCCTTAAATTAGGCGGCGACTCCATAGAAAGCCCTTTGGAGTCTCCATTTTGTTAAAATCAAATCCCGATGCATATTTGTGTGCATTTTCGGGAGGGTTCAACAGCGTGGCGACTCCGCTGGGGATACACAAATGGTTCTAACCAAAAGGCTTTCACGAATTTGTTTGTTTGTGTTGTTTGAATTGTATACTGCTATGCGTAGCTTATTTAGTTATTGCGTTTGTATGTTGAAACTAGTATGATTATATCTATTATTTATTTGCGAGCATGCTTAGTTAATTTAATTGATTGTTGTGAGTCACGGAAGCATGTCACTACACCCTTATTTGTGCACATATATAAACTGGCATTCCGTTCATATTTCCCCCACTTCTGGGAACCTCTTGCATTCTCACTCAAAATATCCGCGAGGTGTTTGCATACGCACCCGCACTTTCTTCCACTAAAGAACCCTTTTGATGAGTTGGTGTACCGGCAGATTGTCGTGGGAGTAATTCGACCACGAAGCCGCCTGCCACTCACCTGTTAGCCTCAACCGTTAACCCACTCTTAGAATGAGCTTTAGGAGCATGCATGCATTTACACCTTAGACTGGACCCGGTCCTTGGTACCGCCTCCATAGTTAGGAAACCACCTTACGTCAGCGGGTTCTTGAACCCAACGATAATGCATATTATGTGCTATGTGATAACGAATCCTCAGTCCTAACCATATTTTGAGCAAAATCAGATTTGGAATTTTGTCTCCTATGTTGTCTTTTAGGTCAGAAAATGGAAGAATTTAGCAGAATCTATGTAGACATAGCAGTCCACATAGAATTTGAGATCATAGACAGAATTGCAGTCCAGGGAAAGTTAGGCAGATTTGATTGGTTTGTGTTTTGGAGATGGTATGGTGTAGTGAGATCTAAGAGGCGAAGCCCTGGTGTTCTTAAAAGATTGGTGGGGTCCCTCTCGTGAATGGCTTTGCGTGTGTGCAGGCCCATGTTGACTAACGAGCTACAAATTCTTATGGAATGAAGTATGCTTGTCGCATACTAGGAGAGTGAAGCCCCTATCTCTATAAACGACCAATGAGATCCCTCCTTGAAGACCAGTGCAGTAGCAGTGAAAATGTTGTTGCCTTACAATAGATCCTCGGCCATCAAGTGTAGTATCTTGTTCAAATTAGTTGACGCCCCACTCATTTTTTAACCCCCACCCCTCACTATTTATCATATTCTTCCTCACAACACATACACCATAAAGAAATTCAGATCTACTACACACAATCATCTTCTCCTATACAAAAATCAGATATACACATCTCTTTTTTAGTAAATTCCTCACACCCACACACTACAATAATAGCCATCACCAATACTGATCTTCTCACAAAACCATACACCAAACACCATTAAAACCCACACACCATCGTTGAAGATCTGAAACAGAGGGGTGACGGGGAGATCGGGAAAGGGGATTTCCAGTCCAAAACAGTGGCGATATGCCACCACTACCACCGGAGCTTTGACCGGAGAAACCCATCACCGGCGAACCTACTTCTCCCCTGTCTTTTTCCGATGTCCCTGTATCGTAAAGGCAAAAGAAAGGAGAGTTGGAGTGGTAGAGACGCTGCTTAGCAGTCGCTCCTCCACCTCCGTCCCACTGGAAATTGATCGGAAAACCCCTTTCACGTCCCCTCATTTTGCTCCGGCTCGATTTGATTACTGAAGTAAAAGGAAAAGAAGTGGGAGTGGAGATGGGGTTGCAGCGATGCCACTGCTCGAAAATCCAGTTGGTTGTCGCTCCTCTATTTCCATTGTTTGTGCTGACTGTTTGTTATCGCCTTTTCCCACGAGCGAAACTTGATCGGATTTTGGTCCTCACGCCATCACTGTTTTTCATTTCACTGTTTATTGTGGCTCTATTTCTGTGATTTTGGATAAGCACTTTAAGCAACTTTATTTGTTTTTGCTGAAAACTGGATTGGTGTTTCTGTTGCCACGCTACTCTGTTGGCATTTGAGTTTTTTCGCCTGGTTATTTGTTCCGCTGATATGATTTGGTCAAATTTATTGCCACGACTGGATTTTATCTGTTTGCTTTGACACGCAGCTTATAAAGGAATACTTATTCTGAGGCTATATGCAACATGCTACGGTTAATTGATTCGGAAAGATACTGCACTTGCTCAGGCCTATGAAAAAATATTCATTTTGAGGCGTACCCCTGATTTGAACGGATACTACACCGTTAGGCCAATGAGTCCCGTCCCGTTACGTATAAAACGTCCTGTATACGCATAACGTCCCTTACGAACAAATAGGCGATGATGAATGTATGAATTTAATGCAAAGTAAGTCGAATAGAATGGTGGGTTTGGTACTTGGCATGGCAACCGGCTCGGGCTCCGTGTTTGCAGCCGTACCAACATCCCGAGCCTCTACTCGACACACCATACAAACCTGAGCCAAAATTTTACAAAATAAAACCCTATTTCTATTGTTATTATTTTTATTGCTACTATTATTATTATTATTATTATTATTATTATTATTATTATTATTATTATTATTATTATTATTATTATTATTATTATTATTATTATTACTACTACTTCGTTATTATTATTTTATTTTCATTAGTTATTACACTTTATTATTGTACTAATCCAATTTCATTTTCATATTTTTTGTGAGGTACATTTTGGCACGAATAACTTGGTGACGCGTTTGGCTAACTTACAAATGTGGATATATATTGCATTGGAGTCCTTTGAGGTCGAGATCGGGACTCAAGTTGAGAAGATTATTTTCAAGGCTCGTTTACAAGTTTGCGTTTCGGGTTCTACTATTCTAACTCATTTCATTACTTAATTTAATAGATAGATAATTTGTACTTAGACAATTTATTAGTAAAATAATTAGAGAAACTTCCTAAATGCCATCATAGCCTCTCGTAGATAAGTACGGACGTCTACGTACCCATCAACGAGACTCTACTAGACACTATCTTAGTCTGGATTGAATCTAAACCAGGCTCTGATACTAACTGACACGACCCGAATTTTCAGCTAGGTCGTGCGGGCACCCGACATCCTCCCCTCCACCCATCGGGCGAACCCTTAACAACTGAATTAAGAAAATGAATATAAATCTGACTCATAAATAAGATCAGGACTTTAAAAAAATATAGATATATTGATACCTCTAAACTGTACAAAAGAAAGTACAGCTAACTACCCAACATACTAGATTTAGGGCTATCCAGACTAGACATCTAAGAGTATAAAAAAATACAGACGCATCCTGAAGGGGGCAAAATACAACTGAAATAATAAACATAAAACTGGTGGCCATCCGGAATAAAAGCTGGCTCACCCTGATAGCTGAAGTCGTCTTCGCTCCTTAACAACGTAGCGAACTCAATCCTGGAGCGAACCTGCCGCAACGAAATAAAAGGACAAGAAACAAACAACAAAGAAGGGTGAGTCAAAAGGACAATAAGTGGGGTAGACCAGCCACCTCAAAGAATAGGATAGCTAGCCAGAGAGAAGAGCGAAACAAATACAGACCAGAAACACATACATCTAAAGCGTATAAACCAATTAGGGATACAAAATAGCCAGGAACATATAGGCAAATTGAAATATTTCCACAATATGGTATACACACCGCATACGCAAAACACAGCATGATAGTCACACAATAGTCAGCATGCGGTGCAATGAAATGTGATGAATGATGTATGATTTAATGAGGTCACATATGCCCGTAATCCCGTCCCGAAGCGGAATACTCCTGCATTCGACGGGAATACAATATAATAACCAGCTGGAGCGGAATGCTCCTACTCCTGGGGTGGAATACTCCTGCACCCGATATAATATAAACCAGAGGCGGAATGCTCCTGTACTCTCCTGGGGCGGAATACTCCTGCACCCGATATGATATAAACCAGAGATGGAATACTCCTGCACTATCCTGGGGCGGAATACTCCTGCACGCAATATGAATATAATATAATGTATATGAATGCAATATGATGCAATAATAACCCTTCAGCGGCGCGGGACTCTCATCGATATTCTGGAAGTATATGCCAACTCACAGCCAGAGTACATGCTCAGATCCTCAATGCAATACAAACAACAGGACATAACATATAATATACAATATAAACCCAAAGCTAAGGCATAATGAGTACGCCTATCGGCAGCTACACACGTAAGGAACACATGGTAGATTATCCACAAGGCTAAAGGCCTCCAAAGAAATGGATACAAACACTTACCTTGTTCCAAAAGTTAGCACTGCTAATCAACAACCGCTTTGTCCTTTGGATTTATTGCCAAACGATCCCACTTTATTCAATAAGCAGAAAAATATATCAAATTAATCTAAAGGCTTCATTCCTTACGTCTTAAGGCAATCCGATTAGGAACCTGGTACCCTATTCGCATACGCAATATGCAGGCCAGACCTATGTACAGGGTTCAAAGTCACATAACCAAACTCTAAATAAATTACATTTATGGGTAGCTCATAACTCACGGAGTATGAATATATAATCAATTTCATTATCGGGGTCCAATTAATCTTTGAAAATATCAATTTAACTTATTAAAATGATGTATAATATTCCAATTTTTACCGTTAAAATATATTCAAACACACGTAATAAACTGAAATAATGGATTAACACCATTACCTGGATGTTTTGGGGTAAAAATTCTACTATTTTTCTGCTCCTTTTCCTTTCTTTTCTCATTTTCTGGTATTTTTTTCGCTGCGTTCCTCATTCTCAATTCTTGCTTATGTTTATGTTTGTCTAATATATATTTTGGAAATGTAAGCAACCGCCTCACGCATTTCCTTTTTCTGTCTTTTCCTTTTTCTTTCATTTCTATTCTTTAATCTTTTCTTTTTGTTTACGTAATAAAATTAAAATGCAGTCCTATGAAATCCACAATATTTTCAAATTTCTCGAGTAAGTTATACAAAATATATGTAACATACTTGCTAAGGAGGATCTTAAATCAGATTTTCGAAACTCAAGATGCAAATTAAAACGGAAAAGATCAAATTCTTTAACTTTCGGCATTTTAGCAGAAACTATCCGAACGACCTCGAAATTCACTTCCGAAAGTTCACACAAGTCAAAAATAATCATACAACCTAACGGCGCTTTCGGATTTTGAATCGGAGTTCATTCGCCAAAATCGAGCTCGAAAATCTCTTTTTAATATTTATCGCCAATGAAAACTGAAACCTTCTTCCGATACCTACCAAACGAAGCCCGATTAAGCTCAAATTTTACAAACGCGTCCTAATGGACCTTATGAAGATTTTAAAATTATCAGCACGCCAATCGGAGTCCTAACTCCCGAAACGAGTATATAAGGTCGTTTTAATTATTTACACCTGTAGCACCAGATTACAAATAAGAATGTGAAAACTGATGACTATCATTAAAAATAAAGAAATAATGGTATAATTACTCCTTTATCGTTACCTGAATGAAAATAGAGTTTCTATTTGTGAAATCCTTAATTGTTGAATAAGACATGCAACAGTAAAACACTAATTAATCTGCAAGAAGGAAATTAAAGCATCAAGGTATTAGATAATCACATAAAACACACAGAAAAGAAATCTCGATATAAACTTTAGAGTTTTGGTATTGGCAAAAAAAAATATTTTTTAACCTTAGTATTGGTCATGTCCTATCAATTCATTTATATTTGTTCATGTATACATGTGAAGTTGATCGAATTTACCCATAAAATTCAACATAATATAAGTAATGGTCTCCAACTGTAATATTTAAGTGAGTATATCTGCGCACAAACAAAAACAACGTATATAAATGATAGGCAAATTTTATATACCACGAAAGAAATATTAAATATTTCAGTGATTGCCCAAGACCATGAAATCTCAATGACCTCTTGGCTAACTGATGAAGTTTCGATTTTCAATGATGAAAAGAGGTTTCTAGGTTAGCAGTATTGAGAAAATTAGTCCAAACATAATTTGTTTATTGATTAGTAACAATAAGTTTAAAAGAGTTGTACTAAAAAATTAAAATAAGAAAATTATGGTAATATTTTAAACTGCAAGGGAGATGGGTATTATGAAGTCAAAACTCAAGGGAATTTTATAAAAATGTCCTTTATTAATGACACGAAAAGGTAATGCAATTGAAAAATGCCATCACTAAAATATAAGAGTTGTCTTCGCTAAAGTTAAAATGTTATTCTTTAACCAAACATATTAAACTCTTTTCTTATGATGATAACATTTTCTCTAAACATATTATTTATAACTAATTATTTGATTTTCAAGTATTGCAACTATCGACCTTGTTCCGGTAACAATTCGCATCTTCCAAAGCTTTGCCCAATGCAAGATAGAATTTACCCTTACATTATCTTAACCTACCATGTATGTAGTAGATTCTTCTTCCTGAAACCCAAAATCATAGATAAGCTATAATTGTACTATGTATAAACATAGTTTATTATTGATGAATTTGTGCTTAATTCTTACTTAGCTCTAGTCCTAGTGAAATGCTATACAGAAATTTTGGCTATGAAGTTTTATGAAGATATCTCTCTTGTTTTCTTTTAGGACTCAGCTAGACAATATGCAGATATATCAATATACATTGTCAAGTATAAATTATGCTCTACTTTTAGATGAAATGTACATGCTTAGAGAAACAATACTCTATTCAAATTCTATTTTTTCCCTTTTAAACTTTAGGTTAACAATTGAACAAATAAAGATAATATTTAGGCAAATTCTCCTTCCCCTACCCCCTTATGTAAAAAAATCTTTAAAAAAAACTCTATTTTTCATTTTCAGTATTACTGGATTGGTTTTCTGCACTCACCCCTTCTCTATTATACTTATCTGTGTTAGTAAACAACTATAATAAAAAACTAAAAATCAACTTATCAATTGCATCATATAGTAACATGACATATGATAAAAATGAATTAAGTATTCAGAACATCGCTACTTGCACATTCAATCTAGACTCAATCTATAAGACATAGATTTCAATTCCACCAAATCCACATTCTTTTGCTTTCTTTACTGAACCTGTCACATCTACAGAAACAAATAATATTAAATATAGAAAAATGCTTAGGTTAATAATAATAATAAATGAAATAATATACTTCCAACTGTAAATAATCAATGTTAAGTATTCTAAAAGGAGATAATAAAAAGCAGGATAGATGAAACAACACACAAAAAGCTTTTAATTGAGCAGTGGCAATAAATAAATCACTCTTTTCTTAGGGACCATTTATTTTATTAAGATTAAGAGATCTGAATCTGAATACATATCTGAATATTAAGATGTGGTATTAAGTTCTTAATACTGAATAATTAAGACCGTTTATTTTTCTAACATCTGAATATTTATAATTTATATTAATTCTTTATTAAAGTTTATATAAAGTATAAAATAGTTTAAATATTATATCCACGAGAAATTAGATTGTAAGGTGGTGGTATGACAATGATGTCTGGAAGCAGCGGTTGTTAGCAGTTGTAGTGTTGGTGGTGGTTCTGTGATAGTGGTGGTTTGATAGTAAAGGTGGTTGGTGGTAGTGACTAGCAGTAATGGTGGTAGTATGTAATGGTGGTGGTGGTGCTTGGTAGTGAATGTAGTTGTGTTTGTGGAGGTGGTTAGTATATTGGTTGGCGGTGGTGGTGGTGATCGTATTGCTAATAGCGATGCTAATGGCGGTGACAGGTAGTGGTGGTGGTGGTTATTGTGATGGTGGAGATGGTCAATGGTAGTAGTGGTGGTTGCCAATTGTTGTTAGTAGAAGGTAGTGGTGGTTAAGGAGCTGTAGTAGTAGAGGTGGTGGTGGTTAAGGAGTTGTAGTAGTAGAGGTGGCAATGGTTGATAGAGATAGTGGTAGTTGTGATGGTGGAGGTGGTTAATTGTTGTGGTTAATGGCTAGTGATGGTAGACAATGGTGGTGGTAGACAATAGTGGTGGTGGTGGACTGGTGGTGGTGGACTGGTGGTGGTGGGTGGTGGTTGGCAGCGGTGGTGGTGGCGGTGGTTGTCGATTGTGGTAGTACAGTGGTAGCTAGTTGTCATAATATATAGAGGGGGTGATGAACCTCTTAATGATATTAAGACTTTATTCAAAATCTCAATTATACAGACCTATTAAGAATCATTAAGTGGTTAAATCTTAATAAATACAAACGCGCTTAATGACCTGAGGTCAGAACCATTCATATTCAGACCTCCATTAAGTGCAAACAAATGATACCTTAGATAGCCATAGCTCTTCAGTTATGAGAAATTCTCTAAACAGTAATGCTCAACGAACAAAAAATAAAAAAAGAAGAAGAAATCCTGAAATTAATTTATGTCTTTGGATGGATATCTACAAGAGGCTAAGAAGTTGTAACTTCACTTAAACTCAAATGATATTTATATTCAAATTCCATTCTCATACCAATTTGTTAGAGATAATTTAATTTTGTTTGAAAAATAATGTATATCTGAAAAGATAGGATTTTGAGATTTTATATATTGTTATCTTATACTAACATAGATATATAGACAAAAATTGTCCAGATTATGTTGTGAATATTATTTGAATTCAAATTCAAAATGTTTATCTCTTCATTTATTCTAACTATATACTGCTTATTTATTAACGAAATTATGCAGATTATTTTTTCATATTATGGTGAGATATCATTTGGATAAATTAAATTTAAAATATTCTTATCAGCTTGTATTATCCATATCCTAATATTTTCTGGTATAATAAAGATAGTTGCCTAACATTGCTACATTGAATTTGAAATATGATATAAACCCAATAGAACTTCTTCATCAATAATGTCGTTATCCAATAATCCTTTTTTCTTTTAAAGAGTAAAATAATAAAGAAAGATTTATCTTATAATACAAATTTTAGGAAAAATAATACAAAAGCAGGTTGCAATTTCAACAGCTCTAACCAAAAAATTTACTTGCGTAAAAACAGGATAAGTTTGCCATCTTAAATAATATATTATCATATTTTATTTCCTAACTTTAGAGATAAGATGGGAAAATAAATCTTTTCATTCAAAGAGATACTTATCTTTCAATTTTAAATTTGAATTAAATGTCATTACAATTGTTGTCCTAATGTCATATTCCACATTTTGTCCTAATCGTTCTTTCCTTTTAATAATATGTAGATTTGAATTAAATGTCATTACAATTATTGTTCTAATATCCTATTCCAAATTTTGTCCTAATCGTTCTTTCCTTTTAATATTATATAGATAGATTATCCTAATAGGTTTGGGAAACTCATTAGGTTTGGGAGATATATGTTGTGGGTGGGAATAACTTGGAAGTTGATTGTATTCTCTCTCTATATATGTAGAGGTTATAATTTCTCATCCTTGTACCTTTTCTTCACTAAAAACTCTCTGTCCACATATTAACAAATCTTCCTCAACTTTTTCTTAAACCCTAGCAATTTATACTACGACACTCCAAATTATATAGTGATCAAACAATATACAGCAATGAGCAAAAATATAAATAAGGATATGCAGCGGCTAAAATATCTTAGAGACTATAGCAAAATACAGGTGGAAGAGTACCATCACCCCACCTATGATAATCATATTACTATAAAAGCATGTCCTAGAAAAAACAAAAGTCATTTTACCTAAATACCCCTAAACATAAGACCTACATTCTTTGGATTTTTTTTGGTTAAAAATATCTTCTATTTGCAAAGCTGATTATTTTGGCCTCCAAAACAAACGGATGCAGCTGTTCAGAATTCTCTTCACATTGAACTACGTCTTCTAAAGAACTTCCTCCATGTTCCCACCATTTCATCCCCATGGATATATATACGTATATTACATTTACTTACATACTAACTGTTTTGTATTCCAAATTTTTCGCCTTGCTTTCTCTCGCAAACATGGCCTGTTATCTGAGCACTTCCAATTACCGTGAGTATTCCTCTCCTCTTTCGCAAGTTCTATCTATGTTCCATTCTCAATTGGGGTAACCAGCCCTGTTTCTAGGTGCATACCCTTTGTGGCTTCTATTACCAAACAGAAGGCAAATTATGTTCAGTTGCCACTTCCTTATGTACTTACATTTTTAACAGGAAATCACCTGGTAATTTCCTTAGCTTCCCTTTTTCTTTTTCTACTACAAATAGAAGTGCCTATATACGAGTTCAAAATTTTCCTGGCTGATCTCTTCAAATAACACCTTTCATACGACTTGATAAAGCATTGTTCTATTGGATGTATTAACTGCATGTGCACGCTTTCATGCATTTGCATAGTGGTGAACCAAAGTATGTTTCCATCATCTTTTGAGCCTCAACACAACCTGGTTTGTGTAATGTGTGGAAACACAATAAACCTACTGATATATATATTTCTTGCTCTTGCAGACAAGATCTTAAAAATACTTGAGAAAGATGAAATCACACAGGCATTTAGCAAATGTTCTAAAGAGTTACCATACCATTGCTTTTAGCTTATGGCATTCTTGAAGTGTATACTTCTTACAATTGTGTAATATATTTCTACAAAATTTGGATTATTTCTAAAGGGACAAAGCAATGTCAAAGTCCATCATTTTCATAAATGTATCGACTCTTCCTACGCTTCTATTAACCTAAGTCCCCATTAAATTTGTTTTTACATCTTATATATGTGTCTTTTTCAAGTTTATGTTGCCATTTATTTATTTATCATATTTAAGTTGTCTTTATTTAAGTCCGATATAGTTAAATGGTTAGAAAAATGAGAGTTGTTTACTTGATAAGGCTGACGCAAGGAAATGGCCACGCAGGCCATCCCAAGAAAATATCGCACTCTAATATTTACTTGATTTTTCCTTAATTTGTCTTAGATTATCTTATTTTCCATTAAGAAGAATTGTAAAGACCGTACAAAAATCTTTTGTGTCTACTAATGAGATTTAAATTCTAACACTTATCAATGTATACATTAATATTACTTATAGGCCTATGTGATAAAAGTTGAAAATTCTGCGCATGACATGTACATCAAAATAGACGAAGTGAGGCTTGAATGAAGCTTAATCAGCATTGAGAAAAGAATTATTTCAAGGTACATTTAATATTGTTAAGGCTGAAGTATCTACAGATAAAGTTGATCAAGCAATTTTGCTTCCACCATAGTTTATTGGAGTAATCAAATTTCAAAAGCAAGATATATATATACCAATGTTTATTTGATGGAATGATGTTCTACAAGAATGGTGATACAGTTAATCAGAGGGTAGAGAGTATGTCATTTGACTTTATTCCAAAAAGGTTTTAAGGTTATTCGAGCTTTTGATATATTTTAGTATGTAATTTATAACTACAACAAACGTTTTTCAAATATGTAATCATGTATACATGCAAATTAAGGTGTTTGTTTTGATGATATATCTTTTGTTAAACCACGTCATTTGTGGACGCTATGTTACAATTAGTATCCACGTGCAATGCACGTGTCGAGTAACTAGTTATTATATAAGAATACAACAAGAAGTGTTAGAGTGGCTTGAGATTGAGAAGTTGGAGAATGAATTGGAGTCTATAGAACAAACTATTACTTCTGATGTGCAGTGGGTAAATCTTCTTCATGTCTCAATTGTATTGTTTTCCGTTGTAGTAATAAACCAGTTGTATTGGTGAATTTAGAAAATAGAATTCTTGCGCTAAAGGTACATGGAGAACCTTTTACATACCAATCCCTGAGTGAGTATTATATCAAGAGAGGTGAACACATGGACCTTAAAGCAGCATCAATTGAAGCCCTGTTGATATCCCAAACAAAGCTCCTAAGAGACATAAATCTCTTAATAGATAACATGAGTGTCATTGGACTTTCAGGTACGGCGGGTGTCGGCAAGACAGTGCTGATAAAACCGTTGAATAGCAAACTTTTAAGAACCAGTGTCTACAAATATCCTCTAGTGATAAACATTAGCGGATCCCAACCATTGGACTTAAGTGATATTCAACGACAAATTGCACGGAGGATATTCAGAAACCCAGATGAGGACGTAGACTTACTAAAAGATGCTAGCAAAATCCGTACGAGGCTCATGGATGAAAAAAGCTTTCTTATTATTTTTGACGATATTTCGAAGGCTTTCAATCTTTGTGATGTGGGTGTGCCAAAACCTGAAGATCATCCTAGATGCAATGTGATTATTACTTCACGTGGTAAGAATGTTTGCACAAAGTGATTATTACTTCACGTGATAAGAATGTTTGCACATATATAAGGAAAGATGTCAAATTAATGAAGGTCGACACCTTGAATGAGGAAGAATCCTGGAACTTATTGGTAAATACTGCTGGAGATGTGGCTAAACTAGTTCATATTGAACCAATCGCAAGGGAAATAACACGGAAATGTGGTGAATTGCCTCTTGCAATTGAATGTTACAGATCATCTATGAAAAATCAAAACAACATTGCGCGATGGGAAAGTGCTTTGGAATCATTGAGAATGTCTGAACCAGATTGTCAAACTATACATGAAGAGGTTTTTAGAAATATGAAGAGAAGCTAGGATTCTTTTGAGGGAGAGTCAATGAGGAAAGGTGGTGATGATATGCAAAAGTGCTTATTGGATTGCACGCTTTATCCTGAAAACTCCTCTATCCCAATCGACACTCTTGTGCATTCGTGGCATAAAAAAGGGTTTATTGGTAAGAACGTTAGAGAAGACAAAGTATGGTATAACTTTGGAATCGAATTGTACAAAGATTAATAAATGTCTCCTTGTTGGAACAAGATGCTGATGATTATGTGAAGATGCATGCTCTTGTACGTCACGTTGCTATATGGATAGCAAAGGATAAATCAACATACCATAATTTTTTCTAATATTTTATTCTTTCAGCAAGAATGGTCTTATTTTTTTCTCTTTTAAATTAAGTTACCTCTATCAGTAGTGAATTGTGGACACATTACTTTCTTTAATTCCCTTTGTTGCTCTTGTTAGAATACTATCGTTTCGCAATATAGTATTTGTTCTACCTAGTATTTAAATCTTTTGCTTGCTGGCGAAATACTAAGGTGCCTTTTATTCTTCTCCTCTTTTGAATGTACCTTTCAATCTGCTTTGTATGTCTTGTCCCTTTGTTTTTTATAGTAGTATATATGTTAAATTTATCAATTGGAACCTGTTGTATCACACGAGACAAGCGCAAAAGTACAATATACAATATTTTTTATGAAAAAATAGAAATCAATGGTGGTTGTGGGAATCCACAACGTCTGAAACCCAGATGAGCGATAAAACATTAGCAAACAGTAGGTTCTATAAAATTAGGCATTAAAAATCCTTCAAAGCATTTTTCAAAAGGAGGCATATTTATACCTGACATAGTGTACATCAGATATATAAACATGCGTTCATTTTGTTCAACTTAATTCTACAACTTAAGTGCAACAATTATGCACTAGAGGCTGCAACTTTGATATCAATAATTACATATACGATTATCTTCTCATTTGTTTTTGTTGTTTAGCATCTTTCCAATTCCTTTGGTTATGCATTCCATGTAATTGGTACTTGTGAGCAGGCTGGACGTGAGCCGAGCCTACCAGAGCTTTGTACAAGTATAATCAAACTCAAGCTGCGCCGAGACCAAGTTGACTCTTCAATATTTACTTCCTCTGCCCATAATGTTGCGCCATCAGGAAAAAATAAAATTAGAAAAATAAAGTATTACTAGGTTAAATTGGTAATTAAATTATATAAATTATTAGATTAATTTAGATTGAAATTCATATGTGGTCAACTTAATATTAAACTTCAAGGAAAAACCTAATAATACAGCAACAATTCCAAAAAGAATTTAGGATATCAAATTTCGTTAATTCATGAATTCTTATCACGCATGATGCAGTCTTAAGCAGTGATGTGCATTAAATATTTAATTATGCCGAACTAAGTAAAGAAGTCCTAAACTATAAAAAAATATTAATTAATTATTAAATCGACATATTACTACGTCTAAAAATTAAGCTTAATCAATGAATATGCTAATAATCATAACATGCAAGCTAACCGAGCTTGACTTGGTCAAGCTATAACTGAGTCGAGCCAAGCCAAGCTAAACTTTCGTGCAAATTAAGCTAGGTTGAATCAAGCTTTGATAACCGAGGCTAAAATACCACTGGCTCATTGCCCATGCCTATTTGTGCCACTACTTTTGATGAACAGTTGTCTACCATATTTCTAATTAATGTTACTATTATTTAGCATCAAGTTTTGGTTGGGATGAACTTACTCAACTACCTTTGTTTAGCTATTTATTGAGTCGATAAATGTTAAATCAAAGTACTATTTTGATGGGCAAGATCTTTCTTTTAAACCAAGAAACTAAGATCATATTTTTCCAATTTTCACTAGATGAATCTAATTGAAGAATTCTTGATATCAGAATCAAAAGCGAAAAGGAAACTCGTAATGTCCTCACTTCATAAAAGGACATGACGATTTTACTGCTCAAAAAGGGAAGAAAAGTTTAATATTTTATAACATGATCCTCAATTATCATATCTACAAAAATACAGATGTCTATCTATTAAACAGGTAGTTGGCTCAGTCTTCAGGTACAGATGATAATGAACAATGAATATATAATGATGAAACTGTATAGACCTTATTATGTTTAGCTATTCGATAAAAAAGGCATACCTCGGTAATGACAGACCATTGGAGGCACTGGAGAAGCCAACGAACACATTTAAAGAGGACCTGGTAGGGTATGCAAAATTGGAAACTGGGGGTAGAGTAGGAATCCTTTTTTCTCCTTTCCTCAAAAGATCTTGCAAATTGAGCCTCTGCAAAGTCAACACAACCCGGGATTCCTTCCATATAAATGCAAGTAGTTTATCTTGGATTACAAAGAGAGAACTAGGTTTTGAACCAGGATATCTGAAACCATATCCATTAGCAGTGCCTTCACCATTAAAAGAAGGAGAATACCTAAACAGGCCCTTGAACTTGGTCATTTTTTTTCATTTTGGAATCTTAACTATGCCTTGTCCCATTTAAACACTTAAACTCGGCTTCACATGTATCACTTAAACACTCCATATAGTTAGTATACAAAACCCACAACACGTATGTACAACTATGATACACGTGGATAAGCCGACTAATTAAAATAAAACACGTGGCAAGGACTAGGAAATACAAACAAAACCCCAATTATACAGTCAGATTGCATCGTGACCTTTCTTTTTTCCTCATTTCTGTAATCGTTTCCTTTTCCCCCATTATCGGTTCTTTTCTCTAATCGATACCACTTAGAACCCTAATAGTTGTTTATGATAATTGTGTTCCAATAAAATGGGATTCAACCTTTCTATCTGTTAATCGCTTTCGAATCGCTTTGTAAAAGGGAAATCGGGCTACGACTTTAATCTGCATTGATTGTATGTAAATTTTACTTGTTATATTTTAATGCTGGTGTTATTCATTATTAAAATATGCAGTCATTCTGTGTGTTTTATTTAAGGAATAAATTACGTTTTTTGGAATTAGGATTTTTTGGAATTAGGGTTAAATTTGCAGTAATTTTCTCTTATATCTTAATACTGGTGTTGTTTAATTATTAAAATATGACTCATTCTGTGTGTTTTATTTATTGAATAAATTAGGTATTTTTTAATTAGAGTTTTTAAATACGATTTAGGAAATCCATAAAGGTCTGACATTTAGTCTTTAAATTATGTTTGTGCAGTGATGGAGACCTTTATTTTAACTAGTTTCCACCATGGTGGTAAATTAACTAATGATACTGTCCCCACCTATGTTAGGGAAAAAGTGGTTGTTGTGTTTCCTATAGATAACGACAGGTTCTCTCTTTTTGAGCTTTGTTATTACACTGACAAAATGGATTATGCTTCTGTGGGTGGGTTCTATTACTTAAATACAAATAGTAATGAATTGGAATTAGCCAATGATGATATGTATTTGTTAAGTATAGTTGAGCCACTAAAACATGCAGAATATTTGGACATATATGTGAACCATTGGGTAGAAATACTTGACCTGGTAGACACTGTGGAGCCTACTGGATACCTAGTGGGCCCATATGTAGTTGAAAATTAATATATCAATCAGTCTAGGGCAACACCTGCCTCTCCACTATTAAATACTTAACAATCTGCAGACCAAGAGCAACCTGCTTGTGTAGAAACTGAGTTTGATCCTGAAACTGAAACGCAAACACATTTTGAGGCTGAAACTAAAACTGAAACACAAACACATCCTGAAACTTAAACATAAACACATTTTGAGGCTGAAAGTGAAACTGAAACACAAAGACATCTTGAAACTGAAACTGAAACAGAAGCTGAACCTGAAATTGAAACACAACCTGAAGTAGAAAGGGAGGAAGAGAGGGAAGGTGAGGATGGGGATGATGGTTTAGATCTGGAGAGCAGTGAGTCTGAGGGGGATGTTATTCCCCAGAAGATGAGAGTGATACCGATCCTAAATTGAGAGAATTTAGGGTTGAGAGGAGAAGTAAGATGAGAAAGAAAGCTACAGCAACGTTTGATGTTCCCTTAGGAGAAGCTAGAGTGGACAAAGGTTTTGAAAACATACACATGGAAGGTAGGGGTAACAAATATGCTGGGAAGCTTGGGGGGGATGAAGAGCACTTGGGAAGTTCTGATTTGGACAGTTTGGAGAGTGAGGATGGGTTAGATCCTGAAGCTGAACATGGAGTTAATTTACCTGCTAGGAGGAAGTCTAAAAATGTTACTCCCTCCGTTCCACTTTAGATGAACCCATTTGACTTTGCGCGAAGTTTAATAAAGAGAGAAGACTTTTGAAACTTGTGGTCTAAAATAAGTTATAGATATTTGTGTGGATACAAATCATCTAGGGATGCGTAAAAGTGAATATTTCTTTCCAAATTTAGAAAGAGGTCATTCTTTTTTAAACAGACTAAAAAGGAAATAGGTTCATCCTTTTTTAAACGGAAATAGTAGGTATGTTGCTGAAGCAAAGGTTTCAGCCTTTCACCTAGGGATGGTGTTTGAAAATTCCATTTTATTTAGAGAGTCTGTGGCTGACTATGCTGTTCAAAGAAAGGTGGCATTGAGGATGAATCCCAATGAGAAAGCACAGAGTGAGAGTAAAATGTAAGTCCCATATCTGCAATTGGGAGTTGTATGCTAGCATTGACAAGAATTCAGGTGACTTCATGATCAAAACTTATTATCCAGTTCACAAGTGTACAACATCAATCAAGAACAAATTCTGCAACGTCATCTTTATTACAAAAAAAATTCAAAAATGAGATAGTCAGGCAGCCTAGCTTCAACATTTGGGAGATTCAAGAGCTTGTAAGATAGGAGTGTGGTGTATATGTTGGCAGAACAATTGCACATAGAGCCAAGTTAAGAGTGATAAAGAAATTTATGGGTGACTGGAAGCTAGAGTTTTCCAGGTTGTTGGACTATGCAGATATAATTCGACAAACTAACCCTGGAAGTACTTGTTGGGTTAGGACAGACACAAAATCTGAACATAGTAAAAAACCTTTTTATCTATTTCTATGTGTGTCTTGATGCTTGAAGAGAGGGTGGTTAGAAGGTTGCAGGAAGATGATCGGGTTTGATGGGTGTTTTTTAAAAGGAATACGCAAAGGAAAGTTATTGGGCATTGGTTGATCAAGAGACAAAACATTCTTGGGATTTTTTATCAGCTACTTAATTTCATATTTGAACCTGGGAGATAGAGAAGGGCTGACTGTTATGTCAGACTGTCAAAAGGTATGTCTTCTGTTCTGTTTGCCTCTTTTTTTTTAATGTTTCCAACAGTCTATCCTGTTTTGTATAATGTTTCTGTATTGTTCTGTCTTTTTGCCTGCAGGGTCTTGAGATAGTGGTTGGGGATCTGTTACCAAGGGCTGAAAGAAGGATGTGTGCTAGACACATTTAGGATAATTGGTCTCAACATTGGAGAGGTGAAGAAAGAAAGAACTAGTTTTGGAGATGTTCTAAGTCCAACTTTCAAGTGAAATTCAAAAATGAGTTGGATGCCTTGGAAAAGTTAGGAGGTAAGAGAATCTGTGAGGACCTATTCTGCTACAATAGAGTGTTTGGTGTAGGACATTTTTTAGTGACTGTTCTAAATATTATGTAGTTGAAAACAATATGTGTGAAACATTTAATTCATGGATTCTTGCACCTAAGCATAAATCAGTAATTACAATGCTAGAGGAGATAAGGCATAAGATAATGAGTAGACAAGTAGACATATTGAAATTCGTAGAGTCAGATGCTTGGAAAAATGGTCTTACACCAATGTCTAGGAAAGTACTAGATGAGAACATTGATCTTTCTATGAAATGTCACTTGAGGTTCAATGGGGAAATTGAGTTTGAAATAGATGAAGAGGATTATAGCCACACTATTGATATTAGGGAAAAGACTTGCACATGAAGATGTGGCCTATCATAAACAACCCTTTAATAGAACCTCTTCCACCTAAACCAATGACAGGCAGACCAAGGAAGTCCAGAAAAAAGGCTAAGGGTGAGACTAAAAAAAAGACATGGGGCAAAGCTACAAAACATGGAGTGAAGATGACATGTTCCATATGTCATTAACTAGGTCACAACAAATCAGGTTGTTAATTAAAGGTATGATCAATAACTTAGTTTATTTCATAAATCTGTATTGTTCAGTTTTTGTATACCTTATTTATTGTGTGCTTTCACAGAATGGAGGGGGACAATCATCAAATGCCCTAGGTCCAAGTATTCCAAGATCTGAAGTACCTCCTACTGCTGCTACTATTCCTGTAGGAGTTGGTCCAAGTGTTCCATCTGCCTCTCTTTATAATGATACAACCAGAGTTCCCAGGAATATCAAACCTACAACTATTGGAGAAAGGGGAAGAGGACTAAGGAAAGGAACCAGTTTAGGAGGAAGAGGAGTAGGGTGGGAACCATTTAAGGAGGAAGGGGATTGAGCAGGGGAACACGTGTAGGAGGAAGAGGACAAGGCATTGGAACCAGTCAAGGAGGAAGGGGATTGGGTAGGGGAATTTCTACAGCTGCTGCTACTGCACAACCTACTGTAGGCTAGAAAAGAGGAAGGGGATCTGGTCCAACTGTTCAAAAGAGGGGAAAATAGTTGGATTTGGATGCTACATTGATCCAACTAGTGGAAGGACAGTTTTGAATGTAAGTAAGCCATTTCTGTGCTATTTTATGCTTGTAACAGTTTGGAATATATAGTAATGCTCTAACTTAAATTTTTCAGCCTGGAAGTCAATCAGAGAGAGTTACATCACATGGTGCCAATATGAAGAATATAAGAGCTAGCAATATTGATTATGGATTTAAACCACCTGTCTTAAATGGAAAGGAAGGGATTCAATTAGCTCAAGTCAACTACAGCAGCAAAGAAATGCAGCTGTCAGGAGAGTGGGGTTTTCATCTCAATCAAGCAGCTCCACAATTTCAACTCACTCAAGCCAGATTTGACTTAGGATGTAGTCTGCCTAGCTAGTTATTAATGCTAATATGTTGAAGCACTTTTTTTGCTTAACTTAGAATGTTATGTTCTTGGTCTTTATTCAACCAGTGCTAATGGTAATGTAAGCATGTATTTTTTGGATTCGGAAGCTGCTACAAGCAGGTTGCGATGCTTTGACAATGTTAATTTTGAAGCTCAATTATGAGCCATCTAATATATGATGCTCAGTGTTATGCCAAATCGGCTATTGTGTTTCAAGATGTGGCAATGTCTTTAATTTATATTGCAACAACTTAAAGAGTCACAATTTCAATAGCATGACACCTTGTCTTAATTGCACAATATTGCAAGTAACAACAATAGCATTAAAAGTTGTCTTTATAGTAAAGCATCACAAGTGACACACTAAAGCATTACAACTAGGCAGTGAGCATTACACACTAAAGCAACACATAATTTGTCCAAAAAATAGTAGCATTACACACTGCCTTAATAGTAGCATTACACACTCAAGCAATTATTGCTAAGCATAACACATAATCTGTCAATACAACATTAAGATAACCAAAATAATTACACCTAAAATACTCTTCTTTGTAGTGGTTTTTGCTAGCCTTCTTTCTTCTTCCAACTTGTTTGTCTTCTTCAATAAATCTCACATGACTCTCTTGCATTGGTCGAACGCTGCATCATCAAGCCACATAAAAAAGCGGCACCCACCATTGGACTACACTACAACAACCCATAATTATATTTAGTAATAAACAAGAAAATTAGTGAAGTAAATTAATCAAGAAACTAGGATTATTGAACATTAACTTGATCGACTTTGCATCCTTAGAACCTACGACCAAGATTTTCTTATGTCCATGTCCTCTATTTAGAAATTTCACCACATCGACAAATAACAACATCGTTACGGAAGCCATCAGATTGGAACGACATTGCTATGAAAAGTCTCAACCTTGTAAAAGTAAGAACAAAACAAACAAAAAAGGAAGCTTTTTATCGAAATTCAAAGAATGAGGATGAAAATCTGAAAATTCTCTTAAGAAGAAGAGATTAATAATGGGGGAAGAAGTACTAGGGCTTTTAAAGAGTTTAGAGATGGAATAGGGGCAAAAGTAGATATTACCTTTGAAAAATGACTGCATTTACAGTGGTTACGCGCCTACTTTTGAAGTTTTTTCACGCGTGTTAACAGGTCAGCGTAGAGTTTAAGTGATACAGGTGAAGTCGAGTTTAAGTGTTTATATGGGACAAGGCAAAGTTAAGGTTCCAAAATGAAAAAAATGACCAAGTTCAAGGGCCTGTTTAGGTATTCTGCTTTAAAAGAATGCTTAACATCTAGAGGTTTGCAATCCGCATCAGTGCTCCAAGGAAATGTATCATTTGACGGCTCGTCAATATTCACAATAAACATAGCTGAACCATTAGGATGAAAAACATAATGTGTACCTTCTAATATCTTGGTCTTTATAAGTAGCTTCTACCCTTGGGACTCCTCATAAGACAACAAAAGAAAAAATAATGCCTTTCCCTGCTTGTCATCAAAAGACCCCCAGGAGGCCAACAAAAAGTCCCAGCCGCCAGACCATTATATTCATGGCCCACCTGTGGTGACCGGATAGGCAACTTGTACAGAGCGAATTTACTATCGTGCATATTTGGCCAAGCACGATAAGAGGATAACTTCACAGTTGAAGCATATAAGGTCAGCCCTATTGCATCGCCTGGTTGCAGGAACTCGTGAAGCTGGGCGTCTTACTGCGGTGGCCAGAGGAATTCATTCTAATAATAGCATGCTTGCGAAGTATCACTCATTCCAATATGAGTAGGCTGCAAAGGGAACTCAGAATCAGCCTTCCAGTCAGTACAATCGCCACCATTGTACATTTTCATAAGTTGCGATCTTCTTTCATACAGGAGTTCAATATCTTCTCGTAAATCAGCCTCCTCTGCTCTCAGACGAGGAAATAATATAACATCTTTAGCATCTAGAAGTGTTATACGAGCTTGGTTAGTAAGTGTGTCAAGCAACTTTCTCCTCTCGACAAATACAAGCTGGCCAAAAGGCACTACTATTGCATGTTGTCCCGTTACCTTTTTTGACCTAGAAACCCAACTGCTGGACCTGCATATCTTCTTTGATGCCTCATTCTCTAAAGGATGAATAAAGATATTGCTGTGGAAAAACTTACCCTTGTCTCTGTGCTGCCGAGGCTCAACCTCTAGCAGAAGCACATTGCAAGTCCTGTCGACCTTCTTGAGTGAACCAGGATAAACATAGTTAGTTCCTCTCTCCTACCATGTAGGAAAAATGCAGTCGAGCCTTCAAAATCTTAAACAACTACAAAAATAGGTGATCTCAAAATTGGCCCATCTCCAAGGCCTAATGGACCAATTTCTTGGGAAATGATACGTCAACTGACCACCGAGATAAAACCATGCATAACATAAACAATGTTGCCGAGTTCGGGAGTCTGATGAACCAAACACCAAGTAAAGGTTACAAAGCGACTTGTAGGATTACACTCTTTGTCGCCATTCGATAAGGTCCCTATGAGGAACCTCCCCAAGCATATCACATTGAGAAAGCCAAACCTTGTCAGAGGCAGCTAAATCAGGCAGGTTTCTACAGCATAAACACATCATCAGGTAGCGTTAAAAGCAAGTTTGACCCACAAATATCAGCCAACAACATAGTACCACTATCTAACATCTCAATTGGATTTTTCAAGATTTTGTTATAACTTCCAAATTCATACTAAACAATACAAAACTTTCATTTTTTTAAAAAAAATAAAGGTTGTGCCGGTGTCAGCTTGTGTGCACCTCGACTAATTTCACTTAAAACACAAGAAACATTGATCTAGCTGTCAATTGAGATTTATACAACCAAAAGAAGCTTACTTTTCAAATTGGGATTTTAAGATTTTTGCTATAAATTTTTTATACCAAAAAGATATCGAGTGAATTAAATGGAGAAGAAATAGGGAAAAGGAAGATTAGAACAGAGAGAAAGAGAGGCAGATGAGAGAGATGATAGAAGAGAAGGGAATTTGAAAGAGAATTCACTATATTGTAATACTTGAATGAAATGGAAGCACATACAACACCTATTTATACTAGCTAAGATTACATGTTTCATCACCTAAATTCAAAATATTCAAATATTATTTATAACCGAAATTCCAGCCACTTGTACTTAACTAAAATTTTAACTTAAAGTGCCAAATCAGCTGCCATGTCAGTGATGAGCTGGATTTTGTGTATCAATACCTCATGTGGAAAAAACCCTAGTCCTCAAGCGTGAACTGAGGAAAACGAGTGATGTTTGGCATTTTATGCCTATATTTCCTTAATATTTCCTCGCGTTTGGATACTTTATTCGCACGTTTTCTAGCTGACGAATGTGATTTTGTACTGATTTTGTGTCGTATGGTTGTAGGTTGTTATGAGGTGCAATTGGAGCTTTGAAGAGCATAATCGAGCAAGAAAAGGTTGAATTTGGATTAAGGATTGGATCGAGCACGCGAAGACACGGAACGAAGCAAGCTGCGGACGACGAAAGCAGGAAATTGGCCTGGCGCGGTTCCAGGCGCGGCGCGCCGCCTATAGCGCCCACTTTCCTGGCACGTTTTGTGGCGCGGGGCGTGGCCGTTGAGTGCGAGATTCGACGGGTTCTGCCTTGTTGCGCGCGTTTTGAGGCGCGGGGCGCCAGCTATAGCGCCCCTGGAGCGTTTTTGGAAGTCCTATTTCGTCTAGGCTTAGGCGTAACTAATTGCTAGGCTTTTGTAAACATTATAAATACTCTTTTAGTTATTTTTTTAGGGAGAGTTTGAGACTTGGGAGCAAGTTTTGGAGGAGAGGGGAGGAGCCCTGGATGTCTTTTAAACAAGTTATTTCTCTCTTTCTCTTATTCTTCTCCTTAATTCTATTGTTTGTTCGTTCTAGGGTTAGAGTAAATACATGAAGGTTGATGTTTGAAAGTTGATTTCTACCTATTGATTTACCATTATTTTTTCTTGAGCCCAATTGTTTGGTTATTGAGGCCTGATAATTGAACACTATCTACGGTTTACAAGTTGAACTCGACAGAGGGAACTTGTGAACACAAATAAGAAAGAATAGGGCTTGATTGTGAACCTGGGCATCAGGGAATCGATTTGCGGAAAAAATTAGGATAGACATATACTTGCTCGCCTAGCTTAACTAATCATAGAATTCGTTAATGCGTGCACGTGATTCAACTCATAGACATATAGGGATTGGAGTAGCCTGCATAGACCGTGAAGAATCGAAAGGTTTTCACGAATATAATTAACCTGTTAGTTAGCAATCTTGGAAATCGAGAAGTAGAATTAACTGGAAAACTCAACTGGATTGTTTGTAGCTCTGACCCTGGACCGTTTCTCTGTTATTGATAACAACTTAGAATTTGCTCTATTACTTGACTTCAGTTACTTGCTCTTAATTATTGCATTTCGTTAATAAAATCCTCACTATTGGAAAAAGATCTCTGGATAGTTAGTTAGAAATTGTTTGTTAGGAGTCCAGTCTGAATAGTCCTCGTGGGAACGATACTCTATTTATCACTTTATTACTTGTCGACCATGTATACTTGCGTGTGCATTGGGACCAACAAGTTTTTGGCGCCGTCGCCGGGGACTAAATAATTGACTGTTTTCTTTATGAACGGTTTATTATTTTCTATTCAAGTTTAATTTTTGTTTAGTTTAGTATTGTGTTACTTGTCTTATCATGGCAACTTTTAATGAAAATTGGTCGAGTTGTTGTAATTCTAATTTTGATGATCTTTGTCTGCTTTTCGGAGGAACCCACTTGTGGGAAAATTGTCCAACTCTTTCAACCCTACGAGACTGGTTATGTGAATTTTTCTACCACCTTTGATTGGAAATTTTGTAAATTGTGTGGTGGTCGGTGGAATGATTGTCCTAAGTGTCATGCTCCTTCCCCCAATAATTTTTGTGATGACTCTAATGATGTTTGTGAGTTTGACAGGAGCGATGAAGTGCAAGTTGTTAGCCAAACTTGGCTAGTGGAGCAAGCCAACTCTTAGAAGCTTATGGGGATTTCAAGAGCGACCTTACAAATACGACGAGACAATTTATGGAAGAAAGAGTGGAGCTCACACAAGAAATTGATCAATTTGGCTTAGCTATTCACGATCTAGAGGCAAATTTGAGTGATATGATTGAGGTGTCTGAAGCCCAATTATCAGTTGTCGTGAATAGTAGATTTGAGATAGAGGAGCTTAGGAACCAATTTGAGGAGCAAAAAGTGGAATTCCTACCATTCGAACCAATATTAGTTGATGATTCCGAAGTTGAGGAAATCACATTAGAGTCAAGTGAGGAAATAGAAAACATCATATTTGAGGACTCTAGTGTTTGTGCAAGTGAGGGTGTCAAAAGTGATGCAATCTTAGAATTACAGCGCATTGGACCTCATTCCAATCGTTTTTCAACATTGTGTTTGGATGGTGACATGAATATTGAGCCACCCGAGACTATGAAGAAACTAAAGGAAAAGGAACAAGGTGCCTATATTTTAAAGTTTGCGATGTCGAGGAGACAAAAAGACATCCTTCATTTAAAGGCTAAGAAGTGTAAAATGCGACAATGGTTACTTGGTCCTTTTGTATTTTTGCCACCACCCCAATACCATAGTCGTAAGCTTAAGGCGAAGTGATTCAATTCATAAGTTCAAGGTGGAGGCAAAAGTGATGAAGTTGTCTTTGTCGTGCCGCGATGTTAAATCAAGCGCTTCTTGGGAGGCAACCCAATTTGCTTGCTTACTTTTATTTTTTATTTTTTGTTAATTACTATTTTTATGGTTGTATATTACTTTGGGTTATTCTTTGGATTGCAGGTTCATGTAATGTCGAGTTTAAGTGTGGGGTGTCCTCACCCTTGCCTAATATTGATGACCTGATGGGGGAAGTCTGAGTACCCCTTGCTCTACGGACGCTTGGTGGGTTCGTAATGGAGATGGTGCCCCTGCTCGCGCCAAAGGCTAGGTCTTTTAGCCTTCAGAGAAGTTCCTTAACTCTTGTACTTTATTATTTACCGCACTGAGGACATTGCTTGATTTTAAGTGTGGGGTGAGAAACTTCCAAAATGTTGAGGTTATGAATGATTGTACCTTTAGGTAGTTAATTTCAGCAATTTTTATTTTGTCACTTGACTTTATTTTTATTTGTTTCTTGCTTTAGTATATAAAAAAATGAAAAAAAATTAGAAAATCAATAAAAGATTTCAAAAAGATTTTCTTTTTAGTTTTAGTAGTGGTACAGTCATCCACCCCGTGGTTTTTCTTATGGCCTCGGTTCTTTTCCACGGGGAGGCCTTTGAACCGGGTAGTTTTTTATTTTTCTTCTTTTTAGGATTAGAGTAGTTAGTTATAGGTGGCCCTAGACGAAAGAAATAGGTGGAATGCTAGGTGCCTTTGATTTGTTTGATACCGGTGGACTTGAACTTATTGCATGTGCTATTTGTGGTGTCTTTTGGTTTTAAATTGTGATGCATGCCTAGGAAAAAAAGGGAATGACCCCCCTTGAGATGCTTGAGTCCACTCACTTGACTTTGTTGTGAACCTTTGTGCATTAGTGCTTAAATTCCCACAAATTGCACCTTATTTGTTTGATTGAGAGTTGTGATGGAATCATCTTGTGTGGACTGTGTGCAATGTATGATGTGATGCATATTCTATTGTGTTCCATGTTTGCATATTGGTGTCTAGAACTTGCCCTGTGTGTGTGCAAAACGAAATCCTAGGTTTGCTCTAGTCGGGAGATGATACAGACCTTCTTGGATAAGCCTTTTACCTTGATTTGTCTACCCTTATATGCACCCTTGATTGTTGTGATCCATATTGACCTTTTTGTTGGCACCCACACCGCAAGCCTACCCACTTGTTCTAAATTGCTTTCTTTTGACCCTTTACTCCTTAAGCACTTTAATTGATGATTTTATATTATTGTGGAGTGTGTGATTGAAGTGTTGGGAGGTTTTTGAGTGGAACCAATGAGGGGAATACTTGATAAATTATGAAGTAGTTGAAGGAGCATTGGCAAGGTTTGGAAAGAATTGAATAGAAAAAAAACAAATGAAAAAAAAAAGAGAAAAGAAATAAATATCCATCCTTGCTAGTGTTGTGCTTAAAAGAAAAATTGCTACTTGTTGAAAAAGGTGTGTGTGAAAATTGTTGGTTGGGTGTTAAATTGGATGGCTTTGATGAGATATGTTCTTAAATTGAATGTGATGTACTAAAGTGCTTAGGGAGGTAGTCACTATTACCCATATTTATCCTACCAGCCCCTTAGCTTACATTACAATCCTTTAAAGTCCTAGTTAATCGCGATTGGAGTGAGCCTACATTAGTGGAGTCCTACACTACGGGCAAGCCTATGGTACATCATGTGTGACGTGTGAGCTTTTCATGAAAGTGAGTGAATTCTTTCTATGTTATTGTCCTCGTTCTATTCTTGATATTCATTGTTGTGTGTGATATTTGGGGGACACTCTCTTGCTTCATTGTTTGGTGAGGGCACACGGTTTACATGATAAGTCGTGGCTTCTTGGTTGAGTAGGTAGGGGTGACTTTGTGGGAGCATGGTTGCAATGAGTCGAGTTTGTGCATTTGAGTTGTCTTGGGTTGGTTGTTCTCGTGTTTTGAGTTTGTTATATTGTTGGCATGTTTGTTGGACCCATAGTAGTCATGTATGCATTTGTTCAATGGTCGGTATCAACCATAGTCATAGGCAGACCTATTCTACCTAGGTTGGGAAGTTATTTGTGATTGCTCGAGGGCGAGCAAAGGTTCAAGTGTGAGGTGGTGATGTTTGGCATTTTATGCCTATATTTCCTTAATATTTCCTCGCGTTTGGATACTTTATTCGCACGTTTTCTAGTTGACGAATGTGATTTTGCACTGATTTTGTGTCGTATGGTTGTAGGTTGTTATAAGGTGCATTTGGAGCTTTGAATAGCATAATCGAGCAAGAAAAGGTTGCATTTGGATTGAGGATTGGATCGAGCACGCGAAGGCACGGAACGAAGCAAGCTGCAGACGACGAAAGCAGGAAATTGGCCTGGCGCGCCCCCTATAGAGCCCACTTTCCTGGCGCGTTTTGTGGCGCGGGGCGTGGCCGTTGCGTGCGAGATTCGACGGGTTCTGCCTTGTTGCGCACGTTTTGAGGCGCGGGGTGCCAGCTATAGCGCCCCTGGAGCGTTTTTGGAAGTCCTATTTCGTCTAGGCTTATGCGTAACTAATTGCTAGGCTTTTGTAAACATTATAAATACTCTTTTACTTAGTTTTTGAGGGAGAGTTCGAGATTTGGGAGCAGGTTTTGGAGGAGAGGGGAGGAGCCCTAGATGTCTTCTAAACAAGTTCTTTCTCTCTTTCTCTTATTCTTCTCCTTAATTCTATTGTTTGTTCGTTCTAGGGTTAGAGTAAATACATGAAGGTTGATGTTTGAAAGTTGATTTCTACCTATTGATTTACCATTATTTTTTCTTGAGCCCAATTGTTTGGTTATTGAGGCCTGATAATTGAACACTATCTACGGTTTACAAGTTGAACTCGACAGAGGGAACTTGTGAACACAAATAAGAAAGAATAGGGCTTGATTGTGAACCTGGGCATCAGGGAATCGATTTGCGGAAAAAATTAGGATAGACATATACTTGCTCGCCTAGCTTAACTAATCATAGAATTCGTTAATGCGTGCACGTGATTCAACCCATAGACATATAGGGATTGGAGTAGCCTGCATAGACCGTGAAGAATCGAAAATTTTTCACGAATATAATTAACCTGTTAGTTAGCAATCTAGGAAATCAAGAAGTAGAATTAACTGAAAAACTCAACTGGATTGTTTGTAGCTCTGACCCTGGACCATTTCTCTATTATTGATAACAACTTAGAATTTTCTCTATTACTTGACTTCAGTTACTTGCTCTTAATTATTGCATTTAGTTAATAAAATCCTCACTATTGGAAAAAGATCCCTGGATAGTTAGTTAGAAATTGTTTGTTAGGAGTCCAGTCATAATAGTCCTCGTGGGAGCGATACTCTACTTATCACTTTATTACTTGTCGACCACGTATACTTGCATGTGTGTTGGGAGCAACAACGAGCTCTTAATTCAGTCGCATTCTCCCAAGTAGCATAGGAATCATCAAGATCAGACCATTTTACCAATCATTGAGTGACAACTTTGTTTATCTTTTTCACTAGACGTCTGGCAAGAAGAGCAGCAGGTTGTGGGCAAAAGGGGCTATGTAAGTCAATGACAGGTGGGTAGATGATTTCAGCGTGCACAGCTGGGCAAAACTTGAGCTGGCAAATGTGAAAGGTAGGGTGAATTTTGACCTCAGGAGGAAGAAAAAATTTGTAAGCAACATCACCAATCCTCTCCACAATGGGGTAAGGGCTAAAGTAATTAGAGGTGAGTTTGTAGAAATGAGTGTGTGATAGTGTGACCTATCTATAGGTTTGAAGCTTCACATAAACCCAATCTCAAATAGAGAAGGACCTATCAGTCCTATGAGCATTAGCAAGAGTCTGCATCCTTTGTTGAGCTCTAACTAAATGGAACTTAGCAAGCTGAAACTTGAACTCTCTTTCTAGTAAGATGTTGTCCACTTCAGTAGCCTCAGCTAACCTAGGTAAATAGGGAAGATAAGTAGGAGGAGGGTAGCCATATAACAACTCAAAAGAAATAGTGTGGATAGTGGAATGGTAAGTAGAGTTACACCACCATTCTGCTAAAGGTAGGAAGGTAAACCAATCATAAGGGGAATCAGTGCAAAAATATCTCAGATAAGTCTAAGACATCTATTCAACACCTCAGACTGACCATCAGTCTGAGGATGATAAGCAGAGGATGTCTGAAGCTGGATACCTTGAAGAGTGAGTAACTTCTGTCAAAAAGAGCTGACAATAATAGGATCTTTGTCACTAGTGATGGAAGCAGGAGGAACGTGGACCTTAAGAATATTGTCCATGAAAATAACAACCAAGGATTGTGCAGAATAAGGGTGATATAAGCCAATGAAATGACTATACTTGGTGAACCTGTCAATGATGACCTAAATGATAGTTTTTTCTCTAGATTTAGGTAACCCTTCTATGAAATCCATATTGACGTCAGTCCAAGGTAGTGTAGGAATTGGCAAGGCTCGTAGGTACCCAGGTGAAGTAGCAGTATCATACTTATTTCGTTGGCACACTACACAGTTTTGAATGTAATGAAGAATGTCTTGCCTGATACCCTTCCAGTAGAAGTAGGACATAAGGTTCCTGGTTGTGCCATCTATACCAGAGTGGCCACTAGATGGGTTGTCATGCCATAAAGAAATAAGTTTAGTCCTCAGAGAGGAATTATTACCAATGACCAGTTTCCTCTTTCTTCTAAGCTGGTTATTAATCCAACTGTATTGTTTATAGGAAGAAGTAGGTAGTTGGCAATCAAGGCTTGAAGTTCAGTATCTTCATCCCAACTCTGCCTAATAGCATCCCACAAATCATATTGAGTATTAGTCATCATGATGGCAAAAATTTCAGCACCTTGCACCCTAGAGAGTGCATCAGCAGCCATATTTTCCTTCCCTTTTTTTATAGTGAATTTCAAAGTCAAACGGAAGCAGCTTAGCCAGACATCTAATTTGAGAGTCAGTGTGTAATTTTTGTTCTAATAGGAACTTCAGTGCCTTCTGATCTTTCTTGACGATAAAATGTTGTCCCCGCAAATAATGGGAACATTTGATGACATCAAACACCACGGCTAACAACTCTCTTTCATACACAGAAAAGGCAGCATGCCTTGGGGCTAATCCTTTACTTATAAAAGCAATGGGATGATCCTTCTGCATGACAACTGCTCCAATACCAGTCCCACTGCATAAGTTTCAACAACAAAGATCTCTGAATAATTGCGCAATGCCAACACAGGAGCAGAAGTGAGGGCCTGCTTAAGAGCAACAAAAGCCTGAGTAGCAGAATCTTTCCAAAGGAAGCCATCCTTCTTCAATAATTCATTTAGAGGCTTAATAATAAGACCATAGCCTCTGATGAACTTCCTGTAATACCCTGCCAACCCCAAGAAACCCCTCAACTATTTGAATGTAGTAGGAATTGGCCAGTCCTGCACAACTTGTATTTTTTAGGGTCTGTAGACACCCCCTTAGCTGAAATGAAATGACCAAGGTATTCCGCCTTGTCCACACCAAACACACACTTGGATTGTTTTGCATAAAGTTCATTAGCCAGCATAATATCCAAAACAGCTTGTAAGTGACCCAAGTGAGAGTGCATAAAGTCATTATAAATCAGGATATCATCAAAAAAGACCAAAACAAATTATTTGAGGAAATGTTGAAACAAGTGATTCATCAGACCTTGAAAGGTTGAAGGGGTATTAGTGAGGCCAAATGGCATTACTAAATACTTATTATGACCCATATGTGTTCTGAAGGCTATCTTTAATGCAGCCCGTTTCCAAGCTGATCAAGAGACCGAGCCAATGCTCGAGCCATATAGACCGGTAATGCAAAGTCAAGCCAAGCCAAGCTTCTGCACGACGTGCACATTCACTTAGCATTGCCGGGGGAAATCAACCGTTCGGGGAAAGAGTAGCCGAGCTCAAGATACGAAAGATTCATCTGCAAGCTCGAGCCCGATGCTGGAAATGTCTGAATCTTGCTCAACGACGCCGAGCAGTAAAGCGACTGAAGGGCTATCATGTGCCCGAGGCAGAAGAACGTCATAATTCAAAGTGTCCGAGGCCAAAGTACGACCGAGACATTAAGGCAGAAGAGCGCCCGAACACTTAGCTAATTCAGCCCTGCATGGCTTATTTTTATTGGTTGTATGTGACTGTTTTTTACTAGTTTACCCTTGGGGTTATCTATATAAACCCTTTAGTATATCATTTGTAAGGGACCTTGATTTTTGCTATTGAATGAATGAGAGTAGCCAAGAGCAATGTCTATTTTGTCTTAGATGTGAGAAACCCAGATGTGGGATATTTCGAAACTTGTGGCTTTCGGTGAACTCCGATTGAACAATTCCTCTTGATCATTCAATTTGCATGAAGCATTGTTCTCTTGAGGATTGTTGCATAGTTTAGGTGCTCTTTTCTTCTACTTGAAATATATCAAGACTAGTTCCTTGGTGCCATTTGAACAAGACAAGCTGTGTCTAGTTTTTTTTCCTTTTCCTTTTCCTTTCTGTTGTTGTTGTTGTTCGGTCGCTAAGCTCCAGTTGGCTTGCACCATCTTGGTATCAGAGTACGGTTTGGGCTTGTTCTTACAACCCCAATCCTGTTCTATGTTATCTTTAAATTTCGTGCGTTGTGTCTTTGCTTCCGTTTCCTGTTCTTGTTTGTTCTGTGTTGTTGTTGGTGTTTTAATTACAAAAAAAAAAAAGTCAAAAGGAGAAAATTCAAAGATTTTGGTTGATTGTTGGTTGTTTGGATTAAGCAACCCCAGATTCTTGTTCACTATTGTTTGGAGATTCAAACGAGCACTTGTTTTACACTGTTTGTCGACAAGGTTTCCTCGAGGTCTTTGGACTGTTCGGACATGGTGTTTGAATTTAAAAACCCTAGTTGAGTTTTTGTTGTTTGTTGTTGAAGACTGGTTAGAGCTTGATTTTTTTTTTTTTTGGTCGAGTATTACTTGAAAATTTCAAAAGCTCAATCGTTAAGTGCCGTCCGTACGCCAGAAAATTGTTACATTGTAACAGTGTATGGACAATGATGAAAATGTTCTTGCTACTTTGAGCTAAAGTTTTGCTCCGTTCATTATAAGATTGAACAGAGAAAGCGGCCTTGAATCAAGTCTCCTTAATATTGGATTGTGAACAAAATTTTAAGGTGTTGTACACCGGAGCTGGTGAGTTCACTGTTCCATTAAAGAAGAAAGAGGTAAGGCGTTGTTGCTAAAACCCCAGGCAAAAAGTTGTTGGCAAGAAAGAGGAAAAAGTGGATAAGGTTAAACCCTAATCCGTACCAAGGAGGGACCACTTTTGTCCATACAAAGGTGACGTGTCCAAGGTTTCCATGGAAGGTAAATTTTCCTAGGGTTTTTTTGTGCCCGTGGAATCTCGTTAGTAGATCTCTAGAGTAAATTCGTCTACTCGAGGTCTTACTAATTTGTTTGAGCTTATAGGAAATCGTGCAAGGGGTGACCAATGTCTAAAATTTCATAGTTAATAAATGACCTTCCGTGCGCCGTTAGATAGTGTCTGCTCCATCGAGTCCAACATCAATTCACTCTTCCCAAAGAGACAGTGAATCTTGTCGAACTGGGAGGATCTTAGAGGACATTGATCAATCCGACAAAGCTATTGTTAACAAGTTCTTAAGTGGACCTGAGCGCCACCCCAAAAAATAGAGGGAGTGTGTGAGGTGATTTCTAACCTTAACATTTTCTTGTCTTTGATTTGTGCAGACTCAATGGCTAAAAATGCGGAGAAAGGCGTTGAAGCGCCCGAGGTGTCATTAGCCGATCTCTTGGCTGCACTACAAGGCATCAGTGTGAGGTGAGAGGAGTGAGTGCTCGAGTAGCTAACCTTGAGTAAGAGAAAGCGTCTGTGGCCTAGCCTGGGTCCGGCGCTGGTAATAGCAACTCAACTCTTATGAAACCGGAGCAATTTACTGAATTGGCTCGTCAACAACGGTTGACAACGAGGCCATTCAAAGAGCAGCAGTGGGCATTCCCCAGGCTGAGCAACAAAACATTGATGATCCCCGAGGTGAACAACAAAACTCGGGCATTCCTCGAGTTTAACAACAAAACTTGGGCATTCCTTGAGTTGATCAACAAAACTTGGGCATTCCCTGAGGTGATAGATTACCACTTCTAAGGGCCAAAAGACAAGTCGTGGTCGAAGATGAAGAGGTTGATGATTGAGAGTTTGCCGAGGTCAAAACTGAGTACGAGCCACCATTCGTTCCAGGAAGGCAAGTTCAACGAGGTCGTGGAAACTTTTGGGGTTGAGGCCGAGCGCATATGTTGAAAGATATTATGAGCGTGAGGATGATGACTATTATGAAGAGTATCCGGAACCAATTCGAGGTTCTCGTGAATCAAACTTGAACAGTGTCAATATCACTATTCTACCTTTCAGATGAACTAGTGATCCAGACCAATATCTTGATTGGAAGGTTCATTTGCAACGAATCTTGGAGACAAATGAGATAACCAAAGGGAGAAAGGTTGCATATGTTATTGCTTCGTTCGAGGCATATCCATCGGCATGGTGGGAAACTGACTAGAGAATGAGGAGAAGGAATGTTTATCCTGAGGTTCTCGCTTGGGTGCTGTTGAAGAGAGCAATGGATGCTAAGTATGTGACTGCCAAATATCGAAACGAACAACTTCGGAAGCTCTATGATTTGAAACAGGGGTCCAAATTGATCGAAGAATACTATGATGAGTTTGAAAAGATTCGATTGGCTCTTGATATGCAAGAAGACGGCGAGCAAGCCATCATTCAGTTCAAGAATGGTTTGACTCGAGATGTGTCATCTCAATTGAGATTGCATGTGTATCAACTTTGGATGATGTCTTCCATGCAACCGTTGATGCTGAGAAGTGGGTGAATACAACAAGGCAAGCCGGTATCAAGGGGTTACTACTTCAACTCCTTTGAACCAAGGCAAAGAATGGAGGAGTTCGAATCCAAAAAATGCCAACACCGATCGAGATTAAAAAAAACCTTTCGAAAGGCGAGTGATCTTTAACAACTCCAAAGAAGTTGAAGGTAACACTCAACTCAATACTCCCAGTACTTTAAACATTCAATGTCACAAGTGTAGAGGATATGGTCACATAGCGAGAGATTGTCTGACTCTTCATATTATGATCATGCTCGATGATGGAACTGTCTACGAGCAAGTAAGTGACTCTGAGGAGAAGATAGTGGAGGAGTCTGACCGAGCTGAATTTGGAGATGATGGTTGTGACGCCACCGAGGTTGACCGTCCGGAAGTTCTTTTAGTTGTTCAGAGGAACTTGAGCACCATAATCATGGAGGAAGAGGATGATAATCAAAGGGAAAACCTCTTCCATGCATGGTGTCGAGTGAAGGGAAAGGTGTGTTCGATGATCATTGATTCAGGCAGTTGTTCGAATATGGTGAGCAAACTTTGGTTTCACAAATGGGGCTGCCCACTACAACACATCCCCGACCTTATAAGCTCCAATGGTTGAATGAGTGTGGAGAATTTATAGTGGCGAAGCAGGTGTTAATCAAGTCTCGAGTGGGAGCTTATCATGATGAGATGATGTTTGATGTGGTCTCGATGCAAGCTTATCATTTACTTCTTGGGCGACCGTGGCAATATGATAGGTCCGTTATTCACAATGGTCGGTCCACCACTTACACTGCTAAGCTCAGAGGTGAGATTTTCATACTCAAACCTTTGTCTCCAAAGCAAGTCAGTGAGGACTATATACGGATGCAAGAGCTGAAAGAAGCGGCCAAAGTGAAGGCTCCCATAAGGCACTAATTGTGGCCGAGGACAAAAATTCACCGCCTGAGGTAAACAATACTTATGCAATCATGCAGCCGGGTGAGTACTTACGAGGCAATGACAACAGTCAACTGATGATTTTCCTCGTGCACAAGGGTATCCTTCTAAACTCTAGCGATGATTTAACTAACGATGACCATTTGCCTAATGCTATTCAAAGTGTTTTGCAGGACTTCAGAGACATGTTTCCTGAAGAAATGCCCGGTGGATTGCCTCCGTTGAGAGGAATCGCGCACCAAATTGACTTTGTTTCAAGGTCTCAAATCCCCAACAAGCCTGCATACCGGTGTAATCCTGAAGACACCAAAGAGCTCCAATGGTAGGTGGATGAATTGCTAACCAAAGGACTAGTTCGAGAGAGCTTGAGTCTGTGCGCCGTAACAGTTATACTTGTCCCAAAGAAAGACGGAATATGGAGAATGTGTCTTGATTGCCGAGTAGTCAACAAGATAACGGTAAAGTATCGTCATCATATTCCTCGATTAGATGACATGCTTGATGAACTTGTTTTTCAAAGATAGACCTCAGGTCCAGTTACCAGCAAATCCGAATGAAACAGGGGTGATGAGTGGAAAACTGCGTTGAAGACCAAGCTCAGTTTCTATGAATAGTTAGTGATGCCGTTTGGCCTCTCTAACACCCCGAGCACTTTCATGCGATTGATGAACCATGTGCTTAAACCGTTTATAAATAAGTTTGTTGTTGTGTATTTCGATGACATACTTGTTTATAGTAAATCTGTGGATGAACATGTTACACACTTAAGGCTTATGCTTGATACACTTAGAAATGAAAAATTGTACGCTAATTTCAAAAAGTGTGCCTTTTGCGTCGAGCGTGTAGTCTTTTTTGGATTTGTTGTGAGTACTAGTGGTGTTGAAGTCGATGAGTCTAAAGTCGAAGCAATTAGAGATTGACTGACCCCTACTTCTGTGACTCAGGTGCGTAGTTTTCATGGGTTAGCTAGTTTTTATCGAAAGTTTGGCCGTGACTTTAGCACCGTGGCAGCTCTTTTAACCGAGCTGGTAAATAAAGACCATCCATTTATATGAGGAGAGCCCCAAGAGAGGGCTTTCCAAGAGTTGAAACAGAGACTAAGATCTGCCCCGTTACTGCAACTTCCTGACTTAAACAAAGCATTCGAGGTTGAATATAATGCGCCCAGAATATGGTTCAGATGAGTACTTATGCAAGAATTGAAGCTGATTCAGCGAAAATCTTAAGGGTACAGCCTTGAACTACTCTACGTATGACAAGGAATTGTATGCCCTCGTTCGAGCACTTGCTCATTGGCAACATTATCTATGGCCCTATGAGTTTGTTTTTAAAAGTGATCATGAATCTTTGAAACATCTCCAAGTCCAAGAGAAGTTGAATCGGCGGCATGCCAAATGGGTTGAATTCATAGAGAGCTTTCCTTATGTAATTCATTACAAGAACGGTAAAAACAATGTTGTGGCTGACGCGCTGTCGAGGAAATTCGCCTTAACGACCACTCTCGCTTCGAAATTAATAGGGTTCAAAAACATCAAGCTGGTGTATGAACACGACCCTAACCTTAATAGCGTCTGTGACGCTATCTTGAGTGGCCGAAGGGTTGAAAAGTATCAGTGGCACGATAGTTATCTCTTTAAAAATGGGAGAGCTTGTGTGCCCGTATAATCATGGAGAGAGCTTTTGGTTTGAGAAGCTCACTCCGGGGGCTTAATGGGATACTTCGGTGTCGACAAAACTCTTGATATCTTAGTTGAGCAGTTTCACTAGCCCAAAATGCGAAGAGATGTGGAAAAGCTTTGCAATGCCTGTTTGTATTGCAAGAGAGCTAAATCGAGCTCCAACCCTTATGGTTTGTACACTCCGTTACCTATACCTATTCGACCGTGGGTTGATATATCCATGGATTTTGTTATGGGGTTACCGAGGTTTGGGGGTGGACATGATAGCATCTTTGTCGTAGTCGACCGTTTTTCTAAAATAGCTCACTTTATTTCTTACAAGAAATATGATTATGCACAACAGGTAGCTACCTTGTTTGTTTCTAATGTGTTGAAATTTTATGGTGTGCCTCGTACTATTGTGAGTGACGGAGACTCCAAATTCATAAGTCATTTTTGGAAATGTCTATGGGGTGCTATTCTCGATGTCTCATCATTCTCATATTGATGGACAGACCGAGGTAGTCAACCGAACCTTGGGAGCTCTACTTCGAGCCATGACCAGAGAAAAGGTTGGAAACTGGGCTAATCGTTTGCCCGTGATGGAATTTCCCTACAATCGTACTGTGCATCAAATAATTGGAATGACAACGTCCGAGTGTGTGTATGATTTTAACCCTTTAATTCCACTTGATTTGACCCTGTTGCCACGAGATGCTGTAGTTGATTTTGAAGGTACACGCCGAGCTACTTCCTTGCTCGAGCTCCATGCCAAAGTGAAGAAAAAACTTGAGGAAGCTTATGCAAAGGTGGCATCAAAGAAAAACAAGTGGCACAAGAAGTTGGAGTTGAAGAAGGGAGATTGGGTTTGGGTTCACTTCAGAAAAGAGAGGTTCCCGAACCAAGGAAAGGAAAGTTGGCTCCGAGAGGGGATAGTCCATTTCAAGTGTTGAACAAGATCAACAATAATGCTTATATGATCGACCTCCCAGGTGAGTACAAAATGTCAAACACTTTCAATGTTGATGACTTAACTCCTTGTGTTGCAAGACGAGCACAAGAGGTTGAAGACGGCTCGATGTCGAGGACGAAATCTTCTCAAGAAGAAGAGGATGATGCAGCCCATTCTCGAGCTGATCAAAAGACCGAGCCAGCTTTTGAGCCATCAAGACTGGTGACGCGAAGTCAAGCCAAGCTTTTGCACAACGTGCACATTCACTTAGCGTGGCGGGGGGAAAGCAAATATTCGGAGAATGACTGGCCGAGCTCAAGATACAAAAGATTCATCTGCAAGCTCGAGCTCGATGCTGGAAGTTCCCGAATCTTGCTCAACGATGCTGAGTAGTATAGCGACCAAAGGGCTACCATGTGTCTGAGGCAGAAGAGCGTCAGAATTCAAAGTATCCGAGGCCAAAGAGCGACCAAGCCATTGAGGCAGAAGAGCGCCGAATACTTAGCTAATTCAGCCCTGCGTGGCTTATTTTTGTTGGTCGTTTGTGACCATTTTTACTAGTTTATCCTTGGGGTTATTTATATAAACCCTTAAGTATTTCATTTGTAAGGGACTTTGATTTTTTATATTGAATGAATGAGGGTAGTTGAGAGCTACGTCTATTTTGTCTCAGATGTGAGAAACCCAGATGTCGGATATTTCGAAACTTATGGCTTTCAGTGAACTCCAATTGAACAATTCATCTTGATCATTCGATTTGCATGAGGTATTGTTCTCTTGAGGATCGTGCATAGTTTAGATGTTCTTTTCTTCTACTCGAAATGTATCAAGGCTAGTTCCTTGGTGCCGTTCGAGCAAGACAAGCTGTGTCTAGCTTTTATCATTTTCTTTTCTGTTGTTGTTCTTATTCGGTCGCTAAGCTCCAGTTGGCTTGCACCAGTCTTAGAGACATCAGCAGTATCCATCCTAATCTGGTGATATCCAGATCTCAAATCTATTTTAGAAAATACCTGAGCACCCCTAGTGCATCAAGTAAGTCATCAACAACTGTAATAGGGAATTTGTTCTTTATAGTGGCTTGATCTAGTTCCCTGTAGTCCATACAAAGCCTCTAGGTACCATCCTTCTTGCTTACCAACACCACTGGAGAAGCAAATAGACTATTGATATATTCTATCATTTCTTGTTCAAGCATATCATTCACTAACTTCTTAATAATGTCTTTCTTCATAGCTGAATATCTGTAAGGCCTAATATTAACAGCTTTAACATCTACATTGAGTGGAATCTTTTGATAAAAGGACCCTCTTGATGGAGGCAATGTAATTGGCTCAGCAAAAATATATGGATAAGTGTGTAACAATGAGGCAAGATCTGATGTTGGGGCTGCTGCATAAGTCAATTGTAGAGAGAACAACTGGCAGGAAGAATCATCTTCAGACTCAAGTAGAATGTACTGCAACATGAACAACTGTTCTACTTCTTCCATACATTTCTTATTCAATGATTTGGATTGAATCGATTTACAAGAAGCTTTTTTACCCTAAATAACATGTTCAACTCCTGGCTTGGTGTAAGACATAGTCAGCTGCTCAAAATCAAACAAACCTGATCCCAAAGACTTTATCAATAGAGCTCCCAAAACCAAGTCATATTTACCCACAGGAAAAACTATTAAGTCAAAGGTATAGGTCACACCTTGTATCACCCACTGAAAATTCTTTACCATATTGAAGCATTTTCTTCAGTGCTGTTATCTAGAAGGACAGAGCTAGCTTTAATATGAGTCATTACACATCCTAACTTCTTTACTGATCCAATATTGATGAAATTATGGGAGCTTCCACCATCTAGTAAAATGTGAAGAGGTTTTTTATTATGATAACAAGTAACCTGAATGGTTTGAGCACTCCTAAGGCCATGAAGTGCAAATAAGGACAACACTAGGGTGTCCTCTTCCACCATATTGACCGCCACCTCTGAAGAAACATTGACATGTTCGCTTGGAATATCCTCTTCCCTCAAGAGTTCATAATCTAATTCTAACACAAATATATGTTTAGGCAAACTGCACCTATGTCCCATTACATATATTTTATCACAGAAGTAGCATTGACCTTTAGCTCTCTTTGCTTGCATTTCAGCTGGAGAGATTATTCTCCTGTTCTTAGGAAGTGAAGGGTGATTAACAACTAGAGGAACAAGTTTGGGGGAGGTAAAGAGTCCCACTGGTTTTGATATCGATGATTCATAGGAATACCTCTTATAAGGTAGTGGAGTTGTGGAAGCATAAGGAGATGCTCCCTGAGATCTAGCATTTGATGATAAGGTTCCCTTAGATAACCTAGCCAACCTATAGGTTTGGGGAAGTGTAACAGGATCATGCATCAGGAGAAGGTTTACTAACTCATTCTTAAGACCCCCATAGGAAGCATTCAATGGCTTGTTCAGTCGACAAGTTACAGTGAACAAGCAATCTCTCAAAAGCCAGTTGAAATTCCCTAACAGAACCAGTTTGCCTTAATTTTTTAACTCAATCATAGGTCTAGAATAATCACTAGTGAATGATTCAGTTAGAGAAGCTAGGTATTCGTTCCAATCAGGTAAGCCAACAACATTTCTACATTTCAAGTAACACTGATGCCAAATCAATGCATCATCATCTAGATGCACAGCTACCAGCTTAATCCGATGATCTAATGGAGTTTCATCCACAAAAAAGTACTGTTCAATATAATACAACCAATTCTTTAAATTTTCACCATTAAATTGGGGAATAGGTAGGTTATGAGTATGATTAGAAACATAAGGTGTAGTACCTAGAATACCTTGACCCGACTGTAGCACAACTTCCTTACTCGGAACTGAAGATGAACTCGAACCTTTGCACTGATTCTGAAATTGTAATCCATCAATGGAGTTTTTGAGGGCATTAATCATTTCCAATATATCGACATGCCTACGATCTATATCAGTACGCAGTTCCTGCTGCTTCAGGTTTATTACTGCCGTCAAATCCATTTGTTGAGCAGCTAGGTCTTCAAACTGCTCGTGCAATTCTGTCGGAATAACAACTTGATCCTTACCAGTGTCACGTTTAGGAGGAATTTTCAAGGCCGATGAATCGATGCTCTGATACCGATTGATACAAAAAGTATCAAGTGAATTAAATAGAGCAGAAATGAGGAAAAGGAAGATAAGAACAGAGAGAAAAGAGAGGCAGATGAGAGAGATAATAGAAGAGAGTGGGAATTTGGAAGAGAATTCACTATATTGTAATACGTGAATGAAATGGAATCACATACAATACCTATTTATACTAGCTAAGATCACATGTTTCATCACCTAAATTCAAAATATTCAAATACAATTCATAACCGAAATTTTTGCCACTTTTACTTAACTAAAATTTGAACTTAAAGTGCCAAATCAGCTGACATGTCAGTGATGAGCTGGATTTTGTGTATCAATTTCAAATTCATAATAAAACAAGAACCTACACATAACACATAACAAATAATGATACAGCTTCCAAATTGGGAAAAATATATACTTTCTTAATTGGGATTCAAGATTTTGCTATAACTTCACCAATTTGGAAACCATGAAGGACTGCAATTAGCTAAAACACAAGAAAGCGAATCCAGATCTAACAACCCATTAAATTAAATGGGTTTTCATCAAAATTTCTAAAGACCCAAAATTGATTGTGAAGCTAATGATGATGAAAATAAGAAATGAAAATGGGAGTCTTTCTTGAAAGGGATAAAATATTCTATTAATGACAGCCAAAGCAGCTTACAAAAGAGAATGGTTTACCAGGAACAGTCAAAGTAATTATAATTAATATGCTCTTTCTTAATTTTTTTCATTTTTTATTCTATAAATTTCTAAATATTCTACTATTTTTTAGTTTTTATTTGCTCTGGTAATAGATGAATTAACGAGAAATATTTAAGGGGAGGAACCATGGTGTATGTTATTTGAAAACATAGTTTTGGTTGATGAGACTTGCGGTGGAGTTAATGATAAATTGGAGGAGCAGAACAAAAAATAGAGTATATGGAGTGCAAGTGACACTTGATTTACAAGTCAACCACAAGAAAGAAAGTTTCAAGTATCTTGGGCCAATTCTACAAGGTAGTGTAGAAATTGTCAATGAAGTCAGACATCGGGTTGGAGCCGATTGGATGAAGTGGAGGCTCGCTTCCGGTGTCCTATGCAATAAGACAGTGTCCCCTAGGCTTAAAGAGAAGTTCTACAAAGTAGTGGTTAGACCAACTTTATTGTATGGGATAGAGTATTGGCTATTAAAGCCGCTCACGTTCAGAAGATGAGCATAGCAGAGATGAGAATCCTTAGATGGATTTGTGGATATACTAGGATGGATAATATTAGTAACGAGACCATACCCGACAAGGTGGGAGTGGCTGACAAGATACGACAAGCGCGGCTAAGATGACTTGGACATGTTAAGAGGAGGAGCACAAATGCTCCGGTGAAGAGGTACGAATGATTGGAGGTGATACGTCTACAGAGAGCTAAAGGTAAACCAAGAAAAAATTGGGGCGAGGTCATTAGACATGACATGGCCCACCTCTATATTACGGGGGACATGACCCTAGATAGGCAAGCGTGGAGGCCAAGGACTAGGATAGAAGGATAGATAGTAGTCGAGCGATTTTTTATTCATATTAGCAGTAGTATTATTTCTACGTATTCTATTTCCAGCTTATGCGTTGCTTTTATGTGTTGTTGCTGTTTTTTTTTTCCTGGTCATGCTCGAGTTTTCTTGTCAGTATTTTCAATTATTTTGGCATTGTCATCTTGCTTCTTTCTAACATGTAATTTACATATTTTTATTTAGCCGAGGGCCTATATATCGGAAACAACCTCTCCACCTTGATGAAATACCATTGACTATGTTGTTGTTGTTATTCTCTAAATTTAAACAAAAAAAAAAAAAATAGCAAAGGGAAGTATTTTCTACAAAGGAGTTTTTGTTTGTTTTACTTTCACTTTTTTTTTTTTTTCCTTTTTAAAGTGGTGATTACTTCATTAAGTTGTTGATTTTGTAAATTGTTGAACATCACAAGTTTACCCTAAATTGTAGATTCAGTAATATTTTACTTTTTTTTTTTTTTTTGTTGTATGCTAAGTTAATTGTTTTACATTTTTGTTTGTTTATGTTAGGCCTTACCATCCGTTTCAATTATAAGTGATTGTTTGACTCGATATAAAATTTAATGATGAAATAAAAATTTTGAAATGTATGATGTAAAATAAGTTTATTTGTGTGTGTATATATAAACCATTGACTATACGTTAGGCATAACTCACATGATCATTTTCCTGCTTTAATTTATTATGCTCATTAAGCACTGGAAAGATAATCGTTGCTTTCAGAAAAGGTCTTGAATACGTTTAGCAAAGTCTAATTCAAGATCCGTTGTAGTCTAGTTGGTCAGGATACTCGGCTCTCACCCGAGAGACCCGGGTTCAAGTCCCGGCAACGGAATCCAATCTTTTTTGGAAAACAGTTCGATCTTTCACGTTTAGACCTTTTTGACTTTAGAATTCCTCTGTTTTCTTTTTTTGTCTGCCTCATACAATGTGCGAAGTACCTAGTCAAAGTGGTAAAATCTATTTTTTTAGTAAATAAACTATTTTTAGCAAAAGAGTACCTAGTCAAAGTGTCAAATTGTCAAATTTTGTAGCATGATTGCTATCCCTTTTTACTTCAGGAATAGTACCCACTTTATCCATTGTTTGGTACAATTTTGAATCATGTATTACTAATACCATAACTAATAGTGAATAGAACCTTCTTCTTTTTTTTTAAATAAATATATAAATTCAAGCATTCACTCTGCAAGTGTCAAATTGTCATTAACCATTTCACTGTATTTCCCGTCCCATTGATCAAATCGTACGGAGCCTATAGAATTTTCAAGTATGTCTTAATCTCATGGAGAGGAGAAAAGTATAGATGGGCTGTGCAAGTTCACTTCCCCCTCTCCATCTACTTTCTCCCTTTGTTTGCACGACTCAGAAAGGTCTTTGTTCTAGATGAAGCTCCAGTGATCTATGACTCGTTTGAATAAGCCGTATACTATAGCGCTAACTTTGATCATAAGGGGGTAACATATCTCTAGTGTTATGGGCCTAGGAGAACTGCAACCAGCTTTTTCTAACATCAGGAAACGTTTCAGGTGGGAGACGACTGCTTCAAGAGTGCAAAAACTAGATTTCACAAAACATTAGGCAATGTTGTACACCAAAACAGACAAATAAAAGCATGTTCTCAGAAGCAGCAAGAACTAAAACACCCTCTTACCCCACCCCCCCCCCCCCCCCGGGCAACTTATGTTGCTGTATTGTTGTCAACTAAACATAGTACTGCAAGTATGCAGTTGCATCGAGGGTATTCAACTAAACATAGTACTGCAAGCATGCAGTTGTTATTACTATCTAGACATCCCTAGAACCATGCTTCTAATAGAAAAGAAGCTGGTTCACATCTAGCAGCATATCCATATTTCAAAGTGCTGTACTTTCGGTGCACGCCAGTAAGCTTCCCACTTGCTGCCTTTTGATGGAAAGAAACCATCAACTTCGAGCATTCCCTGTTGTAGAAAAGTATAATCAACAATGAATGTCTGTCTGTTTGATGAATAAAGATTCATCTTTACAATCAAAAGTATACTTACAATAGCTGATGTTTAGCATAGCTGCTATGTTTCTCACAAGTCTTGCTCCATTCCTTAGACACACCAAGAGTACATTGGGCGGTAAAGATAGCAGCAGCTGCTAGCATTGATGGTGGAAATCTAAGCATTTCATACTCAACCATACATAGTTCTATCAAGAAGAAAGACATGAGCTCCACCTGGTTTAGAATTAGCAAAAAGTTAGATCAAAGTTATGATTCAAAATGTTGTTGCTTCATGCAATTATTCTGTCAAAGAATATAACCTTCTTATCAGACTGAGCGGCTTTAAGAAATCGCCTCATAAACACATATGCTGTAGGCACTGTCATATTGAACTGTAAGGTATTAACCATCAACTTTTCCTGTGAACACAAGAAGTCATTTAAGTCACACAGCTATCCAGAACAAAATAGAGTCTTTACTGTTCAAAGTAAGAGTTTCGTCTTTTATCTAACCATGTCAAGTACTTCTTTTCTGGTATAAGCCTTGTCAGAGATCAGAATTAGATCCTCCACTACAGGTACAGAGACCTCTTCATACTTGCAAGCAAGAAGCATGGCTGTTATTCCAACAAGCTGAAGTTTTTTCCTGATCACGGATTGAACCGCTAAGAATCTATCGATGAGATTCACAGTCAAATAAAGGGTCTCCTCCATCAGTTCGAACTTGTAGTGTACCTTTACATTAGATCAGACATTAATTAGGCCCAAAATAATTATCTAGTTCATATAATTCAGAAATGGTGCACCTACTAACTGTATACCTCTATCAGCCAGTCAATGAGGATGGCTCTCATCTTCTCATTAATATCAAATTGTTGTTCCATATAGTTTGGAGGGACGCAGCCCAGTACCTGCAATTGAAAATTATACATAAGAAATTTAATAATTTAAGAGAAAGGACTAAGCATCATAACATTAACAGCCTAAGCATATTATCAGAGCTACATTCATCCTCTGGCAAACTGTTAAGCTCAACGATCATATTATTACTGGACTAGGCATAAAGATGCAGTCTACATTGAAACAAAATGACTATGTTGTGAATAACATGGCAAACTGTTAAGCTCAATGATCATATTATTACTGGACTAGGCATAAAGATGCAATCTATATTGAAACAAAATGACTATGTTGTGAATAACATCATGACAAACTGTTAAGCTCAATGATCATATTATTATTGGACTAGGCAAAAAGATGCAGTCTATAGTGAAACTAAATGACCTATATGTTGTGCATAACATGACAAACTGTTAAGCTTAATGATCATAAAGGTGGATCCAGTGAGAACCGATACCACCCTTTCAGACAATGGAGACCACATAAGTACAAGATTTAAATAATGAAAAGTATTAGAGTTCTACAAACACTACAGGCAATATCCCAATAATCATATAATTTGTCAATAATGAAAACTGACATATACTGAGAGAGGAGATAACATTTCTACCTCAGTCTTCATGTAGTAAGCATAGATGTCGTCAATGTACTCCACAACCGCAAGCGGGTTCTCTTTATCAGCATTGTCTATGTCCACAATTGACCAATCTTCTACATCTTCCATCTCTATCTCAGCATCCTACATTAATCATACAACATCAATGGCAATCCAATGAAACATTCAAAAACAAGATAGAGAGATCATATCAGTTCTAACCATCCTATCAATTTCCTCCATCATTGCTTCTGTATGTTGCACAAACATTGGCACAGCATTGGCCTTGTATTCTTCTGCATCGATAATAATGCAGTCTTTTGATTCATTTCCATTTGATGCTGCCACTTGAATTGGTCGCTTCGTTACCTAAAGGTATTCAATAATACATTATTAATAACAGCTAATTTATCAAATAACCAATAATCCCATCGAAAAAGAGTACCTCGACTGCTGGTTTCAGTTCTTTGCTTGAGATTTGTGCAGCAAACTTCCTGAACAATGAATAAGGATCTTAAAATCAAATGTACAGGATCTTTTTCGGACAAGAAAGTGCAACTAAGGATTAAGAGTCGAACCTTGTGATTGGACGATTTATCGGAACATGAGGAGGGATCTTGTTAGCAGCATTACTACTTTTGTTACTAGAAACAAATAATGAAATAAAAGAATCAAAACAATTTACTCAAATCATCAAGAAAAATTAAAAAATGGAATCAAGTTCAAGGGTTTACTCATTTCTCTTGTGAACAGCATAAGGTAATGGTGGAGCTCCAATTACATTCTTATTGATTGTACTTAATGCCCTCCTATTTTGCCCCACTCCTGCTGTCAATTTTCCTCCACCACTAGGCCTTAAACCCCCTGAATAATAATTACCATAACAATTAATTTCCCAGTTCATAAATTAGACTTTATAACAATCATTTCCACAAACACACAACAACAACAACAACGGTGAGATGTACGCAGACCTTAACCAACCAAGGTGGAGAGGGTGTTTCCGATTGACCCTCGGCTAAAGAGTCCAAAACACAAACGAAGCACAAATTCAAGAACAGAAAAAAAATTTAAAACTGACCTTGAAGATTTGAAGGCCTCATTACACCTGGATAATTCTCATCTGATCCAACCATCTTGACTGATCCAACCATCACAAGACATATAAACATACAAAAACGACAAATAAAAAATTAAAACCCCATCAATCCAAATCCAAAAATTAATTAAAAAAACAATCAAACCAATACAAAAAATCAAGAACATAGCTAGATCATAAAAACAAAAATACCAACATGAAATTTCTTAAAAATTAGACTAACCTTAACACTAATTATCACTTAAAAATTAAATCTTTGAGTGGAAACAACACTAAAGATTGTTGAGGCTATGAATTAAAAGAACCCCACATGAAAAAAATAAAAGATTTTAGTTTTCTTGGGGGTATATGAGAAAATGGAAATGTATGAAATATTTTAGAGACGTAAACATAGGATATATGTCTGCACATGCTGCTTATTTTTTGAAAGTAACGGCTAGTAAATTAAGGCCGTTGGATGAAAGGTCGCGAAGTTCCGAGCTTTGGCTCTAACGGTTACCTTGCCCCTTTATTTACATTACTCCTTTCAAAATTTTATATTCTTTTTACTTTTTAGCATTTCTTCTTTTTAATCTTTTTGTCTCTAATGATTAATGCTTTAAGATTATTACAACTCTGGTCTTAGAGCCCGTTTGGGTGAGCTTAAAAGTGACTTATAAGCTTATAAGTCCCTTAATATATGTTTTGTATTGGGTAAAAATCGACCCACGGCGATTTGCCCCGGTCACGCAAATCCCAACGACCGAACACGTCGCGACTAAGCAACCGCCGAAGCGGTTGAGCGAGTCGCCGAAGCCTTGGAACCGAAGATGCGTCACCGAAGGCGAGCTATGAACTGAGCTTCGGTAACCATCGCCTCGGTCAAGCAACGGGGCCAAGCCACCGAGGTCGCAAACTCTCACCTCGGTGGATCCCCCTCGGTTCGTCCGGCTTTGCAGCCCACTACTTCACCCCCACTAACTCAGCCACTACACCTCAAGATCGTGGGACAACATGGCAATAGATAGTGGAGATCGTGGGCAGAGGCTTATATCTATAAATAGCAGTTCGTTTCATGTAAGAGGGATCCAGAAAGATATACCAAAACTCTGCCCAAATTTGTACTGAACATCCATATATTGAAATCAAGTTATTTTACGCATTTTTCATCTATTCCGTGCATCGTTTACTGCTTTGATACAAAGATTTGCTTATATTCGAATCTAAATTCGATTTGTGTACCTAAAAACGATTTAGGCCCATACAAATTGGCGCCGTCTGTGGGGATATAAGCAATAACGCTTTGTTCCAAAGTTCAAAATCCATTTTTCGTCAAGAAATTTGTGACCCAACGTCATGGCTGATAACAACAGTGGCGGTAATGGTGATCGGGTTGACGTTCCGACGAACCAACAATCCTTCACCCCAATGACAACCGAAGAATTTCAAATGTATGTTGTCACCACACTAAAAGCTCTCCAAAGTAAGCAGGATGAGCAGGCTAGTATCAACGCCGAGTTTCGCGCTTCGTTGGAAGTGAGAAATAGCGCCGCCCCAAACGGCACCCAGCCTTCGGCTCCTGGTGGAGGCACCCCGCCTTTCGTTCCTCCGGGCGCGACAATAGGGGGACCTCACAATGGAGCCACGTCTGGGGGCTCGGGGAATAACCCAACTGCATCGCCACACTTCGGGACGTTTCCCACCGTGGCTGAAACAACGTCTTCGGTCGACGTTGAAAGAATGAGTAGAGAGATCGAGGCGCGCATCGAGGCGCGCATGGAAAAGCGTCTTGAAGGCGTACCAGGGATAAGCAAGGAGGAAGATGACCTCGACATCGAGCAGTATAGGGAGCAGCCCTATAAGCCCGAGGCTGCCCCAGCTCCAACACCTGTGGGTTTCAAACTCACATTCCTTAAAAAGTACGATGGGACAACTGATCCCAAGGAACACATTAGGGAATACATGTCCATGGTAAAGAGCAACGACTTGACATCCACACAGCTCGAGTCGATGTTCTTAAAGAAGTTTGGTAGTTCATTAGAAAAAGGTGCTCTTCGGTGGTATTTGTGCTTACCAGCGGGGTTAATCTCGTCGTTTAAAGAGCTATCCAGCGCCTTTGTCAAAGCTCACACCGGCGCGCAAAAGATCCTCCAGAGGAAGGAGGATATATGTGAAGTGAAGCAGCGCTCCGGTGAGCCACTTAAAGAGTTCCTCGAGCGATTCCATGCCGAACGCATGGAGTTGCCTCGAATGGATGACACCTTGGCTATCATGGCCTTCGAAAAAGGTATCAATAGTCGCAATTCAGGTGCTGCAGCTGAATTGCGCAAAGAGTTGCAACAGTATCAGGTCCTGACGTGGGAGGATCTACATAGAAGAGCTTACTCCAAAATCAGACTGGAGGAGGCGGAGTTCAAGAACCGAGGTTATCAAAACCGAGGTGATATTTCAAATCGCGCCGAGGCGCCGCGAAATAATTCGAAGGGGAGGTATGAGCCTTACACTTCGCCGAGGCAACATGTTAGCCAGAGGTTGGGCAACAACCCCGGTAACTCATACCCAATATCTCATATAAGCCAAAGGCTTGGAGGGAAGGTTCAAACCAATATGAACCAAAGAAATCCCTCGAGCTCCGCTTCGGTCCCAAGAAAGGATCTTCCTCTCGGATCCAAGATTATAATTTCAACATATCGACCTCGGAGCTGGTCGACGTCGTAAAGGGGACAGCTGGGGTAAGAGTCCCCAAAGATATGAGAACCCCGGCGGACAAAAGGGACCAGAATCTGCATTGTGAATTTCATGCGGATTATGGCCACAGAACCGAGGACTGCAAGGCCCTGCGCCTCGAGGTGGCTCACCTACTGAAGAAAGGAGTCTTGGCAGAGTTCCTCACTGATAAAGGAAAAGACAACTTTTCCAAGAACCGAGGTGACGGACAACCACCTCGGGCTCCACCCCCCTGAAAGAGTAGTCAATGTCATCACTGGGGGGTCCGAAGTGAACGGCGTGAACTTCGCCGCTGCCAAAAAGTTCGCTAAGCTCTCCATCACCATGGAGAAAAGGACTCGAGTTGGAGGCTCGGGCAAAGAAATTGTTTTCGATGACGATGATTGTGATAGGATGATGTTCCCCCACCACGACGCACTAGTCATCATGCTGAGGATCAATGACTCCGATATCAAAAGAGTCTTGATCGACCCCGGTAGCTCAGTTAACATAATTAGCTACGGGGCCGTTAAGAAGATGTGGTTGAAGGGTGAAGTTGTTCCCAAGTCAACAGTGTTAGCTGGCTTCAACAACTCCACGGAGAAGACCTTGGGTGAGATCACACTCAAAACATTCGCCGAAGGGGTTACCAAGGAGACACTGTTTCAAGTTATGCCCGAGGATCTAGCCTACAATGTGATCCTCGGAAGGCCATGGATCCACTCCATGGAAGCTGTTCCTTCCACTTTACATCAAGTGATCAAGTTCCCAACGCCTTGGGGGGTTAGATCGATCAAAGGGGAGCAGCGAGTAGCAAGAGAGTGCTATTCAGTTGCACTTAAAAGTGGAGTCGCCCCGGTTGGGCCAAAATAATACTACCTCCGTTCCACTTTGGATGAACCTTTGCGGAATACGAGGGTCAAATTGACAAATTTTGACCGGGAATTTGCACAGCGAATTTTTAAATTTTTTTAAATAAAATTCACATATTTAGAAACTACATGAAAAATACTATAAGTCACAATAGTTAACAATTCAAAATAGTTAGAAAATATTTGTAAGATATGTGGTCAAACATAATTTTGTTTGACCCTTCAAATAGTAATAGGTTCATCCTTTTTGAAACGGAGGGAGTAGCAACTACAGGGTTTGGGGTCAAGCGGGGAGGACGCCCGAGGAGAAGACGAAAAACTTCCAGCTTGTGTTCAAGAGCCTCGGAAGCAAAAGGCCGAGGACTCCACTATTGAAGAGTTGGAGTCTTTCACTCTATCGAAAGATTTCCCCGATAGGAAGGTATTTGTCGGCTCGGAGTTGGACCCGGAGTCGAAAAAAGCAATAATAGAAGTTTTGAAGTCCAACCACGATTGTTTTGCTTGGTCGCACTCAGACATGACGGGTATCGATCCGGAGATCATGACCCACAAATTGACTGTAGACCCAAAGTTTACCCCGGTGAAACAGATGAAAAGGCCTCACGCCGGGGTCAAAAAGAAGGCAATCGAAGACGAAACCACGAAACTGCAAGAAAGTGGTTTCATCAGAGAAGTGAAGTACCCTGAGTGGTTGGCCAATGTTGTGGTGGTACCAAAGAAAAATGGCAAGTGGAGAATGTGCGTGGATTACACTGACTTGAACAAAGCTTGCCCCAAAGATTCATATCCACTACCACAAATTGACAGGTTAATAGACTCCACGGCTGGACATAAACTATTAACTTTTCTAGATGCATACTCGGGGTACAACCAAATTCTCATGGACCCGAAGGACGAAGAGAAAACCTCGTTCATCACAGACCGAGGCACCTTCTGTTACAAAGTAATGCCCTTCGGTCTAAAGAACGCCGGGGCGACATACCAAAGGTTGGTGTGTCGCATGTTTAAAGAGTACATCGGGAAGTCTATGGAGGTCTACATAGACGACATGCTCATCAAATCGATCCAAATCGAGGATCATTTGAATCACCTGAGGGAAGCTTTTGCTGTATTGAGACAATATGGTATGAAATTGAACCCTGAGAAGTGCGCCTTCGGCGTAGGATCGGGCAAATTCTTGGGTTTTATTGTCTCCGAGCGTGGAATCGAAGCTAACCCAGATAAAATCAGAGCCATTGAAGAAATCCCCGAAGAGTTAATCGGGGTAAAGGAGGTTCAACGCTTAACTGGCCGAGTCGCTGCCTTGAGTCGATTCATCTCAAGATCCTCGGAGCGATGCCACAACTTTTTCTCCGTTCTGAGGAAGAACAATCACTTCGAGTGGACACCGGAGTGTAAACAGGCGTTGAAAGATCTGAAGCAATACTTGGCTAACGCACCTCTGCTTGCCAAGCCGAAGGAATGAGAGACATTGCTGGTATATTTAGCAGTGTCCGAGGTATCAGTCAGTGCGGTGCTGGTTCGAGAGGAAGACGGCAAACAACAGCCCATCTATTATGTAAGCAAGACACTCCTCGATGCTGAAACCAGGTATCCACACTTGGAAAAATTAGCTCTTGCCTTACTAATTACTGCTCGAAAACTGCGCCCCTACTTTCAATGCCATCCGATAGCAGTAGTTTCAACTTTCCCCTTGAGAAACATATTGCATAAGCCAGAGTTGTCGGGGAGATTGTCTAAATGGGCGGTTGAGTTAAGTGAATATGACATCACTTATCAACCCCGAACAGCCATTAAATCCCAAGTCTTGGCGGATTTCGTGGCTGATTTTAGCATTGGAATTTTGCCCGAGGCGGAAAAGGAGAACTCAATGGCAAAAGGGCACCCTTCGGGACTGTGGGTGCTGCACACCGATGGGGCAACAAATTCAAAAGGTTCGGGGTTAGGCATTGTATTGAGGGCGCCCACCGGGGAGAAAATCAGGCATTCGGTTTGGTTCAAAAAAGTAACCAACAACGAAGCAGAGTATGAAGCAGCTCTAGCAGGCTTAGAGCTAGCTAAAGAAATGGGGGTTGAAAGAATTGAACTAAGGTGCGATTCACAATTGGTGTTCAACCAAATCCTCGGTGATTATACGGCTCGAGAGCCCAGAATGCAGCTATACTTGGATCGAGCACAAAGGATTTTAACACAATTCCAAGAATGGCAGATTAAGCAAATACCTCGAGATGAGAACACCGAGGCTGATGCCTTGGAAAATCTAGGTTCGGCAATCGATGAAGCCCACTCGGGGACTGACTCGGTGGTTCGATTGCTATCAGCTCAAATGAGGGAGATGAAACTACAAGTTAATTCCGTGGATAACCGTTGGGATTGGCGAAGCAAATTCATCTCCTATTTTGACTCGGGGACTGTCCCCCAAAATAGAAAAGAAGCAAGGAAGCTGCGAACTCAAGCGGCTTCGTATCACTTGATCGAGGGCAATCTGTACAAACGATTGTATTGCGGCCCGATGGCCAAATGTTTGGGCCCCGACGAGGCAAGGTATGTGATGGCCGAAGTGCACGAAGGCGAGTGTGGCAACCATTCGGGGGGAAAGTCCCTAGTGCGTAAATTGCTAAGAGCTGGGTATTATTGGCCCACAATAAGTGCCGATGTGAAAGCCTTCATGCAAAAATGTGATAAGTGCCAACGCCACGGACCGATGATTCACCAACAGGCCGAGCCTCTTCATTCGGTGGTATCACCGTCGCCCTTCATGAAATGGGGAATGGATGTCGTGGGACCATTGCCCAAAGGAAAAGGTGGTGTTCGGTTCATCTTAGTGCTGACCGATTACTTTACAAAATGGTTGGAAGCGGCAGCTCTCACCGAAGCGAAGCAAAAGCAAGTAATCGACTTCATTAGAAAGAACATCATCTATAGGTTCGGCGTCCCAAAAGAGATCGCTTGTGACAATGGCAAACAATTCATGGGGGCTGCTATCACTGACTTTTTTAAACAATGGGGAATCAAAAGGATAGCCTCGACTCCATATCACCCAAGTGCTAATGGCCAAGCTGAGTCTTCAAATAGGATCATAATTGAAAATTTGAAGAAACGACTTGATGAGAAGAAAGGCCCTTGGCCCGAGGAGCTGCATGGAGTGCTATGGGCCATGCGAACAACTGAGAAGAATAGCACCGGTGAGACTCCCTTTTCACTAGCCTATGGTATGGACTCTCTCATCCCAGTAGAAGTGGGCGAACCAAGCCTTCGGTACGCTCATACAACCGAAGATGCCAACCAAGAGGCAATGCGCATTGAGCTAGACTTGCTCGAGGAGAAGAGAGAATTAGCTTTGGTTCTGCTTGCTGCCCAAAAAAGACAGATCGAGGCCTACCTCAACAGGAAGGCCAAATTTAGAGATTTCAAGGTGGGAGATTATGTGTTGAAAACTGTTAACCAATCAACAAAGGAGGACAACGGGGGGAAACTCATTGCAAATTGGGAAGGACCTTACAGGGTCAAAGCAATCGTTGGAAAAGGCTCTTATCAAATCGAATCTCTGCAAGGCAAACCCGAACCGCTGAATTGGAATGTCTCCCACCTGAAGCGATATTACTTTTAGCCGAGGTAAATATATTTCGATTCTTTTTTAATTTAAACAGCCCCGAGCCGAACAGCGCTCCCATGGCATTGAAAAACAATGTACTAACTTACTCCTCGCTCCATCTTCTGCTTAACCTTTTCAGGAAGCGAACCGAACCGACTCCAGTGCTCGGATCTTCATCAAGATTCACAACCGAACACTGGGGGGGAGTGAGAAGGGTTGATAGCGAGGTCGACATCGAGCCTCCCAACCGAGGCTTATCTATCAGAGAACCGGGGACTGATGCCCGAGGATTAGATTTAGTGCATTGTACTTAGCCCGATAGCGGCATTCTCATATTTTCATTGAAGGTTTTTTACCTTTTCCACCCAAGGTCCGCTTCGACTTGGTTCTTTGTACATGGCCTTTGGCTCGCTGATATCAATAAAATGCCATCGCTTACACTCATCTTAACTTCGCTTACGTTCATTTTATCTGTATGAATCTTGCATTTTAAAGCCGCGCAATGCATCGACTCGAGGGCGAGACGTCGTCCAAATTTTGCATCGGTCAAATTCTGCTCAAGTCTTGCAAGCAAGCATTTAAACTTTATATCAAAGTGTTCGGTATATGTAAAGAACCATCACACGAAGTAAAGATGCAAAAACTTTCATTAAAGGCCCGAAGGCTGAACATTTACATACAAAAATGACCCGAAGGTCGAAAAGTCCAAACTTAAGAGCCCGAAGGCTTACAAAGAAATGCTATAAGCGATTTATGCCTCGGGAGAATCACCTCCATCCTCGGAGTCCCCTTCGGCATCTTCTTCCTCCTCTTCCTCCTCACCGCCGCTCGAGGCCTCACTTGAAGGAAGTTCGTCGATGATAGCTTGAGCTTCGGCCGCCTTCACCTCGGCTTTGGCAATCTCTTCATCCAGATCAATCTCCCCGGCGCGACATCGCTTGAGCAGCCTTAGCCGAGACTTGATAATGGCCCATCGCTTATCCAGTTCGGCCCTTTTCACCTTAAGCGCAACCCTATCTTTTCGATCGGCAATTTCATCCTTCAGGGCCGCAATCTGGGCATCCTTAGCTGAAAGTTTGAGAGCCTCGCCCTCAAGCTTCTTGATATGGAGCAAGTGATCTTTCAGCTGCTCCTGGTGCTTCTTTGCCATATTCACAGCCTCGTTTTTTGTTCACGACAGCTCACCGTCCAACCTTGCAACTTCTTCAGCCAACTTCGAGCGTTCAGCTTGAAAATCGTCGCTCAGGACCTTGATCTTGGCCTCAGAATGCGCCTCAGCTTCGCGTAGATGAGCCTGGGACTTAGCTAAATCAGCTTTCAGCGAAGCAATTTGGGCTTTGAATTTGTCCCTTTGCTGATCCCATAGGCGAGATACGCGCCGAACGTCGGCAGTCCTCGAGGACTCGACTTCGATCTCCTTCAGTGAAAGGATAAAGCTCTGAGCAAAAGTCAAATTTACCGAGGTTAGAAACAGCCCGAAGGTAAAGATAAAAAATCAAATTCTTTGGTTTCAAGATTGGTGACTTACCCTCACTGCGTTGGAGGCCATGGTGCTGTATAGCTGGCCCGGGGTAAACTCTTGCATAAGCTTGTCATCCGTCGGCCCCAGCAGAGGTGTGAGGCTAAAAAGATCCTCGGGGCTGCAACCTAGCAAATTTGAAGAAACTGGCACCTCGAGTTTCCGGTAAGCCCCCACCGAGGAAGAAATCCTTGCGGGTTCGGAGTGCGCTCTTACTGACCTGGTGCCAGCCTCTCCGGCGAATGCAGTAGCTTCAGCTTCGGTGACTTTAGCCTTGCCCTTGGTTTTTTCCGCAGCTGCATCAGGCTCAAGTTCTTGGTCTTCGAGATCAATGACGTCAACGTCTCTGCGAGCCCAAGCCTCGGCGGCTGCATCATCCTCGGGCTCATCCACCAATCCTCGGCGCTTTTCAGCCACTGCTTCGGGCTGGTGAGGAGTCTCCGCCTCGGTGCGAGGAGTCACCGAGCGGGACGGCTTCTTCGACGTAGCCCTCTTCCGCTTCACGCCTACGAACGAAGGAGAAACCAAAAAACATTGGAACGGAAAGAGAACGATACTTAACAACGTGAGCCGAGGACAAGAGTTACCTTTGGAAGTCCCTTGATCGGGGGCTCCCTTGGAAGTTTTAGAAGACTTGGAAGCCTTCAATCCTTTGTACTCCCCGGCTACCGCAGCCAGATCATCGTCAGACTCGGTCTCTTCATCATCTTTCTTCTTCCCTTCCTTCTTCTTCTTCTTACTCTTCTTAGTGTTAGCGGCACGATTTGGAAAACCTGACACCGAGGGAAAGAAAGTCAGAAAAATCCCAAGGTTACCCACTATCAAAACGCTATCAAAACTCACCGTGCCTTTTGCACTGCCAACCAAATTCGGCAGCCATATTCATCCATGTCCTCTCCGGGCGGATACGAGCCCCAGTCATCGCCTTGACCCATGCTGTCAGACCTGCCGGGGGCACGATGTCTACCTTGTTGGCTGAAAAAATAACAAAGGAACAAAATCAATAAAGTATGGACAAACTACCGAGGAGTAAAACATGGAAGGCAGTGTACTTACGCGTGTTGTTCCACCGCTCGGGGAAGCCAGGCTCGGTGGATAGGACCTTTGTCTCCAACAGGATGTACCGATCGCTCCAGCCTCGGTCCCCATGGTCCTCGCTCTTGTGTAAAAGAGCAAATTTGCCCCGGTTATTCAGCGCCACAACCCCGGCCTTGTGAAAATAGGGGTAGTAGAGCGAGATAAGGTGTTGGAAGGTGAAGTCCACTTTGGCTTTTGTGCTCAACCAATCCATGCATTGAACCACCCTCCAGACGCCGGGGCCGAGCTGAGCCAGACACAGGTTGTAGGCCCGGCAAAATTTGTCAATCACTCTATGGACCGGGAGGGAGAATCCAAGGGTGAAAGGATAAGTGTAAGCGAAAGACATACCCTCGATATTATGGCACACCCTGCTAGTTGGATCGGGGATGATGACTTTAACCTCGGGTTCAAACCGGCATTCCCTCCGAACCCGCTCAACGTGAGCTTGAGTTATGCGGGTCGGGGTGGTGTTAACGGGAATATTTCTATTCTTCTCCTCTTGATCAGCCGTTTGAGCCTGCAGCTTTAGATCTTTGGAGTTGTCGAAATGGGAGGGAATTATTTGATGAGGTTCGAGTTCCTGCTCGAGGGGAATAACAGGACCAGAAGACCCCCCTTCGGTAACGGCCTCTCTCTCTCCTCCGCCCACGGCGTCGTCGCCCTCGACACCTTCTTCTTCATGAACAGCCTCCTCCTCCTCCAAGCCGACGTCCTCACTTTCAGCTACGACGTCGTGCCTGGCTCTCCCCCTCCGTCGCCCAAAGACACCGGCATCGGAGGTCACCTCTTCACCGCCCTCCGCCTCTATCATCTTAAGCGGCGGCACGGCGGTGATGAACTCGCCGCTGGAAATAACGGCGGCAAACTGGTCGGCCTTAGCCCTCTCACCAGAATCGCTTGAACCTTGCCTTGATATGGTTGTAGACATGATGATAATATCGAAGATGGAAGCTTGGTATGATATTAGGAAGTTGGGAAAATTTTGAGAGAATTTTTAAGCTTTTACACTGTTGATCGCTCAAGAAAAAGTGAACAAAATGTTCAGCGAAATGCCCACTTTATAGGTATGGAAGACGAAGAGATAATGACGTCGGCATCATCATTGTAACGTTGGAAGAAACAAAGATTACGGCGCGGCAGTTTGAACGACCATGGGATGAACGCCACGTGTCCATGGGAAGTGACCTGATGGGACGCGAACCGTTGGCAAATTCAGAAACACTTGGTCGAGATCGAGCCACGTCGCTTTCCCGCTGAAACTTCATTCCACTCCTCGGTCTCCTCGGTATGCAACCGAGGAGTGGGGGACTATCTGTATTGGGTAAAAATCGACCCACGGCGATTTACCCCGGTCACGCAAATCCCAACGACCGAACACGTCGCGACTAAGCAACCGTCGAAGCGGTTGAGCGAGTCGCCGAAGCCTTGGAACCGAAGATGCGTCACCGAAGGCGAGCCATGAACTGAGCTTTGGTAACCATCGCCTCGGTCAAGCAACGGGGCCAAGCCACCGAGGTCGCAAACTCTCACCTCGGTGGATCCCCCTCGGTTCGTCCGGCTTTGCAGCCCACTACTTCACCCCCACTAACTCAGCCACTACACCTCAAGATCGTGGGACAACATGGCAATAGATAGTGGAGATCGTGGGCAGAGGCTTATATCTATAAATAGCAGTTCGTTTCATGTAAGAGGGATCCAGAAAGATATACCAAAACTCTGCCCAAATTTGTACTGAACATCCATATATTGAAATCAAGTTATTTTACGCATTTTTCATCTATTCCGTGCATCGTTTACTGCTTTGATACAAAGATTTGCTTATATTCGAATCTAAATTCGATTTGTGTACCTAAAAACGATTTAGGCCCATACATATTTGGTAACCTTAAAATTTTTGAACTTATAGGTCATAAGTTGCTTAAAAGCCATTTTTTGACCTAACTTCTCAATAAACAGCTTTTAAGTCACTTTTTAACTTATAAGCCACTTAAAATAAGCAGCTTTTAAGCCCACCCAAACAGGCTTTACTCATTTTTAGCTATTCTATATATTTTTTCCTAAAAAAAGGGCTTTGAAGGATAAGAAATTATGTTTTTATATGGATATTAGTTAAATAAGTAAATCATGTTTAGATTTGATATTATGTAAGTTTATTATTAAGTTGTTTTGGATCTTAGTTAAATTAGTTATAATGTTACGTATTATTAAGAAAGTCATTGTTATTCAGACAGTCTAACCGAGGCTAACTAAATGATGATCTTGAACATTCATTTGTAATAATAATTTCGTATCTAAATCTTCGGTTAATTCATTGCTAAGACAAAAAAAAAGTACGTGATGGATCACTACTTTAATAATTAATGCTTTTAAATTACTACAAACTGTGGTTTTACTCAACTTTTAACTATTCTATTTTTTTTTTTTTTTTCTCTCCTATATATGGCTTTGAAGGACAAGAGATTATGTTTTTACCTGGGTAGTAGTTGAATAAGTAAATCATGTTTAGATTGATACTATGAAAGTTCAGCAAGTTGTTTTGGATTTTAGTTAAATTAGTAAATAATATTAATTGGTAACAAAGTCATAGTTGTCCAGACGGTCTAATCGAGGCTAATTAGATGATGACCTTTGTAATAATAACTTCGTATCTGAATCTCCGGTTAATCCCTTGTAAAATAAAAAAGTACGTTATGGATTACTGCTTTAATAATTTATGCTTTTAGATTACTACAACTGTGGTTTTACTCAATTTTTAGCTATTCTTATTTTTTACTTTTCCTATAAATGGCTTTGAAGGATAAGAAATTATGTTTTTATATAGGTAGTAGTTGAATAAGTAAATCATGTTTAGATTTGATACTATGGAATTTACTAAGGTCCTTTGGATCTTAGTTAAATAAGTAAATCATATTATGCATTGTTAATAAAGTGATCATGTTTCAGACGATTTAAATGAGATATTAAGCATCCAGTTGTTATAATAACTTTGTATATAAATCTCCGGTTAATCCTTTGCAAATAAAAAAATGACGCGATGGATGGATTCCTCTAAGCTTTTTAATCTTTTTGTCTCTAATAATTAAACTACAACTGTGCTTTTTAGTTTTTTCCTATAAATGGCTTTGAATAATAGGAGATATTCTATACTAAGTAAATCATGTTTAGATTTGATAGTATGAAAGTTTATGGAGTTTCTTTGGATCTTAGTTAAATAAGTAAATCATGTTACGTATAGTTAACGAAGTGACCACTATAATTCAAACAATCTAAAAGAGTCAAGCTTGACGATAGCTTTATAGATTAAACATTCACTTACCAGAATGATTTCAAGTTTCGATCTCCAATTCATTCCTTGCAAAATAGTAAATCTGATTGATTTATTTCTCCGTGCTTTTAGCATTATACTCTTGAATGCTAGGTCGATTTACTTCTCTTATTTTTTTTCTTCTAAGTCAATCTACTTATATTCATGATCATATATACACGTTTGAATTCATGAAACTGGAACTTTGAAATATTAGTCTTTATCTTAGATCTTATATTCCATTATTTCTCAATAGAGCATATTCAATCCATAACTGCTTCATTAACTTTCTTGATGCAACTCTCGTCGTGGCGCTGAATGTTACATCAAGATCTGAAAATTCAAACAAGGTGAAAGTAAAACTTTTGAATTGAGTATACCTCTTATACGTTCTCGAAAAATATGTGAGCTACTTCTTTGCAAAATTGTTTTAATCCTTTAAAAGAACAAAAAAAAAGAAATAAACGTCTTTGTTTTCAAAATAATTATTTGTGATTAGCATTACTTTTATGGATGCACAATCCGGATAAAATATGAACATTGAGATGTGTAAACAGAGGTCAGGTTCAGTCAAAAGCAGGGAGGGGTGGGGTGAGGGTTAATATATGTTTATTGTTTAGAGGAAAGTAATTTATATTCGTTAGACAGTGCCAGTCAAAAACTTGGACCACTGACAATTAAATATAGTACCATGATCGAGCAATTAAACTATAAGGTGAAATATATTTAAGTAGCTTCAGTGATTTGGACATAATTTCAACAAATACAACAGAAAAAGAAAGTACCACTAGAGAAATAAATTTATTAAAAGCTGCATTTTATTCCTAAATGATTTTTTTAATTATTATGACTTTGATTACGGTCTTCATAGAATAAACTAAACCTAAATAGCCAAAAATTGGGGACTATCGTCTCGAATTGCCAAATATCTGCATATTGCAGAGACCACGCAGTTAATTCATCTGATACAATGTTCTGAATAATCACTAAAATGGTAACTAGTTCAAAAAAAAAAAAAAAAGAGATGGATTCATGTATATAACTTTTCATGTGAAGTAAATCAATCTATTCCAGATTTTTACAGTAGAAAGTGGTTTAAAAATGTTTGAATAATCACATTTAGAGAATATACTAGTTGTTTAACTCTTCCAATATAACAATTACTACGTGGTTATATTGTAGTACAAGTTTAGTCGAAAAGTTCAAGGCGTGATTTGCTTGATTGTAGTGTCTTTTGCCAACCTAACAGATTACTAGTATAAGTTTCTCACTCAATATCTTCAACTAACTCCAAAAAATCAGTGAATGTATACATGTTTAAAACAAAGCACTACTAATATATATGATTTAACGATACAGATCTAATAAGGCATATTAAATAAATTATGACTCCTAAAACAATGCTAGCATACATGTATTTTTAGTCCAAAAGTTAGGCTTGCATGTTGACAAACAAATCGGGATTTCATTTCCTTTCTTGTGCCATTTTGGTGGTAGACGCTCCCATATAGTCCCTACCATTTACTCTTCTTACATTGATATAAAACATAAAAGAAGATCATGAACATACCTTTACGAACAAATATAATCAAAATCATTTCAAATCCCAGCCGGAGCCATTATATTGAAAGCAAACAATACATGCAACTGTGAATTTTATCAATTAGATGCTAGAGTGAAGGTTCATATACTTTGACCTTTACGAATTTGAATTTCGTACTATAGACTCCCTTTAAAACTAGTTAACCTTACAAGCTTGATGAGTAATGGTATGAAGGGATGAAATCATAGTAAGCAAAGATGTTAAAAAACGACGAAACGTTAGTAATATGAAATTAAGTTGTCAAAAATAATCTACAATCGCTTTAAATCTATGGACCTAACAAAAAAATATGACCCTAAGGAGAAGTTCTCAATATTTGATACCAAGTAGTTAGTGTATTGGTGTGATTTAGCCATGGACACGTGGCATGCCGAGGTTAGTGTTCTGCAAGAAAAAGCTTGGCTTCGCCATCATAATAGAGTCATTGTATCAGCTAACAGATAGTCAGGACACGGTAATTGGGGAACATTACAATATTCTTGTATAATACTTCTCAGACACGTTTTGATCATTACGACTTTGATTCAACAAATTGCTTGTAACCCTATTACAAATCTAATTGCATTCTAAATCTCAATTTATAGAAGAAGAACTAGATAAATAGTTTCGTAGGATATCAAGATGTAGGCAATCTTCCTACAAGTGACGTCCATTACAAATTATGCATGGAGCACTAAAATAAGAGTAGTCAACTTTCGATCAATTTTCATTAAAAGATGTCATGTTAACAAGTACTAATACAAATAATAAACTAAACTAAACTAAAAACTTGAATAGACAAAAGTAAAAGTCTAGTCTAGAAAATAGCTAATTCTAAGTTCCCGACAACGGCGCCAAAAACTTGTCCCTCCAGACGTACACGCAAGTATATACATTCGATCAAGTAATAAAGTGATAAGTAAAATAATGTTCCCACGTGGACTATTGATTAACTACTACTTAAAGCAGACATTTCCTAATTATCGAAGCAAGAAAAGATTTCGATAGTTGAGAATATTATAACTAAAATTAACTATTAAACTAAGAACAAAATTAACAAATAAGGCACATGTTAGAATTCATGAGAGATAATAGCCTAGGGTTATGAGATATCTGCCAATCTTGTTGAATTCTTCAGTTAATTCGACTAAATAATTTATCTGGGTTATTAATCACAGGGTTAATATTACAAACATGTCTCTTTCGTTACCCTGATCGCCTATTCAAGCCAATCTAACGCTTATATGTCTATGGAATTAGAGTTAACAAGAACGCATTTATATTTCATGTATAGTGACTAAGCATGACTGTTAGGTATATTACTATCCTAACCGTGAAACCATTCTCCGATGCCTAGATTCAGGAACACGCTCTATTCAATTTTACTGCAATTTATGGTTCCTACTTTCGAGTTCAACTCTATGTTCATAGATAGTATTCAATTAATGATCAAACAACTAAATAATTAAGCTCAGGATATGAATAAATAACCCAATAAAATAAACCAATAAAATCAAATTAACTTAGGAATATCAACAATCATAGAGAATCCCACAACTCTAGAACTAATAAACTATGTAAAGGAAAACAGAAGAAAACTCAGTGTAGACATTGAGCTCCAACCCTTCTCTAGCATTTATGTTTAAAGCTCCTTGTATATGGATTACAATTAGTAGAAAATGTTTTAACCTAATCCTAATTTGGATCGGATTAAAGCCACTCTTACAACGTAAGACCTTCTGTAAGCTCTGCTCCCAGGTCTCACAGCATCTCTTACAATGTACAACTGTTGTAAGGTTCATACAACAAGGCTTACAAAGGTCATTACTCTGCTGATTTTTCCAAGACTCCTTCTTCATTTTTCTACTTCAATTATGACTTTGGACTCCTTCAAAAAATATAGCCACTTGCTCCAAATTTTCACCAATTCATACCTAAGTCATTGAAACACACCAAGGTAGTAGAATATCCAACAATAAGTAATGTTGAGCACTCTTTAGCATTGAACTTAAGTAAAAGTTAAGGGAAATATATATCTAAAACACATCAAATATGCCCAACATCAATTAGCGTTTTCTAAGATGAAGCTTGGCTTCGCCATCGTAATAGAGTCATTGTATCAACTACAGATAGCCAGGACATGGTATTGGGGGAACACCACAATGTTCTCTTATGATACTTCTCGGATACAAAGTCCCCTGAGTATCCGAGCCGATCTCAGACGGATTCGATTTTGTAACTGCCACAACGCAGTTTTAAAGAGGGGTAAGATCGTGGATTTTTCACTATTAGGACGTGGGATCGTGGGATCATTAATGCCCATGATCGGCCCACTTTAGGCTACTATAAATAGTGTACCTTATGCATTGTAAAAGATATTCACAAATACATGCCAAAATACTGCCCAGTTGTAATCTCAACATTTCAATACAGTCTTTACAGTTTCTGCTATTGTCATTGTTATTATTTCCGCCTTATGTTTGATCATTGCGACTTTGATTCAACAAATTTCTTGTAACCATGTTACAAATCTAATTGTATTCTAAATCTCGATTTAGAGACATATAGTTAAGTTAAGTTTTAGTGCATCTTAATATGTTAACTTTAGGTCCAATATTTTCTATGAGTCTGTTAATCCTACTAAAGATTTATATGCGAGTGAAAAGGGTATGGGCGAAATGTCTTTGATATTGATTTTTTCTATTTTATTTTATTTATATAATATTACATTGAGATGAGTTTAAGAGGAGTAACTTGAAGAGTAGGGATGATATATCCAATCTCAACTTGCTTGGAATTTAGACACAAGTGTTGTTTTGTTTCTCGAGCTTGACGAACGAGCTATCCCGGCCAAAAGGAATTACTTTGCAAGAACTGCATGATATTTGTTAGAAATGAGCTCTTAAATAAAATACTACTAGTAGTTTTATATATCTAAACAAAAAAGTTTACATAGGCTCACTATTTTAATTACATCAAACTACATTAATTACCACGATTAGTGAGAAAATGTGTATGTATAACTACTGATAATATTTTAAACACGTAGGGATGAGTAAAGTTTTTTTTTTTCATATAATTTTGGTACCGCTAAAATAACGGACTTTCAAAAATCATGGCTTTTCCAAAACCGCTAAAAATATTTTGCCATCATCTTCTCCTCTAATGAAGAACCGTATGTAACGCATGCAAATTTTCAGAAAACAGAAACATTGACCTAAAAAAGATAGAGAAAATCAAAGCCTGAAAAATTTTCATCAAATTGATCAGGGTTTTGATTTTTCTCTCCGTTATTTTCCTCCAAAAAATCAACCAAAATCATAACATTTTTGGCCTTGTTTTTTTGGAGGTTAATGTTCAAATGGTAACAGCTAGGGAACAAGAAATGGAACAAGGTTTTACAATGGAAGAAGAAAATGAATCAAATCAAACAAGCCCACAAGATAAAAGAGAATTGGTTCTTGAATTAATGGGTATAATACAAACAATTAATTCATATGGAGAATATAGGAAGACACAAAGAAAAGAGAGTCGTAATCTTGTTCGAAGATTGAAACTTTTATTACCACTTTTGGAAGAAATTAGAGATTTTGAAGAACAAATTCCTGAATCCGGAATTGAATGTTTGGTGAAAATGAAGAAGGCATTTGATTCTGCTAAGAAATTGTTAAAAACTTGCTATTGTGGTAGCAAACTTTACCTGGTTAGCCATATTTCATTATATTTTATAATTTTAATTTCATTCATATTATCATCATGTTTTGCTTTTTGTAGAAGGTGATATATGTTAATTTGCGAGACCACCTCGTCAAAAAACCTAAGTTGTCAGAATGATCATATTTTTGTGGGTCCTCATTCTTTTGCATGGGCCAAATATGCGGAAGGAATGGCTACGAAGATTAGGTTGCTCTAATACCATGTTAATATTTGTGACCGTCTCATCTAAAAACTTAAGTTGTTAGAAAGAGACGTTTTACTATTTAATTATATTTTGTGTTAATATTATATGTCGTGGGTATTTAACATTTGTTTCATATGCAGGCTTTGGAAGGAGAGGCAGTCATGAGGAGATTCCATTTTGTGTATGAAAAATTAAGTCAGGCTCTGGATGGCCTGCCTTATGAAGAACTTGGAATTTCAGATGAAGTGAAAGAACAGGTCGGTCCTTCGGAAGATCTCTTTTATGCATCATTAATTTTCAACTTCTAAAGCATTAGATGAAATTGGCCAAATGGGGCAGGATTGTAATTGAGGATTCATATAATCAAATACTTTATGATTGAGGCATAATCATTGTTGCACCACTTTTAGACATTGTTTATTATTCATACGTGAGCTAAGGGAAGCACAGCTGAGATATTGTGGTAAAAGCTACATTTGGTATCAAAGTCTATGTCCTCTCTGATATGATATCTCAAGTATAGCTGGAATGTAAAACGTGAAATTGTCATTTGTAAGAGTAACTAGAATATGGTAGCTGAGGTTTTCGTGGCGATAAGTTTTCGAGTGATTGGTGCACACTCGAAGTGTTTAGTAAAATTAAAGGTGCACTTTCCAGAGTACTCTGTTAGATGCACGATAGGATCTCAATGATGGAGTGAACTGTTAGGAATTCTTCACTAATATTGCTCCGATGTTGCTATGTTTTTTTTTTTTTTAAAATCTCCTGCTCGTATTGTGCTACACAGTCTTGACTAGAACAATCTGTACCTATTTTGCTCTAGGATAGTTTTTGTCGAAGTGCTGGAGCTTACAATTTGACCAACACATTCATGATGTGATACTTTCAGGTGGAGTTGATGCTCGTTCAATTTAAAAGAGCTAAGAAGAGAATTGATACTCAAGATATGGAACTTGCAATGGATCTAATGGTATCACTGTCCACAGAGAATGAAAGGAACGCAGATAGCGCCAGCATTGAAAGGCTAGCAAACAAGCTGGAATTGCGTACTGTTGAGGACTTGAAGGCTGAAACGATATCATTAAGAAAAGTTATTAAAGAAAGACGAGGTCACAATGCTGAGAACACTCAACAAATTATAGATCTTCTAAACAAATTGAAACGGTTAGCAGGGATGGAAGAAACTGGTATCAATGATGAACCTGTTATGCCTAAAACTCTTGAGAAATCCACTTCTCTAGCAATCCCCCATGAATTCCTTTGTCCAATCACGTTACAAATTATGACAGATCCGGTTATTATCTCAACGGGACAGGTAAGATTGTTTCACTAGTGAACTGCTCCATGACACATTTCATTAAGTTATATGTATAGCAGATAACTCGTGAAGTGTTAATAACTTTTTTCTCTTTCCAACTTGCTATATGTTGTAGACCTATGAAAGAGAGAGCATACAACATTGGTTGGATACTAATCACCGTACATGTCCAAAAACGGGGGAAACTTTAACACACTTGTCATTGGCACCAAACTATGCTCTAAGGAATTTAATTGAGCAGTGGTGTGTGAAGAACAACTTTCAGCTTCCAACAAGGCAGCAGGCTCCTGCAACCCCCGACAGTCCTGCTGCAAGTGATGAAAAACTATTGTCTTTGATTAAAGACCTCTCCTCTAGTCATCTAGAAGTGCAGAGAAAGGCTGTGACAAAGATCCGGATGCTTTCAAAAGAAAATCCAGAGAAAAGAACTTTGATAGCCAACAATGGAGGAATCCCACCGCTCGTGCAACTATTGTCCTATCCGGATTCCAAAATCCAAGAGCACGCGGTGACAGCTCTTTTGAACTTGTCAATTGATGAATCAAACAAGAAACTTATATCCAGAGAAGAAGCCATTCCAGCAATAATTGAGATATTGCAGGATGGAAGTGTTGGGGCTAAAGAGAACTCTGCAGCAGCATTATTTAGCTTATCAATGCTTGATGAAAATAAGGTAGCTATAGGTTCGTTAAATGGCATCCCACCATTGATTGATCTATTAAAAAATGGAACAATCAGAGGGAAGAAGGATGCTATAACTGCACTCTTCAATCTATGTTTTAACCATGCAAACAAAGGCATGGCGATTGAAGCTGGCATTGTTGCACCATTACTTGAACTACTAGAGAAGAAAAACTTGGACATGGTTGATGAGACTCTGTCGATATTGTTAATTCTCGCGACACATCCAGAAGGCAGGCAGGAAATTGGAAAGCTTTCGTTCATCGAGACTCTTGTAAATTTGATTAGGGATGGCACTCCCAAGAACAAGGAATGTTCAGTGGCTGTGCTTCTCGAGTTAAGTACTCACAACTCAAATCTTATGCTTGCTGCCCTTCAATATGGTGTGTATGAACATTTAGTAGAGATAAGCAAGGAGGGAACTGATCGTGGCCAAAGGAAAGCAAAATCAATACTACAGCTTATGGCAAAAACTGAGCAGATACCTTACTGACAATGCCACTCGAATTGTCCTTGTAAATTGCCGGGAGATTTGGTTTTGTAGTCCATTACAAATGGTAATTTAGTTATATGACAATTTTTCTCAAGAGATGGTTAAAAATAATACAAGGGATCTGTAAAAGTTATATAGGTGATCTTTGTTTGGTCATTTTCTTTTTATACAAATTGTAAGTGGGCATAAGAGATCATTTTCCCTAAATAGTCACCAACTGTAATTGTATATCTTTGTAAATTTTCTATCTTCCTTTTCTTCTTCTTCTTTTTATGGTAAGTCAAGAATATGATAGTGTATACTGTATAGTTCGCATTGTACATTGTTTTCCTCTACTGAACTTGAAATTTGTGAAGGCAAAATCAAATACATTGATCTGGTGGACCAGTTCACTTGTATTTAGTAGTGTGTAATTTGGATTTCCTGGAATTATGATAACTGGTCATTATCTTCATTGTCACTGGAAACAACTTGGAAATATCCTTTCTTTCATTTTTTATTTTCTATAGGTTTCCAAAATGGTACTATTATAAGATTGATATCGTTATTGATTTGGACAGGTGCCTAATTTGACAAGTGAAATGATTATATGGTTCTATGAACTGTCAAATATACTCCTATTTTAAGCATTCCTGTCCACATGTCATCCTTCCATTTTCAGTACTCATAAGTCATATTGAGAGAAAAGCAAACGGGGTTGTAGCTACTTAATTGTTATATTTGGTAAATTCAAGATTTTATTGAGAGAAAAGCAAGTCTTACATTATGCGATTGTTGATAGTAGTAATTTTAAAATGTATGGAACAGAGTATAATATTACCTAAAGAACGTGAACTATGTTTTGACTCCAAACAAAATACAAAATTTTAATAAAAGATTGAACATTAGATTTATTATGTGAAGTCTTACTTTACATTTTTGTAAGCGGTTGTTTTTACAGTTTGAATCTGTGACCTCCTTGCCACACAACAACCTATATTGTTGCGCCAAAACTCTGTTTCTAGCTAAAGATTGTTTTTTTTAAATCAGAGGATATCTAGATGCATTTTCTAAGCTAAGCAATAATGCTTTCAGACTTTTGAAGAAGTAACAAAAAGGAAAGCTATATAGGCCGTTTGGTGTGAAGTTTGGAGGCTGTATTAGATGTCAAACATAAAGGTACTTCGTTTGCTAGCCCGCAATAACTGTTCCATGTATTCACAAATGACAGTACATCAAATTCTATTCAATCCAACAAAAATTAGGACAGTGCTATTAATGTTTAACCTAAATCCGGTTTTAGGCCAATTAACAATTAAATTTATATTTGCGGAGTCACGATCAATAGTTGAGATTAAAGATCTATGCGATAAATCAAATAATGCTAATATAGAACGCTAAAAGCACAGTATGAACGTAAGTAAGGAAGAGCAAACGTATCGTGTTCTTTGATAGTCGGCAACCACCACGCTGGATGATCCAATCGTTGAGACAGTGATTAAAATAAGAACAAAGGATATAATTCAATGACGGAAAGATAGAGAGTATTCTAATTGATCATGTAAGCAGGAAGTAAAAGTTCTTTTTACAATTGGCTAAGGTAAATGCTATTTATAGGCATGGAAGGCGCCTGTTGGAGTTGTAGTAGCCGTTGGGTGTAGAACCGTTCGGATAAGCAACCGCTGGGCGTCTTATCCAGAAAGGTTGTAACCGCTGGGTGACCGTCATTTGAATGATCGCGCCCCATAATACTAATAACTGCTTATTCAAATTATGCTGACTGTTGATATATCCTGTAACTTCCTTGGGTCTGCCCGTGGGAAATGTCTGTCCGGTGAATGTCTGTCCGGTGACACGTCAGCTCATGCCACGTGGACGACACGTGTCACTCGCCAAAGTCCATTCAGTTTTTATCCAATACAGATAGTCCTCGCACTTCTCGGGCAGAGAATCTGTCCGATGAGTGGATAAGAATTTTGGCGGGAATCTTTGCAAACCCTTTGTCTCCATATGATGTAATCTCGATGACGTAGGGATCTTATCAGATAGGTGACAAGCCTTTATGCTGCGCGCATTAAATGCGCCGTATGAAAAAGTAACTGTGACCTGCACGTCTGTGGTACCGCAGTTTACTCTGAAATGACTACTACGTTCCCCGAGGGTGAAAGCAATAATTTTAACCGTCTCTTTCCACGTGCGCACGTCGCTTGCTGATTATGAAGTGACTGCACTTCTCTAGGGTAATGATAGTGCTGTAAAGCATTGATTAACCCTATTCCCTTTATCGACGGCCAGATCTGGGTGGGGATTATCTGATAGCCTCCACGTGTCTTTGCGAGCAGTTGAGGATCTGCACCTTGATTCCTATAAATAGGAACTCCCTTGACGAGAAATCTTTTACCTACTCTTATTTCTCATGCATTACTCTTTGAAAAACCCTTGAATTACCTCTTGACATTTTCGTGGCAATTTCATTCTTCTTCTAAAATCATGTCTTCAAGATCCAGAAGGAATCTAAATTTCGACGCTGCTGGAAGCTCGGCGGCCACTCCTAGGCCGCGGGCTTCTCAGGCTACTGCCGCTGAGATAATCCCTAAAAAGTGGGGCGAACTTGAGGCAGATTGCAACGTTAAATCCTTCCATAATAGGGAAGGTGACACGCGCAACTGGCCGGCATACAGGTTCAAGTCAGGGATCACGAAGGAGGTGATCCCTCACGTGAGAGTAGATTGTAATTGGGGTGATGAAATTCCCCTCTTGCCGGTTTCTGAAGGTGAGAACATTACTTCTCACCGGGCTGGGTGGACAGCCATTGGCACTTACCCTTTCACAGTGGGGTGTAGGTTGCCTTTGCACCCAGTGCTGGAGAGACTTTGCAGGGAGTATCTTCTCTGCCCGGGGCAACTGAGCCCCAGCGTATATAGGATAGTCACACTCCTAGACTGGTTTGCGGCTGAAACTGACCAATCTTTTGAGTATAAGCACTTCATTTCCTTGTACAGCGTCCAGATTTTCAAGGACGGTTATGTGAACGTCAGGATGCGCGGGAGCAAGGGCTTGGTGCGCAGCTCTGAGGATACCGGTGACCGAGGCTGGGTGCACCGGTATCTGTTCGTACGCTCCTCGGCCTTGACGTTCGACGACAAGGCGCACCTTCCAGAAGTCTGGAACAAAACACGTAAGTCCCCGAGTTTTTGTGTGTGTATATTCCGTCTTTCCTTCTTCTTCTAACTTTCATCAGAACTTCTTCGTGCAGCAGCCAAGCAGCCCTACGACAGATTCATGACTGTAGATGAACTGACGGCATGGGTTGAGCCGATTCTGGCGAAATTTGAGCCAGAGAAGAGAGAATGGTCATACTTTGCTTCTTCCAAGAGTTTGACCGTGAAACACCACGGTGAGGATATTTCTATCCTCTTGATAGCCCTTTCTTTCTGAACCCTTCTTGTGGCTGACCGTTTTACCTTTGTTGCAGGTTTGGGTACTTCGGGAAGCTTTTTTCCTGCTCCCCCTCAGGACAGACCTACTGAACCTGTCGCCGACCCCCTTGCTGAAGCTGAGGCTATACTGGCTTCGGCTGGCGCTCTGCGCAGCAGGGACGGAGGCGAAGCACTTCTGTCCGAGGGGTTGAGTCCCTTGAAGAGGAAGAGGAAGAGCCACGGCGAGGGCGGGGCGCGGAAGAAATCTTCTCGTAGGGCTTCCGCTGCTACTGGACAACCCTCGACGGCTGGTGGCGACCCTTCTGCTAGGGCATGTGTCCCGGAACCCATAGGAGCGGACACCGAAGTCGCTGCTGAAGTCCCTGAGTCCGTTCGGGGAGAGGGTCTGGCCCAGGAGGTTATCCATCTGTCGGACACTGAGGTTGAGGCAGACGTTCCTCTTCAGCGGAGGCCTCATCTCCGTAGTGACATGAGAAGGGCCGAAGAGGAGGCCGTCCGATCTTCGCCGAGGAGTGCCCGAGTTGGTGATGGGGAGGGGGCAGGTCCTTCTCGTGTGGATAAGGGCAAAAGGAAAGTTGGTGAAGACGGAGAAGAAGAAGAAGTGAGAGAGGAAGTAGGAGAAGAAGCCGGGGGAGAGGAGGTGAAAGAAGAAGCCGGGGGAGAGGCTTCCCAAGGAAGTAGCCAAGGTCCTCGAGTTTTCCATTTTGAGGATTTGGAAAACGTGGCTACTGAGGGAGCAACCCCCGTTGTTCTTCGCGATTGTGAGACCATAGACCCGGAGGTGGAAGGTGGTTCAAACCTTTCCTCATCAAGGTTTGTCTGGCGGACAACCATTGTGGGGCGGACAGAGCTAAGTGACATCAAGGGGGTTCGTTACAAGTTCGGGCCGAATTACCCCTCAGAACAGGCTAGGGAACCCAAGCTCTGTGAGAGGAAACATACCCTGAGACTTGCTCCCGATGTCAACTTTGTGGCCAGGCCGCGCAGCTTGGTTAAAGCAGTTTCTTCGCTCATTGGTCCTCGAGAAGAGTGGGTGCTAAGGGAATTGACCGACGAAGAACTGGCTTTCCAAATTGCTTCCGATTCTGCCCGGGTGAGTTTTTCCCTCTTTGCTTTAGCAGTAATTGCTAGCCTGCAATTTTTAATCATGACTTTCTTTATGTTTCAGTCAAGCATGTTGGCCGCTGAAATCATGTTCCGCTCCCGGCTGAACAATGCCAATCAAGTGGTAGAGGTGAAGAGAGAATTACTTGAGGCTCTGAAGGATAACAAAATCTTGATCGAGCAGTGTGGTTTCCTTGGTGGGGAAGTTAACCGGTTAACAGATGTTAACAATAATCGCCTTGAGCAGATCAATGCTCTCACCAGGGAAAAGGACCGTATTTCTGAGGAGAAAGAGGGGTTCGCACGCTCCGTCCAGGTTTTGGAGAGACTTCTTGAGGAATGCCACGATAGTTTGAACAATGCTAACGGCGACCGTGCAACTCTTGAACTGAACCTGCAGAGGGCAAATGAAGAGTCAACCAAGGCCCGTTCCGAACTTCAAGCTGCTAAAGACCAGGTTGCCCAGCCGATGGGCGTTCAGGCCGTATTGAGCAAGGATCTGGCAAACTTGCGTGACCAATCGGAGATTAAGGCCAAACTTGCGGCCCTTGAGGCCAAATGCACGTTGCTTGCACAGATCCGTGCAGGGCAGGTTGATGTTGAAGAGATGTTGCAGTCGACGAAGAGTGCTGTTCGAAGGATACAACAAGCATTGGGTCTCTCTCCCGAAGAGTCAGATGGTGAAGATGACGATGATGAAGATGAAGATCTGGGGAGTGACGACGGGCCCAACGGAGCTGGTGCGTTGAGTCCCGGTCACGGCCCTTCAAGTTGATAATTTCTTTTCCGAACTCATGTATTTTTGTTTCGTCTGGCGAGAGCCGGACTTGTTTATTTGGTGGGCAGAAGTCTTATGAAGACTTTCTGGCCCTTGGCCGGTTTGTTTGGCCTGTTGGACACTCTATGAAATTCTGTCAGCCGTACTCGGCGTTTTATCACTTCATAGTTTTAATGCATATATGCAGTTTCAGATCCATTCAGTGACTATGTTTAGTTTTGAATTCTTGACCCTTTGGTATGCATATATTTCGGCTTTCGTGCCTTATAATTGGGAATTGCTTTTCAAACTTTATTAAGTTCGTACTTTCTCAAGTCTCCCCAAATGTGTTGAACTTACCCCTCCACTAGGCAAAGGTCAAAGTTTTTGGTAGTTTGACCGAATCGTGGTCGTTTAGAGTTCTGGCCGAATTGTTTGGCCCTGTGAACGACTTCTCTTATTTCCCGTGGAAGCCCTGTCACATGAAAGTTTCGTTTTGTGAATGACTCCTCTTATTTGCCGTGGAAGTCTCATCACGCAAATTTATTGAAAAATTTGCTGCCTTTAAATAAGGTCTTATGCCTAAGGCTTTTATGCCTGTATGAAGGTCTTTCCTGGCCTATTGGGGCCCTCACCACCTCCCTTGTTTTCATTTTGGAACACGTAAAGTGACAATATGAAAAGAGTTTCCGGTGAGCTGTCTATTGAACACATATGACCAAACGAGGAGTGTGTCCGTTGTGGGATTCGAACCCACAGCCGCGAAAGAACTTCAAGCTCTACCAGTTGAGCTAAACAGATCTGGCCTTGTTCAGGCCGTTAGTACCATTTAGTAAAAATGTAAACCAAGAGTAATAACTTTCGTGTAAAGATAAAACAGGAGTAGTAACTTTCACGTAAAGATAAAACAGGAGTAAGTGCGGAGTAACTAACCACTTTCACCGTCTAGAAGTGATACCTCTTGAGGTGAACCACATTCCAGCTGTTCGGGAGAATTGAGCCATCTGGCCGCGCCAAACGGTAAGACCCTTTGCCGACTGAAGCAACCACTTTGTAGGGTCCTTCCCAGTTAGGACCGAGCTTGCCCGCGTTTGTCTCCTGAGTGTTCTGGGATACTTTCCTGAGCACAAAGTCCCCGACTTGGAAACTCCGTACGCGCAGTCCCCGATTGTTGTACTTTTTGACTCGTTCTTTTTGCGCAACCACTCGTACAAGGGCCAATTCTCTGCGTTCTTCGAGGAGATCCAGCTCTTCGGACAGGTTAGCTGAGTTTGACTCCTCGGTGGCGTGTGCATATCGCAAGCTGGGTTCCCCTATCTCGACTGGAATCAAAGCGTCTGCGCCGTATACTAATGAGTAGGGGGTCTCCCCGGTGCGCATTTTCACCGTGGTGCGATAAGCCCACAATACTCCGGGTAGTTCTTCCACCCAACACCCCTTTGCCTGCTCGAGACGCTTTTTGAGAGATTCAACAATGACCTTGTTGGTAGATTCCGCCTGCCCGTTGGCTACAGGATGATATGGAGAAGAAGTGATTCTTTTGATGTGCAAATCGTCAAGGAATCTGGTCACCTTCTGGCCAACGAACTGCGGGCCACTGTCCATGACTATTTCCTTGGGTGCTCCAAACCGACATACAACAAAGCGCCAGAGAAAATCAACGACCTCTGTTTTCCGTATCATTGAATATGCCGCTGCCTCGACCCACTTTGTAAAGTAGTCAGTTATGATTAGTAGGAAACGTATCCCCCTTGGCGCCCTAGGAAGGGGACCGACAATGTCCATTCCCCACTTCATAAATGGCCATGGGGAGATTATTGAGTGTAGTGGTTCGGCTGGCTGGTGAAGAAGATGGGCAAACCTCTGACATTTGTCACACTTTTTGACAAATTCATTCGCATCTTTCTCCATTCTGTCCCAATAATAACCTGCGCGTATCAGCTTCCGGGTTAATGCCTTACCCCTGGAGTGGTTACCGCAGCAGCCTTCGTGGACTTCCCTCATCACGTAATTAGTCTGACTTGGCCCGAGGCATTTCGCGAGGGGTCCTGCGAACATCTTCCGGTATAGCTCGCCATTGATGATGGTGTATCGGGCAGCCTTTATTCGAAGCTTACGGGCAGCCTTTGTATCTGCGGGCAGAGTCCCATGTATAAGATAATTTTTTATCTCATTCCTCCAATCCCAGGTAGTGCTGATGGTGTTGACTTCGAACTTTTCCCTGTCCATTGTTGTATAAAGAAGTTGGACGATAGCGGAAGAGCTGGCTGCCCCAATTTCTGCAACTGATCCCATGTTTGCAAGAGCGTCGGCCTCGTGATTCTCTTCTCGTGGAATTTGAACTGCCTCCCAGCCGTCGAACTGTGCCAGGAGTTCCTTTACCCGGCCGAGGTACGCCTGCATTCTGGGCTCTCGCGCAACGAACCCTCCATTGACCTGATTGATCACCAGTTGGGAGTCGCTTTTTAATTTGACTATGGTTGCCCCATAGCTTCTTGCCAGTTCTAGCCCTGCAATAACGGCCTCATATTCGGCCTCATTGTTAGTAATGAAAGGACATTTAATAGCTTGCCTTACCGCCTCCCCGGATGGAGCGATGAGAACCAGTCCGAGTCCTGACCCTTTCACACTTGAAGACCCATCTGTGTAAAGGATCCAAGTGCCCGGAGCCTGCCCTGCGCAGAGAACGGCTTCTTTTTCTGCCTCAGGGTATACATTTACACTGAAGTCTGCCACGAAGACTGTCAAGACTTGTGACTTTATAGCTACCTTGGGCTGATAAGTGATATCAAATTCAGACAGTTCTATGGCCCACTTGACCAATCTTCCTGAAAATTTGGGTTTATGCAGGACATTTCGTAGAGGAAAAGTAGTAACCACAACTATCGAATGGCTTTGAAAATATGGGCGCAATTTCCTAGCAGCGATTACTAGAGCCAATGCCAATTTTTCTAAGGGTTGATAGCGGGTTTCCGCATCAATAAGAGCTTTGCTGACATAGTAAATAGGAAGTTGTTTACCTTTTTCTTCCCGGACGAGTACAGCGCTTACCGATGATTCTGAGACCGCCAGGTAGATCAGCAACGGCTCGCCTTCCACGGGCGTGGTCAGTAGCGGAGGGTTGGATAGATATTTCTTCAGGTCTCTTAGCGCCTGCTGACACTCGGGGGTCCATTCGAACTCCTTATTTTGCTTCAAGACATCGAAGAAGCTCTTGTAGCGGTCAGATGACCGGGAAATGAATCTGCGCAGAGCAGCCACTCTCCCTGTTAATCTCATGACATCCTTCTTATCGCGGAGTACTTCCGGGGTTGACTCGATGGCCTTAATCTGAGCAGGATTGACTTCAATGCCTCGCTGGGAAACGATGAATCCCAGGAATTTCCCCGATCCAACTCCGAAAGCGCATTTTTCTGGATTCAACTTCATGTTGTATTGATCCAAAATTCTGAAGGCTTCTTTCAGGTGTGCCGTATGGTGTTCTGCTCGTTTGGATTTTATCAGCATGTCGTCAATGTACACTTCCATAGTCTTCCCGATATGGTCGTGGAACATGCGATTGACCAGACGCTGATAGGTTGCTCCTGCATTTTTTAATCCGAAAGGCATAACTTTGTAGCAATACGTACCTCGGCAAGTTATGAATGCCGTCTTTTCCTGATCTCCAGGGTCCATCAGTATTTGATTGTATCCGGAGTATGCGTCGAGGAAGGTTAACACCTCGTGCCCGGCTGTTGCGTCGATTAGCTGATCTATCCTGGGGAGAGGATATGAATCCTTCGGACAGGCTTTGTTTAGATCTGTGAAGTCGATGCAGACTCGCCACTTGCCGTTCTTTTTGGGTACGACAACCACGTTGGCTAGCCAGTCCGGGTACTTGACTTCTCGTACTGAACCGATCTTTAACAGCCGATCGACCTCGTCATTGATCACCTGATTCCGGAAAGCTCCTTGTTGGCGTGTCTTTTGCTTCACCGGGCGGTGGTACGGGTCGACGTGCAACCTGTGAGTAATTATATCGGGAGAAATACCTGTCATATCTGCATGTGACCAGGCGAACGTGGCATGCTGCTTCTTGAGGAACTGCAGGATGTCCCTCCGTAAGCTCTCGTTCAGCTCTGTCCCCAAATACACTTTCCGTTCTGGTTTATCAGCGAACAGCTCTTCGGGCTCCAGGGCTTCTACTGTTGGCATGTGGTTTTCCTTTTCGTCCATCTTGGTGATGAACTCCGGGACTTCGTACTGGATCTCTTCGGGCGTAACACTTGGTCCCAGGTGCTGTAATTGCTATTTTTTTTCCTCGGGTAATTTGAGGGCCACCGAGTAACAATCTTGCGCAGTGCGTTGCTCTCCTCGGACTTCGCGTATTCCCCACTCGGATGGAAACTTCAACACCTGGTGATAGGTAGAAGGAACGGCCTGCATGTCGTGGATCCATGGTCTACCTAAAATGATGTTGTAGGCTAGATCAGCATCAACGACATGAAAAGTTGTCTCCTTTGCTACCCCCTCAGCCAGGGTCGTTAGAGTAATTTCCCCGAGAGTCTTTTCGCTTGAATTGTTGAATCCGGAGAGAACTCGAGATATTGGCACGATCTTATCTGCTAGCTGCATCTCAACCACAACTCGTGACGGGATAATGTTCGCTGAACTGCCCGCATCGATGAGTACCCTCTTTACGTCGAACTCTGCCACTCGTAGCGTTATGACTAACGCGTCGATGTGTGGAAACTTTGCATCTCCAGCATCAGATTCTTCAAAGATGATTGCTTCTTCTGACCGGGGACGCTTGCTTTTTGTGATAGACACTTTTGCATACTTCTTCGCCGTGAAGGTAACCGAGTCTACCTCAATTCCTCCCGAAATAACGTTGACCGTTCGTTTCAGAGAAGATGCTCGTGGTGGACCGGGTTTGTTCTGCTGAGCCTTTGCATGAGTCTGCTTTCCCTTCTCGGTCAGGAACTCCTTCAGGAACCCCTGTTTCAATAAATGAGCAATCTCGTACCTTAAGGCTTTGCAGTCTTCGGTGGTGTGCCCGTGATCGCGGTGGAATTCGCAATACAGGTCTTGGTTCCGTTCGCCAGGATCAGTCTTCATGTCTCTCGGCCACTTGACTCTTTCCCCCATGTTTTTTAGTACCGCCATGACCTCCGTCATCTCTACGTTGAAGCTTGGCAGGCTTGGGATTCCATGGGAACTTGATTCAGAATTTTCTCTCCAAGCCAGACCTTTATTGCCGTTGCGGTTACGTCCCTTGGAGTTGCTGCGCGATTGGTCAGGATACGGCTCATACCTTGTGCCTGTCCTTTCCGTTTCCGCCTTTCCACCGGACCGTGCTTGAGTCCGTCCTCGGGTACCTGTTCCAATCAACTTATCTTCATCGATACGTACCTTGGAATTATAATGGTTGTACACGTCTGACCAACTGGCCGCTGGGAATTCGCGAAGGGACTCGCAGAGTCTACGCGTGGCCTCTGAGCTCCTGATGTCCAAGCTATTGGTGAACGCAATTGCCGCCCAACGATCGGGCACTTTGGGAAGCATCATACGCTCTCTCTGGAAACGATCCACATACTTGCGGAGTGACTCGTCGGGTCTTTGTTTAATTTCAAAGATATCCTCTACCCGAGTCTCCGTCTTCTGAGTACCTGTGTGCGCCTTCACAAACAGTTCAGCCATTTCTGCGAAGGATCCAATGGAGTTGGGTGGCAGTATTGAATACCATCGCAGGGCTCCGTCTGCTAGAGTCTCTACGAACTTTTTTAATTGCACAGACTCGATCTCTTCGTCGGTGAGGTCACTAGCCTTTATAAAGTTGTTGAACGTCATGAGGTGATCATTGGGATCTGATGTTCCGCGATACCTTGGAATATTCGGCATTTTGAACGTCTTTGGTATCGCCTTTGCGGCCGCTTCCTTCTTCCAGGGCCGTTGTGAATAGCGCTGAACATCAACCTTCTTCAGCGTAGGCGGGGCGCCTGGTATCTGATCGATCCTCTCGTGAAGGGCCTTTTGAAGTGCCTCCTGGCTTTCTTTGAATTGCTTGGTGAGGGCTTCCACAACAAGGCTCATATCTGCAGGTGCTGTAGATCCTCCATTCGGGTTCTGATTGGCTTGAGTCGCCGGATCTGCAGTGCCACTGCCGTCGTTACGCTCCTCTCCTTGTCTTGAAGTATGCGAAGAGGGTGCATTGGGGTTAGGCGCTGCAGCATCAGCCCCTGCGGTTGAAATATTGCTCCTTCGGAGAGAGGTTAGTGCCTCGTTGACTCCCCGGTTCACTTCTGCCTGTTGCTGCATAAAATCAAAAAGCATTTTTTGCAGATTCCCTCGGTCAGGGGAGGGACTACTATGCCGGCGCCTCCTAGGCGGAGTAGCGCTCTGAGAGCGTCCTCGCCTGTTTTGCCTGACCTGTCCTTGGGAGGACTGTTGCCGCCCATCGGACGAATAATCGGGGGAGTAATTAGGGGAATAACTACGCGAAGGGGTGTCTACTTGTTGTCCGCCTACAATAGTCCGCTGGGAATCATTTTCTGCCATACTAGTTATGAAAAAAGGATAGACCGAAACGAATACGGTATCAGAGATAGATTTCTTAACCTACGAAAGCTATTGAACGGCTCACACTGTGGTCGCCAAATTGTTTAACCTAAATCCGGTTTTAGGCCAATTAACAATTAAATTTATATTTGCGGAGTCACAATCAATAGTTGAGATTAAAGATCTATGCGATAAATCAAATAATGCTAATATAGAACGCTAAAAGCACAGTATGAACGTAAGTAAGGAAGAGCAAACGTATCGTGTTCTTTGATAGTCGGCAACCACCACGCTGGATGATCCAATCGTTGAGACAGTGATTAAAATAAGAACAAAGGATATAATTCAATGACGGAAAGATAGAGAGTATTCTTATTGATCATGTAAGCAGGAAGTAAAAGTTCTTTTTACAATTGGCTAAGGTAAATGCTATTTATAGGCATGGAAGGCGCCTGTTGGAGTTGTAGTAGCCGTTGGGTGTAGAACCGTTCGGATAAGCAACCGCTGGGCGTCTTATCCAGAAAAGTTGTAACCGCTGGGTGACCGTCATTTGAATGATCGCGCCCCATAATGCTAATAACTGCTTATTCAAATTATGCTGACTATTGATATATCCTGTAACTTCCTTGGGTCTGCCCATGGGAAATGTCTGTCCGGTGAATGTCTGTCCGGTGACACGTCAGCTCATGCCACGTGGACGACACGTGTCACTCACCAAAGTCCATTCAGTTTTTATCCAATACAATTAATATTACTATAAAATGGAAAATTGGTAACTAGTTGAAAACTGAGCTTAATCTTCCTTCGTTGCTCAATAAGTGTCAATTTTGTTATTTTTTTTTAATTTCAAAATAAGTACCACTTTAGAAAGCCAATGCAAATTTTTTTTCAATTTTACCCTTGCAACTAAAGAGCTAACATAATTATATATACTTAAGTTCGATTATCGAGATTAATAAAATAAAAAATTAGAAAAAAGAAGCATTGTTCAACCTAGATCCGATTTTAGGCCAATTAACAATTAAATTTGTATTTGCGGAATCACGATCAATAGTTTAGATTAAGAATTTCGCCGATTTAAATACAGGATTGCATTAATTACAAGATTGTGAATATATATGTACGATTTTCGATGGAGATGTAATGATAATTAACGATGATATGAAAGTAATACGAAATAATTGAATATAAATAAGATTAAAGCGCGAATTAAATATGTAGAAGGAACCATATTAGATCGCTTGATCTCTGTGAGGATCCCTTGATATTAACTATGCTTGAAGACTTGAGAACGAAATATGCAGTAATGTAAATGATGAACAGTAGTGAGCGAGAGCAAAGAGAGTATTTTATTGATATTGTATATAGAGAAGAGAATGTATGTTACAATGATTCGAAAACAAACGCTATATATAGATTTTGCTGGCAGCTATTGGGTATGTACCGCTGGGTAGCCGTTGCCCTTGTAACCGTTCATTGAGCAGTTCCGTTTGAACACGTAACTGTTAATTCAAATCGAATCAATTTGGAGATGCGTCACGTAACTGCCTTGGGCCTGCTCGTGGTAACCGCCTTGGGCCTGCTCGTGGTAACCGCCTAGCCAGTCATCTGTCTGTTAGATGTCTGTCCGGGAAAACCTCTGTCCATGCCACGTGGCAGACACATGTCCCGTGCCACGTGGCAGACACGTGTCACTCTTTTTAAGTGACGATGGTTTTTATCCAATACAGATAGTCCCCGCACTTCTCGAGCAGAGTTTTTGCCCGAGGAGTGGATGTGATTTTGGCGGAAAATTTTATTTGGAAAGTCCAACCTTCATCTGCAACATGATAAGTCTCGGTAACGTGCGCATTAAATGCGCGAGGTAAAAAGTAACTGCGCCAGACACGTCCGTCGTCAGTTTTGAAATGACTACTGCGCGTCCCAAGAGCAAAAGTAATGATTTTTAACCGCCTCAGTCACGTGCACACGTCCGCTGTCAGTTGCGAGGTGACCGCTGCGCTTCAGATTAATGATGTTGCTTCGAAACTCGGCGAAACCTACTCTCTCTTTTGACGGTTGGATCTGACTGTAATCTCTTCGATGATCTCCACGTGTCTTATGGAAACTTAATGGGCCGGACTTGTTTACTCCTATAAATAAGGGGTTGTTAAGTTTTAACCCTTTCGTTTGCCTTTACTCTAAAACTCCGAATCTTGAAAACCTTTGAATTTTCTTCAATCTTTCTTCTAACTTTCGATTCCTCTCCAACTATGTCTCAAAAAGCTAAAAAGAATTTGAATATGGACGCCGCTGCCAGTAGTTCCTCCATGGCTACACCTAAATCTAAGGCCGCTCAGGCCACTGCTTCAGAAATTATCCCCAAGAATTGGGGTAAACTGGAGAAGGACTGCAACGTTAAGGCCTTCAATAATTATGGTGATATACGCGTATGGCCAGCGTATAGATTCAAATCCAGGATCACGTCAGTGATGATCCCTCGAGTTAGAGAAGACTGCGGCTGGGACACGAGCGTTTCCATTTTGCCAGTATCCGAGAATAAGAACATCACTTCTCATAGGGTAGGGTGGACGGCCATGTCTACCTATCCGTTCACAATTGGTTGCACGTCACCCCTCCATCCTGTTCTTGACAGGCTTTATAGGGAGTATTTTCTCTGTCCGGGGCAACTGAGCCCCATCATATTTAGAATGATTAGACTTATTTATTGGTTTGCTGAAGAGACCGGTCAATTTTTGAGTATGAACACTTCATTTCTTTGTACAGTATTCAAGTTTTAAGGACGGATTCATCAATGCCAGAATGCGTGGAAGCAAAGGCTTGATACGCAGTTCTGAGGACACCAACGACCGGGGATGGTTTCACCGGTACATATTTGTGCGCACTCAGGCATTGTCTCTCAACTCCAAGGCTCCTCTCTCCAAAAACTGGAATAAGAGGCATAAGTCCCCGAGTTTTCCTTTGGAATTTTCATATTTCCCCTCTTCGTTTATTTATTCTTTGGATTATGCCTTACAGCTGCCAAGTTGCCCTATGATAAGCTCATATCGGTTGATGAGCTGAGAGCGTGGGTTGAGGCCATCCTAGAGAAGTTTCCCGTCGAGTAAAGGGAATGGACATACTTCGCCATAAAAAAGGGTCTAACCGTAAAGACTCACGGTGAGAACTTTTCGTTGTTGCAGCTACTTCTTCTCTTCGTGTTTTTTCTGTATCTGACCGTTTCGCCTTTTACAAATTTAGGCGCATAAGGAGACTTTTTCCCTGCCCCTCTCCCTTAGGCTGTGCCGTCAGGATCTACTGTTGACCCTGAGGATGAGGTTGCGGCCATAAAAATTGCGGCGGAGGCAATGCGTAAGAGGGAAGGTGGCGAGGAACTATTGTCTAGTGGTATCAGCTCTCTGAAGAGGAAGAAGAAAATCCAGGGTGAGGGCGGAGCACGGAAGAAGGTTGCTCGTAAGGTTTCTGTTGCTGCCGAGAAGACCTCAGCTGTAGGAGGTGAGACTTCGCCCGGTGCTAGTGTGCCCGGGCCTGAAAAAGAGAGTGTTAAGACTTCTGCTGCAGTCCTCGAGTCTGCACGGGGAGAGGGATTTGAAATGGAAGTGATCGACGTTTCTGATACTTAAACCATTGAAAACCTTGTGAGAAAGCCTTATCTCCGAAGCGACAAGTAGAAGGACGGGGGAAAGACTGCCCGTGCTCCGGAAGGAAGTCCCCGAGTTGATGATGGGGTAAAGGTGGGCTCTTCTCGTGCAGACAAGGGTAAAAGAAAAGTTGGTGAAGAAGAAGAAGGAAAAGAAGAGATCCCCCAAGAGGGCAGCCAGAGTCCCCGTGTTTTTTATTTCGAGGATTTGGAGAACGTGGCTGTTGAGGGGGAAATGCCTGTTTTTTTGCATGACTGTGACACAAAAGATCCTGAAGTGGCAAATGATTCTGATATGTCAAGCACAAAGCTTACTCGGCAGACCTTCATCAGCGGTCTGACTGGATCAAGGAACATTCGGGGCGTGCGCTATAGATTCGGCCCAAACTTTCCCTCTGAGCAGGCTAGGGAGTCTAAATACTGCGAGGGGGAAGGTACCATGAAGCTAGCCCCTGATATTAACTTCGTGACTAGGCCAGATAGTTTGGCCAAGGCAGTTTCAACGCTCATTGGTCCCCGCGAAGAATGGAAAATGAGGGAGATTAGTGATGAAGATCTGGCCTTTGCTATTTCTGCTGACTCTGCCCGGGTAAGTGCTTTTTAACACTTTTTAAGTCGGAAGTAATTTTGAATTTATACTTCTAACCTTATTTCTTTTGTTTTTTCAGTCAAGTCTGATGGCTGCCGAGTTGATGTTTCGTTCCAGAATCAACAATCCTGATGAGGCGCTTGAACTGAAGAAAGAATTGCTGAAGACTCTGACGGAGAACAAGGCTCTGGTAGAGAAGTGTGGTTTCCTCGAGGGCGAAGTTAACCGGTTGGCCGAGACCAACAATAAACAAGTTGAACAGATTAACAAGCTCATCGAGGAAAAGGACCTTCTTTCCGAAGAGAAAGAGGGGTTCGCACAATCTGCCCGGGACTTGGAGGCTCTACTCGAAGAAAACAATTCTTTGCTGAACAAGGCACTTGACGAACGTGGATCTTTAGAGATAGACCTGTGGAAAGCTAAGGAAGAATCTGTTAATACTCGAGCTGAGCTTCAAGCCGCAAGGGACCAAGTTGCCCAGTCAATGAGTGTTCAAGACTCGTTATCAAAAGATTTGGCCAACTTGCGCGATCAGTTCGAGATCAAGGCTAAGCTTACTGCGCTTGAAACCAAGCGAACACTACTCGAGCATGTCCATGCAGGTCAAATCAACATTGACGAAATAATGCTGAAAGCGAAGCGTGTCGTTCGCGAAGTGAGACAAATGTTGAACCTTTCTCTTGAGGAGTCTGATGAAGATGATGATGAAGATGGCGATGAAGGTAGAGATGAGAGCTCGGGTGATGATGACGGAGCCTAACGAGCTGGTGCATCGGGCTCTGATCAGAGTCCCCAAAATTAATGCCCCCCTTCAAAAATTGATCAAGTTGTAGGTTCATGTGTCCGGCGAAAGCCGGATGATTGGTTGCGGACAGAGGTCTCTTTGGGACCTTCTGATCCTTGTTTGTTTACGGCCGGTTTCATTGGCCTTTGTCACTCAACGAAAACTTTTGTCAGCCACTTTGGCACTTTTATTTTTTCGCCAAGACAATTTATATATTTTCAGATCTTTTAACTCAATGGCTGTGTATAGCTTGAATCTTCGATCTTTGTAATTACGTTTGGATGCATTGTGGCCTTTGTACCTTTTATTTAAGCGCTTTTAGAAGTTTGAACTTTGCTAAGTTCTGGTCTTTAAAAGTCTGTTCGTATGTCTTAACTTAGCCTTTCTCAAAGAAGAGGTCATAAGTTGTGAATGGTCTGCGCAGATGTTTCATTCTGACCGAGTCGCGGTCAATAGGTTCTGGCCGAATCGTTGGCCTTGCGAACAATTTTGCTTACCATTTTTGTTAGTTGAAAGTCGATGCAGAAAGTTTGTAGTTTAACTCTGGCCGAGTCGCTGGCCTTGTGAACGACTTCTCTTATTTTCGTGGAAGCTTGTCACATAAAAAGTTTTAAAAACTCGCCTTTTTACAAGGTCTCTTGCCTTTATGAATGTCTTATCTGGCCTACAGGGGCCTCTTACCACCCTTTTTATTTTTATGTTCAAATACAGGAAGTTTTAAAATAAAAGGAGTTAAGGCTGGTCGTAGATAAAAGAACACTGTTGAACCCCAAAAATTACCCTTTCTTTAGGAAAAGATAGGTTTCGGGTATATTTCAACAAAATGGGATTCCAAAGGGTTTCTTTGGAGTCGCCACCTAATTTAAGGATTATTAGGAACCTAAGTTAACTAAGGAGTGCAATTTAACCTTTATTTAAAAGAAATTAAATTAAATTCAGAGATTCTTAGGTAAGTGGTTCTGTTAAATTCGAAAGAAGGTCCTTATTACGGGAGCACTTTCGAAAATCCGCTAAAGGCGGTTAATCCGGCGATTTTCACGAATTTTACTTGAAATTTAGTTTGGAATAAATTTTAAATAAAATAAATAGGTAATAAATAATATAGAGAAGATAAAATTGATTATGACAATACTTGAACAAAATTTAAGATTAATTAAATGAATAATGGGATAAGGGTTGATTGATTGATTAAATAAATAAAGACTAAGTAAATATATTAGTAGATGATTAGATAAAGAAGTAATAATTGATTAATTAATTAATTAGATAAATAAATAAATAGATAAATAACTTAATTAGATAAATAAATATTTATATGATTTCAATTAGATGAGGGATAAGCAATAATAGTTTGACTAGTTAAGTAAATAAATATAATTGATTAAAGGAATAAATAATTAATTAGAATTAATTAATTGGATAAATAAATAGAATGAATAAATAAATACCACTTAAATAATTCAATAAATAAATAAATAAATAATTATAATTGATTAGGCAAATAAACGATTAATTTAAAATTAAACAAATAAATTAATAATAAATACCACTTAATTAATTTAATTAATGAATAAATAAAATGAATTAATAAATGGATAAATAATTGACTAAATATAAATAATGAATAAATAGGTACAATTTTAATTTTATTTCTTTTGCACTCGAAAATTAACTAAAGGTTTCTACTATCTTAAATTAACCGGCGAGTCCCAAAGAGACGGGATATGCAATTTATAAACAATCAAAACAATAAGATAACAATTCAGTTAAAGCGACTAATCTACCAGGCTTCTAATCATACAAAAGTCCTAAAACATGCTTTCTAAAAGGGGACGGGAGAGTAGGAGTTTCAGAAAATAGAACCCGGGATAGCGAACTTAAGTCGAGCCCTGTATCTCACAAGGCTTTTTCATTTTTATTCAATTTTCTTTTGTTTTACATTTTCGGGGATATCAAGTCCCGAAAATGCGGAGCGATTCAAGTAACTTCCAAATGCAAGTCGTTCCCATTTGCGAGTTTAGCAACTCGAACTCGACCCCAAGGTTGTGTGTTATGCAAAGAAAGAGGAGATAAGAATTAGTACACATTCAATAGAAGCTAAACAATTTGGACAAGTGCAATTATAATGGATACACATGCCGAGTAAAGGCTCGCTTTAGCTGAACCATAGTAAGTATTAACAATGTTCAAATGAAAAGATGTATGGCTTTCAAGTGTCTAATACACTATTATTAGCTACTAGATTCCTAACGCAGCCCCTACATTCTAACAATAAGCAATCACAACTAGCTGAAGAGGCCCCTCGCTGCATCTAACCACAGATTAATAGGCATTGACCAGCAACATCAAGTTAAAGGATAAAACTAAACAAGCATGGCAGAAACCTATTGGCCAAAGAATAATCAGTTTCTTTCTAAAAATTTGATCATATAGTACACAAATGTTAAAAGGAACTTTACACATCAACATTTACCAAACGACATAAAAAGGATGATGGGGATAGAAGAATTTTCTGCTAGATTAATCACGACACAGCAGATATGGAGTAATAACCTGGTTGTTGCAGCATAGCAATGAGAAAATTTTCTATTTATCAGAACCAAACTAAGAATTCAGGCAACCCCTATTACCATTACCCCTTTGCAATTGGCCTAAAGCCATTAGAAAACAATCTTGAATAGAGTCTCATATCCCTACGTCTTTGAAGTAAAGGACACAGAATTAACAACTCACATACCACTCCTTCCTACAGCAGCAAGCTTCCTAGAACTAGACCATACTCCACATCAGAACCACTTACTCACCTCTCCACACTGCATAAGCCACTTTTCTAACACCTGCAGCCTACCTGTTGCAACTTGACATACCCTTGAAGCCTTCACCATTTCAAGACTCAAACATCCGGAGTCTAAAACTGCCCTCACAGACTACTAACCCCCTGGACCCCTACCAAACTCCCTGCTACCACTACACTACTTCCAGAAACAAACCAAGCAAACTGCAACCCCTTAAACCTGGAGCAACTGAACCACCTGAAGCTCCTCTATACATACACCAACAGCCACCTACAACTTCTTCAGGAACCAAGCAACACCCTGACTTCTCCTGCCTTTAACAAATACCAAAAGGTCAAGCTTTATGCTTGAACAACTCCTAAATCCCTCATTAAACTGCAGCACATACTCTCAGCTCCCATACTCACCTGATTGCACATACGCACACCAGACTCCTCCACTGGCAGACCCTGAGCCCTTTCAACTCCAGAAACTACTCCCTCTCATACCAAAAGAACTACTCAGCTGCTACTCTTTTAAGAAAACAGAACCAGCACCCCCTTTAACCTCTATAGCTAACATAAAACAACCCTGAAAACACCCCTGCTTCCTGACTACTCACAGCCTCCAAACCCCCTCACACTCGCTTACAATACCCATCCCTTTTATTTCCAACCCCAAACATCCAAAGCAACTTGAACCATCACTTAATGAGTGAAGCAAAACACCAAAGGAAGAAAACAGGGCCAAAAGGAAAACAGAAACAGGAAAGGAAAAGAAACAAAAGGAGAGCAAGCTGATCCCATGAGACATAGACTGGCAGAACCCAGTAGGCTAAACAAACATCTAACCAATAGGGATATTGACATGCTTAAAATAAAACATTTAATTCTAAAAGAATACAGAAACAACCTTTAAATTCCTCTTATAACTATTCATCCAGCATTTCATTTTCTTGAAAACAATGCAGCAAACAAGGCTTTCAGTTCATTTATACTTTTAGCAAAGAGTTAACAATTTCACTTGACAAACCGATTTCAAAAAGTTATGACAAAGACCTTATCCTTATAGACAGTATTTCAACTTGTATATTCTGGAATGCAATTCAAACCCTACACAACAGCAAATTCTACCAGAAGATTCTAAGCCTATGCTATCATTTTATAAACTATCAACATTTAGTTTTAAGTTAAAAATCCTCAAGATCACATAAAGTTAGGATCTATAGCCGAAACAACTTTGTTACAACTTATTAACAACTTAAAATTTCAAAACAGTTTCAGGTTCACACAAATGATCAAATTGATTAATCATACATTCATTTCTATATACTCAAATGGACAGGACAAGCTCGAATATGAAAGCAACATTAAACTACCAGCATAATCATTGTCCAGAAATCAGAAACCAACATTAAGAATAGAAGAAAAAGGTTATTACCTTTTTGCGAGCAGCGAGCTAGGGCGCAGATTCGAAGAAAGTGACTCGGATGCGACTCGACTGAGGTCGACGACTTGAAACAATGAAGCGACGACACAAAATCGAAAGCGATGTTTGACTCGAAACAAAAACTAGAAATACTATATGTATATCTTTTAAAACTGAGAGAAAAATATGAAAAGGTATAGAAATGCTGCCGTTTTTTGTTTTTGTAAAAATCCTTCCCCCTGAAAAATGAAAGAATGAGGGATTAAATACCTCTAGGCTAGGGTTTCGGATCCCCTTGAATACCCCAAAGAATCCTTGCCTATTTTCGTGTATCCCTTGTAGAACAAGGGTGAATTTGGTCAAATCCCTTAGGGATTGTACCGAATTCATCCTTGTCATCAAGGATATTCCGTTAAGATCAATCTACGGCTCAGATTGCAGCTCCATTTGAAATGAACGAATAGGATTAGTTGAGTTCTTGTACTGGGGAGAGAAAAGAGGAAAGGGGACCAGTGGTATGAGATTTTGGCTGCTAGCGGATCGTTTTTGGAGGAAATGGGGATCAATCGCGGGTCGAACGTGAGAGAAAACGGGTTGGGAAAGGGAATTGGATCGCGGGTGAGGGGAAACGGGTCGCGGGTGATTGCTGTGAAGAACTGATATGCGCGTGTATGTGTGATGTATGTATATGTTTGCGGAAATAGGCTGGATTTAAAGTGTAAAAAGCAATTTTAGCCCTCTTCTGAGAATAGACTAGGAAATTAAAGGGATTGCGCGATAGGACAGAAATTAGGATACACTTTGTAATTTTAGCCTTCTCTTGGAATGAATTAATTTACTTTAATTAAATTTAATTAATTAATTTCAATTCAAATAATTTAAATTTAAATTTTATTTTAATAATTGATTCTCATTTTAATTAATTAGCCATTAATTATGTCTCGGGACGAAATTGGGTGTCAACAAACACATATAACCAAATGAGGAGTGTGTCCGTTGAGGGATTCGAACCCACAGCCGCGAAGTTGAAGAACTTCGAGCTCTACCAGTTGAGCTAAATGGATCTGGCCTTGTTTAGGCCGTTAGTACAATTTAGGAGAAATATAATAAAAGTAAGAATGCCATAAAAGTAAAAGGTAGGAATAGAATAACTGACCGTTTTACCATTCAGAAGTGATACCTTTTGAGGTGAATCACATTCCAATTGTTTGGGACGATTGAGCCATCTGGTCGTGCCAAACAGTAAGATCCCTTACCGACTGACACGACTACCTTATAGGGGCCTTCCCAATTAGGGCCTAATTTTCTCGAGTTTGCTTCTTGTGTGTTTTGGGATACTTTTCTTAATACAAAATCTCCAACCTGGAAATTTCGTACGCGTAGTCCCCGATTATAGTACTGTTCGATTCGTTCCTTCTGGGGCGACTGCTCGTACAAGTGCTAGTTCCCTTCGTTCTTCGAGGAGATCTAATTCTTCGCAAAAATTGATTGAGTTGGATTCTTCTGTAGCATGTGCATACCGTAGACTTGGCTCTCCAATTTCAACTGGGAATAAAGCATCTGCGCCATATACCAACGAGTAAGGTATGTCCCCTGAACTCATTTTTATTGTCGTGCGATAAGCCCATAGTACATCGGACAGTTCTTTTACCCAACACCCTTTGGCCTGCTCAAGGCGCTTCTTGAGAGACTCAACGATTATTTTGTTTGTTGACTCTGCCTGTCCATTGGCAACCGGATGGTATGGAGAAGAGGTAATCCTTTTGATGTGTAAGTCATCGAGGAACCTAGTCACTTTCTGGCCGATGAATTGTGGGCCATTATCCATGACTATTTCCTTAGGTGCTCCAAAGCAGCATACGACATACCGCCAAAGGAAGTCAATTACCTCTGTTTGTCGTATCTTTGCATATGTTGCCGCTTCGACCCATTTGGTGAAGTAATCGGTGACGATTAGTAAGAAACGTACCCCTCTTGGTGCAGCAGGAAGAGGATCAACTATGTCCATTCCCCATTTCAAGAATGGCCACGGGGAGATTATTGAGTGGAGCGGTTCTGCCGGTTGATGGAGAAGATGCGCAAACCTTTGACATTTATCACATTTCTTGACGAAATCATTTGTATCTTTCTCCATCTTATCCCAATAATATCCTACGCGGATCAATTTCCGCGCTAATGCTTTGCCCCCAGAATGATTACCACAATAACCTTCGTGGACCTCTCGCATCACGTAGTTGATCTGGTTTGGTCCCAGGCACTTGGCAAGCGGAACAACGAACATCCTGCGATAAAGATTGCCGTTGACGACTGTATATCGAGCAGCCTTTATTCTGAGTTTGCGAGCAGCTTTTGCGTCACCGGGCAGAGTTCCATGAAGAATATAATTTGTGATTTCATTTCGCCAGTCCCAAGTTGTGTTTATAGCATTAACATCAAACTTTTCTCGATCTATGGTCGTGCAGAGGAGTTGAACGACAGCCAAGGAGCTGGCCGCCCTAATTTCCACTACTGACCCTAAATTTGCCAGGGCGTCTGCGTCATGGTTTTCTTCTCGTGGAATTTGGAGCACTTCCCATTCGTCGAACTGAGCCAAAAGTTCTTTTACACGGGCAAGGTACACTTGCATTCTGGATTCCCGTGCGATGAAACCTCCGGTCACTTGGTTGACTACTAGTTGAGAGTCACTCTTGAGTTTGATAATGTTTGTTCCATAGCTTCGGGCTAACTCCAATCCTGCAATTACAGCCTCATATTCGGCCTCATTGTTAGTAATAAACGGGAACTTGATGGCCTGCCTGACGGTCTCTCCGGACGGGGTGATAAGAACCAGCCCAAGACCGGACCCTTTGACGCTCGATGAGCCATCAGTGAATAGGGTCCATACACCAGGGGCCTGCCCCAGCATAGAGAATTGCATCTTTTTCCGCATCAGGGTATATATTAGCACTAAAGTCTGCTACGACTTGTGCTAGGGCTTGTGACTTAATTGCTACCCGGGGCTGGTAGGTAATATCGAATTCGCATAATTCTACAGCCTATTTAACCAACCTTCTCGAAAATTCGGGTTTATGCAAAACATTGCGTAAAGGAAAGGTTGTCACTACAACTATTGAATGGCCTTGAAAATAAGGACGTAATTTACGGGCAGTAGTTACGAGTGCTAAAAGCCAATTTTTCTAAGGGTTGGTAACGTGTTTACGCATCAATTAAAGCTTTACTAATGTAATAAATGGGAAGTTGCTTACCTTTTTCTTCTCGAACCAAAACTGCGCTTACCGAAGACTCTGAAACCGCCAAATAGATCAACAACTGCTCCCCGTACTGAGGCGTAGAGAGTAGTGATGGATTGAATAGATATTTTTCAGATCTCTCGGCACTTGTTGACATTCAGGAGTCTAATTGAACTCCTTGTTCTTCTTCAGAACATCAAAGAAACTTTTGCACCGGTCAGATGAAGTGGATATAAACCTGCACAAGGCTGCCATCCTCCTAGTCAATTTCATGACGTCTTTCCAGTTGTGGAGCACGTCTGGAATTGACTCAATTGCTTTGATTTGAGCGGGATTGACTTCAATTCCACGCTGAGAGACGATAAATCCTAGGAACTTTCCTGAACTAACTGCAAATGCGCACTTCTCTGGATTAAGCCTCATGTTGTATTGGTCAAGTATTCGGAAGGCTTTTTTCAAGTGTGCCAGATGATCTTCTGCCCGTTTCTACTTGATCAGCATGTCATCAATGTATATTTCCATGGTCTTACCGATATGATCACGGAACATACGATTGACCAATCTTTGATACGTTGCACCTGCATTCTTTAATCCAAACGACATGACTTTGTAGTAATACATCCCTCTGCACGTTATGAATGATTTTTTTCCTGATCGTTGGGGTCCATCAATATTTGATTGTACCCTGAATATGCATCGAGGAAGGTGAACACCTCGTGCTTGGCGGTTGAATCAATCAACTGATCTATCCAGGGAAGAGGATATGAGTCCTTCGGACAGGATTTGTTTAAATCAGTGAAGTCAATGCAAACTCGTCATTTCCCATTTTTATTAGCCACAACGACCACGTTGGCTAACCAGTCTGGATATTTAACTTCGCGTACAGATCCAATCTTCAGCAGTCGATCAACCTCATCATTTATGATTTGATTCTGAAAAGCTCCCTGGGGGCACTTCTTCTACTTCACCAGACGGTGGTACGGGTCAACATTCAACTTGTGAGAGATAATTTCTGGAGAGATACCCGTCATGTCTGCATGCGACCAAGCGAAAGTCGTATGCTACTCCTTGAGGAATCGAAGGATATCTCCCAGGAGGCGTTCATTTAATTCTGCCCTAAGTAGACCTTCCACTCTGGCGTGTCTGCGAACAGTTCTTCTGGTTCCAAAGCTTCCACGGTCGGTATATAATTTTCCCGTGCCTCTAGCTTTGTGATAAATTCCGGGACCTCATACTTTGCTTCTTCATTTGCTGCGTTAGATCCCAATTGCTGTGATTGCTATTTATTTTCTTCGGGCAGCTTGAGGGCCACCGAATAGCAGTCTCGAGCAGAGCGTTGCTCTCCTCGTATCTCGCGTATTCCCCATTCTGATGGGAATTTCAATACCTGATGATATGTGGAGGGAACAGCCTGCATTACATAGATCTATGGTCTTCTAAGGATAATGTTGTAGGCCATGTCTCCGTTGACAATTTGGAATACCGTCTCCTTTGCTACCCCCTCGACAAGAGTTGTGAGAGTAATCTCGCCAAGAGCCTTCTCACTTGAGTTGTTAAAGCCGGAGAGAGCTCGCGACACTGGCACGATCTTCTCCATTAGTTGCATTTCCTTGACAACTCGTGATTGAATGATATTTGCAGAACTGCCCGCATCAATGAGCACTCTTTTGATATCAAATTCTGCCACGCTCAATGTTATGACCAGCGCATCAACATGTGGGAATTGCAAGCCATCTGTATCCGAATCTTCAAAATTTTTTGTTTCTTCTGGCAGTGGACGCTTGGTCTTTGTAATAGAGACCTTTGCGTATTTCTTTACTATGAAAACAGCGGAGTCAATTTTGATCCTGCCCGAAATAACGTTGACTGTCTTCTTCGGGGAAGATGCTCACGGAGGGCCAGATTTTTTTTGCTGAGCCTTCGCATGAGTTTGCTTTCCCTTTTCGGTTAGAAATTCCTTCAAGAATCCTTGTTTCAATAAATATGCGACCTTGTATCTTAAGACCTTGCAATCTTCAGTGGTGTGACTGTGGTCACGATGAAATTCGCACCAAAGGTCCTGATTTCTCTTACTTGGATCGGTTTTCATGTCCTTTGGCCACTTGACCTTTTCGCCCATATCTTTGAGGGCTGCAATCAGTTCAGTCATTTCTACGTTGAAGTTTGGTAGACTTGGGGCTCCACGAGTACTTGACTTTGAATCGTCTCCTCGTGCTAGTACTTTGTTATTGCGACCGCGCCCTTTGGAATTATTGCGTGATCGGTCAGGGTACGGTTCATAACGTACATCTGACCTTTCTGACTCTATCTTCCCGCTAGAGCCACCGCTTCGTGATTGATTCTTTCCTCGGGCACTAGTTCCTATCGGCTTGTCTTCGTCAATGCACTTTGGAGTTGTAGCGATTGTAAACATCTGACCAATTGGTTGCTGGGAATTCGCGAAGAGATTCGTATAGCCTGCGCGTAGCTTCTGAGCTTTTGACATCCAAATTGTTTGTGAACGCAATGGCCGCCCATCTGTCCAGTACCTTGAACAACATGCGCTCCCATTGGAAACAGTCCACATATCTTCGGAGAGATTCACCGGGCTTTTGCTTGATCTTAAAGATGTCTTCCACGCGAGTTTCCGTCTTCTGGGCGCCTGTGTGGGCTTTTACGAACAATTCAACCATCTCCGCGAAGGACCCAATAGAGTTTGGTGGCAACATTGAGTACCATCGTAGAGCTCCATCTACTAGGGTCTCCAGGAATTTCATCAATTGCACTGATTCAATCTCCTCATCGGTGAGATCACTTGCTTTTATAAAATTGCTAAACATCATGAGATGATCATTAGGGTCATTTTTCCCACGATATCTCGGAATGCTTGGCATCTTGAACGTTTTTTGTACCGCCTTCGGTGCTGCTTCCTTCTTCCAAGGCCTTTGCGAGTAGCGTTGAACGTCAATTTTCTTCAACGTGGGTGGAGCGCATGTTGAACCCCAAAAAATTACCCTTTCTTTAAGAAAAGATAGGTTTCGGGTGTATTTCAACAAAATGGGATTCCAAAGGGCTTTCTTTGGAGTCGCCACCTAATTTAGGAGAATTAGGAACCAATTAATTAAATAATGCGTGCAATTCCTCTGTTGTAAAGAAAATGGTCTTTTTTCAGAGATTCTAAGTAAGAGGTTCAATTATTTTCGAAAGAAGGTTTCAATTTGAAAGCACTTTCGAAAATCCACAAAATGTGGTTAATCCTTCGGTTTTCACAAAATAGCTAAAGAATGCGATTTTCAAAAGTATTTAACTTTCAGTTTAACGCGGCACTAATTGAATTTAAAATCAAGTATACATAAAAAGGTAGGGAAAATAAATGACTTTAATAAGAAAAATAATTGACTTGAAGACTTGTATTAAAGTTGTATTTTTAAAAGCGACTTTAAAATTATTACGAATTGGCTTGCACGCATTATTTAACTAAAAGATTCAAAATTCCTAAAATAAGATGGAGATTCTAAAGAAATAAAATATTCACAAAATAATTCAATAAATAACTAAACATTCATTCATAATCAATCAAATAAATTATTCTACAATAATTATCTATGGGGAATTCCTATAGACATGCAATTTCTAAGGATGGGAAAAGAGGAGGTTTAGAAGAAGAACCCGGAGATTGATAAAACTCATGGGAGCCTTGAATTTATTTAATTTATACGTTTATGCCCATGAGTCTAAAACATCATACGACTCAACAAAGCATTTTAAATTTCTATAGTCTTCACTTCTTGAACCTGGAGTCCGGACTCGACCCCAATGTGACTCCAATGCAATGGACTATCCCCATTTGTGAGTTTTACCCAACTCGTCCCAAGTTGTGTATTATGCAAAGGAAAGAAAGATAAAGATTAGTATCTATGAAAAGCAAAACAAGTCAATGAAATAGAGCAACAAGCATAAGGAGGATTTCAGACAAAAATGAATCAAGTGAGCAGACCAATATCTTTTGATAAGAAACACTGGACCAGGACAAAGAAGGAACTGGATTCAAACAAATCAGTCCACAGACTATAGAAAACAATACTAGCAGACCTCTAATACTGAGCTAATTCATGGCAAATCAAGCAGAATAGACAAGAGCCTAAAGCTGGAACTAACTGAAATACCAAACACAAGAAAGAAGCTGACTTTAAGAAAGAAACTAAAGCTATAACAAATTGAATTAACTATTGGCACATATACTTTTAACACGCATTAATCAAGTTCCACTTTCTAAGCAACCCGAGTCAAAACCATTTCAGATCACAACAAGACTGGCTAGCCAAGGCAATACCCAACTTTAGAACTAATTCATGAAGAAACAGGGGAGGCTATGATCTAAAGCTGGACAGACAATGGAAGGAAACTTTGATTGCCCACTTATCAAATTGACATGCACGAAGGACGTGAAGACTTCAACTTTTGCCCTGAGTAAAGCTCTCCAAATGGTGGAAGTAAAGAAACCAAATTACCATATTATTAGTTAAAAGTATAGATCACTTACACATTTTGACCAAATCTTATCAAATCTTCTTCAATTTAACATAAAGCTAATCAAGCTATAAAAAATTTCGTTTAGAGAAAGGAGTATGCATTTTATCCAGATAGCAGCAGAAACAATTGTTACTTTATCCATTACAAGTCAGCAACATAATCCTAAGGAAACAACTAACAGATTGAACTAGAGACCATAACTTCCGAGGCTTAATTTTAGACTAATCCAGAATCTTAACTAAACCAGGCCAACATGAAAATCAAGGAGACAGATTACACCTATTTCAGGGAAAACTTGAAAGACATCAACAAAAGGAAAAGAGAATATGCATCAGCTAAAGCTTAACCCTGATCCTCTTTCACTTTATAGCCCCTACTCTCACAAACTGCAGGCCACTAAGCTCCCTACAAACAACCTAAACCAGCCAGGAACTAACAGACTGCTGCACTTAAACTTCCATTTTCGAGAGCAACTCAACAATCTTACCTATAACCCCTGCTTGCTTCTACTTTCTTATTAACCAAACAGAGAAACTAGGAACCAATAAGCACCCCTACAACACCTACAGCCTATGAACATAACTCACCTTCCTAACAACCTCCTCTGAACACCATAGCTCCCATATATACTTGCTCATACAAGGCACACAACTCTGCATACATCCAAGAACAACCCCCACAAACACTCCTGAACTAACACAGCACTCTCCTGATTCCTACAAACAAATCTGCGAACACCTAACATGCCCCGAACAAACTTCAACACCCTAAGGCTACCTACCTCTGCTTCTTCAAACAACCAAGAAAACAGAAACACTCTCACCCTCACAGCCTCTGCTACCCATCCCCTGAACCACTTCACCATCCAGAAAACAATCACAGCTTCAATGCACCACCTACACTATCCTGAAATAGAACACCCTTGCTGCTGCTCCTATAGCTAAAACAGAACCAGGCTACTACCCTTACTATTTCCATAGCAAAACAGGAACTGGAACTATGCTTCCTAAACAGAATCTTCAAACTGAACAACCAAGAAATGCAACCTCTTTTTACTTACAGCATACCCAAAAAATAATAAGAAACAGGAACAAGCCTGATACTCTTTTCTTACAAAAACTAAATTTAACAAGATTCATACTTTACACACTAAAGCTCACTGACATTGCTTCAATATGGATATCAAAATCAAACAGTAAACTAAGAAATTTTCTAACGTCGACATGAGTATTTCAAGCTATACACTAAAGTTAATAGATACCTAAAGATAAAAGTTATTCTTAAGTCATTAAACAAACAGAAATAGTAACCTGAACGCTAATGATGAACTTAGAATAATCACATAATGTCGGAAATATAAAAGAATTAAATGAGAGATTAAGATTTTTACCTTTTTGCGAGCAGTGAACCAAGGCGAGGGGTCTGAATATTTTCGCGACTCGAACAAGCGACGACGACTCGACGATACAACTCGAAAAACAGTGCTTTAAGAATCCCAAACAGCAACAATAGCAGTATATGTATTTGAAAAGGTTGAAACTAAGGAAATATATATGCCAATCTCTCTAAGCTGAATCCTAGGACCTTTTTAATCAATTATTCCCTCTTCTTTTTATATCTCTGTCTCTCTGAACCCGGCTGCTCTAGAACTCCCTCTCTAATGGCTCCCTGCTCCTGCTTCAAAATGAGATCCGCAGCCCCTTTTATATCCCTAAAATTTAGGGTTCTAGGTGGAAGGAAAATACCCAAAGTGACCCCAAACGGTCCTTAACGGATAAGCTTTGTACGATCGGATGATGAGCTGGAGAGAGGGGATCATTTTTTGAGAATTTAATTTCAAATTTTTTGGGGAAATTGAAAATGGATCGCGGGTCTTGGGGTTCAGGGAAAACGGGTTCCATTTTTGAAATGGGGAAATGGGTGTGGGGTGTAACGCATATGATGTTTGCATAGGTGAGCTGAAATTGGGCTATGATGTGCAATTTTAGCCTATTTTCTTCATATTTCAAATTATTTCACTTTTAAATCTAAAATTGACATTTTATAAAATAATTAGATATTAACTGAAATGTTTGGGACAAAATTGGGTGTCAACAGCGCATGGTATTTGATCAATTCTCTCGTGGAGAGACTTTTGAAGTGCTTCTTGGCTCTCTTTGAATTGCATGGTGAGTGCCTCCACGACGACGCTCATTTCAGTGGATACCACAGATCCTCCGTTTTGATTTTGATTTGCTTGTGTTGCTGGATCCATGGTTCCTCCGTTGTTGGCCGCATTTTGTTCTCCATCTTGCCTTGAAGTGTGTGAAGAAGGAACACCTCGACCTTGGGCTGCAGGATCAGTCCCCGTAACTGATGGGATTTGCCCTAGAAGAGAATTGATCGCCTCGTTTATTCCCCTGTTGACCTCCGTTTGTTGTTGCATAAACTCAAAGATTGTTTCTTGGAGGTTCCTTTGATCTTGGGGTGACGGACTGGGTTCTACACGGCGCGTGCCAGGGGAGAGACTCCTATGGTGTCGTCTTCTAGGTGGGGTTCTTCTTTGAGAGTGTTCACGCCTGTTCCGTTGCCTACTTGGTCCTTGGGAAGAACGTTCTTGCCTGTCGGACGAGTAATATGGAGAGTAATTAGGGCTTGATGGAGGAGTACTTACTTGACTTCCGCCCACCATAGTTCCTTGTAAATCGCTTTCTGCCATGTTAGTTACAAACAAAAGATCGACAGAAAAGAATACAATGCAGGAAAAAGATAAACTATTAACCTATAGAGGCTATTGACCGGCTCCCACTGTGGTCGCCAAATTGTTTAACCTAGATCCGATTTTAGGCCAATTAACAAAGCGGAGTCACGATCAATAATTTAGATTAAGAGTTTACCCAATTTAAATACAGGATTGCATTAAATACAAGATTATAAATATATGCACGATTTACGATGGAGATGTAATGATAATTAACGATGATATAAAAGTAATATGAAATAATTGAAGATAAATAAGATTAAAGCGAGAATTAAATAGGTAGAAGGAACCGTATTAGATCGCTTGATCTCGGTGAGGATCTCTTGATATTAACTACGCTTGAAGACTTGAGAACGAAATATGCAGTAATGTAAATGATGAACAGTAGTGAGCGAGAGCAAAGAGAGTATTTTATTGATATTGTAGATAGAGAAGAGAATGTATGTTACAATGATTCGAAAACAAACGCTATATATAGATTTTGCTAGGCAGCCGTTGGGTATGTGACCGCTGGGTAGCCATTGCCCTTGTAACCATTCATTGAGCAGTTGCGTTTGAACAGGTAACAGTTCATTCAAATCACATCGATTTGGAGAGGCACCACGTAACTGCCTTGGGCCTGCTCGTGGTAACCGCCTAGCCAGTCATCTGTCTGTTAGATGTCTGTCCGAGGAAACCTCTGCCCGTGCCACGTGGCAGACACATGTCTCATGCCACGTGGCAGACACGTGTCACTCTATTTAAATGACGATAGTTTTTATCCAATACAAGCATAATATTTAATATTTCCTTGATGGATGTGAAAAGGGGAAAAACGACACATATTGAGGGACGGGGTAGTAACGTAATACATTCGAATTTTATATTTTAGTATAAGCAACTAAATGGTTAACCATTATTCATGTATTCTACTATTGATAAAATTCATGTATTATATAATTGCACGTTCAAATTATCTATCCATTTTTAACAAAAGCTCTCATTTCGAACGTTGTGAACGAAATCATTTTAGTAGGAAACAAAAATAAAACTTTTTGACACGAATCGAGAGTAAGTTGGATTATAAAACAAATAGTATTAATTTTTTGAACACCAGATAAGAAACCCAAAAATAATTTATGAATTTTTGTACTCTAATTTATCAACGTCATAACGCCAATTGACCTTATAGTTGTTCACCAATAGTGAAAAGTTAAATCTCTGCACTTTAAATACTAGTCTTTGGGCACGCGCCACGCGCGTGAGGCCCATAGATATAAATAAAATAACTTCTAAATATACATAAATATTACCATAAAATGTGTTTGGGTTATAAAAGAGTATATGTTGGTGACTATTATTTGAATAGTCCATCAATTTCTCGATCGGCAATGGCTTCTGAATGTTATATGTTTACTTGACAAAAAAATTTCTTAATGTATAGTCAAAGCTAAACTTTTCTAAAAATAATACAAGCGCAAGCGTATGCACCTAAATAGAGATATTGCTATCAGAAACCATGATAAAATGAAGATAAATTTTTAACTCAATGATATGAATGTACTTTTAGATTGTCATGAAGGGTTGAAAGTGGTTGAATAGACAGATAAATATCTAATTATATTGTCTAACACGTCAAAGTTATATACTATTAATAAATGTCTAATTATATTTTCTAACATGTCAAAGTTATATGCTACTAACTTATTATTTTCTACCTATCACGTACGTGCAAAATTATTTCAAATATTTTAGTATAAGCAACTAAATGGTTAACCATTATTCATGTATTCTACTATTGATAAAATTCATGTATTATATAATTGCACGTTCAAATTATCTATCCATTTTTAACAAAAGCTCTCATTTCGAACGTTGTGAACGAAATCATTTTAGTAGGAAACAAAAATAAAAATTTTTGACACGAATCGAGAGTAAGTTGGATTATAAAACAAATAGTATTAATTTTTTGAACACCAGATAAGAAACCAAAAAATAATTTATGAATTTTTGTACTCTAATTTGTCAACGTCATAACGCCAATCGACCTTATAGTTGTTCACCAATAGTGAAAAGTTAAATCTCTGCACTTTAAATACTAGTCTTTGGGCACGCGCCACGCGCGTGAGGCCCATAGATATAAATAAAATAACTTCTAAATATACATAAATATTACCATAAAATGTGTTTGGGTTATAAAAGAGTATATGTTGGTGACTATTATTTGAATAGTCCATCAATTTCTCGATCGGCAATGGCTTCTGAATGTTATATGTTTACTTGACAAAAAAATTTCTTAATGTATTGTCAAAGCTAAACTTTTCTAAAAATAATACAAGCGCAAGAGTATGCACCTAAATAGATATATTGCTATCAGAAACCATGATAAAATGAAGATAAATTTTTAACTCAATGATATGAATGTACTTTTAGATTGTCATGAAGGGTTGAAAGTGGTTGAATAGACAGATAAATATCTAATTATATTGTCTAACACGTCAAAGTTATATACTATTAATAAATGTCTAATTATATTTTCTAACATGTCAAAGTTATATGCTACTAACTTATTATTTTCTACCTATCACGTACGTGCAAAATTATTTCAAATATTTTAGTATAAGCAACTGAATGGTTAACCATTATTCATGTATTCTACTATTGATAAAATTCATGTATTATATAATTGCACGTTCAAATTATCTATCCATTTTTAACAAAAGCTCTCATTTCGAACGTTGTGAACGAAATCATTTTAGTAGGAAACAAAAATAAAACTTTTTGACACGAATCGAGAGTAAGTTGGATTATAAAACAAATAGTATTAATTTTTTGAACACCAGATAAGAAACCCAAAAATAATTTATGAATTTTTGTACTCTAATTTGTCAACGTCATAACGCCAATCGACCTTATAGTTGTTCACCAATAGTGAAAAGTTAAATCTCTGCACTTTAAATACTAGTCTTTGGGCACGCGCCACGCGCGTGAGGCTCATAGATATAAATAAAATAACTTCTAAATATACATAAATATTACCATAAAATGTGTTTGGGTTATAAAAGAGTATATGTTGGTGACTATTATTTGAATAGTCCATCAATTTCTCGATCGGCAATGGCTTCTGAATGTTATATGTTTACTTGACAAAAAAATTTCTTAATGTATTGTCAAAGCTAAACTTTTCTAAAAATAATACAAGCGCAAGAGTATGCACCTAAATAGAGATATTGCTATCAGAAACCATGATAAAATGAAGATAAATTTTTAACTCAATGATATGAATGTACTTTTAGATTGTCATGAAGGGTTGAAAGTGGTTGAATAGACAGATAAATATCTAATTATATTGTCTAACACGTCAAAGTTATATACTATTAATAAATGTCTAATTATATTTTCTAACATGTCAAAGTTATATGCTACTAACTTATTATTTTCTACCTATCACGTACGTGCAAAATTATTTCAAATATTTTAGTATAAGCAACTAAATGGTTAACCATTATTCATGTATTCTACTATTGATAAAATTCATGTATTATATAATTGCACGTTCAAATTATCTATCCATTTTTAACAAAAGCTCTCATTTCGAACGTTGTGAACGAAATCATTTTAGTAGGAAACAAAAATAAAACTTTTTGACACGAATCGAGAGTAAGTTGGATTATAAAACAAATAGTATTAATTTTTTGAACACCAGATAAGAAACCCAAAAATAATTTATGAATTTTTGTACTCTAATTTGTCAACGTCATAACGCCAATCGACCTTATAGTTGTTCACCAATAGTGAAAAGTTAAATCTCTGCACTTTAAATACTAGTCTTTGGGCACGCGCCACGCGCGTGAGGCCCATAGATATAAATAAAATAACTTCTAAATATACATAAATATTATCATAAAATGTGTTTGGGTTATAAAAGAGTATATGTTGGTGACTATTATTTGAATAGTCCATCAATTTCTCGATCGGCAATGGCTTCTGAATGTTATATGTTTACTTGACAAAAAAATTTCTTAATGTATTGTCAAAGCTAAACTTTTCTAAAAATAATACAAGCGCAAGCGTATGCACCTAAATAGAGATATTGCTATCAGAACCCATGATAAAATGAAGATAAATTTTTAACTCAATGATATGAATGTACTTTTAGATTGTCATGAAGGGTTGAAAGTGGTTGAATAGACAGATAAATATCTAATTATATTGTCTAACACGTCAAAATTATATACTATTAATAAATGTCTAATTATATTTTCTAACATGTCAAAGTTATATGCTACTAACTTATTATTTTCTACCTATCACGTACGTGCAAAATTATTTCAAACCATGAGAATCTAATAAGGACCAAAAAGGAAAGCAAAAAATACGAAGAGATTAAAGTTACCTCAGTAGAATTAAGTCACTCTCCATCCCGATAATGGCAAGCATCTCTTATAGTCTCGCATGGAAAATTCATCTTTCTCTAGATTGAAATAACTAAAGAAATAGAAGATGATAGAACAAAAGGCTATTGATGATGTAAATAAGTACTCTTAAGCAAAAAGATTGAATGCATTCTGTTGAATGTTGATATTAATTAAGAGAAGGGATAGACTTAACGGCATGACAGTAGGACACGTGAAAAAGGAAGTGTGGAGTAAATCTTAGATGTAAAACTCATTTTTTCGCATTAATCACAAAACACTTTGAATATTTATATTTTATGAAAAATATTGCATTTGGAAAAGTTACTTGTTGAAAGTGATACATGAATCTTAATAAAAAAAATTAAACTTGTATTCTCTGAATATTACAAATACATGTATCTTAATAGTTCAATGAAAATCACAAGATATAATTCAAATTTTCAAAACTAACCCTATAGCTAAACTTGTATATACTAAAATCAAAGGCATTATTTAGTTTTTGAAGGGCAAAATGGTCTTTTACTTTTTGTTATAGGGATTGGCTCTTTTATAATAGTATATATATATATATATATATATATATGATATGATAATTAAAGAACATTTCTCGTGCTTTCCCATTTTTGTCTCGTGTGCAATTATCAAAATCTGGTCAAGGATTATGTCAAATTATCAATTCAAATAAATTAACCACTTTAAAGGGTACTTTAGGAAATAAAATAATTAAACCTATAAGATATTTATGGGATTTAAATGAAAAGAAATTCAAGAAAGTTTAATATTTGGAGCCAAAGTTGCCTCTTTTCAAAACCCCTCTCAACTGGCGCCGTCTCTACATATCTTTGCTCACTCTTTCTGATTTTCAGCTTTTTTACTGTAAGTACCCTTTACTAAAAAGATTCGATCTTTGTTCTCATAATCTTGAAAAAATATATATATTTTTTTAAAAAAATTTGAGCTCTTGTTTATTTAAATAATGTCAAGAAAATTGTAAAAATGTGTTCTTTAATTTGATATTCATAGTTATTAGCAAGAATTGAGCAATTTCTGAGGTGGGTTTTGTTTTTTAACTTGTGGGTATTGTAATTCATATGTTTAATTTCAGTAGTGAGTGAATGCTTTAATTTTCTTGTATATTTAGTTTTTTGTTTTCTTTTAAGCTGATTTTTAATTTTCTTTTTTTCAAAAAAGAAACAAAGATTCTTGAGCCGAGGGTCTTTCGGAAACAGTCTCTCTACCTTACTCGATGTAGGGTAGGGTAAGGTCTGCCTACACCTCACCTTCCCCAGACCCCACATACTGGGCTTGTTGTACCATTAAAAAGAATATTCGGTCTTGTCTACCCATTAAAAGGACTATTCGATCTCGTCTACCCATTAAAAGGACTATTCGGTCTCGTCCACTATTAAAATCATTTGTTAGTATTTGCTTATAGTTGTACTTGTAACTTGTCATTACTTAGTTGATTATGTACATTCCTCATTTTAGATGTAAACTATGTTTACCAAGTGCTCAATGTGTTTTGAGAAGTTCAGTTAAATAATTTGAAACAGATTAATGTTTGCTAAGGCCGTATATTTCTTGTATGAGTCAGCTCTGACAAGCTATGTTGCTTGGACTCTCCACGGGTGTGGAGAATCCACCAAAAGTAATGCCTTTTTGGAGGATCCAACATGGGGTGCGGCGGCATTTATGGACAGTCCGATCAACTTAGCTGAAAAAAGCTTTTAGACTTTAGCTAGTGGTGTAGCTAGGTGGAGCGAATGCTGAAGAGGATTCCCCCGTTTAGTGATAAACTTATACTGTGCAAATATGATAAAAACAATTTTTTTTTTGTTATATAAACTGATGAATCTCCTTGACATAAGGAAGAACTCTAATGAAATGGTAAATGATGTTCAAAACTGCTTACGGGGTCCAATTTCAAGTCTTAAATTACTTAGTTACATAGTAATTTAACTTTCACTCAAAACACTGCGCTGCTTCTAATGTTCTTGAAATAGTGATGATACTTGATGATAACTTGTTACAAATAAAGAGCTGGTACCAAATTTGAGAATGAAGCACTGTGCCCATTCATCATTGGGCCTTTCACCTAATATAGGACCCATTGCTCCATGTGTTCATATGTCATTCTGAGAAAATAAATTTTATAAACAAAAGCTCCCAGGAGGTGCATGATTACAAAAACTATTTACAACTAAATTCAGTTGTTCCCTTAACTACAGGGAAACTATGAAGTCTATCAACTGATTTGTAAAATCTGGAACTTTATGTTTGGACCAGACAAACAAAAAGCATAAGCAATTATATTTCGGCTGATGCAGAGTCCTGTTTTCTCCTTCAAACCATCCACTGTCCTCATTCCGTAGTACCTCCAAATAAAGGATTGCATTCCATAACATTCTGGTAATTTTTGGTGTCTTCCTGTCCCTTCAGCTGCAAAAGAGCTGTTTAATATACCCTGGAAACTCTTTTTAATATTGTACGGATGTAAGATTGGAGTTCACATTTCATGGTACTGAGCAATGTTTTAAAAGATGATTAAGACTAAATCTTAAAATCTGTTAGAGATAGCAAGTTAGCAACACCTCTTTCTCAATTCTGTTTTCCCCTCCACCATCTTCGTCAAGAGTCTCAGTGACATTAAGGAAGCATGATATATTCTTAATCTTTGCTTTTTGATCAGGTCTCATTTGGACAAGTTTCTGCTTCGGGGGTTTACCAAGAATAATCTCAAAATGATCAACTCTGAACCCCTTCGTAGTGGCGTGACCACTAGTGGAACTGGTGCACCAACGTTCGATAAGCAGCTCCCTGGTGTAACAAGAAAGACAGCTTTGAGAGATGTGCAGAATCAAAAAGGCAGCTTGATAAGTAATCATCATAATAATTCACTTTTTTTAGGGTCTAGACCCGTTGCAGATCCAACTAGGGTGTGTGGAACTAAGAGGCTTACACCTGAGCGCCCTTCAAATACCAATTCTAACATGTCCTTGAGCAGCAATGGTACGAATGAACAGATAATACTCGTTCGAAGAAGAGTTGATTTAGAACTAGGTAAAGGAAGAACTCAGAACAGCATGGACAAATTTGTGGAAGCTACTCACTCATCAAAGCCTCAGTATCAGTTGCAGAGGGAAATTCCTCAAAAGCAAAGTCAACAGAGGGAAAGTAGTACTTGTCATCCTCCTGTACCAATGCCAAACCATTTGACACCTACGATAACATATTCACATGGTGGACCATCAATTCCTAAGTCTCTTGGCAAGGCTGCCAACAGCAGTCGTGTTGCTCAAGTTGATTCTTCTAAGTTTTCTCCGGAGCCAGTGCATACGTTGGATGTCAAGGTGCACGATCAGCAATTAATGGAACGTTTCATAGGTCTACAGAAGTTCCTGAAACAGTGTGATGAATCGAACCAAACTGATTACATTCAGAGTGAGTCTAAGATTCCTGCTACACTGTTTATCAGCAGATTAAATTTTTTTTTTTTTTAAAAAAAAAAAAAAAAAAAGAAGAAATGAAAAGAAGAAGCTTATCAGCAGTTAACAATTATCATTTTGACTGCTTATTTATGCTGTCTGTACGGTTTGTCTTTCCACCAGTGCTTCTACGTCTCTCACCAGCTGAGCTTAGCAGACATGCTGTTGACTTGGAGATAAGGGCTATGCAGTTGATATTAGAGGAAAGTAAGTTGTCACTCAGTTATTGGTTTATCCCCTACTCTTCATAGATGTGAGTGCGTGAATGTTTCACATGTGTAGATGTATGAATGTATATATGCAAATGAGTAAACCGTTACTTCTTAATTATGAATAAACCTTCACTGATTTTGGTGAAAGCCTTCGTCTTATTCATGTCTATTTCTATATGAACTTTTTGACCAACTATCGGTCAAAAGTGAGAGGCTAAAGCTGAGTCACTTTATTCACGGTTACTAAATCAGCTTCAAGTCTATTGTCTTTGCATGTGCATGCGTTGGTAAAGCAAAAGTTTTATGAGTAAATTATTATTGTAAATTAGTTAAAATATTGGTTAAGAAAATCAGTCAGATGATTCTGCTAAAATGGGGCGAGTGAGCTGACTATATATTTCAATTGGTTTTCAGATTCACATCATTAATAGGGGCCTTCGAAAGGAGATTGGACTTTAGCGTTTGTTTAAAAAATGGGTGAAAGAAAAATTCAACTAAAACCCATGGAGAAAAGTTTCTTAGTTTTTGCTAAAACTAATAAGCTTTTCTCTAATTGTGTTTGGTTGAAATTCTTCTTTGCAAAAATTGAAAAAGTTTTTCAAATTCTTTTTTCCTACAGTTCTTGGAAACAAGAGCCACCGAAGGAATTATTTTGTTTGGTCTCTGAACTGTCACTTGTAAGTGCTAGGAGGGTGTTACTGTCCATGTGGTGTATTACCCGCATAACTATGTGATGTATTACTGGAGCAATTGAAAGTGTTGGTAGATGCTGTTACATTGAGCTTTCTCCATGGATTCCACAGACTTATGTTGCAAGAAAATGACTCTTAGAGATGTTTTCCTTTGGGTTTATTTAGCAACGTGGAGTATGTCTAAGTGAATATATCCGTCTTAGACATTGTGGCTTAGTGCTGGTTTCAAATTGACTCCTCCTGAAATATGTAATTCAGAGTTGCTACCAAAAGTCAATTTAGATCTTCAAGGTCTCTTTCTATAGTTAGATACATGTATCCTCTATCGTAAAGAGCTGAAGGGTGAACATGTTCTGCTTGTGTGGGGAAGCTGTATGCAAGATGTACCTGCCCTACCCTAGGAAGTGTTTTGATTGAAACACGCAGAATGAAAGTCTAGAGGAAGTTACTTAGTGGTCTTATGTGCTAATTTGTATAATGAGAAAGTTCAGCTGCAATGTGATTTCCAAAGCTTCCATATTGCCACTGGCATCAAAGAAGTCAAGAGTGAGGCTTTAAGCCTTGAGAGCGCACCCTATGAGTTCTTTATTGGTTGTTTAATCTTGTCCGAATCTTTTTAAAATGTACAGGTTTTAACAATGTTTACAGTCTACCTACATGCACATCTGAAATGTACAGGTTTTAACAATGTTTAAAAGCAACAAATTCAGGAACAGTTCAATAAAACTTCCATTTTCTCAATTCATTGCAGGAAACGAGATGCAACGCGTGAAGGGCCTAAATCTCTTGGGAAAATCTACCTTGTTTACTAACTTAACACAGACAGCAACGAAGAAATGATAAGCACAAGATCTAATGGCAATAATTCATGTTGCACTGCTGCAAGGCTTATTTTGAGCCTTCTACTTCACGTGGTACAAGATCTTGAGCAGGGAATGTTGGCTTCTTTTAACATTTATAGTCTTTTATTTTTCTTTTTTGATAGCGAGTTTTTCCTTCGATGAGCCCTCTAGAGATCAAGAACTGATCTTATGTATTCTTTTGGGTATTAGCAGTTTATACTATATGTACATCTTTTCCATTTGCATATCAAAGTTTGTTTCCACTTCATGATGTTTATTTGACCTATTTTTTTCAAGATTTGCATGTCTGTAGACTGTAAACATTGTTAAATGCTGCACGGACACTGAATGCAGGTAGGAGTAAAATACTTAAAAGGTCACTCAACTTTGAGAAATGTGTGACCAAAGTCACTTTGCTTTGAATTGTACTAATAAAGTCACTCAACTTAAGGTAATTCTCACCAAAAGTCATTGTAACCAGATTTTGCACAATCATCTCACCGAAAATCTGACATGGCATTTTCATTTTTAATTATATATACATGTGGCATACTTTATTTTCCATATAGGATTTTATAATAAGTTGAATTATTTTCTAAGGATTTGGAAAGTGTTCTTTTAAATTATTACAATAATAGAATATTGTGTCATTGCTAAATTTCTACGGGTACTGTCGAAATATTAGCTTTACTACTCTTTCAAGTACTTAACTCTTTAATTAGTTATGGTTAGAATCATTATTTTTTCCAAATCTATTAGTTAAATATATATTTTATATAATAGATAATAGGTAGATTAGTTAAATATAATAGATAGTTAAATATATATTTTATCTAGTGTCTCCATTTTCTCAATTTCTTATTTGGATGAATGACACTTGGCCCTCCTTAAGACCAATGTTCTAGATTTAATAGGGTAAATAAAGGTATTTAACTATTGTTTGGACAAAATATCTTTCTATTTCAAATTCAATTTGTAATTTTTTATTATTGTTCGACTATGAGCACTCAAAAAATTAAGAATCATTTTAAATAAAAATTAAATTAATTGTTAAACAAACTCATCTTATTTTAGATATAGAAGTGCAGAAGATCTATGTGATTTCTATAAGTATTATGAATTGGTTGGAAAGTTTCTTTCCAAGATAAAATGTGAATAACTATGAGCAGAATATTAGGTACTATCTTCGCAACTAGTTTTAACTGATGTGATTGTGTGAAAAAAATTTCTTCGTATATTGTTATTTGAGTAAATTGACATTATTAAATCTTGTCTTGTTAATTCTATTCCTTACGATGTTATCGCTTGCAAATAGTTTAACACTGTTTTTGGTTTTCTGTTATATGTTTGAGATTGGATTAGCAAAAACAAAGTTTTATTAAAACAATAAATAAACGAAAATTTTGGAGACCGAAAAATAATTTAGGAAGAGGGATGAAATTTGTTGCTAAATTATAAGATAGGTTAGATGCTTTGAATTTAAAATAGGAAGATATATTTTTCTAACCATTATCAAATATTTAGTTTTACTTCATTAAATCTAGACCATCCATTTTGAAAAAGGAGATGGATCCGAAAATATGTGGAAGAGAAATGGGTTATGGATTAAGAGTTGGGTTAATCAACTTATTATAAAATCCTACATGGAAAATAAAGTATGCCACATGTATATATAATTAAAAATGAAAATACCATGTCAGATTTTCAGTAAGATGATTGTGCAAAATTCGGTTACAATGACTTTTGGTGAGAATTACCTTAAGTTGAGTGACTTTATTAGTACAATTCAAAGCAAAGTGACTTTGGTCACACATTTCTCAAAGTTGAGTGACCTTTTAAGTATTTTACTCATGCAGGTAGATATCAACACTAGCATTGGTTGGTAATATGAAAAAGAGAGTAACTTGTTGACTTGTGTTAATTTTTTTTCCAAGTGAATTTTGTTAAATCACACTAGCAAAGGCTGGTAAAAGTAAAACAAGTAAATATTTTTTGAAGATACTTGGTTGTATCTTCCTTAGTAGTTATACAACACGATATGTACTTGCTTCATTTTATTATAATTTAGAACTTCATCATAATGTGGCACTTAGAAGCATACATATGGCAGGGAATGTGTATAAAGAAGCAAAAAGAAAAGGAGATGCATTCATATGGATATGGATAATCTGATTCTAGTATTCTATTAACTAGATTAGAATTATAAGTTAATCACCATAGTTGTTGAATGCATGCTAATCAAGAAGGTATGTCTCATAATCAACATCACCCAATCATACATATTGTATTAAGTATTGTTCAATATCATTAATTGTAATTACATTACATTCTACATCGCTTAAAATATAATAATTCTGTAACTATGACATGTGAAAACAAACTTCCTAATTGTACAGCTATCCAATGATTGATTCTTCTCGAATACAGTAATTTGTTGTCCCAAATAGGAGTATATTGAAACTCTACTTGTCCTTGATTGGTAAAAAAGGAACAACTAATCATACAAATATAAACACAAGGACATCTTAGAAATTTTGTTAGTGGGTCCAGAAAGTTATTGTGTTGCAGAAATAGCCCATACTGTGCTAATCCCTATGAATAGAATCTTCATGTGTTCACATGGTATGATCCTGCCCATTAAAAAAAGTCCAAGATAGCTTTCTTAAGCCAGTTTGTAATTATTTTGAGTATTGCACACAGTTGTAGGTCCTCCTATGACACGTGGTATCATCTCAGCGGTCAACCTCTTCAACTGGTGGCTATGTATTAGCATTGGATAAGCTCCAAAAGTTAGATAAGAAACATCAATGCCTCATTTTGCTTGTGTTATGTGGAAATTGTTTTTACCACAATTTTGATATGTTTAGTTTTTGAGATTTTATGTTATTCACCACAAAAGGGAAAAAGATCATTGTGAAAGTTCTAGAGTTTGATTTGTGGACCCTCATCTTTAATTTTTGTTTCTTGGGATATATATTGACATAATTTTGAGGATTAGTGCAATCCACACTTGTATAAATTGATATAGTATAATTCAAACTTTTACCACTCTGATAATATAACTATAACACCTTATGAATTTACTATAACAGCTAATGCTACAAATCTAACTCTAGATCAACCATTCCTTTACGTTTGAATAACAACACCACACCCTACATTTCAATATCAAAGTATTCGAAGCCGGCTGTATAAATTGCACACCTATAAAACTTATGATAAATTTTATAATTTAAGAATTAGATATAGGACTACATCTACATGACTCACAAATCCAACTCTAGATTTATCATTTCTTTATATTCAAAATAACAACTAAACAATATGCACTTCAATCTCAAGTACTCGAAGTTGACTACATAAATTTTAGACGAACTTCTAACTATAAAAACTTATGTTGAATTTGTAATTTAAGAATTAGAGTATGTGACTACATGATTCATTATATTCAAAAAAAAAAAAAAAAAAAAATCCTATGCACAAAACATCTCACATCGACTCATTATATATATATATTAATAGAGGTTGAATTGAATTTATTGTGTTTTGCACTTGGTAAAGAAGGAAAAAAAAATACCCCATCCGTTCCACTTTATGTGTCATAGTTTGACTCGACACAAAATTTAAGAAATAAACGAAGATTTTTGAAACTTGTGACGTAAAATAAGACAAAGATATTTATGTGGTTGTAAATCATTTCATTAATTACAAAACTAAAATTTTAAAGTTGAATTATTCTCATATTTAGAATGCTGCAATTTTTTTTAAAAATAGACGAATAAGGAAACCTGCCACATAAAGTGAAACGGAGTAAGTACTTGGATAAACATTGGATATTATTATTATTATTATAAAATAGAAGCGCGAGCCGAAAAGGCAAGTTAGGCGGTTGAAAATGACCCCACAAGATCTATATATATACCCAAATAATAAAGTACGTAGCTTAGTTCATTTCAAGACACACTCCAGAAACAAAACAAATTTGCCACACGACTCAATTTTCTTCTCTAAAAAAAAAAATAATCCTCTCTCACCATGGATCCTTACAAGGTAAAATTCTCCATGTTTTCTGATTAATCTTTTATTCTGATAAAAAGTTGTTTTAATTTTCTGATAAAGAGTTGTTTTTGTTATTGTTTAATTTGATTCTTGGATTGTGATCTTTTTATTTTTTTAAGACGGTGGTGTCGGGGCCGCGTATCCGCACCCTGACTAATTCCACCATATACGTGCCACCTCCCACCAGCAACCATTGTTATCTATCTTTTTTAGGATGGTGGTGTCGGGGCCGCGTATCCGCACCCTGACTAATTCCATCGTATACGTCCCACCTCCCACCAGCAACCATTGTTATCTATCTTTTTTAGGATGGTGGTGTCGGGCCGCGTATCCGCTTTGTTATGACGGTGGTGTCGGGCCGCTTACTTGCATGCGCTTCTTCGACTAATTCCAACGGATACCTGTCAGCTCCCAGCACCACCACAGAAACAATTGTTATCTATCTTGCAAAGCCCATTTTTGTTTCTAATTTTGATATCATTTTGTTGGTTTATTTTGGTATTTTAATGCTTATTTTTGTTCTTGTTTTCTGGTTTATGTTAGGGATATTCTTGAATAATTGAGCTTTTGTTAAAAGGTTCTTGTTGATTAATGTTTTGTTTGTTTGTTTGTTTAGTTTGATCTTTCCAAGATCAAAGATCATTTTTTTTTTTTTTTGGGGTATTCTCTATGGTTTGGTAAGGATATATGTGAAAGTATAGTTTAGTTTTCATTTTAACACCAAAGGTTGCGGATTAGTCGGCTCCAAAAGGGTTACCGGACACCGGTTGGGAAACAAAAAAAAAGGCTCTAGTGTTCATTTTTATTGTTCATAGAGCTAGGATTATGAGCGTTTCAGCGGATATTTTGGTTGGTTTATATTATATGTGAACATGAGGTTTAGGATTAATGATTGTGAAATTGTGACTTGTGACGCAGTATCGTCCTTCAAGTGCTTTCAACTCCCCATTTATGACAACTAATTCCGGTGCTCCTGTGTGGAACAACAATTCTTCCATGACTGTCGGAACTAGAGGTAATCTTTTAACCCTCTCAGCTTTTCTTTTTGTGGGTAAAGTTTTCTTTTTTATTCTAATTTTTGGTATCAGAACATGGTCGCAGCTAGTAAAAGGAGGATAAAAGTGGCAGCCAGAGAAAAGACGGCCATAATATCATAATAGCCAATTCCTCATTAATGTTTTTACTACATTTTATTTGAGGTTAGGAATAGGCATTTGGTTCAATAATTTAATGGTTAAGATGAAAGAGGTAGGATAATATGGCACCTGTTATATGTGCCTTGCTTGTCTTTTAATGCATCACCTGGTTTGTGTTGTCAATCTTTCTTTGTGTTTATCACTATATATAAATAAATACAGCAACAAATAAGAACTGTTTTCTCCTATTTTGTTAGCCTGATTAATCCACCTCAATGATCAGCTGGAAAAAGTATGATCGGATGGTTAGTTGTGGAAGGGCATCCACTTTGCTGCTTTACTTTTCTTTTAAAAAATTATTTAACATGGTATGGGTAGGATCAGCATCTAAATATGTGGTTAGTTTGATGCTTGACCATCCATAATGGTCAGAATTTACATAGGAACTTAGATGGTTTAAAAATGAAGACCGTCCATGATGGGAAGTAAAAGATCGTTACTTTCACTATTTATTAGTCATTTGAACTAGAGTGTCGGTAGAACTTGATTAAAGTGCGAAGAACACTTTGGAAATTTATATGCAATTGATCCTTTGTAAGAAAGGTGTTCTTCATGAAATCAGTACAAATAAAGTTGTCTAATTTGCTGCAGTATAGATATTGTAGTGTCATTAGCACATTCTCTGGTTTTAGTGGATTTTGTGCTGTGGATAAAGAGTTTTGAAACTTGTTACCTTTTTGGCAGGGCCGATTCTTCTTGAGGATTATCATCTGGTGGAGAAGCTTGCCAACTTTGATCGTGAGCGAATCCCGGAGCGCGTTGTTCACGCCAGAGGTGCCAGTGCCAAGGGTTTCTTTGAGGTCACACATGATATTTCGCATCTTACATGCGCTGATTTTCTTCGAGCTCCTGGGGTTCAGACCCCCGTGATTGTGAGGTTCTCTACTGTTATCCATGAGCGTGGAAGCCCTGAAACCCTCAGGGACCCCAGAGGATTCGCTGTAAAATTTTACACCCGAGAGGTATTTCTCAACCAAATGCTAGGTGTTTCTGGCAATCCTTTTGTAGTCATTCAGTAGCATCCTTAAATGTATGCATGTTGAACTAGTGTAAAAGCATTGGTGAAAACAAGCTTATATTTCAGTTCCCAGGATTTCTGACTTTGCAATAAGAAATTGATTTATAAAAATTGTTGGAGCAGTTGGTCTTTTGGAAAATTAAGAATTGAAAGGTTGCAGTATTCTATGCGATAAATGGTCTGCGTCCACCCTCTAGGGATGCTTAATTTGCATTATTATCCTTATCTTTGGCCCTTTTGAGTAGTTTTAGCCGGCAACACTCGATGTCTATGTGAATTTATTCAGTATAAATACTCTCAATTGCGTACTCGACAAAATCTAACTGCAACTCTTTATGAGCCCAAAAATACATGAAACTCAGATCATAAATTCATTTATCATGTATGGTATTGTGATATCTTTGGTCAGTCATTGGTTCCAAACGAATACAGCATATCTTGTAAAAGAGAGTGTCAAATATCCAAGAAGTATCAAGTGTCCTCTCTGCCCCGGGTTCTTTTTCCTTTTGATATCCTCTGGTGGAAATAGCCATTTACTACGGGAAATTCTTGTGTTTCCTGTACATAAACATGTTACCCTTCTTTCGTGGATTGTTTTTTTGTTTCTTTTACATTAGCATTGAAATCTCAGCTGATACCTCTGTACTTCTATGTTTGTGCTTGTTTTTTGTACTTCAGGGTAACTTTGATCTGGTCGGAAACAACTTCCCAGTCTTCTTTATCCGTGATGGGATGAAGTTCCCTGACATGGTTCATGCACTGAAACCAAATCCAAAGTCCCACATTCAGGAGAACTGGAGGATCCTTGATTTCTTCTCTCACCATCCAGAAAGTCTGCATATGTTTAGCTTCCTGTTTGATGATCTGGGTGTCCCACAAGATTACAGGCACATGGAAGGTTCTGGAGTTAATACCTACATGCTGATCAACAAAGCTGGAAAAGCACATTATGTGAAGTTCCATTGGAAGCCAACTTGTGGGGTCAAATGCTTGTTGGAGGACGAAGCTATTAAGGTAGGAGGAGCAAATCATAGTCATGCCACCAAGGATCTCTATGATTCAATTGCTGCTGGAAACTATCCAGAGTGGAAACTGTTCATCCAAATTATCGATCCTGATCATGAAGATAGATTTGACTTTGACCCCCTAGATGTAACCAAGACCTGGCCTGAGGACATCTTGCCACTGCAACCAGTTGGTCGCTTGGTATTGAATAAGAACATTGATAACTTCTTCGCGGAGAACGAGCAGCTTGCTTTTTGCCCTGCTATTGTTGTCCCTGGTATTTACTATTCGGATGATAAGCTTCTCCAGACTAGGATATTCTCATACTCTGACACCCAGAGACACCGTCTTGGGCCAAACTATCTGCAACTCCCAGCTAATGCTCCCAAGTGTGCTCATCACAATAATCACCATGAAGGTTTCATGAATTTTATGCACCGTGATGAAGAGGTATAGTGCAACCATGCTCTGCAGATTGTTTTTGGGAAGTAAATATTTTTACCAGATCACAAAAGTAGAAATGTTTATTCACTTCACAAGGAAGAAAATGGGTTATCAAGCATCTTATTAGACTAGTTGTTATGTCATGTCTATGTGAACTTACGGAGGCAGGAGTAGGTACTTTGGTTTGATTATGAAGCCATTTTGGGAAGAAAAATAACCTGTTTGGTTTCCATACTGTTTTAAGGGTGCACGTGGAGAGTTCTAATTCTTGATGCTTTAACTGTTTTTTCAGGTCAACTATTTCCCCTCAAGGTTTGATCCTTGTCGTCATGCGGAGCAGTACCCAATTCCTCCTCGTGTCTTGACAGGAAAGCGCGACAAGGTGATGCCATGTTTATTTTATTATTAATGACAAACATCTTGATTTTTGGCGTGAAGTCGATTTTCATTAATCAGTTTGACCGACTAATTTTTGACATTCTCTTGTCCTTTGTGGAATATGGATTTTCTCTGCAACACCTAGTCTTCTTTTCCTCCTTGTGTCTTGATCTAAACCGTGATGAGTTGACACTCCGTCTATTTATTACAGTGCATCATTGAGAAAGAGAACAACTTCAAGCAGCCAGGAGAAAGATACAGATCTTGGGCACCAGACAGGTAGTTTAGTTCCTTGGCTATTTTAACTCTGCCAAGTTTTTACCCCCCTCAGGTACTTATCTGGTGGCCTTGTTACTGCAGGCAAGAAAGATTCATCTGCAGATGGATTGATGCTCTTTCCGATCCTCGAGTCACTCATGAAATACGCAGTATTTGGATTTCATATTGGTCACAGGTTTGAGTTTTTTCCCTTAGATGTTTCTTCAGTCCCACATTATATCCTGAGACGGGAAGAATCTAACGATGTTTTACATGAATATGCTTGCAGGCTGATAAGTCTCTTGGTCAGAAACTTGCATCTCGTCTCAATGTAAAGCCAACAATGTGAAGGTGATAACAACATACTTGAATGTGTTGTTTTGCTGAAGAAGTAATCCAAGAAACGGTGTTTGTTTTGGTAGAATGTACTGTTTTGGTGATTGGGTTGTTGTATGCTTGCACCAAACAAACTTTCTTGCGTTAATTCTGACGTTGTGGTTACCTGAATAAGTGAAAGTTGTATGTTCAATTATCTTGATCACCCTTGATTCTATATTTGTATTTTACCTTGTTTAACTGGTCGAGTTTACATGCTTAAATAGTCGTACTTTCTAGCACAAAGTTCTGGGTACCTGCTCTTTTGTTCCTTGAATTTAACAATGCTCATTTTATCGGTTCATAGGTAGTTTCAGGAAGGCTGTAGGAATTTACTAAGTGAAACAGGTTTAATTGTTGAATTTAGTGGTTAATGTTATTTCAAATAATTATTTACGAAGTGCGTCACCTAGATATTCTTGTACATAAGTTTGGAATTTAGTCATTTACTACGAGTCTGATGGTTGGTTCCTATGTTCCGTTGGAAGAAAAATACTTGAAGTTCTTATCAACTGGATTACGAGAGTTTCATCAAGTTACTTTTCCACGAAACCTCTCAAATTGGAGAAATTTGGAAATGAGCTAAAGGGTGGCTACTGGCACCTCATCGAGGCGGATTGATAGATTCAACATTAGAAGTTCTCAACTTAAAACTGCTCTCATAGTGCTGTATCGTCGAAATTTTAATGAGTTTTTACTTATGTATATACCTAGTATCCTTTAGCAGATCATTTCATTTAAGAAGAAGGAAAATTTACACCAGTTGACGCTCTAAAGTGCTTAATTACGTAACATAACGATATTTAGGATAATTTACCTACCGTACCGATACTTTTAAATTAATTACAAAACGTGACATAAGGATAAAAAGGGTATTACAATGTTATTTTCCATTTCTCCCTTATACGTTTCTCCCTTATACGTTGTCTTCTCAGACTTCACTTCAAATATTTCTCTCACTACTGAAAACCGCTCCTCTCATTTGTTTATCAGTCAATTAGGTTTCCTAACCGATAATTTCGCCGGAATTTTAATAAATTCTCGCCGGAGTTTGTTAAACCATGTCACAAAACAGTGATAATTCACCCTCTGCTCGTGAAATTCGTTTAAAATCGCGGCATCAGCGGAATTCTCCAACTATAAAACTGCATTCACCGGTGAAACGCCGGCAGTCATTAGGAGTTAATAGCCCTAGAGGTTCACCTGTGCAAAGCCGTCGGCCAGTAGCAGCTAAGAGTCTCAAATGTTCGCCGGTTAAACCTGGTAAACGGAAGTCGAGAGAAGATGCTAAAGGTAAAAGTATTGTCGACAATGATTTTGTTGATGATATCGATGCTGATGTTCGGATGAAAAGGAACAAATATGATCGGTGTGGAGTCCTCGAACAAAATCACTCTCACTCGCAGGATAATGTATGTATTATGTTATATTTGCCTTTTTTACTTTTGTATGTATTTATATTTCCCCCTTTGCATGTATAATTTTGCGAACCTAAGTTGTATGGACATTTTTTGTATAATATGTATTTTTTTGTATTTTTAAGTGCATGTTATGTATTTTTACTGTATCTTATGTAATTTTTGCTGTTCATATCTATGTTTTTGTATGTGTCTATTGTCTATTTTTCGTACACCCCCACCCCCAATCTGTATGTTTATTGTATAAATATGTATTTTTTAGTAGGCTTTTTTAACATGTGTATGTGGAGACATTTAACATGTTGTCGAAATATGCATGATCTTATATGTTTATGTATATACAAACTTATATTCCCTTTGATTGACACCGATTTAATCACTGTAGCAACCGTTTATGCACTTTGCATAGACATTTATGTGCAGTTGTATATCTATGTATATATTTGTATATGTATTTTGTTGTACTGTTGCATAATGTAAAGTTTTTTTGCTTTGTTTGTCCATGTCCAGGATTGTAAATTTTATGTCCCTGCGAATATAGTTACTGTGACAGATCACTGGACTGCCACAACTCGTTATGATATTGTTAGAATCTTAGAAGAGCATCTGTCATCCGCTCAGTTGGCTTTGTTTAGGCAGACCTGCTTTGGGTACTTTTTGGATCTGCCAGAAGTATTTGGTCAATACCAATTAATTCACCATTTGATGCTACGTGAGATTGTATAAGATAATCCAAATGAGTTTACAATTATGATTCATGGTACGCGTTTGCGGTTCGGTCTACAAGAATATGCTGTTATAACGGGGTTAAATTGCTTTGGTGATGATATTATTGTTGCTGATCCTACTCCAAATAGGATTATTTCAAGCTACTTTCCCAATCAGGAAAAGGTGCACAGAAGTGAGTTGGTTAAATTTTTTCTTGGTAAGCGGTGGATTTGCGATGAAGATGCTGTGAAGATTGCTGTTTTGTACTTTCTGCATGTCTTTGTGTTATCAACTGATAGTGGGTACATTATACCCAAGGAGCATTTTGATTTGGTTGAGTCGGGGGCATATATTAGTTATCCGTGGGGCAAATATTCATTCACATTATTGCTTGAAACGATTAGCCAAAAGTTATATCCACCTCTGAAATTCTATAGGATTGGTGGGTTGCCGGTTGCACTCCAAGTCTGGTTTTATGAATGCTGTTCTGAAGTTGACCGGAAAGTTGCCTTTCGTGTTGGTAACTTTACTCCTAGGATTTTGAGTTGGAAAGTTACTGTGAATCAACCGAGGTTTGCCAACTTGTCCAAAGGAATGTTTAGCGGTACAAGACCTGAGGTTAGATATAATTACACGAAATGCTTTTTCTTTGTATGTTTTTGTATTACTTTATATGCAAGTTCTCAGTTTTCCCTTTGTTTCTTTTTTCTTATTTTTCTTTTTTTTGTATTTTTATAGTTGGTGTTCAGGAATATTGTTCCAACCGCTGATGAGATACGCATTTTCAACTTGCCTATTCGAACTGAGGCTCCTCCTAGTGCCAGTTGTGCGTCTCACATTCCTGTTCGTGAGTTTGTTGGCATTCCTCGCCAAAAAGTTCAGAATGTGGAAGAACCTTCTTGTGCGTCGCAACCTGTGAATGAAGTTGATGTTGTTGCTGAGTTGAAGCAATTGACCTCTGATTTTAATGATTTCAAGAATGATGTATGTGTTGTTTTGATTTTTTCAAGCATGTATATTTCTGCTTTTTTTTTTTTTTGCACATATCATTTGATTTATATTTTTCTATTTCTGCTTTTTTGGTTTATTTTTTAGGTTAATTCTCAATTTTCCAATCTTACTTCCTTTCTTACCGATTCATTTGCGAAGGTGTTTGCTCGCTTGAAGGTAATTCCACTCAATTTTTTTTTTTTTTTTTGTATTTTTTTGTATTTGCCAATCTTACTTCCTTTTTTGTATGTTTTTGTATTTGCCCATGTACAGGTTGGGGGGAAACAGCCCTGTTGATGATTCCCAAGACGACCGAGGTGCTGATTGTCGTTCTAGTAGCCTTATTGATGCTCAAGATCTTAAGCAAGGTGCTACCTTTGATTATGGTAGCCCTGTTGAAGCTGACCATCATACGCACCAGAAGGACAGTGCTTCGAATTTGTGTGTATGTATTTTTTTTGTATTCTTTTTTCTTTTTAACATATTTAAAATTATTTTTGTGTATATCAATTTCCTGATACTGTTTTTGTGTTTTTTTTTGTATTTTTTCCAGCTGGGTGTTGGAAGTTCTCATATTCAAGTTTCATTTGCTGGTCGTGGTGCTGCTTTTTTATTTGGAAGTGCTGCTAAAGGTTGCAGTCCAGTTCACTATGATGAGACTCCACTCAGTCGCCGTGTATGTCTGTTGTCCATGCTCACATTTTTTATTTTTTTTCTTGTTGTATATCTATTTTCCTGATGGCTTTATTTAACCAGGGTATTGGAAGTCCTATTATTATTCAGTTTCCATCTGCTCGACCTGGTAGTAAACTTTGCAATCTATTGCAATATGATGAGACGCCACCTACTCGTACTGTATGTGTCATATCTATGAACACAATTATCTTTAATGTAATTTTTTTATATAATGTTGACATATTGAGTTTGTTTTTATAGGTTGATGAGCCTGGAGTAGGCGGGTGACATTGAGCAGTCTGGTAGTCGAGATGTTGTGCCACTTAGTGTGTCCAGACTTAGTGATCCAAGAGCTACTGCGTTCTTGCGGTTTGATGGACCGAGTTTTTCGATTGGGGATTTTAGTCAAGAATTTGATGAGGGTGTTCATGGGCAATGTGCAACTGAAGTCCAGCCTGACAGTGTATGTACATACATGTTAGCTTTTTCACTTTTTTGTATATTTGTGTATTAATAAGTATTTATTTGTATTTTTAAGTGTATCTTCTGTATTTTTACTGTATCTCCTATTTTTTTGTGTATTTTGTAGTATGTATGCTAACTATTGTATTATGTATTTAGTATGGGTAGTTTTTTCTGTTTGTGTAGGCAAGTGTTGCTGAGTCGAGCAAGGTGGCAGTTGATGATGATCCCAATTTCCCCAACATTGATCCGTCTGCCTATGATGCTGCTATTGCAAGAGCAGTGTCTGCGTGTAAGCCGGTGGTGGTTGCCCCACTTAATACAGTACCACAAGAAAATATTGAGTCTGAACATACATGTTCTGGTGGTGTGTCATCTGGTGACAAATCAGAGGATGAATCGAGTCAGCCTGATGCAAATCTTGTTGATGGGCATGAGTCCCAGCTAGTTGTGGTTGAGAGTGATGCAGATGATTCTGCTACACCTTCTCAGTTGATTGCATGCATTAGGCGTTCAGGGAGGTATGCTAGGCCTGCCTTGGCCAATTCACCAGGACCAAAAATCTTCCAAACGAAGCATCCATTTATTAGTGGTGTGAATGTTGACACTGACCAAGATCTAGAAAATGCATTTGTTGCATGGGTTGAGGATGGGATTGAGCCAAGCAGGCGAAGGTTTTTCCTTATTACTTGTTTGAAGTAACTCTTTTTACCTTATTGGTATTTCGTGTCATAATGTCTTCTTTTAAAAAAAAAAAATTATCAGGAAGTTACTCTATTCGAGAGAAGGTAATCGAATTGCGAAGCCTTTTCAGCTAGGAGTTGTTAAAGTTGAAAGGAAGGAGTGGTTTCGCACCTTGCTGCATAGTGGAGGTTTGCTTAATGACCAGGTATGTGTTTTCACTGTATAATGTTGTATAATAATGTATTGTACTATATATTATTGTTTGTTAGTTATGTATCTTACTTTTCTTGTTTTTGATGTTTACATTTTTCAGCATATTGATGTAGTCTTCTATTATTTGCGGAAGAAGGGAAAGTATGGTCCTGATGTTCATCTTAAGTTCACCACTACGAATTGATTTTTCAAGAATTTGGTTGAAGATGTTTTCAAGGCGTACAAAGCTAGTAACAATGACCCCACAGTTGTTACTAATGATGATCATATTGCTCAGTATATTATGGGTTTTAGATTGCTTGCAAACACCCCATGGGTACATGTTGATTATGTTTTAGTGCCACTGCACATCAAAGAAAAATTTCACTGGGTGTTGGCTATAGTGTCATTCAAAGAGAGATCTATTTGGTTGTTTGATTCTCTCGGTGCAAGGCCTTGTCCTCCTGTCCGTGCTCTAGTTCATAAACTGTCTGTTGTGTTGCCTCTTTATCTTTCAGTCACTAGCTTTTATGGTGCGAGGCTTGATATTGATTGGAACACAAACCCGGCATTCAAAGACAAATCTATGACAGACCCATTCTCTGTTGTTACAATTACAAATATCCCAAAACAACCTGTTGGATCAGTGTATGTATCTTTCAACACACTGTTATGTTTTTCTTCTTTTTTTTTTGTACTTTTTTGGTTTTGATCTGTTTTGTTGTTTATGTTTCAGCGCTTGTGGTGTCTATGTCGCAGCATATGCTGAGTATTTCATAAGTGCAAATGATCGACCACCATTTGATTTTGATGTTGATATCTATCGTAGTAGGTTGGGGACGCTACTGTGGCACTATGGCAAATCAAAGCAAGATGAGCAGGCCATTAGTGCAGATGAGGTGACAGGAAATCAGTTCAAGAAGAAGGGTGGTCCAAAGCGAGGCGAAGCATATCATTAAATAGTTTATGTAGTTTGTTGGTGTTGTATTATTTTAACTTTTAAGTACTTGTTATTCAGTGGGTGGATCTAATTTGTACTTCAGTTTGTATGTATGCAGTGTCTACTGTAACTGAAAAGTTGTTGTATGGATCAATATTTCTTAACCAGTTATTGTATGGATCAATATCTCTTTTCCTTAAAGCTTTTTTTAAAAAAAAAGTTTAATGCATAATGTTATGTTCTACAGGAGCTTCAATTTGTTGATGCACATTTTGAGTTGATAACATTATTCATGTATTAGCATATAAACAGTTCTAGAAATGTCTTTGAAATTTCTAAATACAAAATAATACAGTTATAAATACACAATAATACAGTTATAACAATAACAATTTGTAACTGTATTATTTTGTATTATGCTGTATAATGTATTTATGTTGTACTGCATTGTTTATGTGAGCTCAAATATTTGGATAGATTAATTATTTCTTGTCGTTTGATAAGATTCCCTAACAATTATGAAGATTGAATTTACAATACTGGCAAGAAAATAGTATGTTTGTGTAGACCATATACAAAATAATACAGTTTCATACACCAAGTGTTTACTATAAAATAAGTAGCCAAAACAAAAAATTTCAACAAACTTGAGAAACAAATCTTATTATTCAATATGTATTTATAACAATGTATTATCCAACTAAATGTATGACATTTTCCTTTTTTTTTTTTACACTTGGAATGTAATAATTCTGATTGTTTATTTTTCTAAATGAGATGAAATAGTTTCTAAGCGTGGGAACAGAACGTTCAGTTTCTCTTGGGGAGGTTTGTACAAGTTGCTCTGTTGTGGCCTTCACATCCACATAGTCCACATGTTATCTTTGATCTTTTTGGATGCAGATCCCAAGGTTGCTTGTATCTTGTCTTTTTTGGTCTGCCGGAGTCCTTTTCCATATTGGGGGGGGGGGGGGGGGGGTTGCACAACTTCATCAGTAATGTATGGAGGGATGTCCCAATTACTTTCATCTGGAATAGGATTAACAGGCACTTCATATGTCATCAACAGGAATTGCTTTGTGTAGTATGGAGAGGCATAGATCTCTTCTTCCATAGACTTAGACTTCATTACTGCCGCTGCATGTGCACATAGCAGCTCGTCTATTTGGAACCTTCTACAGCAACATGTTCGATCTCTCAATGACACGAGGAATTTTGCTTCCTTATGCCAAACTGAATATGAATCCCCTGATGAAGGCGTAACCTGTAGCATATGAACTGTTTAAGTAATACAACAGTATACAGTCTAGGTATATACTTTACATACACACTAATATAATACAATACAAAATTATACAGAATACTATGTATGCATATAAATACAAACAACTATAAGACGAAGTAAGAAACTTAAACGAGTTACTAGCCATATTGTTTTTTTTTGCTACTGAAGGAAGCAACAATAATGCAGCATTGTTCAAATATATACATAATACACCCATAATATATAAATTTTGTAAATCTGAACAGTAAGATGTAGTATTACCGTCATCTGCAGTGCCAAGGTTCGATGTTTATCCAAAATATCATTAAATTTTTTACCCAGCTTTGTGAATGTATTTTCTGCACCTTCCCTGTTGCGATTGTTCCACATTTCAACTTTTGCTCGCATTGACTCCATAAATGATGACACAGGCATATCTCTTGCACCATTTGTAGCCGCATTTAATGACTCCGCAATATTTGAAGTCATTATCCAGCCACGACGGACAGTTGAATGAGCCCTAGCCCACTTTTGATAGCCAGCATTGTACAAGTATGTTTTGATCCGGTTGTCCATCTTTGCAACGTCCTCCATTTTTTTTATCAAACTCCTTCACTGTGTATGCTTTAGCCATGGTAAAGAAAGCTTCATGCAATTTTTCTTCAGCTCTGTTGAATTTTGATTTCACATTGTTCCACAGATGCCAAATGCATGCATAGTGTTGAACCATGGGATATACAATAGAGGCCGCTTTCAAGATGCTTTCTTTACGGTCCGAAACAATGCACATATCATCTCTTTGGCCATATGCTCTTCTAAAATTATCAAAAAACCAATGTCATGCATCATCATTCTCAGAATCAACTATAGCATACGCTAGAGGAAGGATTCTGCCTGTGTGATTGGAATTATAAATGAGAAAGTAGAATCAGTAGTTAATTATACACATTTATACAAATATATACAACATAATACAAATGCCTAGACTGTTAGACTTACCCGCTCCATCCATTGTACTTGCAGCTAGGAATGTCCCCTTATGTGTAGCGGTAAGAAAGCTACCATGAACAACAACAATTGGTCTGCAATACTCCCATCCTTTTATTGATGCGTTAAGTTCCACAAAGGCATATAAGAAGCAGTCGTCCTCTGTTTTAACAAAGTCCACAATTGACCCCGGGTTGGTTTTCTCCAAAATGTATAAGTACCCTGGCAATTTGTTGTATGAATCTATTGGATCACCTCTCATTGTTTCCAGCGCTTTCTCCTTCGATCGCCATGCCTTCATATAAGGAAGCTCCACACCATATTGTTTGTGAATGTCTTCAATTATCTCTTTTGGTTTGTAAGTTGACTTGGGATCTTTATATTTATACTGGATAAGACTCCCTATAATTGCTGCAGTTGCTTGTTTGTGGTTGAAAATTCCGTTCTTCAGTGGGCATGAGTGCTCATTGACAAATTTCCTAATTTTGAACAATCCAGATGCGTTCAAGCTTGAAGACTTAAACTTCGATGCACAATTCTCCCCAGTGCATATCAGGCAATAGCTGTACATACATATATATAGAATTATTGTATGTATGTCACAGGGTAGTTGTTTAGATACAGAATTATACATATAGAGGAAAAATTATACATATTTTTGACAACATACAATATTATACATTGCAAACTCATAATATACATATTTTTTGACAAGGTGTTCAGTGGGCAAAAAATAGTTATATATTTTGAAGTCATACACAATTAACATAGACATATAGAAACATACAACTTTATACAGAATAGGCAACAGTTTTTGAAATTCCGTACCATTTTGAGCTTGATCTTTTCACCTTAAAGTGGAACTTGTTCCTTAATGCATAGTGCTTCATTGCTTTGACAATTGTTTCCTTATCTTGGAAAACCTGCCCTTCGATGATTTCTTCGTGCATAGGGTCTGCAATTATAAGCGCAGTACTATCTTCAAAGTCTCCAAAGTCTGGAATAGCTATCAATTCCTGGGTATGTTCCTCAGCTATCGACTGTATGTTATTACTCTCTACATGTTCTGGTGAATTTACTATCCATTTGTCAGCTTCATCAAACCAGTTTCGACTCACTGTAATACACAGTGGATATCTTCCTAATTCCTTGTTATCTTTTTTTATCTCAACAAACACTTTGACCCCCATGTCATTGTGTATTTCAATTGGAGGTCTTGTTGCATCCACTTTATACTTTATTTTCATTTGGTTCACAGTGGTATCCACACGGATTTGATTTGCAATAATAGAGATTAACTCCTCAAAAGTACAGTCAGATGTTATTACAACTGCATCAACACCATAATCAACATAGTTTCCGGTTGCATCCCATCGCCCTTTGTGTTGGACAAGTACCGTTACTGATGTCATTCTAGACCTGTCAACAATACCATACAGTGATGAAACAAATTTATACAGTGATGAAGCAATTTAGTAAATGCTTCTCGAGTATCCATTTGTACAAAAGTGGAAAATTTATGATGCAACTACGTAATTTGGATACAAATCAATACAATTTCAACAACAGAAGCACCCAAAAACAAAGAAGTTTACGCATAAAACTGTATGTTAAACCACAGCTTTTTGTATAAAAATGTATGTCGACACATAGTTGTATAAAAATACACATCGGCACAATGTATCGATGAACTGATATCGCAATTGCTACTGAACTATAAATGTAAAAGCGACTACAAGTTTTATCACAGTTACAACAGTTGTACAATTTCAACAACTGAAACGCGCAAAAACAAAAGAAGTTTACGCATAAAACTGTATGTTAAACCACAACTTTTTGTATAAAAATGTATGTTGACACATAGTTGTATAAAAATACACATCGGCACAATGTATCGATGAACTAATATCGCAATTGCTACTGAACTACAAATGTAAAAGCGACTACAAGTTTTAGCACAGTTACAACAGTTATACAATTTCAACAACTGAAACGCGCAAAAACAAAAGAAGTTTACGCATAAAACTGTATGTTAAACCACAGCTTTGTATAAAAATGTATGTCGACACTTAATTACGTGAAGATACAGTACTCGTAATACAAAATATACAATGTGTTTACAGAAACTTTGAGTATTCAATATCAAAACTCCGAATACAAAATCATAATCGCATAATCAAAATCAGAAAATCAAAAAGCTTCGATTACAAATTACAAATTGAAAACTTCGATTACTTACCGGAAAAATCGATCAATCGAGGACAAAAATCGCAAAATTGAGTTTGATTTTTTCAATTTTTATCGAATCAAAACTGAAAATTGTGGAACAATTCCGATTCTACTTTGATCCAGAATTGTTTGTGAAGCTAAATTTGACAATATAAACCCTAGATTTTGGAGTGTAATTGAAGGAGGTTGAGAGTGAATTGTTTTCTTTAGAAAGGAAAGAGAAGGCGCGTAATAGAAGAAAGGTTTTTTCTGAAATTGTTTGGTATTTATATGTTGGTATTTTGTATGTATTGTGTAAAAAAACTATCGGTATTTTTTGTAAATTGTAATTGTATCGGTATTTTACGTAATTTTAGGTATAAGATTGTATATTTATGTAATTCTCCCTAAGAAGAATCCGTTCCAGAGGCGGACCCAGGCTGCGCAGATTTATTAGTAATGACAATATAGTTAATTACTTTCGACTCTGATTAAATATGAATATTAAAAACTAAAATTAATAAATAAACATCTTATTCAATTTGACGTACGGTAACAAAATTTTGAATGGTTGTGAGTTAAGTTCCAGTCATGAAGAGTAGATGTCCCAATGGGTTATGAAAGCCGCTTCCCAGCAACTGAAATATTGAGGTGGAGGTATTATTGCCTTCATTTTTTATATAATTATGCGGTATTCGGTACTTACTACTTCCTTAATTTTAATATGAGACATATATGTTATTTTAAAAGGGGAATCGCTCTCTATCAAAATTGTTTGGCATAATGCATATGCTTATTGTTATGACAGTCGGCATATATGCTTTGATATTCGGTAGGAGGAGTATTTAAGACTTTCTGGCACTATGCGGACATGCGTCCCCATCGCATGTAGGTGCAATTGTTGATTTAACGAGATCAACGCTCGATTAATGTTTGGTGGCTGAGCTAGAAGTCTAGCTCTAAGCGAGTAGTGTACTCTACTTGCGAAAAGTGGGCGTATTACTTCAACTTGGGTCTGGCAGGGGCTATGAATAGTTGATGGTAGATGGATCTAAAGAAAGGAGTAAAACTTACTAAGTAAGATAGTAGTTTTATTGATAAAGGAGGCGCGGAGCCTGAGATGCTGTGGGTGAAAACCCGAAAATAAGCAAAGTAAATGCTTTCTCAAGCAAAAGTACTTCATGTTTGATCCTTGAAAGATTCGGGGGCATTTGGTTGGGCTTCCCTGTTTAAGGGTGCTGAGCCTTGAAAGTCATCCACCGGGTCGTTGATGACCCTATGGTACAACCCCTCACCGATCAAGAAATAGTGAACTGCCTATTTTTGCAAGTAGATGCTTTCTGAGTTGTCTTCAGGAAGATCTCCTTTGCTCAGATAGTTGACCAGCGCATCATGCTGCCCTACAATTTATTGTACCATCAGCTGAGATTTATTGTACATGCTGATCTCCCTGGCTCCCAGTGTGTAGGTATTGCTTCCAAACGCACACACAAGTATACGTGGTCGACAAGTAATAAAGTGATAAGATTGAGTATCGTTCCCACGAGGACTATTATTCAGACTGAATCCTAGCAAACAATTTTCTAAAAACTATTCAGGGATTTTTTTCGATGATGATTGTTATTTTTACTAACTAAAACAAACAATAATTAAAAGCAAGTAATGAAATCAAGTAATAGAGAGTAAATTATGGGTTGTTATCAATACAAGAGAGACGGTCCAGAGTTAGAGCGACAAATAATTCAGTTGAGTTTTCCCGTTGATTCTACTTCTTAATTCCCTAGATTGCTAACTAACAGGTTAATTATATTCGTGAAAACCTGTCGATTCTTCAGGAGTCTATGCAAGTTACTCTAATGCATATATTTCTATGGAATTAAATCACATGCATGCATTAAAGAACTCTGTATTTAGCTAAGCAAGGCGAATAGGTATATGTGTATCCTACCCGCAAATCGATTCCCTGATGCCCAGGTTCACAATCAAGCCTTATTCTTTCTTATGTGCGTTCACAAGTTCCCTCTGTCGAGTTCAACTTTTAAACCGTAGATAGTGTTCAATTATCGGGCCCTAATAACCAAACAATTAGGCTCAAGAAATAGTAAACAATCTGTAGTGGTAAATCAATATATAGAAATCAACTTTCAAATATCAACCTTCATGTATTTGCTTTAACCCTAGAACGATATGTTTAGCTACACATATTCATAATAACAACACAAGAATTCATGAAAGAAATACGAAACATTATAATAGATTAAGTAAAGGAATTTAACCCTTGGTTCAATGTGTTAAGAACTCCATATTTGCTCCAAAATCTGACCTCCCCTCTCAAAAATGAAATAATAAGGCCTTTATAGTGTTTACAAAGTCCTTCCATAAGTTAATCCAAAGCCTAAACTAAGTTGGAAAAGTTGGGGTCGCTGAACTTCAAGCCACAGGGCAAGCGTCGCATGGCTCATAGCCTCTGGATGTCGCGCGCTATCCTGAAGGTGTCACATGGCTCATAGCATTCCAAAGTCTGAAGCTGTGACTTATTTACAGCTTGAACCATAGCTTTTCCTTCTAATGTCATCTCCCACAATTAGCTTGTTCATCAACTTCTTGCTCGATTATATCCATCTTCGCTTCGTTTGCACTCGTATTCATCCAAACCATTTCTAAAATCACAAACACAATAAGTGATTGCAACAATCGCAATTATTTCGTGCAATGGGCGAATAACGTATCAAAATACGAGGAAATATTAAGGTAAAATAGGCAAATATTGCCAAACATCACCACCCCACACTTAGACCTTTGCTCGCCCTCAAGCAATCACCAAAACTAACTCCCCAACTAAATACCAACACTTGATAGAACAGGTCTACCTATGATTATGGTTGATAACGACCATTAAATAAGAGCATAAATACATACCATGTGACCCACAACATGTCAAAAATTCTCCAAATTTTAAAACACTAGAACAACCAACTCAAGACATCTCACTCTAAAAAACTGACTCAATGAAACCAAGCTTTCACAAAATCACACCCACTCACTCAACCAAGAAGTCAATAACTTCACCTATCTCGCGCAAACCATGTGCCATCACCAAAAGTAACCAAAAGAGCGTCCCAAATATCACACAAAGAATATATTTCAAGAATAAATGAGGGACATAATATAGGAAGAATTCACTCGCTCTAAAAAAGAAGTTCACGTGCCACACACAACGTACCATAGGCTTGCCCGTAGTGTAGGACTCCACTAATGTAAGCTCACTCCAATCGGGATTAACTAGGACTTTAAGGGTTGTAATATAGGCTAAAGGACGGGTAGGATAAATATGGATAAAATAGTGACTACCTCCCTAAGCACTTTAATACATCACTTTAATTTTTATTTTCACCATTCTTCTCAAAACCAACCAAGCAACCGCCCAACCATACACAAGAAGTTCCCTCTCAATTTTAAGCAATTTGCAACTTTACTTTTTGCACAACACTAGCAAGGATTGAGATTTTTCTTTCTTTTGCTTTCTTTATTTTTCTCTTTTTTCATTTTTTTTCTTTTCAATATTTTTCTCAACCTTGCCAATGATTCTTTTTTAAAATGCACCATATTTTTTTTTCATTGGTTCCACTCAAAAGCCATCCAGTTTCTCCAATCACAAACTCCACAAACATCAAATATTTCAATAAAGTGCTTTAAGGAGTACGGGTTCAAAAAGAAGATAATTAAGAACAAAAGAGATAAGGCTTGAAATATGGGTGCCAACAAAAAGGTTAATAGGCTCAAAAGGGCTTAGTAAGTATAATATTAAAGGGTAGGCTAATCAAGGCTAAAAGGGCTTATCAAAGAAATACATGTATCATCTCCCAACTAGAGAAAACCTAGGATTTTGCTTTGAACACACACGGGGCATGTTCTAAACATCAATATGCAAGCACGAAACATAAGAAAAGATACCTCACATCACACATTGCACATAGTTCACTCAAGACGGTTTCATTCCAACTCTCGGTTTAAGCAAATAAGGTGCATTTCTAGAAATTTAAGCACTAAGGCACAATGGTTCACAAAAGAGTCAAGTAGTTGAACCTAAGCGTCTCAAGAAGGTCACTCAAATTTTTCTAGGCATGCTTCACAATTTTAAGACCAAAAGGGATTCACAAATAGCATATGCTCAAGTCTAAATTCACCGGTATCAAACAAACCAAAGACACCTAGCATTCTACCATTTTCCTAAAAATACTCTACTAACTAATACTATATTACTCCTAAAAAATAAAAATTACCCGATTCGAAGGTCAACCCATGGAAAAGAACCGAGGCCATAAGAAAAACCATGGGGCGGATGATATCTACCACTAACTAAAACTAAAAAGAAAATCTTTTTGGAACTTTTAATTAGTTTTCTAATTTTTTTTCATATATTAAAGTAAGAAATAAATAGAAACAAAGTCAAGTGACAAAAATAAAAATTTCCAAAGTTAAATTCCTAATGGTACAATCATCCATAACCTCAAAAAGAACAGAAGTTCCCCCCACCCCACACTTAAAACTAAGCAATGTCCTCAATGCGAGAAAATAAAGTGCTAGAGTAAAAGAAACTTTCCTGAAGGCCGAAAGGTCTAGCCTTTGGCGCTAGCAGTGGTGCCATCTCCCTTACGAACCCACCAAGCGTCGGTAGAGCAAGGGGTACTTAGAGTTCCCCCAACATGTCATTTTAAGGCATTAAGGGTGCCCACACTTGAGCTTAACATTACCTAAACCTGCGAAATATGTAGCTACGCGTACAAGAATCAACCGGTGTCGTAACGACCCCACACTTACTCCTAATTGTGCTACAAACGGAGTAAAGCTAACTAAGTAATCTAAAACTAAGTAACAAAGAAAAGCAGTAGGGCAGCGGGACATGTGAAAGAGCAAGACTTTGCTCTATGTCGCGCGACAATGGCTTGTAACTTAGTTTGCACTTTGATCAATTCAAATTCCGCACAACCGCGATCAATTCTAAGCATTTAGATCATCAAGTAGTTCATGTTATGCCTACTAATCTTTTTGCTATTCAGACTTCACAAAAAATTGAACTTTTATTCACTTAGGCATTTTATCAAACAGTTGTCATGCATTATTTCCAAGTTCAGATTTCATAACCAAATACATGGGACTTTCACATATCACATACCACATCACCCGACAAGGTTCAAGGTTTCAACGCAACCCAACACAGATTCACACAGTTCACAAACACGACTAACGACTAGAACTAAGGGGAGGGGAAGCGTGACTGTTATGGGTGAACAAGAGAAGGAGAAAGACGGAAGGAACGTACTAGTAGCAGTTGTGTAGGAGTGAAAGACTTGGAGTGATGGAATAACAGTTGTTTCTACTTAGTGTTTCTCCCTCTCTTGCATTTGAACCCAGGCAAGAAGAGGGAAAAGGATTCTTTGTGTGTTTAAGTTTTGATTCCACGGGTCAACGGTCGAAACCGGGTCAACCTGCGAAGAATTTAAAACTTACCTGAGCTGCGATACCAGAAGCGACGCTTGCAAATAGCTCACAAAATTTTGGACTCTCTGTTTGACACCCCGCGATAGGCAATGCGACGCTGCAACTATGGCTTTTTCTGATTTAGTTTGAAATTTTGCTGAGAAGCACTGACCCACGCGACGTTTCAGTGATCGCGGCACGACTCTACAATTTTTACTGCACGCTGTGAGACACGCGACGCAGGCCTATCGCATCCCAGTTTTTGTGTGCTCTATTTCTCTCTATGCTATGCTTCAGGCGTCGCGTCTGCTATCACGCCTTCCATTCTTAGAAAAAATCTTCTGATCCGCTATGAGAGAAGCGACGCGGGACTATAGCTTTCTGAATTTGAGGCTTTCTGTTTTGCTGCACGCCATGCGGCAAGTGACGCTCTGTGTATAGCTTCCAAAGAGTCTGAAGCCAATTTTTCTGTAAGCTGTCATGGAGCGACGCTTTGAGCTTCTGTTGGGCAGATTTTATTTGCAGAACTTTTTCTTGTGCGATGGTGGAAGCTTAGCACGCTCACAGCTCCCTCCAATTTGTTCCAGCCACGTTATTTCTGCCCTTGTTTCTCACGACTCCCCGCTGCATATTTCTAAGATTATAGCTTTGACAACTCTGCAATGCCTCACATAAGTGGTTTGGCTACTATTTTCAACACGTATTTCACATGCCGCTTTTTCCCGAGCCTTACAAAAATGACAAGAAAAACTATGTAATACTGCATAAATAAAAACGACTAAAACAATAAAAATTGGGTTGCCTCCCAATAAGTGCTTGATTTAATGTCGCGGCACGACTCTTTTTATATTTTTTTATTTTTTTTGTTTGTTTACATACAAGGCTCGGGTTGCCTCCCAAGAAGCGCCTTACTTAACATCGTGGCACGACAACACTTTTAAGCTCACTTCCAGCATTTATGTCTCCTCTTCTAATGACAAATTTGCTTTCTTCTTTCCTTTAGAGGAATTTTCCTTCAATTTGTCAATTATTATGTCGTGGTCACGTTGCTCTACATTCCGCTCGAATGCCTTTTTCGGTTTACTTTCATGTTCTTGTCTGACACATTCTATCAAAGAACACTCTTCAAACTTATCTATGTGATCCTCTTTGTTATAAACCTTGAAAGCAACCTTTTCTCCATGGGCTTTCACAGTCATCTCCCCAAGTTCCATGTCAATAATTGCATTCGAGGTGATTAGGAATGGTCTTCCCAAAATTATTGGAGCTTCTTGGTCCTCTTCATAGTCTAGAATAATAAAATCAGTAGAGAACATGAACTTCCCAACTTTAATCAACACATCCTTCACCTTACCATCGGGACAAGTGAGTGCTCCATCCGCCATCTTAAGAATAACTGAAATAGGCTTGATTTCTCCTAGGCCTAACCTTTTATAGACAGACAGAGGCATGAGATTTATGCTAGCCCGCAGATCACACAGTGCACCAGAAATATCATGACCACCAATAGTGCAAGGAATAGTAAACCTCCCAGGATTTTGAAGTTTTGGAGGTAATTTACTCAGGATTGTACTACACTCCTCTGTCAACTCGATTGCATCAATCTCTTGTGGCTTTCTCTTCATAACTAGAATCTCCTTTAGGAACTTCACAAATGACGGTATCAGTTCAAACACATCAGCCAAAGGAATGTTAACCTGAAGCTCTTTCATTATACTCACAAAATTTTGAAATTGAGCCATATCCTTTTATGGTTGAAGTCTCTGTGGAATGGTGGGGGCGGTAGAGGTGCCTCCTTTTTCTCTTCTTTCTTCTTTACTTTCTCCACTTTTTCTAATTCCGCTACTTTATTGCTCCTTCTCCTCAGTTTTGGCCATTGACTCTTCGCCCTTAACTAGAGTTATAGCAAGACAGTGCTCAACTCCCTTTAGATTTGGATTCGATTCAACATTACCAGGAAGTGCTCCATGTGGTCTAGAACTTTGAGCGCTCACTATCTGCCCCAATTGGCGTTCTAGATCTTTTTGAGCATTAGCGAGATCTTTTATCGCATGTGCATGAGTTGCATTGTCAGCTATAATTTTCTGCTGGCCTACCAACATCTGCTTTATCAAATCTACAACTGAACTGCTTGCCTGCTGTGGCTGAACCCAAGGTGGTTGGTAATTATTTGGAGCTCTCATGTTGCCTTGATTAACTTGATTATTGATGTAGGAAATCAATCGCGGAAAGTAAAAGATAGGAACGAGACGTATCTCGATCGCAAATCTCAAGTAGCAACGGAGAACTTGTTCCGCTACACCCCGAGAGGAGGTCAAGAACACCTACGCTAAGCAACTACCCTCGAGCTAACGTGAGCACGCAAGTAGAATGGTCGGGGGGGGGGGGGATGGAAATTCATCTAGATCCACTAGAGGAAGAACAAGTCCCAAATTCAAGGTTTGTCATTCAATAAGAGTTCAACTCTTCAACACAAGTGTTTGTTTTCATCAAGGGTAAGCTAATGAAAATAATAAGACAACTAGCTATTTATAGGTGTTTTTAGACACCATATGAAAGGTCTAATATGCCCACACTTAGGCTTAGGAATAAAGGACCACGTAGGGTCAAAATAGTCTTAACAAAGCTAGAAAATTCGGGGCTTCAGCGATCCGGGCGGTGCGCCCAAGTCTTGGGCGGAGCGCCCACAATTTGCTCCATTTGATCAGTGGGGTGAGCTGGGAGGTGCGCCTGGAAGTGGGGCGGTCCGCCTGGCCCCCTTGCTCTCTGGGCGGCGGCGCCTAAGGTGCAGGCGGGGCGCCTGGTTCGCTGGGCTGCTCCCCTTGCACTTTGAGCACCCGGAATGGCTTCCAAACGCTTCCTTCTTCTAGCCCCTTCCTCACCAAGTGTAGGTGTACTCCTTGGACCTCCCTAGCTTGGCTCCGAGTGAAGGTTCTCGTGGTTTGCCCGGCATCATCCTCCCCTTCTTGAGAAGATTTCGTCCTCGAAATCAATGCATTCACGTACATGGCATCATCTCTTCGGGGTGCCCAATGCTCTCCTCCCTTGTAACCCTTGATCGTCACTTTGACATAGGTTTTTTTCCAAGGTCTCCTTTGCCTTGACATGGAGCTTAGAACTTACAAGAAACGACAAGCAAACACAAGATTTCCTACTTGGAAGTAGGTTAGTGCAAGAAGTGTGGAAAACACACTCTTGTGATATAACCAAGCATCAATATTAAGAACAAATACCAAATCTCCAATGAGATCATCAAGTGCTTGGTTCAATGAGAATGTGCATGCAACACAATAAGGAGCAAATAGGTCATGGGGACATGGAAAATGCAAGATCAAACTATCAAAATCCCCTTGAACCTTAAGCTCAAGATCAACAAACCAATCCCTTCTCAAAGTGTGATCAACATGTGGAGTGGAGTGAGTCAAATAACCCATCATGTAATTAACATCAAGTACTCCACTCCCCTTCTTTAGAGCACACTTACTCACACCAAGGGATTCCCTTTCACCTACCATTCCTTCACTTAAGCAACCCGTCTCAAAAGACAAACTATCAAGAAAGGTATTGATAACGGCCTCTTCTTCATCATAACCCAAACAAGAAATAGTAGGGTCACTCAAAGAGTCATTTACCTCATTCAAATTCTCACACAAGGGGTTGCCTAAGGGGTCAAACCCTTCACACCATGGAGGTTCCATTTTACTATCAACCCTAGTCCGATACAAGTCATTACCACTAATGAGGATGCCTTCAAACAATGGATTTGTAAAAGCATGCATCTCATCATCATGATCAAGCATAGACAAGTTATCAAGACTAGGTTCATTACCCTCACTTGAGGAGTCATCATAGACACCCTTGTCCAATTCACGCAAGTCGGACTCCTCAAGGCCATTTTCATCCTCACCACAACACATAAACCCACCAAATAGAAGCATATCAACAAAGGTATGATCAACTACCTCATCTACCCCTTTATCAAAGATTGGCGGTGTGTCATAGCAAAGGTCAAATTCATTGTCAACTATCAAGTCTACACTAGTGAGAGATTCATTGAACAATGAGCTCACATCAAGATGTGGCATAGCAAGGCTCTCAACTAATGTCACACAAGTAACAAGCTGACTTTTAGACTCTTCACTAGTGGCATATTCACTAGATGCAACAGAAGCACAAACTAGTGTTGAGTCATCACAAGACAAATAGCTAGTAGATTCATGAAAAGGTGGAGCAACACTTACATTTGTAGTTCTCCCTTGATCACCCACAAGGCTTGAAGTGTCATGTGCGACTCCTTCTTCATGAAGCTCACATTGAGAATTTTTCTCCTCTTGTCTTTCCTTCCAAGTACATGGTTGAGGCTCCAATGGCTTGTCTTCATTTGTACCTACACAAGAACTAACACAAGAAAGAGTAGAAGATGAAGAATTGTTAGAACAATGGGTGCTCTCACTCTCAATTTTTCTTTCCTCACCTCTCTTCTCTCTCAATTTTACCTCATGGTCAAGTGTAGTTGGTGGTGACAATCCACTCACATCACTCCTCAATTCCTCTCCTTTTTCCTCTCTTAGATTGCCACCGGTCACTTCCTCACTTCTCTCTATCTTTTCTCTCTCATTTGAAGTGGAGTGACTCTCATTTTCATCATGCTTTGGCAAGACAACAAGATTGCTTGCCTCAGATTCAAGTACAATGGGCGACTTGGCTTTAGCCGCTTCCCTCAACTCCCTCATCCGATTGTAGTCATCACTCACTTGTTTGGGAGTTAGGGGCTTCAACACAAATTTCCTTCCTTCATGTTGGAACGTGTAAGTGTTGACATGCCCATCATGGACCGCTTGTCGATCAAATTGCCAAGGCCTTCCAAAGGAAGGTGGCAAGCTTGCATGGGCACAACGTCGAACAAGTGTTCATCAACATAACTACCCATTTTGAACTTGATCATTGCTTGCTTCACTACCTTTAGCTCCCCACATTCACTAAGCCATTGCAATCGATATGGCTTGGGATGCTTCACGGTAGGCAACTTCAATTGGGTTATAAGAGATTGACTCACAACATTAGCACAACTCCCGGAGTCAATGATCATAGAGCATACAACACCCTTAACACGACACCTAGCATGGAAAAGGTTTTCCCTTTGCAAGGTTTCACCATCCTCCACAATCATAGCTCCTAGGCTCCTCCTCATTACTAGAAAAGTATGAGGTTCCTCATCCTCCACCGTATCATCTTGATCATTCTCCTCTACTCCCTCATCTCCCTCTACACCCTCATCATCCTCCGGTTCACTCTCTTGTTCATATGCATTTTCACCAACAATAACCATGGTCCTCTTCGTAGGACACTCCTTAGCAAAGTGTCCATACCCCTTGCATTTGTGACATTGAATGGAAGAAGAAGTAGGAGTATTCAATTGAGTTTTAGAATTACCTCCCACATTGGGTGTGTACTTCTCAAACGGCTTCTTCACCTCTTTGCTAGCACTTGCTCCACTAGGGCCACTTGCATTTGAGAACTTGGCATTGGGAGTAGGATTTTTCCAATCCTTTGACTTGTTCATGGAAGTAGAAGTGTTGCTCTTGTAACGGTTGGACTTCTCTTTCTCAAGCCATTGCTCGGCTTGAATAGCGGCATCAAGAACTTCTTGGAGTGAAAGATAAGCATGCAATCTCAATTGTGAAGCTATACCATAACTCAAACCATTCATGAAACGGATCACGGCTTGCTCCTCATCTTCGGTGTCCATATCTAAGGCCATTCGAGTTCTTTCAAACTCATCAAAATATTCATGCACCGTCTTGACACCTTGCTTCAACTCATAAAGTTTCTTGAGTTGCTCTTGCCGATATCTAGGAGTGATGTACTTGATACTCATGATACCCTTCAAGTCATTCCAACCCACAATCACGGGAACCCCCGCTCTCCTACTTGATCTCTTGACGGATTCCCACCAAGTAGATGCATAGGATTCAAAGGATGAAATAGCATAGGTACCTTTCTTCTCATCGGTCATCTCATTTGTGTCAAACAATCTTTCCATGTGTAGCACCCATTCAATATAAGCCGCCGGATCACAATTCCCCTTAAAGGTTGGGAGATTAAGCTTCACACTATTGAGGTTGGTGTTGTCACGACCCCCACGGAAAGGCTCCGGTTGGCCCCCATAGTGATCTTCATTCACACCATACTCCCTCCTCGCATTCCCTCCAACATATCCCATAGGTGGCCCTCGACCTCGGCCCCTACCTCTATCTACATTTCGACCCCAATTCATACCTCGCCTTGGTTGAAAGTGATCATCAAACCCATACATATCGTCACCATAATCAACTTCCTCCCCTTCTTGAGCTTCATCGACGTGCTCAAGAGGTTGCACATTTCGGACGGGTCTTGGTAGTGGAATGTTTCTTGGGGGATTTTCCAAGATACGGGGAATGCCCGCTCGTTGGGGATTGCCCAACACTTGATCGATCCTCTCACGATCTTCCTTTACCCGTTGTTGATTAAGTAGCTCAACAACTTGCTCCGGGGTAAAGGTAGGACTATTTGAGCCCTCACCGGCCTCAATTTGGACACTCGGGGTCCCCTTTTCAATTTGGACACTTGGGGTCCCAAGTTCTCCATGGGTACTTGAGGCTCCCTTTTCAAGTGACTCAATCTTTTGGTTCATGACATCCATCTTGGCAAGAAGGCTAGCCAAGGCCTCCTTTATGAAATCTTGACCTTTGTTGGCCATTGTACCTACAAAGAAAGAAACAAAAGTTAGTTAAAACACCTCAATCGCTCCCTCACTTGTGTTCACTCGGATCACTCTTTTGGGTGGCGGTGGATATTTCACTCGACTTGTAGTTCCGAAGCTTCACGTAGATGACTAGCAATTCCTCAACTCAACTAAACTATTCATGAGTCACACACACTCCGGGGTGAGTGGAGATAATAGGACTCAATGAAAGCTAGGCACTTTGAAAGTGAGGACTTGAATCAAAAGAAACTACGAGTCTTCTTTGGATTTCTATTCTCCAACTATGGCACGATCACCTAAAGCAATGAAGGATTAGTGTTAATTAAGTAGAAGGATTACTTAGATCAACACTAATTAGAGGTTAGGCAACAAAGAAACAAGTAATCCTAGAAGAAACTACCCGTTTCCCAAGTTTCAGGGCTCAGGCGGAGCGCCCAGTGAAGTGGGGCGGAGCGCCTGGCAAAGTTGGTCAGTGAGGTCGGGCAGGCGGGGCGCCTGGGAACTAGGCGGAGCGCCTGGAGCAAGAACAATTCAGGCGGAGCGCCCAAGGTCTGGGCGGGGCGCCTGGACGAAGAACAACCTGGGTTTCCAACAACGTGTTCTTCGATTTCAACCCAACTTTTTGGTCGATTCCAACGTGTTCTTCCCAAATTCGAAGTACCCGAAGTTGTATTTTGGTATAACCACCAAAACCCAATGATTTTCACACCTAACCAAGCAACAAGCAAGGCACAATCATGATTCAAGTTTCAAGTTGGGTTTCCTCAATTTTTCAAAAAGGGTCAAAAAGGTGGGTTTCAATCTTTCGAAATCAATGTTATACAACTCCGATTCACACCAAATTTGTTGCAAATGGTTCATTTCTCAAAGTAGATCAATCTCCGGTAATCAAATCCAAAACCCCATCAACACACAACCCAAAATCAAGCAAATTCCTCAAGAACAAGGGTTTAGTAGGGTTTAAGAAAAATTGGGATTTCAATTTTTCAAACTTTACCAATCCAAGTAATTTTGGTACCCAAGCAACGGGAATTCAATCACAATCAAGAATCCATAACACCCACATCAAGAATCATAAACACCAAAAAGTTACACCAATTTTTGAATTTTTTTGAATTTTTTTGTAATTTTTTTTTTCCAATAACTTCAACAACAAGAAACTAAAAGAAGATACTAGGCACGAAGAATCAAGGGTCGGGGTTCGTAGGAACGATACCCGAACCTTGCTCTGATACCAAATGATGTAGGAAATCAATCGCGGAAAGTAAAAGATAGGAACGAGACGTATCTCGATCACAAATCTCAAGTAGCAACGGAGAACTTGTTCCGTTATACCCCGAGAGGAGGTCAAGAACACCTACGCTAAGCAACTACCCTCGAGCTAACGTGAGCACGCAAGTAGAATGGTTGGGGGGGATTGGAATTCATCTAGATCCACTAGAGGAAGAACAAGTCCCAAATTCAAGGTTTGTCATTCAATAAGAGTTCAACTCTTCAACACAAGTGTTTGTTTTCATCAAGGGTAAGCTAATGAAAATAATAAGACAACTAGCTATTTATAGGTGTTTTTAGATACCATATGAAAGGTCTAATATACCCACACTTAGGCTTAGGAATAAAGGACCACGTAGGGTCAAAATAGTCTTAACAAAGCTAGAAAATTCGGGGCTTCAGCGATCTGGGCGGTGCGCCCAAGTCTTGGGCGGAGCACCCACAATTTGCTCCATTTGATCAGTGGGGTGAGCTGGGCGGTGCGCCTGGAAGTGGGGCGGTCCGCCTGGCCCCCTTGCTCTCTGGGCGGCGGCGCCTAAGGTGCAGGCGGGGCGCCTGGTTCGCTGGGCTGCTCCCCTTGCACTTTGAGCACCCGGAATGGCTTCCAAACGCTTCCTTCTTCTAGCCCCTTCCTCACCAAGTGTAGGTGTACTCCTTGGACCTCCCTAGCTTGGCTCCGAGTGAAGGTTCTCGTGGTTTGCCCGGCATAAATTACTACCTCAAGAGAGATCTGGATGATTGCGCCCATTAGGATTATAAGCGTTACCAAACTGATTTTGTGCATGAGACCTGTTTTGGTTCCCCATGTAATAGACTGACTCTTGGTTGGCGGAGCAAACATGAGTAGCATGATCTTGTCCACATACCTCAGAAACATTTTGGAACTACTGCACTTGTTTAACTAATTGCACTTGTTGCTGAGTTGGTGGCAATGTTAGCTTGCTGATTTGGTTAGCTATCGCATCCATCTTTGCATTTAACACTGAAACCGCATCCTATTGAATTACTCCAGCAGCTTTTTGACTTGGAGCTCTACCATCACCATGCCAGTCAGGATTGCTCTGAGAAAATTTATCCAGCAATTCATAAATCTCATTAAAGTTCAAGGCCAAGACTTGGCCTCCAGCAGCAGCATCCACCACGATCTTGGTATGAACATTAAAACCTTCCATAAAAGTATGAGCCAACACCTCATTAGACTGGTTGTGGCGCGTGCAATCGCTCAACAATGACTTGAATCTTTCCCAGGCTGAATACAAGGATTCTCCATCTCTTTGTCTAAAAGACATAATCTCACTCCTTATTCTAGCTGTTTTGGCAGATGAATACAATTTAGCCAAAAATTTCTTAGCTAAAACATCCCAAGTAGTGATAGACCCAGGCTTTTCAGCCTTTAACCACTTCTTAGCTGCCCTGATCAATGAAAAGGGAAAGAGCATCAATCGAACATAATCAGTTGAGACGCCTGCTGGTGTGTATGTGTCACTAATCTCCAAGAAATTCTGGATATGTTGTTGTGGATCCTCATGTAGTAATCCAGCATATTGTCCAGTCGCATGGAGCAGTTGTATCATGCCAGACTTAATCTCAAAGTGTCCAGTAATTTCAGGCTTAACAATACTCGAGGCTACTCCCTCCAAACTGGGAAGAGCAACATCTTGCACAGCTAAAGCTTGATCTCCTGCCATTCCTACAGGTAAGGATTAAGACAAACCTAATACCTGAAACAGCACAAGAACCCAAAATAAAAATTAAACCTGAATAAAATAACAAATTGTCTAAAAAGAAAACAGTCAATTATTTAGTTCCCAGCAACGGCGCCAAAAACTTGCTGCTCCCAAATGCACACGCAAGTATACGTGGTCGACAAGTAATAAAGTGATAAGATTGAGTATCGTTTCTACGAGGACTATTATTCAGACTGAATCCTAGCAAACAATTTCCTAAAAACTATTCAGGGATCTTTTTCGATGATGATTGTTATTTTTACTAACTAAAACAAACAATAATTAAAAGCAAGTGATGAAGTCAAGTAATATAGAGTAAATTATGGGTTGTTATCAATAAAATAGAGATGGTCCAGAGTTAGAGCGACAAACAATTCAGTTGAGTTTTCTAGTTGATTCTACTTCTTAATTCTCTAGATTGCTAACTAACAGGTTAATTATATTCGTGAAAACCTGTCGATTCTTCACGAGTCTATGCAAGCTACTCTAACGCCTATATTTCTATGGAATTAAATCACATGCATACATTAAATAACTCTGTATTTAGCTAAGCAAGGCGAATAGATACATGTCTATCCTACCCGCAAATCGATTCCCTGATGCCCAGGTTCACAATCAAGCCCTATTCTTTCTTATATGCGTTCACAAGTTTCCTCTGTCCAGTTCAACTTGTAAACCCTAGATAGTGTTTAATTATCGGGCCCTAATAACCAAACAATTAGGCTCAAGAAAAAATAAACTATCTGTAGTGGTAAATCAATATATAGAAATCAACTTTCAAATATCAACCTTTATGTATTTGCTCTAACATTAGAACGATATGTTTAGCTACGCATATTTATAATGACAACATAAGAATTCATGGAAGAAATACGAAAAATTATAATAGATTAAGTAAAGGAATTTAACCCTTGGTTCAATGTGTTAAGAACTCAATATTTGCTCCAAAATCTGACCTCCCCTCTCAAAAATGAAATAATAAGGCCTTTATAGTATTTACAAAGTCCTTCCATAAGTTAATCCAAATCCTAAACTAGGTTGGAAAAGTTGGGGTCGCTGAACTTCAAGCCACAGGGCAAGCGTCGCATGGCTCATAGCCTCTGGATGTCGCGCGCTATACTGAAGGTGTCGCATGGCTCATAGCATTCCAAAGTCTGAAGCTGTGACAGATCTACAGCTTGCATCATAGCTTTTCCTTCTAATTCCATATCCCACAATTAGCTAGTTCATCAACTTCGTGCTCATTATATCTATCTACGCTCCGTTTGTACTCGTATTCACCCAAACCATTCCTAAAATCACAAACAAAATAAGTGAGTGAAACAATCGCAATTATTTCGTGCAATGGGAGAATAATGTATCAAAATGCGAGGAAATATTGAGTTAAAATAGGCAAATATTTCCAAAAATCAGTAGGCTAAGTGATGCAATCCAAATTGCCTCAAGACCATCACTCGGAGTCAAGCTAAAGAGATCCAAGATGAAGATAGGAGCTCCGGAAATGATTTGAAGATCATGCACTTGAGCACCATTGAGGGAGGGCTGCCTAGGCACCAAGGAGGAGTGCCCCAAGTTGATTTTGACACTCCTCCACAAGTCCCAGGATTCGGTGGACTGCCTCTTTAAGTCGGTGGACTTCCTACTAGACTTTTGGCTCGAAATTTTGCTAAGCGTTGATTTTCCAACTCTCTGAAGTTCAAACGGGCGGACCGCCTCTGTGCAACGGGCAGACCACCTGCTTTCCCATCACTCTCAGGATTTCACTGAAGGGGCAGACCGCCTAGTGGGATGGGCGGACCACCTACCCCTGTTGGAAGCTTACAGGATTTTGCTAGTTGTCACGTGTAATTCATATTTTAGCCCTACGTGGCCTTTATTATTTTTATCCCTCTTGTGGGCTTTTAGACCTTTCACAAACATGTAAAGAAAGACTATAAAAGCCTCCATTAGGCATTTATTTCATTACCTAGTTTTGACATTAAACACAAACAAGAGAATGCTCTCTATGAACCTATGTATTTTGCTTGATTTTAATTGGTAGAATCCAAGTTGAACTTTAATCCTTTCTTGATCATTCTATTTGGGGGGAACCGAGTGTCTCTTGAGGATAGTTGCTTAGTGTAGGTGTTCCTTGACATTCACCCGGGGTGTATCGAGACTTGGTTCCTCGGTGCTACTTAGGTAATCGTTCGAGATACGCCCCACATTATCGTTACTTTACTGCTTCCACATTTTTCATTGCATCAGTTGGTATCAGAGCACGGTTAGGTTTTGTTCTTACAAACCCTCGTCCAGTTCATTGTGCCATTTTATCTTTGTTCTTGTTGTTTTTGTTTGCTCATTGTTCTTGAAAAAAAAAAAAAAAGCCTGAAAATCTCAAAAAAAAAAAATAAAAAAATCATAGAACTTGTTTGATTTGGATACCCAATCAAAAAAATTTATTAGAGTTTGTTCTATGTTTGATTCCCATTCTTTTAGTACCGAAATATCTTGATTTGGTGTTGTGATTCAAAAGTTGAAGAATCAAAATCTCAAAATTTTTAAAACGTTAGAAAATTTGCTCAAAATCATACCACAAGTTTGTTGGTTTTTATTTGGGGTTAAAAACTATTGGGGATTGTTTAGAATCATTCAAAACATCTTTGGGTACCATTAGATTTGAAAAACAACTGGAAATCGTTGGAAATTTGGGTGAAAAGAACCAAGAACACGTTCTTGAGAAGCTACAGATTCAGCAGTAGGCGGAGCGCCCCCGTGAACAGGTGGACTACCTACTTGGTTACGCCCTCTTTGGACTTTTGACTAGGCGTACCGTGCACCTGCAGAGGCACTACTTCCGGCTAGTACTTTTAGAGTAATTCTCCTACTTGATTAGTACTAGTTCATTGAGCGTTTAGGATACTTATGCGTGTTGGTGATTGAAATTCAAAGAAGACTCGTAGAACATTTTTGCTTCATGTGCTCATTCATATAGCCGTTTGTCTATAGAGTCACATCAACTCCTATTTTCCTGAAGAGTAATTGGTTCTTGTGAACTTGATTGATTATTGAGGAGGTTGTTTAACTACGAGGAGCCTTTGGAATCAAGCTTGAGTGATCATACCTACTAAATTGAGTGTACCCGAGTGATATTTAAAAGTGGGGGAGTGAGTGAGGACTTTTACTCTAATTTCTTCTTGTCTTTGATTGCTTGTAGGTACATGGCGGAAGAAGGAGAAAAGTCCATAGTAGTCCCGATATCCACTTTCGCCAACCTATTGGCCGAGGTGAAATCAATAAGCTTGAGGCTTGAGAACCTTGAAAGGGAGAAAACCCCTGGTGTTTACAAAGATGCCGGAGAAGGCACAAGTAATGGCTCAACCGTGAAGCCGGATCGTTTTGCCGAGATAGCTCAACAAAAAAAGGTTGAAAGATGAAGCAACTCGTCGTGCAAGATTGTTGGGCATTCCCCAATAATTGGGCATTCCCCAAGGTATTGTCCCACCACAAATGAGGCCCCGAAGAAACATTGTACCGGAAGAGCAAGATGTTGATGCTCAATAAGGGGAGATAGCTGAGCTTTGTGATGATTATGAAGATTATAGGCCACCTTATCTTAATAGGAGGCTAATGCAACAAGGTCGTGGTATGAATAGAGGTCGTGGACCTCAAGTAAGGTATGTGGCGAGGAACTTGAGGAGAGAACATGATGGTTGAAAGTGCCGTTTGAACGGGCTTTGACTTGATATTTGAAATTGCCGCTTGGGCGGGCCTTGACTTGAAAGTTGAAATTGCCGCTCGGACGGGCTTTGACTTGAAAGTTGAAACTACCACTGGAGCGAACTTTAACTTGAATGTTGAAACTTTTCTTATTCTGTAGGCGAGTCATATATGAAAAATCGAAATTGCCGCTCTAGCGAGCTTTGACTTGAAATTTTTACTTCATCTTGAAATCTTCCTATTCTTTGCTGATCTCTTTCACGACATACTCCTTGGCGTATCATTCTTTATGCCATTGTGCATCACTGGAACTTCAATTTTTAAGGTTGGTCCTGACTTGCCCTACTAGAACTATGAAACTGTATCAGGTTTTGTAGAACTTTCTTTGCTCATTTTGATGTTATTCAACAGAAACTGAAAGAGTTTTAAAAGAGAGTACGATGGAGGAAAAGCGAAAGGATTTCTAAACAAGAAATGACTCTAATTGAAAGATTCCTTTTCGAAAAAGGAAATTATCTTGAAGGTGAAAATGACGACCTCAATAAATATGATATGCATTTTGGAATCAACTCTTGATCCGCTCACACAGTCTATTCCTGACCTTGCCCCTGATTTGGAAATCCTAGTTGAACAGAGCTTGATGACGAATTCTACGATCCTCTTTCGGCTAGTAGTGCCCTTTTGGAATTTTCACCAACTAGCCTCTCTCTTTGTTCTTTTACCTCACTGTTGTCTTGCGCTGCCCTTTTGGGTTTAAAGATTATTTTTTTTCTTTATTTTTTTTCTCATCTTTCTCTTCCCTCAGAGATTTCCTTCTTCAATGACCATCGTCCACCTAGCTCCTGATTGCAATTGTTAATCAATAATGAGATTTCAATGAAAACTTCTCCCTTGATAGCCTACTCGACTTGACATTCTCAAAGATCGGTCAGAAAAGTCTTTATTTAGACCGTAACATGGTATTTGGTTAGGCTAGGAAGAAAAAATTTCAATATAAAAGGTCAAAAATATCTCATGAGACGATATGAGTGAATACCACAACCTTTGAAATCATCGCTTTTCAAAACAAAACAAACTTTTCCTCCAGTTTATGCAAATTGGAGATTTTTTTCTTTGGTATGAAAAAAAGACGACTTGAAGAATGTTTCGACCCTTCGAATCATTCTTTTGTTTTTTTAATAATAACAACAAACTTTAGCCACAGTTTAATGGAAACTAGGCATCTTTCCCCCCTTTTTCTAAAAAACAAACAAAAAAAAACTTATAAACTGGGGAGCTTTAAGTTTCTTCCCTAATTTTCGAGACTGATATGTCAAATGTCTCGCGGAACATGTGAATAAATGGTACAGCCCTTAAAATAAATTAAACAAACTTCTCCCTAGTTTAAGATAAACTGGGGATTTGAATTTCCTTTGACATTGGCCGCAAACTTGGAGGCAAGTTTTGCGTCAGTATGAAACATGGAAAAAATAACTTTTTTATTATTATGGTCGCACCCGAATGGTTGCCTACGTATCATTTTGAGAGAAATCAGGTTAGACGTAGCTCTACCATTCAATGGTAGATTTGTTGTTTTGTTTTTATTTCTTTTTTTTTTTTCATTCTTTTTTCCTTTGTTTTCTTTCAATTACAATCATATGGATTCCAATTTCTAAAGGAGGGTAGGCCAAAGAAAATACAGAACAAGGCTCAAAAGGGCTGACAAAATATATAGTGATTGGGTAACAGAAATGAAAGTCATTCGTCATCCTGGGCCGAGAATGTCTCGCACAAATAATGATCCGACCTAGAGCCCTGCAAAGATGGGACTTTATCTACCCGGTATTCTCGATTTCCGTTCTAAAAGATTCTAAAAATGGTTGATATTCGGCGAGAAACACATGTTTAAAGTCTTGTTTTGCCCCATATTTGTAACCTTTGTGCCTTGAATAAGTTGATATTTTAGTGTTCTTAAGCTAATTACGTATTTGTAATCATGTAGGAACGGAAAATTGATGGATCTGGAGCTGAAATGAGAAGAAATGGAGCTTCGAAGTTTGAGTAGAAGCCCGAGACTCGACCGGACACCAAGGCGTGGATGAAAAATAATAATAAATGGATGAGCACTAAAATATGCATGTCGCACCGCACCGCGACAGGGTCGTGTTTAAGAGAAATTGAATTTTTAAAATCCTGCATAAAAAGCCCTACCGCACCGTGCTATGCAATGCGCTTCGCAGCGAGGTAGGCTTAAAATCCTGACATTTTAATTCCGCATTTATTTTAGATTCCCGACTTGTGTTGGTCTATGGGGACGATATAAAATTCCTAAAACACGGCCCAAAACAGAATCTGGGAAGGAGCAAAAGGAGACTATAGTGTTGGAGACTTGGAGATTACAAGAGTTTTCTTAAATTCTTCCACTTTGCTTATAATTTATTCGTTCATGAATATTTCTGACATGATTGTTATGAGCATGAGCGGCTAAGTTACCCCATCTAGGATGTGATGGAACCATTATTGGATGATGTACTTAATATTTCGTGATTAAATCTAGTTTTAATTCTTATTCCTATTCATTCAACTACATTTTGTATTGCTTTTAATTGAAGAGCTCTCAATTGAATGTGCCCTTTTGTTGTTGAGATAACTTAGAAAAGTATTTTGAGATAGGGTTGGTTGGATGACGATATTTTGGCTTAAACTAAGGAATTATTTAGTTCAATTGACGGTGTGACTTAGGAATAATTTGCTCTTATCTTGATGTTTGTGAGTAGTCCATATAATCATCTTTGACTAACTTGGAAGAGTAGTCTGAGATAGTTGTTGCTTGTGATTGGAAAATACTAGCGACAAACTAGGAGTTCATGTCAATAGAAATAATCAAGCTAGATGGAGAGCGAGATAATCAGTACATCATCCCAATAATTTGGGAAGTCATTGCCCTAGGTCTTTTACCCCCTGAATTTTACTCTAGCTATTTACTATTTGTCATTACTTACGTGTTGTTCATAATTAGTTTTTCTATACAAGAACCATTATAAATTGCTCTTGAAATTGTTTGAACGAAAACTTGGTGAAAATAAGGTTACAAATTAACGTTGCTCTCTTTGGGATTTGACCCCGGACTTGTTAAACTGGGTTATATTTGCAGCGACCGCTTATCCTTACAAGGATGAGTTTTGGGCGTGATCAATGGTCAGCTTCAATCAGAATAACCGTGCACGATTTCAAAATTTTTCACACCTCCCTCATCAGACGACTATCAACTAATCCCCAGTTTACTTCAAAATTCTTCCTCACAATTTCAACGGTTCATTGAGATAAATATTAGACCATGTGTTTAGATCCAGATGTGAATTCCTCGCACATGTCATATTATTAAGGCGATAAAATATAAAAACGAAATACTAAGAAAACAAGATCAAGATGAAAATAAGAGATATAATATTGAGATGAGAAAGGGATCTCGCTTTTCATTGAATTAAAATATAACCTATCGAAGTGCACAGAAAGATTAACCAAACAAGCCACAATGCTTTGTTCAATTGCGAGTCTGGGCCTGGTTTTCTATGTTGCAATGTTTTACCCTTTACCAAGTTGTACCATGTTGATGCCAAAGATGTTCCCTATCTTCTGCTTTGCCTCATTTTCTCCAGCTCTCATCGGAGTAGACTACATTTCTTTGGACCTGATGAATGACCATAAGATATGAAACTGGCCTCTCGAGATACATGTTCATCTTCTTTATTTCTTCACCCCTTACTCTGTCTACTACCCCAAGCACAATTTCAGGAATAGAGTTCACTCTCACAAGCATTTTATTGGTCCCAACTGACACAACATCAACAAATACTATTGGTGTTGAAGATTGAACTCTTAAATCTTCTCCACACACCATACCCACCATATGCACATCATCATGGACAGGCAATGAATTCTGGTTGATATCTGGTGCATCTTAGCCCTCAACTTCGATCTAACTGTTATCAATCAAAGCTTGGATGTCTTTCTTGAAAAATGGAAATCCTCAGTGTCATGCCCCGGTGCACCTGAATAGTAAGAACATTGTCGAGAGTCGTCAACCCTATCCCTAGGATGCATTCCTCCATTTTCTCTTGATGCACTTTTCTATAATCAACTCTTGGGTGAAAATCTGGAGGGCCTCTTGGCCAGTAGGGAAGGCTCGGGGGAGGTTTAAATTGATTTTGTGGAGCTTGGTAAGTATTGTGTCTGGGATGTATAGGATGTGGGGCTGGACCACGCCATTGCAGATAGAATGGTGTTGGAGCATATGTCGGCGCTATATGGACTAAGTATTGTGGTTGAGGAGTGGAGTATTATGAATTTTGTGGAGTAGTAGTGTTGTTCAGGGTGTATTTTTGGAGCTTAGTATGAGTGAGTTTGATTGTATCTTTCTCCCTCCACTCCTGTGAACTCGAACCTACCATAGCTATATCGTTTTGCTTCTTTTTCCCAAAAGCTCCTGCATGAGTCTGTACTGCTTGTGTGGTCCCCCGTAGTGCTGTTTGACTTACAATCTTACCAGCTTTAACTTCTTTCTCAACCATTTCACCTATTTTGATAACCTCATTTAACGACTTTCCTCAGGCAGGAATCAATGCACCGTAAAACTCCTCATCTTGAGCTTCAATGAAAAACCAAACCATGTTTTCATTCGGAATTGCGAGGATCACTTGAGCAGCCTGTCCTCGCCATCTGAGGGCATATTCCCTGAAGCTTTCACTTGGCTTCTTCTTTATCTCATCCAAAGAGGAGCAATCGGGCACGACTTCAATGTGGTACTTGTATTGGTCATAGAATGCCTTTGCCATGTCTTCAAACATTGGCCATTTGGTTACATCTTCCATCATGAACCATTCGGCAGCTGTACCTCTTAAGCTTTCAAAATTATGCTATCAACGACTTATGTTTCTCGACTCCTCTCATTTTGTTGCAGTAGGTCTTCATATTAACCCTTGGATCTCCCTGCCCAGTGTATGGCTCGAACTTGAGTACTATGAACCCATCTGGCAATTGCAATTCAGGGAAAAGGCAAAGATCCTTGAAAGAAGTATCAACATGATCTCCACATCCTTGCATAATTCTCACAACTTGTTCTAAGCACTTTACTTTACGTAAAACTTCATTCTCGACTGACTTTCTCAAATATTCAGCTTCTGCCCGAGAATCATGATGGAACTCTTGATCATATGAGTCATTGTGTCGAAAAATTGGTTTATGGGGCTGATCATGGTGACGGCCCCCAGCCTACATATGTGGATGACTGTTTGACCTACGCATGGTGGGCCTAGCAGGGCCCAAAAATACCGAAACGTGTGCTGGAGGTAGGCCATACTGCCATGGTGGTGTAGGTGGTGGTGGTGGCGCATGAGGGCGTACTTCAGCTTCATTTTTTACACCATGGCTGAGGGCAAAACTAGAGGGATAAGCTGGGCCCTCAACTGCAGTAGATGTGCTCGGTGCTTGTTAAATCGTTGTTGGCATGACCTCATCTAGGATGGTTGGCGTAGGATCAGGTGCCTGTCCAGTGGTAAATGCGTGATGCATATCGGCCACGAGTTGTTTCAAAGTATTAACCTCACCAGTCAATCTCTCATTTTCCAGTGCCAAGAGTTCCTGGGCACCGGTCTCAGATCTCTCTCCATCAGATGGCATGGCTATGGGTGAAGTCACAGGTCCCTTTGATCTTGTTTCGTATGGATGGGTCGATGCTAGAATTCCGTACTAAATCTCCAAACTCCAAAACTAATTAAACAAACCGGGTAGCACAAAGAATCACAAATTGCAAGTCTAGGGTTGTTATGCGTCATCCCAAAAAAGTTCACGGTGCAAGCCGCGTGTACAGATCATATCCCCGAAAGTCTGTTTACATGTCGCGTTAAGCAAAGTTAGAACGCACATTATAGTCGACATGTAACTCAGAACGTGGACATTCTACATTTTTTCCTCTTTTCTTTTTGTTGTTTTTTTTCGATTGTCCCTTTTGACACAACAAACATAATTTAAACAACGACACGAGACGGACTCAAAAATAATACTCAACATGACCCACAAGTCGAAAATATACATGAACTGACATGACATTGGGCGGGTCCACCCCGATTGTGAAATTAACAATACTCGACATTCAAGCAGAGTCAAATTATTACACGAGGATCGAGACAACATACAATTAAGTAGTCACAATTGATCATCCTTACCTGACTTGACCTTAACGAACATAAAACACAGTGGGACCCTAATTCTTTTTTTTAATGAAAAATTGAGACTCGGCAAAGATTTGAACGACATTGAAGACTAGGTAAGAAAAAAAACTCATTTTTTTCTTTTTCTTTTTCTTTTTTTTTCCCCCGAAGGTGACTCCGAAAAGTGGATATTACGACAACATAAGGATGGCGCAACAAAATTGGTTTGTGAAACGACTCATCAATCTAATTTGGAAATAAATCTTAGAGTATTTGCAAACTGGGCAATCACGGTGACACGATAGCAAACTCAACACAAAATATTGACACAAATTAAACACACTAACGGTTCCCAACACTTCACCATTATAACAGCGTGAAACCCGACAAATTGTTTTCTTCTTTTTCAGTACTAGACTTGGACTCAGCTTCAAACATGAAAGGATCCGAAAATTTTGCCATTATTATGGCGTAAGACGACGACAAAAATTAATTTTTATTAGTTGACCAAACCCCAAACCCGGACACAAAATTAGATTCAATTTTTTTTTTTTTTTTGGAAAAACAAAGAATTCACCATTATGACGACGTAAAAATCTGACACTCGTCCCGGTGATAGGCCATCATAACAACCCTTTGACTAGAACAAATGTAACACATAATATGCCCATGATGTGTTTTTTGGGTTGCGGACCCATCATGACACAAGGAAGTCAGCCTAGACAAGTGAGGTACCGGTGTACTGTACCTCACTAAGTCCAATGACATGCAGATAATTCGGCCTAAATAAAAGCGCAGGTCAAACTCTAGGTGACTCAATGGGTTCATAATCTAGTGTTCAGCCATTGGAAGTGCATCGGCGTACCAATCAACAACATCTAACGGCCTTACCCAGCGTACCTCCTCCTAAATCGGGTTGACTCTTTGTGTCTTGAGACTCGACAAAAATTCCAAATGCAAAAGCGAAACTGGCGTGCTTATATGCAGTGTACCAGAAGACTTAGAGGTATACGAGAGAAGACAATTGCGTATATACAGTTCAAACAAATCAAAGCGGTAACAATCAAGGCAATATATACAAACAACACTCAAAAGACGAAAGGCGGCAAATTTTAAAAGCATGAGACTCTCAGTTTTTTCACTTTCCTCACCAGTAGAGTCGCCAAGCTGTCATCCCCTCTTTTTCCATATAATGGCAATGACTGGTGTTACAAGTACACAAATTATTATAGATTAAGAGCCGCCACTTGACAAGTTAATGGTGTGTCAAGTCACCAAAGTGGTGTACCTAGAACACCTATAACTAGTTTAGCGGTCTGCATCAGAGTTTCAGGTAAGGATCTCGGTTGACTCTCGGGAGAGGTTAGGCACCCTCGAGTCCTATACCAAGTACAGTTTCTTTATTGACGCGTTTCGACTCATGTAATTTTTTTTTATTTAGTGCCATATTATTACGCTTTATTTGTTATTATATTTGCTTTATTTGTTATACACTTTAAATTTTTAATTGAAACGTCACTTGTTCATTGACAGAAACTCTATCAAAAATTATTCGCGGATACTTTGCCCATTCGAATTCTGATATAAGCGAGTTCCATGTAAATATCAGACCTTTATTACGCCTTGATATTAAGTTAATATCGCCTATTCACGCAAATGAAAACACAGTCGGATATAATCGTACAAGCACCTCACTCGAACGAAATCTTCCAACTTATTAATTGAGTTTCATGTGAAAGCTCGGTGTTAATTTTGTTTTGTTTCGGCCTATTGGCTTGCCTAACTGCGCGTCTCTAAATAATGCCTACTCGTGAATTTCTTTGTTATTAACACTTACTAGTTGAACATTGGTTTACATGACTAAGACTTGTGCCAATATAATACTCTTTTATATAACTTGTTCTGACTATCCCACCTAAATAATATTCCGTCTAACTTAAAGATGAAGCAAGCCCGTTATCTTTTCTTTAAGGCCAACTGATGATTTTTTTTCTATTTTTAAGTCATAGTCCTAAATTTGACTAACTAGTACAAAGCTAATTAATTTTACCATTTTATTCATTTGTACATATCTAATTTTAAAATTTGAAACATGGCTGATCTTGAAAGCAAGTCATGAAAACCAAAATCCCGAACTTTAAACTACAGCAGACATTCGTGGTCCAAAACATAAACTTTTCTAATTTTTTTAGCATTCTTTTAACATAATAAACATTCTTTCAGCATAATAACAAAAAACAAAGATGTAAAATACGTACACAAATACTGGGAATAAAATTCTTTGGGCCTGGTCCAAACCAACTCGCTCGCAGATCTTAACCAAGCCTAAAAATACTTTTATTTATCATGCTTAGGCCTAACCAACTCGCTCGCATATTTACATACTAAGAAATGAAATACAAATTTAGAATTTTTAACCAAAAATGTATTCAACCCCCTTAGTAAACAACAAGTGATCCACCAAGCTAGACCAACATCAACACAACAACAACAAATAACAGACAGCAACAGAGAAACCAACTCAAACTTAAACTCAGAAAACTCAAGACTCAACTCCCTTTTCTTTTTATTATTCTTACTATTTTCCACTTTTTCTGCTCTAGCTTTTTACTATCTCCAGATCTGATTTTTTTTAGAGAGTGAAGTGTGTTTCTCAGATCTCTGTTTTATTTTAATCTTTTAGTAATGAGTATATTTCAAATCTGTTTCTCTTAAATATTTTTTTGGGCAGTGAATATTTTCAGATCTCAAGAATTTTCTTAAGAGTGTGAATGTGTGTATTTCAAATATTTCCTTGATTTGAGAGTAAGATCCCTACTAAATAGCCCAAGAGGAAGAGTGTAAATCTAGTTAAAAGGACAAGTTCGACCATGTGAAAGTCCCTAAAATTGTGGTGACTTTTGTACCTTAGTTTTTTTAATGCAAATACCACTAAGCTTGTAGCTTAGTGGTTAATTTTATTAATAATAAACAAATAAAAAATAAATACGGTCTTTACAATCATTAAAAAAATCTAACCTTGCTAAGACTATGTCTAGCTAGAATACTAAGAACTACATGCCTAGATTTTACACTTACTCCCTTGGGTTGAGCATAATCAAATGCTAATACCACCATGTAAACAAGTATATCATCTTGATAAATAGCTTTGAAAAAATATCCCTAGTTAGTAATAGAACTAGTGAATAATAATCTAGATAATGTAATGATGGAACGATGATAAAATCTAATCCAATGAGTGTTAATCCGTTGAAACTATTCCATGGACGTTGTTCAAGCTCAGTCCAAGTAGTTGAGGCATCAAACAGGTGAAACATCATCCCATGCCTCACGTCATGGGCTGTATGGCCTGGAGTTGAAAATCCAGCGCATACACTCGTCCATGCTCCGCGTGGGTGACTGTTTGGACTCGTCCATGTACCTTAGTTTGATCTTTTTTTGACACATTTTTTTTTATAAATAAAATCTAAAATTTAAAAATTAACCCAATTCTTATCCTTTTGACTCAGAAAATCCTTGAATCACTAGCTCCAAAATTCACAATCCTATTTTTGGTCATTTTTTCGGTATTTTCTATCTAATTAATTAATTAAACTGCTAAATAAAGGGTAAAAATTCAGCAAAATCACACGATAAATATCACAACTATTTAACGTAATTTTTGGCATATTGTGCCAAAATTAGGTGATTACACAACCTTTTTTATAACAGTAAATTCTTTCTGAAGAGAGACCTAAATTGGAAATAGTTTTTTTTATCGTAGTACGAGGTAGGTAACCCCAAGTTACTTGGGCTTAGTTCATTCATAAGTCCAATGATCTCATCCATGTCTCCTTGATATATTATAATTTGATTTTATACTAAGCAACCTAACTGCAGCTGACAACTTCAAATGTGTTGACCCCTCATAAAATGGGTGACTAGCTTCTTTCAACTGTTCATAGATGATTCCTCAACATTATATTGGGATGGTTCCCCTTGGTACATCCCAAATGCATCATTTATGATTTCATGCGTAGGAGAGTTATACTCGACATACGCACCACTCACCCCGGCGTATTCATTTTGTAAGTTGACTTCATCAACACTAAGATTACACTCTCCATGTGCAGTCCACACAAAATAATTGGGCATAATTTTTTTTTTTATAAATATGGAGTACCACGACATCTATTTGTTGCACATAGCTGCACTTACATTTCACACAAAAATATTTAATTTTACCCTCCCTTATATATTCAGGAAGCATTTTAGCTTTAGAAATAAATCGGTCAACCCCATCTACAAAAGTTTTCCTCAAACTTATATTTTCATAAAACCTATTATACATCCAACTACGATTTTCATCACGTTCCATCTAAACAAAGTTTACAAATTGATGTATTTAGAACAATGCAAGAAAGTATAAAATACTTGTGTAAGCTAGTTTAGAAAATGTTGAAAAAATTAGCTTATTTTCTTAAGTTTAGGAATAAAACACTTTAACTGCAATAAGTTTACCAAGTTTCCTATATTTCAAATTGAATATTAACTTGTTTACTCCTAATTGCACATTTTGTTCTACTTTATGCATGTTTATGCCAAAAATTGGTCGTCTAGGTTAAACACATAGGGGTCGTTCGGTTGGGAGAAACAATGAGCTAATAAATTCACTAAAAATTGCACCATTTATTTCTATGTTTGGTTCAACTTTCACCCCTACATAAAATTTAGCATTATTTAGTACAACGTTTGGTTTCATTTCTTCATTTCCGCATAACTAATACCTGCATAAATTATGCAGGAATCTATGTATTATTTAATGCGGGGTAGAAGGTAGAATAAGTAATATGGGTATTATTACTGCATGTATTAAAATATAAAATGATAAAATTAACCATCATAATATTAATAATATTTTATAAATTTTTTTATGGGGTATCTGAATTATAACATTGTATTAATTAGTGATTCAAGAAATAATCCCTACGTTATAATACATGCATAGCTAATACCCATATTATAAATTCCAGCAATATTAATACCCGCATTATTAATACCCACATTGTTAATACCCGTATTACTAATACCCACATTATTAATACCTACATTACTAATACATACATTGCTAATACTCGCATTAACCCTCTCCCAACCAAACGAACCCCTTAAATTTATGAATGGGTCACAAGCAATGCAGTAAAAAACAACGGAAAAGTAAGTAATATAGAAGAATATAATAGACAAGAAAGTAAAGAGTTTTATTCCTTGAGAATAGCCGGATTCAGTGGTGAATCGCTTGATGTACAATACAATATAAGAAGGGGTATTTATTGTAGTGATTACTCAGTCCTAATTATGGTAAGATACAAAGACTAACGAGGTTTATGGGCCTATAAACTCAAGGCGGTGGTATATACGAAACCCTAACTACAAGACTGTAGCCCTAAGACGGCAGGATGTATGCCTTGCGTCCTACGCCCGTACTATCTGAGCGGTCGTAACTTGTAGAACATGCGTGCATCCTCTATGCCCGGTGACTTGTAGGATAAGTCTAGTCTCGCCAGCTAGACTCGTATCCCCGTAATAATATTTGGTGTATTTTTGTCCACATATTCAGTCCCCTACTTGCTGAGTATTGACGCAAGCAGTTAGGAAGTGAAAGCGGTGTGAAAGATTGTTGAACCCCAAAATATTACCCGTTTAATGATAAATTCAGCATATATGTTCAACAATAAGGAGATTTCAAAGGGTTTCCTTTTGAAGTCGCCACCTAATTTAGGAGAATTAGGAATCAATTAGCTAAATAATGCGCGCAATTCCTCTGTTTAAGGAAATTGATCTTTTTCAGAGATTCGGGTAAGAAGTTCAATTACTTTTGAAAGAAGGTTTCAATTTGAAAGAACTTTCAAAAATCCATAAAATATGGTTAATCCTTTGATTTTCACAAAATAGCTAAACAAATGGAAACTTTCAATATTTATTTAAAGGCTTTAAAATTAATGCTTAATTATAGATTATAATAAATATGCTTTTTAAAAAAATATGATTTTAAATGTAATAATAATAAAATATAATTTTGGCAAGAAAGACGAAAATCGATTAATATTGAAAAATATTTAATGAAATTGCAATTTAAGGAATTTGAAGCTCAGTTACTATTTTATTATTTTTAAATTTTAATTGCAAGCTCTATTTGACTAAAAGATTCGAAATTCATAAATAAGATTGAAATTCTAAAAAAAAAAAATATTCACAAAATAATTCAATAAATAAATAAACATTCATTCATAAATAATCAAATAAATTATCATTGAACAGTTAATTATCTATGGGGAATTCCTATAGACATGGATTCTAAAGGTAAGGGAAGAGAGGAGGTTTAGAAGATAGAACTCAAAAATTTGGTAAACTCGCGTGAGCCTTGAAAATTATTTTGTACTATTATATGCCCTTGAGCCTAAACATCACATGGCTCAACAAAGCATTTTTTCTAAAGTTTTCGAGAGTCTTCATTCCTTTTTCGAGCTTGAGCTTGATTTGCGGACTTGACCCAAATGACACAATGCGAATGTAGACCATCCCATTTCTGAGTTTTGGCCAAACTCGCCCTGTTTCGGAGCAGCAAGCCAAGGCTAAGGATCCGAATATAAACCACACTCGAAAAAGAGGTGCGACAACGAAGCTTAGACTCCAAAAACTCAAGTATGAATCTCAATAAAACAAGCAAAATTTAATAAGTATTTTAAGAAGGTTTTTTCTATATTTATCACGGCTATTAACGGCTATCCCCCTAAATTAACTTATCCTCGATCTTATATAGGGCACAAATTAAGGTTTTTGAGGGTGTGGAAAAACTAGGAAAAATACGAAATTAACCTTAACAGACCCTTTTGGATGAGATTGAATTCAAAATCGTTGTTCAAAAGGAGGAAAAATTCCCACCAAAACATAAAACTCAGAAGGAATATACCTTCTAGATTTTGACGTTGGAAATGACAGAGGTTGCACAAAATTTACCCAAAGTGGAGGAACAATGGCTGTCCTTGGTTGAAAATTGGTTTTGATTTTTGTCTAAAAAGGAAAGAGAAGAGGGAAAAGGAGAAAGGATGAGCTACGAGGTCGTTTTGTTTTCTGGAAGAAAGGGTAAATTGAAACACTTAACTGAATTTGGAGAGAACTTTGCGATTAATAGGGATTTTGCATGGGTAACCTGAAATTAGGGGTGTTTTTGCACTTTTGTCCCTTTTACTCAAAATTTTCAATTGCAGTTAATTAACCTTAAAAATTAGCCCTAACTAAAACTTCTTAATTAAATACGCTTTCTAAAATCGAATTTAGCCCAATATTTCTGGATAAATTTGGGTGTCAACAGTTGTCCCTCATTGCCCGAAAAGGATGAAAGAGTTTTAAGGGTAAAGAAGTTGATGGAAACGCTAATTTTGTCACGATAAAGCCAAACACTTCTGATTCTAAGGACCAAAACGCGAGGCTTATGGACATGGCTGAATTCTGGTCTCCGAGTTGCCTGCATATCTTTGGCTAAACAGGAATCAGACCATATGTAGTTTGACGCGATTCAGGAAATGAAAACAAGATAATAAGGACTATCTTGTCTTCACTCTCGAACCTTGAACTGGGTCTTGGCTTATGCTGGACACAAAAACTCACACAAAAAGGGGTTGACACAAGACGGACCTCTAGGGTTGACATAAGACAGACCTCTAGGTTTGGCAACTTGTTCGAGTGTGATTCTTCAGATTTTCGTTGACGAGTCTTGCTCATATCAACGATTGCCCCAGTTCAACGCTAAGAAAGAGTTCCACAATATGCTCAAAATTCTGCTGCGGTGCTGCTAAAATTCTGTCATAATCTCGACAAATGGTAAGCGATCAACTAGTAATAAAACTTTGATAATCGGAATAAAGAATAAGACAAGTAGCAATAACATAATTTTTTGGGTGCATGTTGCGATATCATCGATAAACTCTTCCTTCAATCAACTGACAAGGCGCTCCAACAAGGTAACCTCTAGGATGATTTTTATTCTGAAATAATAAAGCAAGACAATAAGTAAAATAGGCATTATTTTTTGTAGAATATGAAGTTATTACGCAATAAGTCGACTAACGAGACATATGGTCTCAAGGTGACTTATGAATTTAGTCTACGTGGGTACAAAACATAAGGTTATTGCAGGACAACCAACTAGCAAGACACTCCGAACGCGGTGTCTCAAAGTTGACTTGTCATCTATAATCTAAACAAGTGCAAAACATAAAGATATTGCAGGACAACCAATCGGCGAGACACACCGAATATGGTGTCTCAAAATTGACTTGTCCATTCTATAATCTACACAGGTACAAAATATAAATATATTGTAGGACAACCAACCGGCGAGACACTCCGAACATATTGTCTCAAAGTTGACTTGCCTTTTTATAATCTACTCAAGTACAAAATGTAAAGATACTGCAGGACAACCAACTGGCGAGACACTCCGAACATGGTGTCTCAAAGTTGACTTGTCTTCTATAATATACACTGGTACAAATTATAAAGATATTGCAGGACAACCAACCGGCGAGACACTACGAATATGGTGTCTCAAAGTTGACTTGTCTATTCTATAATCTACTCAAATACAAAATGTAAAGATATTACAGGACAACCAACTGGCAAGACACTCCGAACACGGTGTCTCAAAGTTGACTTATCAAATTCCTGATTCAAAGCAGGCTTCAACGTAACGTTTATTTATAAGGCGAACGGGCCTAAAAACCGTTTAATTATAAGGCGAAACAGCCTAAATATTTCATTCATAAGATGAACAAGCCCAAATCATTTATTTATAAGGCGAACGAGCCTAAATCATTCATTTATAAGGCGAACAGGCCTAAATCATTCATTTAAAAGGCGAATGAGCCTAAATCATTCATTTATAAGGCGAGCGAGCCTAAATCATTCATTTAGGCGAACGAGGTGAATGAGCCTAAATCATCCAATTATAAGGCGAACGAGCCTAAAACGTTCATTTATAAGGCGAAGGAGCCTAAAAAGTTCATTTTATAAGGCGAACGAGCCTAAATGTTCATTTAAGGCGAACAAACCTAAAATACGTAAGGTAAAGCAAAAAACACAAAACTCATTAAAGCATGTACTTCTCCAAATTAGCAATATCTACAAATCACAAAAACGGAATTTTAGTAAACATCTCATAAACTGAAAAAGAAATGAAACTGATATGTTTAACAATTTGCAAGAATTATAGAAAATAGAAATGCCGCCTTTCGGCAATAAACCATGATAAAGCATGATGCTTTAAATCATGAAGAGGTAGCCTGCAATGCAATGTTGGACTGTGCTCCAATCAACTGATAAAACCAATGAGGCGTCTTGTCACGAAGCCTCCAACGTCCCAACGCAACTTGAAATAAACTTGCATATCTCATAAAAGCAGATACTTCTCCAAATTTATCAATATCTTTCGGCAATAAACCATGATAAAGCATAATGCTTTAAATCATGAAGAGGCAACTTGCAATGCAATCGTGGATTGTGCTCCAACTAAAAAGGTATGAACACATCCAAAGTTATCTCATTATCATTGTACTCTCTGAATTGTTTTATGGAGGACTGATCTTTGCTACAGAGCAAAGTGAACCCTCAGAATTGGCAATATCTGTCAATCATAAAAATAGAACTTTAGTAAGTATTCTCATAAGGTGAAAGAGAAATTAAACGGATATGCTTAACAATTTGTAAAAGTTATGGGAAATAGAAATGCCGCCTTTCGGCAAAGTGGGAAAGCATCGAGCTTTATCCCAAATATCATTGCAATCCAAGCGATGAGAATCCTCGAGAATTGCTTGCTAAGAAGTTTATCTTCAGATGCGGGTCTTAATGTCCCTGCTCTCAAAGAAAAATTGTTAGTTTTGGGAAGGAGGGGGAGCGTTTGATTTGTGTTGACTTGCTCTTGATCTTGTTGGTGTTGTTTCCTCGTTCTTCTTCAAACTTCAATTTGCGAATCATACTTGGAGACTTGGCTCGTGAACTCAATATCATGAATATTTTGATAGTATTGGCAAAGTAAAGATAGTTTGGTAATAAAGTAAGTAAAGCAGTCATGCAAATATTTCATGAAATTAAGATGAATTTTATAAAATTTCTGCCTTGACTTAAGCTTGTGGCATATCTTAAAATAAACCGAACATCCTTTATCTTAGAGTTGGCATTGTTCACTCAGCCAATTCTCGAAATCTTTCCAATTCATCCTTTGAATCAACGTTGAATCTTTCAAATATTCTGCCCCAGTTATTATCTTTCACCTCTCCAACTCGTTTTACAACAAATTGCCCCAGTTATCATCTCCAATATCTTCAAATTTGCTTTACAAAACAATCTCGGTTATGATTTCCGCTATCCTCAATTTACTTTGCAAAAAATTTCCTCGGTTACTATCCTTTACATCTTCCACTTGATTTTGTAAAATCTGCCCTGGTTGCTATCTTTAAATCTTCAAATTCCCTTACAAAATTGCCCCAGTTGCTTACTTTAAAGAAAACTAAAAATTTTAATATTATAGAGTCGAGCCCGAAGAGAGCGCCTACGTATCCCAACATAGGAATCAGACCGTGTGTAGTTCTACTTACATAAAAATTTTGGGAATATGACAATTTAAGTGTGAAGCCGAATCTGAATTGGAATGCCTACACATCTGCCCCGATGAATAGTTTGAAATTACATCATCAAAAGATAAACAAACTTAAAGTATTACAATATTTTGACCGAATTCGATGGGGATTGCCTACTTATCCTATCGCGATTCTAGGAATCGGGTCAAAAGTAGTTCAAAATTACATAAATGAGGAAGTAGGTGATTCCTGTGCTAGTGCAAGTGAAATCTATGTGAGTTGCCTACGTATCCCGCCTTGGGAATCAGGTACGTGTAGTTTGCGTTACATAAAAAGTATATTCAAGACAATGCTAACTTATGGTTGCTTCAAATATAGTGTCTTTGATGACATTTGTGTTGAATGCTTTCGGCAAAACTTGAACATCTGTTTCGTAAACACGAGCGTTCCTCCAAATAGGACATGGTGAACCGTGTAAAGACGCTACCAACTTCACGCATTCTGCATCTTCAACTCATCCTTTTAAACGGTCCTCAATAATGTTGATAAAACTATTACCACACAATATGCCAGCAAATAAAATCTGCCCAAATTGAAGTTCTACAGATAGTGCGATATCTTAGAAGTGAAAAATATAACTTTCCAGCTGACCATTCTCAAATTGTTCAGTTGTTTTATTGTTAGTCACAAGCAATGTTTTGGCAGGTTTGATAATTATAAATTTGAAACAAAAATGAGTATTTAACCAAAAGTAAATCATAAATTAAATAAGGTCTAATAACATAATAAGAATGTAATGTATAATTTATTCAAATCCTAACTTAAGGAGGCATAACATGACAGATATGCAAAGACGAAAATTTAAAAAGTTATTTTCAAAAGACATAAATTTAAAAGAAAACACAATTCAGGGCCTCAATTTGAATTGTGATGCAAAAAGATGCTATTGAACTCAAAAGAACATGAATCTAAAGGTCGTCATCTTCATTTCTGTGTTGCACCATCATAAGCAAGCTGGAGTACTCTATCATCAATCAAATCTTGAATTTTGTGCCTCAAAGGAATGCAGTTCTTGGTGTCATGATGACAATACTCTACATGATAAGCACAATATTTGACTCCCTCGATCACGTCCGGTGATGGGTTATAGGTTTCCTCTCCTATGAGTGCCTTCAATAGTGAACTCACGGGTTTGCTTTTCGTGAGTGTTGGAGCCAGATCCAACCCTTTGAAAAAATTGAGAATAGGGTGGAACCATTGGGATTTGAATCTCCCCTGCTTTGATCAATGCTTCGATCTTTTCCTTCAATGAATGGCAATTTACAGTTTCATGCCCTGGAGCTCCAGAATGATACGCACAATTTTTTGTTATATCAAACCAAATAGGGAGAGGATAAAGTATTATGTCTGCAATAGGATGGATCAACCCAGCTACTTTCAATTTTTCAAATAATTGGCCAATAGGCTCAGGTAGAGGCGTGAAAGTTTTGACCGTCATTTTGTGGGTTTGGCCATAATTGGGCAAACTTGGCGAACAGAAGTTTCAGGCTGATGACTTGGAGATGGGTAAAACTTTGAGGATGGTAAATAGTTTAGGGTAAATAGTTTGGGGGTGCCTGATAAACATGTGGTAGTGGGTGCGGTAGTTAGACCAGCTTTGTTGTATGAGGGGAGTGTTGTTCAGTCAAGAATACTCACATTCAACATATGAGCATTGCAGAGATGAGGATGCTGGGATGGATGTACGGGCATACTAGGATGGATAAAGTTAGGAACGAGGTCATACATGACAAGGTGGGAGTGGCGTCAGTGGTTGACAAGATGCGTGAAGCGAGGCTGCGGTGGTTCAGTCATGTGAAGAGGAGGAGCACAGATGTCCCAGTAAGGAGGTGCGAGAGGTTACCAGTATTGGGTCTACAGAGAGGCAGAGGCAGACCGAAGAAGAATTTGGGCGAGGTGATTAGACAGGATATGACTCACCGCCAGATCACTGAGGACACGACCCTAGATAGGAAAACATGGAGATTGAGGATTAGAATAGAGGGTTAGATATTCGTCGAGAGAGTCATGTTAAATAGGCTCTAGTTTGATTTGTATATATTTGTTACTCCTAGCTTATTCTTTGAATATTTTCCATTTTTTTTATATAGGTACTAGTTTGATTCATATGTATTTGTTACTTCTAGATTATTCTCTGAATATTTTGCATTTCTGTTATATAGGCATTTAGTTTTATTCTCATATATATGTTATTTCCTGCTTGTTGTGCCTTGGTATTTTTTGTTCACCTATGTTCCCTCTAGTTTTATGTTAGTATTGGCTTTATCATTGTGCTTACATCTTATTTTCTCTTTGTTCATGTTTACATATCTTTCTCTTTAGCCGAGGGCCTATCGAAAACAGCCTCTCCACCTTGGAGGAGTTAAGGTATGTATAAATCTCACCCTCCCCAGGCCCCACTTGTGGGATAACATTGGGTGTGTTGTTGTTGTTGTTATTGAGTGGGTGCGGTTTAAAAACATGTGTGTTGTATGAAGGGTTAAGATCAGGCTTTGGTGCAATAGAAGCTTGGTAGTGACTATAATGATTGGACGTTGATGTGCTTTGGCTAGGAAACTTATGAAGTAGGTTCGGATGACTTGGAGCATGTACCTCTGTTTCTTTTTTCTCATCTTTGGTAGACTATGTCATCACATTGGAGGTTTTTGGAGCAGATTTAGTAGTAGAGCTCACTATCCAGAGATGATGCGAAACATTCAATTGCTTTATTTTCTGTATAAGGTGGTTGGGCCTTAGTGGCTTCAACTGTCAACATACAACATATTCCCTGAAGGTCTCAGTTGGCATCTTTTTCAAATTCGACACATAATGCCTACTAGACTTCTCCTGCTTTTGCCAATGGTACCACTCGTTCAGATTAGATGTTTGTTCAGTTTCTGATTGCTCATTTTCCATGGTAATATCAATGAGAGTATTTTCATCATTCTTTGTGCTTTGTTCTAAAGTTAGACCGGACACTATTTTTTCCTCTTTGATGATCAAAGTTGGAAGAGAATCTCTTGCTCTTGCTTTGGATTTTGTGAAGTCGGCCATTTCAAAGTCATCACAAATCAATCTTCTGCGGGGAAGGAAGTAAACAAACAAATAAAAAATTCAAATGTAACTATGTTAGTTTGCATGTAATTTACGAGGTTGCACACAATCACGTAGCGCGCGTCACGTAGCACTTTGCAATTTGATCATGGAAGATATAGCAACAAATTGGCATGTGGCAATCACAAATAATTGAGCGTAAATAAAATACAAATGCGTCCTACCCTATAGGGTGCCTCTTTGTGCCAGAGGTGGGCCTAAGACGTCAAATAGGTGATTATGAAAAATAGTCCAAGCCAGTTTTGCAATAATTGAATTTAGAGTAAGTAATAATAACAGTAACAATAATTTCCTTTTCATTATATCTTTCTTTTGCGAACATCATCGAATAGAAAGTGCAAGACATAATTTAAATACATCATTTTGAGTACAATGAAAAAATTTAAATAACTGTTATAAGTATGATGCATCAGGCTCGAGGAGGCAATGAAGCTGAAGTGCTGGCTTGTTCGGATCAATCTTTGATTGCTTGCACAGTCTGCGCAATTTCTGTCGTCTGGTCTTAGATGTCGTTTACTCCAAAATAGTGCTTGAATCAGACACCGATCAAATAGATCAAACATCTTATCGTCCTTTTGACATCTTTCGCCCCTAGCTTGTTATCTTCTTGCAAGTATCTCCACAATTTCAACTTGATGACTATTTGAATACCCCTTGAATTTAAGTGTCTTCTAGTCTATAAAATTAATAAAAGTATTCTAAATTTAATTGATTGCAAAACTTGGCTTGGACTAGAAGTTTTGTTATCACATAAACTCATAATATGCACTGTTATTGGGTTTGAAACCCGTCAACGAGAAAGGGCAGTTTTTCTAACTATGGATGCGGTACCAAGGACCGGGTCCAATCTATGGTTTATGCATGCATTTTTCTAACAAAAACTCTAGAGTGGTTTTACTAGACACAAGGTTATTTTAAGTAGCAAGCGGTGACGCGGTAGTAAAACTATCTGCTTACCCAGCAGGTACGTGCACTCTTTCTTAAAGGTTTTTTGTGAGTTACGGGTGTATATGCATACACCTCACGGGTATAAGTATCCATGAAGAAGCTCCCAGGAGTGAGAAAAATATGAACGGAATGCCAATTTAATTAGTGCGCAAATAAAAGTGTAGTCACATGCTTTAAGTGGAAAATAATTGCAAATAATTAAATTAAATTAACTAAACATGCTAATTTAAAAATAATAAACAAATAAAGAGCTATCTTGCGGTTAGAACCTTAAGGTATCCCCAGCGGAGTCGCCATGCTGTTGAACCCCAAGAAATTACCTGTTTAAGAATAAATTCTGGGTATATGTTAACAATATGGAGATTTCAAAGGGTTTTCTTTTGGAGTCACCACCTAATTTAAGAGAATTAGGAACCAATTAGCTAAATAATGCGCGCAATTCCTCTGTTTAAGGTAATTGGTCTTTTTCAGAGATTCGAGTAAGAGGTTCAATTAGTTTCGAAAGAAGGTTTCAATTTGAAAGCACTTTCAAAAATCTGTAAAATATGATTAATCCTTCGGTTTTCACAAAATAGATAAACAAATGCAAACTTTCAATATTTATTTAAAAGCTTTAAAATTAATGCTAATTTAGAGACTATAATAAATTATGCTTTTAAAAAAATATGATTTTAAATGTAATAATAATAAAATGTAATTTAGGCAAGAAATACGAAAATCGATTAATATGGAAAAATATTTAATTGAAGTTGCAATTTAAGGGATTTGAAGCTAAGTTACTATTTTATTATTTTTAAATTTTAATTGCAAGCACTATTTGACTAAAAGATTCGAAATTCATAAATAAGATGGAAATTCTAAAGAAATAAAATATTCACAAAATAATTCAATAAATAAATAAACATTCATTCATAAATAATCAAATAAATTATCATTGAACAATTAATTATCTATGGGGAATTCCTATAGACATGGATTCGAAAGGTAATAGGGAAGAGAGGAGGTTTAGAAGATAGAACCCAGAAATTTGGTAAACTCGCGTGAGCCTTGAAAATTATTTTGTACTATTATATGCCCATGAGCCTAAACATCACATGGCTCAACAAAGCATTTTTTTCTAAAGTTTTCGAGAGTCTTCATTCCTTTTTTGAGCTTGAGCTTGAGCTTGAGCTTGATTTGCGGACTTGACCCAAATGACTCCATGTGAATGTAGACCATCCCATTTCTGAGTTTTGGCCAAACTCGCCCTGTTTCGGAGCAGCGAGCCGAGGTGATGGATCCGATTATAAACCACACTCGAACAAGAGGAGCGACAACGGAACTTAGACCCCAAAAACTCAAGTATGAATCTCAGTAAAACAAGCAAAAATTAATAAGTATTTTAAGAAGGTTTTCTCTATATTTATCAATCATGGCTATTCACGGCTACCCCCCTAAATTAACTTATCATCGGGAACAAATTAGGGTTTTTGAGGGCATGGAAAAATTGGAAAAAATACCAAATTAACTTTAAGAGACCCATTTGGATGAGATTGAATTAAAAAACGTTGTTCAAAAAGAGGGAAAATTCCCACCAAAACATAAAAATCAGGAGGAATATACCTTCTAGATTCGAATTTTAACGTTGGAATTACAAAGGTTGTACAAAATTTACCCAAAGTGGAGGAACAATTGTTGTCCTTGGTTGAAAATTGGTTTTGATTTTTGTCTAAAAGGGAAAGAGAAGAGGGAAAAGGAGAAAGGATGAGCTACGAGGTCGTTTTGTTTTCTGGAAAAAAGGGGAAATTGAAAGACTTAACTGAATTTGGAGAGAAACTTGCGATTAATAGGGATTTTGCATGGGTAAGCTGAAATTAGGGTGTTTTTGCACTTTTGTCCTTTCTCCTCAGAATTTCCATTTGCAATTAATTAACCTTAAAAATTAGCCCTTACTAAAAATTCTTAATTAAATACGCTTTCTAAATTCAACTTTAGCCCAATATTTCGGGACAAAATTGAGTGTCAACGAAGATATCTCACTCACTCCTTGAAACTCGCAGTCTCTTTGACCAAGAATGATGTTGATTTATTCGAGAACTACGCGTATCTTCATCTGAATGGTTGATGTCGATTCCATTCCAATAATGCTTTTTGTTGCGCCGAATCATTTCATACTCAAGCCATAATTACGCTTGACCGTTTCATGATCTATTCTTATCTCTTCCAGCCTATAAATAGGGACTTCATGATAGTGGTAAAATCACAAGTGCTCTTCAGAAAAAATACTTCATCTTCAAAGTTCCTTATCAAAGAATGGCTGTTCTATCTTCAAAAATATTGGCATTTGATCCTGGTTTTATATTCCCAGAAAAACCCCTTTATTCCGAATGGATGGTACATGAGAAGACTGTAGGGAAAAGATCATCTACGACTTTCTTCTTCTTTCCCTCCACCCGTTATTGGATAAACAAAGTCCCCGAGTCATGAATTTAGATCGGGCTCCTAATGATGTTATTCGGATTGTCTTCATTGTGGCATATACACTAATTACACTATTCTCTTCTTCTAATACAATGGTTGCTATGATATTCCTCTTGTCATGCGGGGTCAGGACGCTTGGCACTTTCAGCTGTCATAAGGCTTCTCCATCAGGATTTTTCTGGTATTCATGTAGCTCTTTTGACGGTGTAGGGTTGAAGCTTACGTGCCTGGCTCTGTTCCATGGCAGGCAAGAGGACATGACTTTGAGCCATGGGTGGATTAATGAGTCACCAAGCTCTAACTTTGCCTGTGGTTCAGGATTGTCGCTTAGTTCGCATAGTTCGATCAAATTGCTGCTACAACACCTCATCGGCCACTTGTTGTGGGATAACCGAGGGAAGAGGCTCCCTTGTGGTAGGTTCCAGCTCAAGCCTTTCCGTCCTCAATGAGCCCCTAATTGAGCTTGAAGATCTGGGGGGCAGTGCACTCCTATTTGACCAGCGGGTGTCGAAGCAGATGTTCAAGTTTTCTTTCTAAGCTATGTGGACGTGATGGGGGAAGAATATGCTTGCGCTCAGACGCTTCCGAGGATCCTTGCTTTGATCAAGTGGACGGGATTCGATTGTATCAACAGTCGTGTACCTCGAAAAAATGCTTGGGCAGATATATCTCCGGCCACTGAGAGGAGCTCCGGACTGCTTTACGGCTTGTAGCTACAATCCAGATGAAGGATCTCCAGTAATGCAAATCCTGAGGAGCTTATAGTTTTTAGCCTTCATTTTACTTTTTTTTTTTTTTTTACAATTGTTATGAACAATGTTGTATTCAGGAAGAACTATTGTATATTATGAGCCTACTGGCTGTTTATTATTAATGAAACGAGCGTCCATTAATATTTTTATGCGTACTTGTATAGTTTAAGAAGCATGTTTCGTGTGCCTTTCTGGGCTAGTGTCTCTAAAATACGGGCGTACGCACTAAAGGGTGCTTCATTTGCATCAATAGCTGACGGCTTATATTACCCCTGTGATAGACGGCTGTTTTGCACCCACAATGGGACAACTTAAGCGTGTGTGGGAATGTGGCATTTTTTTCCGTTCAAATTTAGAACTTCGTTGCTTGTTTACTCGAGTATTTTAAAACTTTCTGGCACTATGCGGGCGGGGGCATCCCCACCAACATGTAGGTGCAAATTTGTTCAATTGACTAGTCCAACTTACGAATAATGTCTGGTGGCTGAGCTAGACGTGATCTAGCTCTGAGCGAGTAGTTTACCCTACTTTTTGTAGTGAAAAGTGGGTGTATTACTTCAATTAGGTCTGGCCGGGGCTATGAATATTTGGATCGTAGATGGATCTGAATTGTAATTATAAAACTAACTAAATAAAATACTCCCTCCGTCCCAATTTGTTTGTCGTAGTTTGACTTGGCACAAAGTTTAATAAAGTAAGGAAGACTTTTGAAACTTGTGGTCTAAAATAAGTCATGGATATTTGTGTGGCTATAAATGAGTCAAAAAGTAACTTTAGAGTTGAATTATTGCCAAATTTAGAAATATGACAATCTTTTTGGGACAGACAAATAAGGAAAGTATGACAAACAAAGTGGGACAGAGGGAGTAGTAGCTTTATTGAAAAATATGGGCGTAAGGCCTGAATTGTTGTGGATGAAAACCCGTAATATAACTGACAAGTATGTAAATACTACAATCAAAATTAAAGAGAAACTAAAGACTTTAATTAAAGTAAATACTAAGAAGGATTTTACTTCCATCATTGAACGAAGGTGTTTTCCAAGGCTCCCTCATCAGAGGGTTCTGAGCCTCGAGATGTAACCTATGGACTGCTGACAATTCGATGGTATAAGTCCCCGTTGATTAAACAATATTGAATTGCCTGCCTTCGCACCTGTCTGCTCTCTGACTTATCTTTGGGGAATATTCCCTTGTCCGAGTAGTTAATCAGTACGTGACGATGTTTTGAGGTGGAATCTGTGCTTGGAACTTCAAGGTTCATTAGGTCCGAGGGGGTCAGCTCAATCACTATCTGCTGATCGTCTGAATCAGTTTGTGAATCCTCGAGCGCTTCGTCCTCGTTTGAGCTTTTCTTCTGATAGACAAACTCCTACTTGTGAAAGTTCATAAAGGTGTTTTAACTTTCCCTTTCCGATCTGGCGCACAAATGTTCTCCGTAGTAAAAATCTCATTCTCCGTACTGACCACCAACTGGGAACCACTATAGAGGCTGACTTCTCTGTCCCCCAATATGTGGCCTAAGTCAAGAGCTTGAGTTATGGCCTCATATTCTGCTTGGATGCTTGGAACTTTCGCGGTCTTGAAGAAGACCTTCCCAGTGCGAGTTTCAATCCATAATTCTAGGCTGGCTTCTTGTCCTTTGAGATCCACATCCGTATGAATTTGCCAACGTCTAAGCTTAATCGTTTCTGCACTTTGGATTGACTCCTCCGCCTTTGTTGCTAATTCTTCCACAAAATATGAGGTGAAGCCTCCTAAAGCCCGTGGCTGGATGGCCGCTCGCAGTTGATAAATGATGTCGTATTCTCCCAGTTCTTCGGCCCATTCTACCAACCCTTTTGAGAGCCTAGGTATGGAAACTATGGCCCGCAATGGCACAGAAGAAACCATACTTACTGTATGGCTGAGAAAATACGAACGCAACTCTTCGGTTGCCATGACCACATCCGCAATAAACTGTACAAGTTGGGGTGCAAGCCCATCCGAGTATGAAAACCCCTTGCTAGCATATTTTATGGGAAGCTATCTTCCATCTTCTTCTTGTGCGAGCATTGCATTCCACGCTACTTCTGAAATTGAAACATACAACAACATGTGTTCTCCCTGAACCGGCTCGATGATTGTCGGAAGCTGCAAGAGTTGCACCTTGACCCGAGCCAATAGGGCTAGTGAACGACCCTAACTTTTCAATCCCCCGGGCTATGACAAGTTCCAGGGTCGCGAAGATCGCGTTGATGTTTTGATATTCCCTAGAGTTCGGTGCTCTCAACCGCCTTAATCCCTCTTCAATCAAATCCTTGAGGTGCCCTTCTTTAATAGATGCTCAATTTCTAATATTAGGGCCTTGTAATCGACTATGGCATGGCCATTGCTACGATGGAAGTCAAAGTAGGCCGTTGTAAACCTCCTAGTTTCTCCTTTTAAGATGGGCGCCCACCATACTTTTGGCCCTAGTTTGCAAAAGTGATTGGCAACCAGTTCCACGACGTTGACTCGCAAACCAAAATCTCGGAAGCTGTGGGGCTCGGTTCGTTTCTCTTCGGACCCAAGACCCCCAAATGTTCCCCTGCTTTGTCGTTCCTACTTGGCTCTGTGTCTTTCCTTTCATTCTTCTTCCGTCCCCCTCTCCCTCCAGGGTTGGACTTCTTGCTCATTTTCTCCATTCTACTTCAGGGTTCTGAGAGTGTTATGGTTCCAGGCGGATCTTTTCAGTGTACCTTTGATGTAGGGCACCCCATGTTGACACAGAATGTTGAGTGAGGCTCCGCTGCAATTCCCTAGTAGCTAGCGACCTTTTGGAATTCAGGCTCTTGCCAAAGGCTACCACAACAATATTATCGTAGACTGGAGGAAGCTCCATGCGTTCCCATTGGAACCTTTCAAGGTAGTCTTTCAACAGCTCATCGTCATACTGCCGAATCTCAAAGATGTCCTCCATACGCTTCTCTCGCTTACAGGAGCCAGAATGCACTTTCTTGAATAGGTCTTGCATCTGGGTGAATGACTCGATGGAGCCCATCGATAGCTGAGTGTACCAACCAAAGGCACCCTTAGTCAAGGTCGAGCCAAACCTCTTCACTAGAGCAGATTGGATTTCTTCCTCTGAGATTTCGTTGCTTTTGGCGATTGCGTAGTACGCAGCAATATGCTCGTTAAGATCCGTTGTTTCGTTGTACTTCAAATTATCCTGAAGGTGGAAGTGCTTTGGTATTCAGATCGGTGCAACGCTTTCTTTATATGCATGCTTATAAAAAAAATTCTCATCTACAGTGGTAACCTGAGGTGGTGCACCCGGTATGTTACCAATCCGATCGTGGATGGTCTTCATCTCCTTTAGGATGTCCTGAATGACAAGTGTTCCTTTGACGTCTTGACTATTGGCTATCATTGAGCCTCCAGAAGCGGCGTCCATGTTGAGTCTACAATTAGGAGCGGACGCTGGTGTATCGTTCTGAAACGACCTCGGTTAGTCGTTTTGGAAGTTAGGACTCCGATTGGCGTGTCGATAATTTTAAAATATTCATAATGTCCATTAGGACCTGTCTGTAAAATTTGAGCTAAATTAGACCTCGTTTGGTAGGCGTCGGAAGAAGGTTTCAGTTTTTATTGGCGATAAATATTAAAAAGAGATTTTCGAGCTCGGTTTTGCCGAATGAGCTCCGATTCGAAATCCGAAAGCGCCGTTAGGTTCGTAAGATTGTTTGTGATTTTTGTAAACTTTCGAAAGTGAATTTCGATGTTATTCGGCTAGTTTCCACTAAAATGCCGAAGGTTAAATAATTTGACTTCTTTTCATCTAAATTCGCATCTTGAGTTTCGGGAGTCCAATTTGAGATCCGTCTTCGCGAGTATGTTACATATATTTTTTATAACTTGTATGTAAAAGTTGGGATTATTTCGAATATCGTAGCAGTTTTAATTTTTACCGTAACTGCGAATTTTAAAAGAAAAAAAAAGGGGAAAAGACGAAATAGGAAAAGAACAAAAAAAATGAGATAAAGTGAATGGCGGTTCCTATGTACGTACTCAGCTAGAAAGCTAAGAAATTAGCTGATCAAAAACGGGAAACAGAGACAAAATACTGAAACGTAAAATAGAAAACACGGAAAAGGAAAAAAAATGCCAGAAAATGAGAAAAGGGGCCGGAGAAAAGTAGAATTTTCACCCCGAAACATTCAGGTAATGATCCTAATATATTATTTGAGTTTATTACGTGTGTTTGAATATGTTTTAACGGTAAAATTTGGAATATTAGACATCGTTTTAATAAGTTCAATTAATAGTTTAAACAGTCAAATGGACCCCGATAACGAAATTGATTATATATTCGTACCCAGTGAGTTATTGGCAACATATAGATGTAATTTATTTGGAGTTTGGTCTGTGACCATAAACCCTGTACATAGGCCTGGCTTGCGTATTGCGTATGCGAATAGGGTATCAGGTTCCTACCTGGATTGCCCTAAGATGTGAGGAATGAAGCCTTTAGCTTTATGTGATATATTTTTCCTGTTATTGAACACAGTGGGATCGTTTGGCAATGAATCCAAAGGACAAAGCAGTTATTGAGTGGTTGTACTAACTTTGTAACAAGGTAAGTGTTTTTATCCATTTCTTTGGAGGCACCTGGCCTCGTGGATTTTCTACCACGTATTCCTTACGTGTGTAGCTGCCGATAGGCGTACTCATTATGCCTTAACTTTGGATTTACATTGTATATTATCTGTTATGTCCTATTGTTGGTATTGCATTGAGGATTTGAGCATTGTACCCTGGATGCGAGTTGGCATCTACTTCCCGGTTGTCGATGAGAGTCCCGCGCCGGTGAAGGGTTATTATTGCATTACATTGCATTCATATGCATTACATTGCATATCATATTGAGGGCATGAGTATTCCGCCCAAGGAGCAGGAGTATTCCGCTCCATTGTATCATATTGAGGGCAGGAGTATTCCGCCCCAGGAGCAGGAGTATTCCGCTCCATTGTATCACATTGAGGGTAGGAGGATTCCGCCCCAAGAGCAGGAGTATTCCGCTCTTATGTCAGATATTGAGTGCAGGAGTATTCCGCCTCAGCTTTACATTATATCGGGTGCAGGAGTATTCCGCCCCAGGAGAGTGCAGGAGTATTCCGCCTCTGGTTTATATTATATCGGATGCAGAAGTATTCCGCCCTAGGAGCATGAGTATTCCGCTCCAGTTGGTTATCAGATTGGATTCCCCTCGAATGCAGGAGTATTCCGCTTCAGGATGGGATTACGGGCACATGTGACCCTTCGCATCATATTTCATCTCATTTCATCTCACTTCATTGTATTTCATTTCATTTCATACCATTGTGTAAACTTGTGGTACATAACTATTGTCCTGCTTATATGTGCATTTCTTATTTGTTGTTATGTTTCTGGCACGCATCCTTGGTTGAGTTTATAAGTTTCTTACGTGTTTTCGGTTGTTATCTGGCTCTACCTTTTTATAATTTAAATAAAAAAATTTGGTTTATCTGTTTCTCCTCCCTGGCTAGCTATCCTATTCTTTGAGGTGGCTAATCTGCCCCACTTATTGAGTCCTTTTGACTCACTCTTTTTTGTTGTTTGTTTCTTGTCTATCTATTTCGTTTCGGCAGGTTCGCTCCAAGATTTAGTTTGCCACGTTGTGAAGGAGCGAAGACTACTTCAGCTGTCAGGGTGAGCCAGCTTTTGTTCCGGATGGCCATCAGTTTACTGTTAATTATTTCAGTTGCATTTTGCTCCCTTCAGGAGGTATCTGTCTTCTTTTGTACTCTCAGATGTCTGGTCTGGATAGCCCTAAACCTAGTATATTGGGTAGTCAGCTGTAATTTCTTTTGTACAGCTTAGAGGTATCAGTATTTTTTTTGTCCTGTCCTTATTTATAAATTATTATATTTATTTTCCTAATTTAATTGGTAAGGGTTCGCCCGACGGGTCTAGGGGAGGATGTCGGGTGCCCGCACGGCCTAGCCGGGATCCGGGTCGTGTCAGTTGGTATCAGAGCCATGTTTAGTGTCTATCCAGACTAAGACAGTGTCTAGTAGAGTCTCGCTGATGGGTACGTAGACGTCCGTACTTATCTACGAGAGGCTATGATGGCATTTAGGAAGTTTCACTTCCTTCTCTTCTGATCGTGCGTCGGTCTAGGATGCAAAAGTATTTCCGTTAATTCGTTAATTCGTTAATTCCTTCGTGGTAATTGTGAACCCCTGTGCGACAAATCAGCAAACGGTATGAGTTCAAGACGAAGCAGTCTAGCCTGGGGCTAGCACTGATGAAGCCTTGAGAGTTTTTTGATCGTGCTGCCGATCTAGTTACGGAGGTCCCAACCGTACGAGCTCGCGATGGGCAAGGGAGCACGGCCTTGAGGTTCCCTTGGCTCTCTACAATGCTTTTACGAGAATCTTGGCGATGCAGATACCGTAAGAACCTATTATTCGCTGGGCAGCCTATCAGGGTGCCGCATGTGCAGACGTTCAATTTCAGGGAGCTCCTTTTCTGGTTCTTAATATTGCTGCGGTAAATTATATTTCGGAGGTAGCATGTGTTGTACCTCTAATTGTTCCAGCTGGTTAGCCAACCGAGGTAACAGTTCCGTCCGAGCGCCTAAAGAGGTTGCATTATTTCACGCGGTTGAACCTTCCGATATTCTTAAGCAATGCATCAGATAAACCTCGTGATTCTTTTTAAAATAAAATGCTGTCAGTGTATCCTTCAGGTTTTTGACTATATCGAGCGGTATGATGTTGATTATTTTGCTTTCCGGTTTCAGTGTCCAGCTTTGAATTGGTGGGCCGCTCTCTTATTAGCTAACTTGGTTCGATTTTTCTTCTAGATTCGTGAAAAAAAAATTCCTTTCGAGTAGCGAGCAAGATGAAAAGTGTTTCCAGTTTGAGTGGATTGGACAGGGTAGCCTATCGGTTAGCCTGTTGGTGTTTCAGAATATCGGATTGAATTCTATAGAACGGCTGGATATGCATTAGAACTAGTCCATGAGCCTTTCGAGAGATTCAAAGATTTATTGATGACCTTTCTCCTTCCTTGAGATCCCAAATGGCTCGAGAGATTGAGGTCGGGATTTCATTTGATATTGTTGTTGATATTGCTCGAAGGTTCGAGGTATACCATAAGTTAGAGCGGGAAGAGCTAGAGCGGGAAAACAAGAGATCCCATGGCCCTAGTGGATAACTATGGTATCTCATTTGGTGGTAAGAGTTCTGATTATTTTGGGAGGTCACCTTCCAGGTTATCTCAACTTGTGTCACATAATTCTTATAGTGCGCCAGTAGCTCGTCAAGATCAGATTCAGTCTTTTCTTTACAACTATCAACAATCTGTCCATTTCCCATATTCAGCAAAAAGGTATTATCATTGTCGTGAGTCTGATTATCCTTTGAGGAGTTTTCCTGTTATCATTGTTGTGAGTCCGGCTATCCTTTGAGGAGTTTTCCCTTACTCCGACAAGTTAGCAGTCGTCTTTTCTCTTGTCAGCAGGCATCTGCGCAGTCGCAGGGAATTTCATTTAGATCTCAATCAGCAAAAGAAATGCCACCATCCGGTAAAGGTTGAGAGCATGGTGGCAGTTATTCTTCAGAAGGTAACTATCAGTGTAGCGGCTTAGTTCAGCCGCATAGGCAGTTTTATGAACTACCAGTCCGGCAGGATGCTGAGGCATCCGATGTAGTAGACCCATGTATTTCTTCTTTCCTTAAGATTTGATTCTTCTGATCGATCTGGAGATGGTCTGTCATATCATGTTCCATGGTTCCCTTGGATATTGTTTCTGTTAAGAATCGGTTGCGGTAGAGGGGTGAGCTTCTTGTATGATTTATTCCCAGCATTTATGATGACCCTACTAGTTTATCTGGTTTAAATGCGAGAGATTTGTGAGTGAGTATCGGTATTATTTGCTTGGCATTTTGTTATGCCTCATTCTGTTATAATGTCAAGTCAGTCTACCTCTCTTTGGAACTCAGTGTCGGTAGGATGATGGGATTCTTATTTGTCACCATCAGAAAGTGTCATTGTTTCTTCCGGTGTAAAGTGGTTAGTAATTAATACTCGATCTATGTGTCTCCTCTTGGTTCGAGATTCTAGTAGAGTCATGTTATTCTATGAGTTTGTCTTAGTTATAAAAGGGTATTCTGGTAAATTGTCAGAGTTTCCTTCTTATTGGGAGGTTAAATTGGTATGGATGTTTTTCCATAAAGCTTATTTAATGTCTATCTCTTCAATTCCGATTCTTTGGCTCGCTTGACTCGGAAGTAGTCTTGCTTTGGTAGCCAAGCAAATCAGAAGATGAACTTTCTGAAGCTCTAATTATTTCTATCCTCGATCCATTTCCATTTTCTCTTCGTCCGGCACTAGTGAGCTTGGGCGATTGGTAGCCGCTTGTGACGTTCCCTGTGTTGAGCCAGAGTACGTGTTATTGTAGCCGGGTAAGCATATTATTGTTTTGGATATCAGTTTATCCAGGTATTCATTCCCATATATAGTATAGTGCTGGTTCTGTTTTCGCGGATCATCCAGTTTCAGGGGAAACTCTGCCGAAATTTTTATATAGAAGTGCCATCCATCAGGCGGTGGTGTTTACGGCAAAGGTATCGAGTTGTGAGCTTGAGAGTTGCAGCTGTTTGGCAACTCGAAAGAGTAGTTGGTAGCTTAGGTCTGCCTACGTTCAGCTTTTAGCTAAATCTTCTTCAGTCCAGCAGACTGTGCGAGGATGGTTATTCCTATTCAAATGGCTGCATGAGTTTGTGCTTTAAGTGGAGGAGTCTTCCTCCAAATACTGAATGGTAATATTAAATATCTGAGGTGTTGATACCACTTTTCTCACGACCCAAAGTAAGGCCACGACAGAAACCTACAATGAGTGTCGATCATTGCTAAACCCACTAATAATCTATTAATGACAAAGATAAGCTGGCAACCTGATCATATATATACGTACCTATCTGCTGAAAGCATAAATCTTGGAAAGATGACACGACTTTAGCTTGCTGGCAATTAGCACACTGAGCCACAAAGTCTATCTTTATACATAGAAACACCGTCAGTAGTAACCCTGTATGGTGACTCCAATTTTCTTCTGGCTATCTGTCTGTATTCAACTATAACTGGATTCTCATATTGACGCTGTTTTACTTCATGAAAATTTAGAGTTAAATGTCTAGTGCAGCTTGTCGACAATCCATCATTGGTGTGTATATCTCTTTCAAACATCAACTCTTTAAGAAGTTACTTTAATATTATAAGTGAACATGTAATCAACTTTATTGCTGGTATTCTGCCTCGACTCATGGTCCAACTACATGTCTCTTTTATATTTACTTTTTCAAGTCATAATATTTCCAATTCAAAGAAAATACCCTGAAGTAGATGTTCAGTTTGAAGATCATTCTTGGTCTGCATCATACTATTTAGTATTATTTGCATGATCCTTATCCTTAATGATAGGCCCTGTTTAGATTAACCTTTGACATACATTAGTATATGGGTAACTACATTCCCACAAGGAGCTTGCGGAACAACACTAACATCAGCTGAGATGTTGCATAGTGCGTTCGTAAAAATATAATATAGCTTGCATCAAATCTTCTATTGTGTGTAATGACAAGGTACTTCAAAAGTTTCCCCTATTGCATCAAGTGTGAGCTAATCCCTAGTTCCATCGAATTGTTCTATATCGAAAGGATATCGACGAGGTGATTCCTCGGTAGAATCATATTAATCCATTCAGAGTTCGTGTATCTTTGTTTCGAAAATGTAGAACTCTCCTCTCGTGATCGAGGAAGGCTCAGTGTAGTCAGAATAAGCTCGGGCAATGGCGTTAGAATATTATCCAGCTATGTTTTTATCCAAGAGTTCGATATGCGTGTTATAATTTTGATTCTGTAATCATGAGAAAAATTCCGTGGGATAGTTTATGAAAGTCGTGCAAGTTCTTTTCTTATCAGCGTGAATCTTGCTTTAGACTTAGGCTCGTTCGAGGACGAACGAGAGTTTAAGTGGAGGAGAATGAAACGACCTCGGTTAGTCGTTTCGAAAGTTAGGACTCCGATTGGCGTGTCGATAATTTTAAAATATTCGTAATGTCCATTAGGACCTGTCTGTAAAATTTGAGCTAAATTAGACCTCGTTTGGTAGGCATCAGAAGAAGGTTTCAGTTTTTATTGGCGATAAATATTAAAAAGATATTTTCGAGCTCGGTTTTGCCGAATGAGCTCCGATTCGAAATCCGAAAGCGCCGTTAGGTTCGTAAGATTGTTTGTGATTTTTGTAAACTTTCGAAAGTGAATTTCGATGTTATTCGGCTAGTTTCCGCTAAAATGCCGAAGGTTAAATAATTTGACTTATTTTCATCTAAATTCGCATCTTGAGTTTCGGGAGTCCAATTTGAGAACCGTCTTCGCGAGTATGTTACATATATTTTTTATAACTTGTATGTAAAAGTTGGAATTATTTCGAATATCGTAGCAGTTTTAATTTTTACCGTAACTGCGAATTTTAAAAGAAAAAAAAAGGAAAAAAGACGAAATAGGAAAAGAACAAAAAAAAATGAGATAAAGTGAATGGCGGTTCCTATGTACGTACTTAGCTAGAAAGCTAAGAAATTAGCTTATCAAAAACGGGAAACAGAGACAAAATACTGAAACGTAAAATAGAAAACACGGAAAAGGAAAAAAAATGCTAGAAAATGAGAAGGGGCCGGAGAAAAGTAGAATTTTCACCCCGAAACATTCAGGTAATGATCCTAATATATTATTTGAGTTTATTACGTGTGTTTGAATATGTTTTAACGGTAAAATTTGGAATATTAGACATCGTTTTAATAAGTTCAATTAATAGTTTAAACGGTCAAATGGACCCCGATAACGAAATTGATTATATATTCGTACTCAGTGAGTTATGGGCAACATATAGATGTAATTTATTTGGGGTTTGGTCGTGACCATAAACCCTGTACATAGGCCTGGCCTGCGTATTGCGTATGCGAATAGGGTATCAGGTTCCTACCTGGATTGCTCTAAGATGTGAGGAATGAAGCCTTTAGCCTTATGTGATATATTTTTCTAGTTATTGAACACAGTGGGATCGTTTGGCAATGAATCCAAAGGACAAAACGGTTATTGAGTGGCTGTACTAACTTTGTAACAAGGTAAGTGTTTTTATCCATTTCTTTGGAGGCACCTGGCCTCGTGGATTTTCTGCCACGTATTCCTTACGTGTGTAGCTGCCGATAGGCGTACTCATTACGCTTAACTTTGGATTTACATTGTGTATTATCTGTTATGTCCTATTGTTGGTATTGCATTGAGGATTTGAGCATTGTACCCTGGATGCGAGTTGGCATCTACTTCCCGGTTGTCGATGAGAGTCCCGCGCCGGTGAAGGGTTATTATTGCATCACATTGCATTCATATGCATTACATTACATATCATATTGAGGGCATGAGTATTCCGCCCAAGGAGCAGGAGTATTCCGCTCCATTGTATCATATTGAGGGCAGGAGTATTCCGCTCCATTGTATCACATTGAGGGTAGGAGGATTCCGCCCCAAGAGCAGGAGTATTCCGCTCTTATGTCAGATATTGAGTGCAGGAGTATTCCGCCTCAGCTTTACATTATATCGGGTGCAGGAGTATTCCGCCCCAGGAGAGTGCAGGAGTATTCCGCCTCTGGTTTATATTATATCGGATGCAGAAGTATTCCGCCCTAGGAGCATGAGTATTCCGCTCCAGTTGGTTATCAGATTGGATTCCCCTCGAATGCAGGAGTATTCCGCTTCAGGATGGGATTACAGGCACATGTGACCCTTCGCATCATATTTCATCTCATTTCATCTCACTTCATTTTATTTCATTTCATTTCATACTATTGTGTAAACTTGTGGTACATAACTATTGTCATGCTTATATGTGCATTTCTTATTTGTTATGTTTCTGGCACGCATCCTTGGTTGAGTTTATAAGTTTCTTACGTATTTTCGGTTGTCATCTAGCTCTACCTTTTTATAATTTAAGTAAAAAAATTTGGTTTATCTGTTTCTCCTCCCTGGCTAGCTATCCTATTCTTTGAGGTGGCTAGTCTGCCCCACTTATTGAGTCCTTTTGACTCACCCTTTTTTGTTGTTTGTTTCTTGTCTATCTATTTCGTTTCGGCAGGTTCTCTCCAAGATTTAGTTTGCCATGTTGTGAAGGAGCGAAGACGACTTCAGCTGTCAGGGTGAGCCAGCTTTTGTTCCGGATGGCCACCAGTTTATTGTTCATTATTTCATTTGCATTTTGCTCCCTTCAGGAGGTATCTGTCTTCTTTTGTACTCTCAGATGTCTGGTCTGGATAGCCCTAAACCTAGTATATTGGGTAGTCAGCTGTAATTTCTTTTGTACAGCTTAGAGGTATCAGTATTTTTTTTTTGTCGTGTCCTTATTTATAAATTATTATATTTATTTTCCTAATTTAATTGATAAGGGTTCGCCCGACGGGTCTAGGGGAGGATGTCGGGTGCCCGCACGGCCTAGCCGGGATCCGGGTCGTGTCACGTTCATCGGCACTGGTCCTCGCGAGGATATTGGCCTCTGAGACGATCCAGCGAACATTGTTCTAACTTTTGAGATATACCCTCGACCATGTTGACCGAGTTATGCTTTGTCCGTTCCGACAGGGTTTTGAGGAGATTAAGAAGGAAACCCCTGAGGTCAAAATTACATTCGCGTGATTGATCGCCTTCACCGTCACTGGGAACATGTAATAGTTCCTTAGTGAGATCCTTTGACTGCACGCTGAGATCGCCAGGATCCTGTACAGACTCGTCTACTGTGTCGGTAGTGTTCTTTGGGGTGTTGTCGTTGTCGTCCGACATGACTGCGTCTTTCTTCGTAGAATACCTACAATTGCCTGGGCCCCACGGTGGGCGTCAAACTGTTTATGCCTACAATTGGCCGTCTAGGTTAAACACTTAAATTTATGAATGGGTCACAAGAAATACAGTAAAACACAATGAAAAAGTAAGTACATAGATGTTGCACCCCACTTAAAGGTAAGTAACTGGTTTACAACTTGGGTTACTCGTTTGAGTTAAAGTTTTGGAGTCACCACCTAATAAATTTTTTAGGCATATTAGGTCACCTATTAATTTCTAATTCAATTTAAGGAAATAACTCCGGGTTGGTCTACTAGTCAGAGATTCGGGTAAGTGTTCGAAATAACCTAGAAGGAAGGGTTAAGCACCTCCTAAGTTACACTAAATGTGGTTCCCGACTGATTTCTATATTGGGTTTAAACATACAATTTTAAATAAAAGGATAAAAGTTAAATAAGATAAATAAATCAGACATAGTGCATAAGCAAATTAAAGTATATAATAGGAATAAATTCTAAAAGGACATTTCAAATCAGGTCCAATTCCGTAATTTTAAACCTAAAGGAAGTCTAATCCTCGAAAGAACGTTAAAAAAAACTGAATAAGTCTCTTATTCTGGACTACTTATGCAAAACTTTAGAATTATAAAAAGGAAAATTTACACAAAGTGACTACCCTAATAACTAAATTACAAAAAATACCGATACTTTTAAATATTTACATTACATAACAATAACATAACACTACTTTCCTATTTCTCACCAAACATAAACCCTAATTTCTTCTTCTCTTCTTCTCTCCTCTCCTCCCCCACCCCACCCGCCGTCGTCACCCCTCTTTCACCAGCGACCAAACCCCACTGCTATCACCCCTCCTTCTCCCTGCTGTCTCATTGCTGCTGTCACCGCAGATCTGCCCTATCGTTGTTGCTGCCACCGCAATGCAGCGGCGCTACTCCTCGCGGCGGCGCTGCTGCACTGCAGTGGCACGCTGCTACGATCTCTGTGTTTCCGGTGGTTTTTTCCGATTTGGTTCCTTTTTTTCGTTTTGTATGTGAATAGCATGTATATATTTGTATTTTTTTGTATAAAACACGTATGTTTATCTCCGATCTGCTTCTTTTTCCCTTTTTTGTAGGTGCATAAATGTGTATGTATTAGTATATTTTTATATTTTGTATATATAAATATGTATATCTTTGTATATTTTGTATATAAATGTCTATATCCAACCTTTTTTGTATGTGTATGTGTTTGTATATATGTGTATATTATTGTATGCTTATGTATATGCTTGTGTAGAATAGATAGTTATTTGTATTTTTATTTTTTGTATTTTTTTATATGTGTTGTGTATATCTTTTGTATGTTTCTGTATATTTGGTTATGTATAGTTTCAAGACATTAAATTCTTAAAATTTTGCAATGTATATATCTGTATTGTTGTATGTTACATCTTGTAGATCAAAAAAAAATTCTAGTGGTGCAGTGGCGGCTGTCCAGTGGTCGGAGGTGGCTGGCCGGCGCCGGTGAGTGGTGGCAGCAGCCCCCAAGCAGTAATGGGTGGGAGAAGGTAAGGAAGAAGGAGATGAAACCCTAAATTTTAGGTATTTGTTGAAATATGTATATGGAAGGTAAAAAAATTATTGTTATATTTTATAAAGTGATAAAGTATTGTTATTTTTTGTAAATATAGTGTTAGGGTTGTATATTTGTGTAAATCTCCCTTATGAAAATACAGCAGATTTGAATTGCAAGTTTTAAAACAATTTGCAAAAATAACCTGAAATAATAACTATATTGCACATGTGATCATAAATTACAAAGTTAAATTAAAACCACGAAACAACCAATCTTATGGGTCAATCCTAGGTTTATTATCCTATCGGATCAGAACCCGGCTTTCGTAAGGGACGATAGTTTCAAAATCCACAATCAAATATATAGCTCAGGTAATTTCCATCATTTCTGAGGGGCTTAATTTACCCTTAACCCTCATACCCTCTTTAAGTATTTAAAGGGAATTTTTAATTTTTTAAACGTCCTAAAGATTTTGCTAACATCCCAACTTAAAATCCTAGAGGCCATTGGGACAACTAATTTTAAAATAAAAACTAACCCCTAAATTTATTATGTGCCCCAATCTAGACTCAAGCTAGGCATTGCAAATAATAACTGTCATGCAAATTCAAACACACATAAGACAATATTAAGTGAAAAAATAATTTTCAAAATGATAAGAAGCCTCCAAATTAAATAAGACTAAGCAAAGTGAAACAAGATTGCAAGCTAATTCACATCTACTATTAACATTTTCAAGAACTTGACATTTGCTAAAGTAATATAGTTTTCAACATGGGTAACAGTTTTAGCCACTTTCAAGAAAAATAAACTGTAATGTTATGCTTCGAGAAATCAATATTTTCAGAAATAGCATACTTTTCAGTTTCAACTTTCAGTTATACACCTGCCATATTGCTGTTGACACTCAATTTCATCCCGAAATTTAAGTAATGTCTAAATTATTTAAACAAAAATCAATTATTAAAATTTTAAAATAAATTAATTAAAGCTCAAAGGTAATCAATTCAAATTTTAAAATAAAAGGGGCTAAATTACATTGTACATCTTAAATCCAGCTTATTTATGTAAATTGCATTTTATCAGTTTAATTAAAGTAAAAGGGGGCCAAAAACGTTTTAATGCCTAAAATCTGGCCCATTCGTGCAACTATACATTACATACAACCCGGCCCACTTACCTATTTCCCTTACCCATTTCAGCCTCAACCTACACTCATTTCCTTCCCTAATTCAGAATACCCTAGCCCGCGACCCAAATTTCCCAACCCCGACCCGCTTTCAACCTCGCGACCCGACCCCAAATCAGTCTTCTTCTCCGTACAAAGGTCCTCGCTGGACGAGTTATACTGTTCTAACTGGCAATTTTAACATTTTCTCACTTATTCTTCCTCAACGGATCTTCAATCTCGTCCACTCGTTTGAATTCTCAATCAATCTGAGTTCTTGATTGATTTCGTGTGGATAAAGATGAGAGAGGTGATATTTTTACCTTTCTCACCCTTATCTCACGAGATTGATCAATAAAAGAGAGGGAGTAATTCGGATTTTTCCCAGCAAGGTAAACCCTAAAAAAGCTTTGCTATATATTGTTATGTTTCAGTTTTCTAAGGATGGGGTTTTTTTGAAAAGGAGAACGGCAGTATATATACACATAAGCTCCTTTTCTTAGTTTTGAAGTTCAAAGAAAAACATAGTGTCATTTTTCATTTTGATTTTGGTTGTGTTATCGCTTCACCCTTCCAATCGTCGACGTTGCTCGACTCGACGATCTTGTTCGAGTTATTCTCCTCAGATTTATGCCCCGGCTCATTGCATCGAAGCAGGTAATACTTTTGGTTTTCTACTTTGGTTCTTACAGTTTTGAGCTTGCTTATTTATCTGAGACTGAAAGTTTGTGTCACATCTAAATCACATTCATAAAATAAGATGTAATTTCAGCATGTTAACTTTGGAATCATATCCGTAGTCATTATGTTAACTTTGGAATCATATCCGTAGTCATTAAGAGGATGTAGTCAAAAGCTTGTCTCTTTGAGCTTTATTCCTGAGTTGCTATCTGGTAGGAGTCCCATTTTGATTGATCAGTGTCGTCAAGCTTAGTGGTATAATGGCTTCTGCCAAGAGTTATTCTCTTGTATAAAAAAGGCTTAGTTCAACTCAAATGAAAACCTATTGTAAAGTTGGTTCTTTGCTTAAACTTCTTAAAAGAGTTTTCTCTATGTTTTGGTGGTATTGTTAAGTTCATATTCTTCTCCTCGTTCATTTTTCTGATTCTGCATAAGCTAGGCAGAGAGGAAGGGTGTTTCAGTTCCCTAAAAGTGTGCAGGTGTTGTCTCATTCTCTTGGGTTGTTGCAGGGAGTAAGAGGGAGGGTAAGGGAGCATATTGTTGTGCTGCAGTAGCTATGGAGATTAGCAGGGATTCAGGGAGGCCTGTAGGGGCTGGTATAGAAGCAGAGTGTGTGAGGTGATGAAAGTGTGCAGTTCTGTGGGTGTTCAGAGTGGGAGTGTATGCAGTATGTGTGCGACTAATTTGAAGTCAGTTTCAGGTTATCAAGAGAGAGTACCTTCAGGTGATAACAGGGCTTAGGGGGCAGTGAGTCAGGGTGTTTGAAAAGTGGATGTCCAGTGAGGTAAGCTGAGGGAGTTGCTGGTAGAGCAAGAGCTGTTTCAGGGGTATTGCAGGTTAGTTTCAGGGGGCTAGGAGTTTCAGTTGAGCTTGGCAGGTCTTGCAAGCTGTAGCAGGGTTATTTCAGGGGTTCTGGATATAGTTTCCTGGAGTTTAAGAGTGCAAGCAGGGTAAAAAAAAAGCTGGAAAGGAGTGAAGGGTTCTGTTTGTATGCAGGTGATGCAGTGAGGTATGCAGGTTGGCTAGGTGATTGACCTAGCTGATGTGTGAATGTTAAAAGGAGTCTAGGATGTTCAGTCTATTTCTGGCAGTTTGAAGTTCTGGATATCATGGTTTCCTTTAAGAAAGTTTGTATTCATGGCATATTTAGTATCTATTTTGTTGTTTGTCATCTGCCATGTGAATTTTTTTATGAAAATGACTTCTTTGATTTCTGCTTAAAAAAGTTAGTTTATTCAAAGGTGTGCTAAAATAAAGTGAAATCTAAAAATTGGTATTTCATTTTGATAATGAGGTCGAGTGAAAATTTATCTCTTTTGTTTTGTTTTGCTTCGTACTTAAAGTTCAAAGATCACGAGGATAAATTAGTAGGGTATATTGTCTACTTGGTTTAGAAAGTGTAATTTAACTTGAAATGACCACAAGTCCTGAATTCTGTTAGCTAACTTGGAATGATTCTTTCTCCGTTTAATTCGATCTTCTTGAAAAGTTTGGGGTTTATATTTTCATGTAGGATTGGAAAATGTTATCTTAAAAAGCTAAAGTTTTCGTTTGTCTTGATCCTATGTCATTAGAGTGTAGGATTCATGATCATTTTATGTCCAGCTGCATCATAGCATTTCCAAATGGCAATCTTCTCATTTTTCTACTTTTCCACCTTTTGACAAAGTTTCATAGCCATAGCTCAAATTAACTTTCTGGAATCTAATAAGTCTCTCTCCTGAATGGAGACCTTGCTATGTTAGGTTGGATATCCTCTAGGATCCTTTTTAGTTCTTGATGCTATGAAGTTCTTTTATATTAATCTAGGATGAAATACATTTTCAAAGTTCCATCTTATGTGTGTGGGCCAAGTATAAATGGTTGAAATTTCATTTTCAGTTTGCTTATACTGAGAAATGGTACATCATTATCTGTGAAACATTATAAAATCTGTTACAATTTATGGCTGTGCGTCAGAACCCATGCTTCGTTTTGTCTTTCTGTGTGGAAATAAATAGATCAAACCTTTTATGCTTTTCTTTTCTTGAAGATATGGTTGTCTGTTAATTTTTCCTTTGTTCAGCTAGCAAATTATTTTAATAATCTTGTTTACTAATCCTTATCTTTATCTATTTTACATGAACACCCTTGGGATCGAGTTGAAATAAAACTCACAAACTGGGATGGCACGCATTTGGAGTTATTTGATCCGCTCCACATTTTCGGGACTTGATATTCCCGAAAAATACACAAAGAAAAAATAAAAATTATAAAGTCCAAGGCTCAATGTATTGAGCTTGCTATCCGGGTTCTACCTTCTAAACTCCTTTCCCGCCCCCCCCCCCCCCCCCCCTTAGAAAGCATGTTTTAGGATCCCCGTAAATTAGATAGGACTTTGCATGCTAGAAGCTTGATAGGATAGCCGCTTTATTAAAGTTATTATCTTGTCGCATGTTTAGAATTGTTTATGCAAATTGCTCATCCCGTTTCTTTGGGACGCGCCAATTAATTTAAGGCGATAGGAACCTCTCGTCAATTATTGAGTGCAAAAGAATTAAAATTTACTTACAATTATACAATCTTCATTTATTATTTATATTCAAATTAATTATTTATCTATCTATTATTTATTATTTACTTATTTATTTATTCATTCATTATATGAATTAAGTGATATTTATTATTAATTTATTTAATCAATCAATTTAATTATATAATTTTAACTAATCATTTATTGTTTAATAAATTATAATTATTAGGTAATTAATTAATCAATTGTTATTCATTTATTCCTTATCCAATTGAATTCATATAAGTATTTACTTATTTAATAAAGTTGTCATCTATTTTATTATTCATCTATCCAATCATTTAATTAATCAAATTATTATTATTTATTTTACTTGTTTACTTAATTTATTTAGCCATTATTTATTTAACTAATTAATCAATCAACCATTATTTAATTAATCTTAAATTTGGTCATTTATTTATCTAAGTATCGGCATAACTAAAATCTTATCTTATTTCTATTATCCTTATTAACTTTATACTTATTATCCTTAACAAATTCGTGAAAAACCGCCGGATTAACCGTATTTAGCGGATTTTCGAAAGTGCTCCCACAAGTGACCTTCTTTCGAATTTAATAAAACCACTTACCTAAGAATCTCTGAATTTTATTAATTTCCTTTAAGTAAGGGAATAATTGCACTCCTTAATTAATGTTTGGTTCCTTATAATCCTTAAATTAGGTGGCGACTCCAAAGAAACCCTTTGGAGTCTCCAATTTGCTGAAAATACATCCCGATGCATACATGTGTGCATATTTTTGTGAGGGTTCTAAATATGCGACAAGATAATAACATTAATAGAGCGGCTATCCTATCAAGCTTCTAGCATGCAAAGTCCTATCCAGTTTACGGGGATCCTAAAACATGCTTTCTAAAGGGGGTGGGAGAAGGAGTTTAGAAGGTAGAACCCGGATAGCAAGCTCAATACATTGAGCCTTGGATAATTTTTATTTTTTCTTTGTGCATTTTTCGAGGATATCAAGTCCCGAAAATGTGGAGCGGATCAAATAACTCCAAATGCGTGCCATCCCAGTTTGTGAGTTTTATTTCAACTCGATCTCAAGGGTGTTCATGTAAAATAGATAAGGATAAGGATTAGTAAACAAGATTATTAAAATAATTTGCAAGCTGAACAAAGGAAAAATTAACAGACAACCATATCTTCAAGAAAAGGAAAGCATAAAAGGTTTGATCTATTTATTTCCACACAGAAAGACAAAACGAAGCATGGGTTCCTGCGCACAGCCATAAATTGTAACAGATTTTATAATGTTTCACAGATAATGATGTACCATTTCTCAGTATAAGCAAACTGAAAATGAAATTTCAACCATTTATAATTGGCCCACACACATAAAATGGAACTTTGAAAATGTATTTCATCCTAGATTAATATAAAAGAACTTCATAGCATCAAGAACTAAAAAGGAGCCTAACATAGCAAGGTCTCCATTCATGAGAGAGACTTATTAGATACCAGAAAGTTAATTTGAGTCATAGCTATGAAACTTTGTCAAAAGGTGGAAAAGTAGAAAAATGAGAAGATTGCCATTTGGAAATGCTATGATGCAGCTGGACATAAAATGATCATGAATCCTACACTCTAATGACATAGGATCAAGACAAACGAAAACTTTAGCTTTTTAAGATAACATTTTCCAATCCTACATGAAAATATAAACCCCAAACTTTTCAAGAAGATCGAATTAAACGGAGAAAGAATCATTCCAAGTTAGGTAACAGAATTTCAGGACTTGTGGTCATTTCAAGTTAAATTACAGTTTCTGAACCAAGTAGACAATATACCCTACTAATTTATACTTGTGATCTTTGAACTTTAAGTACGAAGCAAAACCAAACAAAAGAGATAAATTTTCACTCGACCTCATTATCAGAATGAAATACCAATTTTTTTATTTCACTTATTTTAGCACACATTTGAATAAACTGACTTTTATAAGCAGAAACCAAAGAAGTCATTTTCATAAAAAAATTCACATGGCTGATGACAAACAACAAAATAGATACTAAAATATGCCATGAATACAAACTTTCTTAAAGGAAATCATGGTATCCAGAACTTCAAACTGCCAGAAATAGACAGAACATCCTAGACTCCTTTTAACATTCACACATCAGCTAGGACAATCACCTAGCCAACCTGCATACCTCACTGCATCACCTGCACACAAACAGAACCCTTCACTCCTCTCCAGCTCTCTTTACCCTGCTTGCACTCTTAAACTCCAGGAAACTATATCCAGAACCCCTGAAATAACACTGCTACAGCTTGCAAGACCTGCCAAGCTCAACTGAAACTCCTAGCCCCCGAAACTGACCTGCAATACCCCTGAAACAGCCCTTGCTCTACCAGCAACTCCCTCAGCTTGCCTCACCTGGACATCCACTTTTCAAACACCCTGACTCACTGCCCCCTAAGCTCTGCTATCACCTGAAAGTACTCTCTTTTAATAACCTGAAACTGATTCAAATCAGTCGCACACATACTGCATACACTCCCACTCTGAACACCCACAGAACTGCACACTTTCATCACCTCACACACTCTGCTTCTATACCAGCCCCTACAGGCCTCCCTGAATCCCTTCTAATCTCCATAGCTACTACAGCACAACAACATGCTCCCTCACACTCCCTCTTACTCCCTGCAACAACCCAAGAGAATGAGACAACACCTGCACACTTCTAGGGTACTGAAACACCCTTCCTCTCTGCCTAGCTTATGAAAAATCAGACAAATGAACGAGGAGAAGAATATGAACTTAACAATACCACCAAAACATAGAGAAAACTATTTTAAGAAGTTTAAGCAAAGAACCAACTTTACAATAGGTTTTCATTTGAGTTGAACTAAGCCTTTTTTATACAAGAGAATAACTCTTGGCAGAAGCCATTATACCATAAAATACTAAGCTTGACGACACTGATCAATCAAAATGGGACTCCTACCAGATAGCAACTCAGGAATAAAGCTCAAAGAGACAAGCTTTTGACTACATCCTCTTAATGACTACGGATATGATTCCAAAGTTAACATAATGACTACGGATATGATTCCAAAGTTAACATGCTGAAATTACATCTTATTTTATGAATGTGATTTAGATGTGACACAAACTTTTAGTCTCAGATAAATAAGCAAGCTCAAAACTGTAAGAACCAAAGTAGAAAACCAAAAGTATTACCTGCTTCGATGCAATGAGCCGGGGCGTAAATCTGAGGAGAACAGCTCAAACAAGATCGTCGAGTCGAGCAACGTCGACGATTGGAAGGGCGAAGCGATAACACAACCAAAATCAAAATGAAAAATGACACTATGTTTTTCTTTGAACTTCAAAACTAAGAAAAGGAGCTTATGTGTATATATTCTGTCGTTCGCCTTTTCGAAAAAGCCCCCAACCTTAGAAAACTGAAACGTAACAATATATAACAAAGCTTTTTTAGGATTTACCTTGCTTGGAAAAATCCGAATTACCTCTCTCTTTTATTGATCAATCTCGTGAGATAAGGGTGAGAGAGTTAAACATATCACCTCTCTCATCTTTATCCACACGAAATCAATCAAGGACTCGGATTGATTGAGAATTCAAACGAGTGGACGAGATTGAAGATCCATTGAGGAAGAATAACTGAGAAAACGTTAAAATTGCCAGTTGGAACAGTATAACTCGTCCAGCGAGGACCTTTGTACGGAGAAGAAGACTGATTTGGGATCGGGTCGCAATGTTGAAAGCGGGTCGGGGTTGGGAAATTTGGGTCGCGACTTAGGGTATTCTGAATTAGGGAAGGAAATGAGTGTGGGTTGAGGCTGAAAAGGGTAAGGGAAATAGGTAAGTGGGTCGGGTTGTATGTAATGTATAGTTGCGCGAATAGGCCAGATTTTAGGCTTTAAAACGTTTTTGGCCCCCTTTTACTTTAATTAAATTGATTAAATGCAATTTACATAAATAAGCTGGATTTAAGATGTACAATGTAATTTAGCCCCTTTTCTTTTCAAATTTGAATTGATTACCTTTGAGCTTTAATTAATTAATTTTAAAATTTTAATAATTGATTTTTGTTTAAATAATTTAGACATTACTTAAATTTCGGGACGAAATTGGGTGTCAACAATTGCCACTTAAAATTGCACAAACAAACTACTTTTCAAACGGAATTGCAATTTTGGCCCTTTCAGAAAATATCTTTTTTAAAACCTGTAACGATATTCAAGAAACTACAATTTGTATAAAATAGACCATTTTACTTTTAGCCTTCAGATTTCGACTCTAGCAGAAGCAGACCACTTTTTTAAACTTATTTCATTTAGCATTTGACATGCAATTAAAAGATAAGGACAAGAAGTGGCCCCTGTGTAGCCGAATATTCACCATACATAGCAGTAACTTATATGTAGTTGTAGTTATACCTGCAACGTTAGCACATAATACTAAAAAGAGTTCAATACAAGTTACCTTCCAATGAATGAATAACTTTTGTCAATACGAACTTCAGGACAAGTCTTTAATATAACTCCCAATAAAATAACAAAAAATGGAGTAGTGTGTTAAAGGATAAAAGAAGTGTAGAGACATAAGTGGTTAAGTGGTGAGAAGTGAGAATGAAGTGTCTAGATAAATAGAGAGGAAAATAATGACAAGAAAGTAAAGAGTTTTATTCCTTGAGAATTGGCAAATTCAGTGGTGAATCATTTGATGTACAATACAATGTATGGAAGGGTAATTATAGTAGTGATTACCCAGTCCTAATTATGGTATGATACATAGACTAGGGAGGCTCGTGAGCCTATAAACTCAAGGTGATGGTATATATGAAACCTTCACTAGGAGACTGTAGCCCTAAGGCGGCAGGATGTATGCCTTGCATCCTATACCTGTACCGCCTGAACGGTCGTAACTCGTAGAACAAGCGTGTATCTTTTATGCCTGGTGACTTACAGGATAAGTCTAGTCTCGCCAGCTGGACTCGTATTTCTGTAATAATAGGTGGCGTATTTTTGCCCACACAGGTACCAAAAAATTAGTTAAAGGAGATGTGGAATCTAGCTTTAGGATAATAGGGAATAATGGGGGTGGATCGCCTGTGGGGTTACCTGAACTGAAGCTCGGTAGTGGCTGGCGGGTTAAATTGAATGGAAGGGCAGTGGGTTCGGGGTGGGTTTGGAAGAAACTAGAAATTAACGGGTATGTCGGAAGTGAGAAAAAAATGGGTTCATATTTTGAGGAGAGATAAGGAATTCCATCATTGAAAAAGGAGTTTATTTTTATTTGAATGAGGCCACATATTTTGGGGGAGCTAGGGAATTCCCTCGCTGAAAAAATGAGTATTTTTTTATTTCAATGAGGCCATTTACTTTTCCAATCACGAATTAGCTTCCGAGGTTGAGCAGTCTCAATTACCAAATTTTTTTAAAAAATGCAAGCAGGGATGGCTGCGACCTCTCTTCTTTCCATCCCACCATGAGAAGATAGAGAGCAAAACCAATGGAGCGGTATTCAAATTAAGACTACAATCATACAGATTCGATACACCGATAAAAGTCCCTCGGATCCTCACCAAGGGTTGTCCCTCGCTACCTCTCCCTTGGAAAATGAGCCGTTTCTAATAGTGAGACGTTCGGGTGCGAGGTTGCACTTTCTAATAAGCAAATAGAATAATTATTTTGTCATCTTTTGAAGAGGAAAGTCTGGTCCCTGTAAGCATGACATTAGGAAATGGAAAACTTACTCGGCTTCTTCCTATAATTATGGAGGTGGGCTAATAAATATGATGTTGACTTAGGACACACTCCGAATCTCAAAGTTTCTTGTCAATATGTTAGGGTCATTGGAAGCCTACATTCAAATTTATTCTACATTTAAGTCCCTAACTGAGTGCATATGGTATAAGTAACTTCCATCTATTTTTCCATTTCTTGGATAATGGTGTAGAAATTTAAAACTGAATAACCCACTATATTTTGGAGAGATCTAAAGGCTCTAATACTTCCATGAAGATAATGGAATACGAGTGAAAATAAAAATTGTGCATTTACGTTGTGTATTGGTCTAAACTGATTTAAGAAAACAAGTCGAATTTGGATCGAGTATACAAGCAATACTAAATATAAAAAGCTGAGACAATAAGCAAAATCAAATAGAATTGTGAAGAAATAAATGAAATCTCACTATATAAGGTTCGGTACAAATTTTGAAAGAGTTTTGATATGAGTTTCTAGATGCTTTCAATATAAAATGTACTGCTATTTATAGGTATACAAAAGTACAAGCCATTTTTCCCATGTTGTCCGCTAACCCCTTCACATCCCACATCCTTCGGAAGTGGAGTTAATGGGCTGAAGTAGTAGGAAGTTATTCTGCTGAAATTGGGATTATCTACCGATGCTGAAGTCCATCGCCCTGAAGATATGAGTTGTCTGATCAACCGAAGTGCTAGCCCACCGAAGTGCAACAAAATCTCTGTCTTCGGTTGATGACTTCAGTATCTTCACAGTTTGTCTTGAACCACAACTTACAAATATCCGTTCGGCTCGCCTTGCACCATATAATCTAAGTGCCACGTATGCTAGCCGATTTTTACCCAATACAGGTAGTCCCCCCACTCCTCGGGCAAGTTCCAAAGTTACATAAGAGCAGAATGAATTTGGACGGGAGAGTGATGTGGCTGAATATCCGCCACGTATTTCAAAACAACGCCTATCACTTCAACTTCCTCCCGAGTGAAACGTGGTGACCGTTGCAAGGCTTCGAACGGTCGCGTCGATTCTGTTGGGTTTCCCATCGTTACAGTAATGATGGTCTTGCCCCTATATATACTCCCACTTGAGTTATTTATTTCCCACTTGTGATTACTTAAGAAATAGTAAAGAATCTTCAAAGCAAAGCAAAAATTTCCCAATTACTCTTCTTCAAATCCACTTTAAGGGATACCACTTTCTTCTTGCTATTCCACCATATCAACAAATAATTCCGTTCAAGGCTCCAGTAGTTCAGAGGGGAGAGTTCTAGGCCCCACCACCATGATCGTCGGCGACGAATTGGTGAACGTCGTGGAGCCCCCTGAAAGTTATCACGCCGACAGGCGGTGGTGAAGAAGTGACATCTCAGGCAGGCAGCTCGAGGCGGTGCAAAGCCACCGCTGGCCAAAATATAAGTATGGGAGAAGGTGACGAAGACGATGATGACGTCACGAGTGATGGCCATGCTGGAGATGAGGATGACATTGGTGGTGATAATGTCATCAACGTTGATGATATCAGCAATCAAGAGGGCGATGCCAGTGCTAACAGAGCCGAATCTAAAATCAAAGTTGGGACCTCGAAGAGATCTAGAAAGAAGATTCTTCTTGAGTAAGAGATCGAACCCTACCTGGTTATCCCTTCAGATTTTAGTAATGAGAAGGATTTTCAAGGTACAAAACCAATCAAATGCCAGCGTGGGAAGAATTGGAATATACCAGTGCATGCGACACCGAACTTGATTACTGAAGACCTGATAGAGGTCGTTTGGGATTGTCGATGGGGGCTCGAGATGGAGATTTTGGCACCAGCCCTGAACAGTTGTGTCTCCAACCACGTTTTGGGGTACTCTTTTGTT